>OU015617.1:9375000-10000000 GCA_907165235.1 Zeuzera pyrina
CAAATAGTTATAAAAAATTGTTACAATAATTATTCAATATCTGTTTTAAATTCGAGTTCTATCTAGTAGACTTAATATGAGTACGCACGCATTATATTTGGTGAACTTCAGGATCTGAAATGAGTTCGTTTACTTTCAGAAGATGTAGGGTATCATCAACAAGTTCGACGTTTTTAATGCATATTAAAAACGTCAATCTCTATATTACAAGTATATTAGATAACCATACGGTTTTCTAATGTAAAATCCTTGTAATATACGGATCTGAAGTATACAGAAGAGTAAGTTAGTACATCATTGTACCCGATGATGTATTACAACATACTCTTCTAATCAGCATTATACTCGAATTATAGTCTCGAAATTTTTAGCTTTATACACCAAAATTTTTATATTTTTGAAATAATAAAGTAAATCGTCAGTTGTATTTTTAACGGGGGTAAGATCCCTTTCAAAACTTCAAAATCAATATTTACAAGGTGGTTCAAATATTTGACTGGCGTAAGGCCTTTCTCTTCAATACATTTTTTTTTTTAAATATGATTTGAAAAATCGTCTCCAGAATTTTGGCACGGTGTGAAAATACTCAAAGCGGAATAATTTTAACTTCACATTAGCTCCATCGCTACTGCCGTAGCTAACCACTCAAAGCTGTTATGTATCGGGGGAAAACTACTATTATTATGATTTTCAGTTAGTATGAAATGTCTCTTATAAATGTAGCTAGGTATGTAGGACTATAATATCTTAAGTTTGACTTTTAAACTATTCAATAAAACTACGGGAGATAATTTACGATATCGATAAAAATCATTTTTTATAAACTATTTCTTATACGACTTTCCACAGCGCCTCGCTGAGCAGAATCTATACGAATAACGACAGCTTTTCGCACTCGCTACCTCCGACCAATAATCTCGCTACAGTCTTATTGTGTCACTCTCTTTTGGCGCTGACATATAATATGCACAACGTATTGGTGTGACATTGTGACTAGTGTCTTTATGGATGTACCTGGTTCATCTTTAAAATACGCTAGCATCTAGCATCCCAGTCTAACCTTTCATTTAATCAAAGGTCATACGTATATTTTTCTAGGATTATTATTATACAAATTATTACGCAGATGACTGGAGGTTATTGTAATAGAATAGATTTGAATAGAATAAATTTGAGTCTATATTACGTCAAGTTCATTCTTCAATATTCCTCAGTAGCAAAGTGTCACGGCGTGAAAAATTCATGCTTTTCTTCATGCAAGGGCATTACAGGCATGATTCTCTAAAATAAGCTTATATAGTTCTTTAGACAGTTTTCTGCGCATATAAGTACCACTCGATATTTAATTTTATTTAATGGCGAAATTTGTATAGTGAAAGCTTTTCGTTCTTCTAGGATGGTGTTGAGATAGACGGAAACATATTGTGTTATGATGCGTTATTTCATCATAACTCAATATGTTAATTATGCTTACGCTAGCGCGTGTATTTCTCGACTGACTTATTTTTTTGACATTCAAAAATATCATAATATTATTAAGCAGCAACACCTTTAAAATTATAGTGTTGCCATTCCTTTACGGTTATGATTTTAACAGTTAATCACGAATATTCACAATAGCTAACAATGTAATATGTTGTTTCACTGCTGTCCCTGAAGCCCGGACAAAAATTATTCCAAAAATATAATTACGTAAGAGTTACGTACATAAAGTTAATATACCACTGTGTTTACGGTTACGTATTCATTTCACACGTAAATATTGCATTTATCTTAAAGCTATTTATGTCTTTACTTCGATATTTTTCCATAATTCAGTTGGTTAAGAAACAAAGCACTTTTAGTTGTCCAAAGGACAATTTTACTATTTTTTGAGATTTTTATCGATTTTATATTAATTCGTGAAATTCCTGTTCATAAAAGTATGTACGTTGCTGAGCACAGATTTATAAATATGTAAAATATTGTCTATGCTTTTCATTTATTAAGACATAAATAAATAAAAATAATATTTTTCCTGTAACTAACCGACTAGCACGAAAAATAGTTGATCTATCCGCTTATCAGAAATCAATTATTTCGGGTTCGAGTATTTTCTAATTTGGCCATTTTTTAATTTTCCTAAGCATATTTTAAAAAATTAACCGAAAAGTGCAACGTTATGTGGGTTAACATGATGTATCTATTAGTTATATGCTAAGTAAGTTTGTACGTTAAGTACGTAGTTTCAGAGAAGATTCGTTTAGTTTGTTAATTCAGATAGCTTAAAAATTACGTAAATTAAATAGAAATATATTTAAGCGATTTAAAAAATGTTTACTTCAGTCGTTAAATAGGTTTTCCAGAATTGATAAAAATAGATGTGAAGATAGAAGAAGTTATTTCTAATAATTTTTGATTAAGTACGTACAATATGTATGTACGTAACTATCAATTTCACTTTTGTAAAGTTTCAATAAAATAGCAACATTCGTTTTTGTGTGGTAATTTACGTGTTCATTTTAAATTAAAGTTATGCATTTCAACAAAATTCCAAAAGTACTCGCATACCTAAGCGAAAATGTGTGAGGAGAATTATGGTGAAAGAAGTATGTAAGGATCGCGACGCTTGGCGCTTTGTCCTCTCGGACTACCCTGTTAGGGATACAGCGTGAAGATAGAATCCAGTTAGTTTCCTAGCCTGCCTTAACCGGGTTAATAAAGGTTAATAAAAGTTGTTCAGATTTATTTTACATTTTAAACATCACCTTCATTTGACTTTTGAATAAGAGTTTTTTGCACATTTCTGCCTTTTATTGCTAATAAAAAAAAAATGTTATTATGTTTATTAGAGTGAATTTAGACATAGCTAAAATTTTTTAAAATCTGTGTTTCTTTTACAGATTATTGTACTTTCAAAATACAAATAATATATACGTAAGTCTCATTAAAGGTTAAATTCTTCATTATGAACATAAAGATTCATTTTCATCAGCATTCTCGCGGTGTCGGCGCTGACAGCTGAAAGTTATGTAAATGAATTAAGAAATGAATTCAAAGCAAAAATAAATTGGTCACCTCTGTAACGTTTTCTTTAATCAGATTCTGTTAAATAATGATAAGAAGACACATCACAGTAATCAACAGTTGGAATAAATAATTTGTTTGTTCATGAAAATCTCTACCTATCATCGCATTTAATATCCGTTCTTGCTTTTGTGCCTTAGTTTTCTTTCATTTCAATTTATGGAATGTTATGAAAGTATTTATAAATACGAGGCAGGTATTATGTTCCATTTGCTTGATAGGATTTTCAGTTGTTAAAAAAATTGTTTAAGGATTCCGCATGCAAAATCTAAAACGAAACCTCTATCATTTCCTCATGTGCGGTCATTGTCCGTTTGCGCGTGTGTCTGTCTTTGAGTTACACCCAATTTATTCAAATTGAATAGAAATTAAACGAATTTATTTAGCCAAAATGGGTAAAACGAAATATAAAATTTATAGTTTCGTCATGTCTGGTATTTGTCTGTCTGTGCGTCTGCCTGTCCTTGTGTCACGCTCAATTTATTCCGTCATATTTACACCTACTGAGCTGAAATACCTGGATGTTAATTGGTTACCCAAATAGGAAGGTATTATGAACCCAATTTTTTTAAAACTTTTACTTTGTTCTATATTGCTACTTCGTCAGACGCTATTACTACTTCTTTTCTCTGTATTCCCTAAATGCAGTCTTTTTATATTATAACAGAAGAATACAGTCATGTTTTTTAGTTTACGTAATAAATTTTTTTGGATCGATATCTCTATACCTATGATATATTCAGATTTATTTTCAGCAATGGCTAATAAAGAAAAAAAAATTAATGTTTCTTTCACTTGATGAGTTAAAATGCACAAATTTTTGGTCGAGAAAAAATAAAATACCAATAAAAAAAAAGTATTCGCCTTAGGTTTTAGGATACATAATAGGCGACACTATCTGATTTTTACGGATTTTAAGAAAATAAGCATAATATTACATGTGCAAACAATGTTAAAGCAAATTTTAATTAATAACTGTGACATACTAAGTATCCTCAATGTATGTAAGAATGGCAGGTAATCAGGTCTGAAGAGAATCATATGGTAGCTCCACGAAAAAATTGTTTTCGGCTTGCCTTTTGTAGGTCAGTTCTAGAGCATCCTTTAACGCAGACCAGCAGTAATCTGCTTCCATCGTTTCATTCCAACGGCCTTAATATCTTTGTTCCATCAAAGAAATATCCCGATGGATTCTTTTCGTGCTCGTCAGTCCACAATTTTGAGGAAAAAAGTCAAGATATGAGTGGAAAAAATAGACTTTAAACGACATATGGAGTAGATGGTAATTCTCCGTAAGTTCTTTTATCAATTAAACACAGTCATCATCTTTTTTGTCATCTAAAAATCCACGAATGACCCCCCTAAAAGCTAAAAAGTTTCCTTTTCTTTCGCCATAATAACTTGATAAAAACAGGCGCCGTTATTACCTAAAAATTTGCAGACAGCGACAGCCACGCGCTCACTGCGGGACCGGTGACTAATTGTAATAATGTTTTTTTATCGTGTATGACGATTGCGTGTCTATTATTCTATGACCATAAAATGCACTTTTCGCAGTAGATTTAGCGCCACTATACAAATTACATTACGCAAATTCTCGTTTTGACAGCAGATATCGCGCGATATTGGCTGTCACATGCTGACTGCAAGTTACGTAATAAGCGTGCTGATGATCAGTCACAATTTCTCGACTTTTAGTCCAACAAAGACTCTTCTTAACCTTTGTTGCTTCACTATATAGAATATTTGGCTTTTAAGTACTTAAAAACCTGCTCTGCTCGATCCATACCTTTCAAAAAATTGTAATTAATCCTAGCTTTATGTGTAAGGGCGAACAAGAGAACAAGAGAAGAACATCACAAGACGGTCATAAACGAAGTTTTTTCTCTAGGGTTAAGATGTCTCGCAGGCCAATCTGCTTTTATATAATGTTATTTGTACTGTCCCTACAAAAAACGCAGCAGTACTCAGTATATTCCAGTTGCATTCCTAAGAGTATAGCGACCGCCGCAAAGCCACTTGTGTTCTGCATATTTGTCGAAGTCGAGAAGAGCTCTCATGTTTGCATAAGTCTAAAGACAGTAGACTCACAGAGACAAGACTGACAGTCACGAAAACAGAAATTATGTTTATAAAGTTTTGTTTACAAAGTATAACATGTTCATAACTTAAAAACGTCTAGACAGGTGATAGGATGATGTTTTACTGGTGCGCTAACCACCAAAAACAATTTTTTTTTTTCATATTTTTTTTTATTTCTATTAAAGTATGCATCCATGCTATCGATGCATATCTGCCAGTGCAGTGGTAATTTTTCAATGCCCTTCCAGAAAAGTCAGGTGTTCGGGAGGCAAAAACCTTTTCAAAGGCGTTTTGTACTGCCTCTCAGGTATAGAACTTTTTCCCTGCCAAGAAGTTGTCCAAATTTTGGAAAAAAGTCTGTCGGCGCAAGGTCTGGTGAGTACGGTTTACTAAAGAAAAAAATACAAATGTAGTGAAAACAAAACACTAATCAATAAACAAATGACTGAATTTGAAAATAAAAATCCATATTTTGAAAATAAAATTCATTTGAATTTAGAATTTATTGCCAGCTATACACAAATTACATTTCAAATGGCCCAGTATTGTAGAATGGCAACTTCATAGGTAAAGACCTATTATCTGCGTATATTTATATTTGATATCGCCTTCTCGAAAACGGCTTGAGCGATTTCGATGAAATTTACAATATAGGGGTTGAGGGGGGCGAAAAACGATCTTGCTAGGTCTCAATTCTGGAAAAATCGTTTTCTTCGTCATTCACACACTTAAAACTTCTAAACTCTAATCTTCTAAATTTTTCTAATTTCGCAGCAGAGTTTACCTTCTAACACAAGTAAGCACAGTGACAAAGTGTAGGTCTACCACGTCGAAGTGCGCGGCTTCGAATCCTGCAATGTGGTAAGACCTTTTTTGTTTTCTTTTAAATATTTTGAAATAATATATCTAAATTCAATTTGTTACAAGTACATATTAATGACACATCATATCATTTTAATAATGTACTTATAATAAGGAAATAAAATGAAAAATAATGATAAAAACATAGGCTTCATAAAATCAAATAAAATGTAGATGTGTGGGTGCTGTTTTCTAACGAAATGGCGACTGATCGGCTTATTTGATAATAAATGTGTGTCGTATATACAGGGGAGTGAGCTTATCTGATTTACCTCGCCGTTCCTGCTCGGATACGGCGTCTGGCTCTGTCATTTATAAAGTCTATGGCTAAAAGTCACGGAGAAAAGTTTACAACAAATTTTCCTGAAAAGTGAATTGAATGGTAAATTTCATGGGCTTCCTTTAATTTAAAATACTATGTTATTTAGAAGAATAGTATTATAGAGAATATACGAGCAATATTTAATTGTATATTTGTGATTGCGTTCTCGAAAACGGCTCTAACGATTTCGATGAAATTTACAATATAGGGATTTACGGGGGCGAAAAATCGATCTAGTTAGGTCTCAATTCTGGGAAAATGCGTGTTCTCTATGTTTTTAAACATTTAAAACTTCTAAACTCTAAACTCTTCTAATTTCACAACAGAATTTACTTTTTTATTAAAACAGTGGCTAAAGCGTACGTCGACCATACTGAAGTGCGCGGGTCGAATACTGCAATGTAGTCATATTTTTTTGTTTTTTTTTTACAGGACACCGAGAAAATCTCGATCGCCCAGGAACAGTAAGAGCGCATTACATTTATGAGATTAAACAGTAAAGTATCACGTATTTATAATAAATATTTCATAAGTTCATTATAGATGACTTAAATTAATTTAAATACAACCTAAGCCTAACGGTCGCACACTAGTCGCACATTATATAAAAAAAAATCTGTATTATTTTGGTAAAAATGTATCTGTTTACAATGATTTAAGACATGCGTGTATTTTATGCCGAGATTTTAAAATAATCGTAAAATAACAAATTATTTGCATTTTGGACAATCCTTACTTAAGCTTAATCGCCATATTGTAAGAGGTATATTGTCTATGGCCTGAGAGCGCGAGAAACGCGTGCGTTATCAAGCAGATAACCACCATGTATAGTTACGCTATGGTCAATATCTAGGGACAACGAACTATTACTGAATTTTTACCGGTAAGAATGCCAAAATATATAATTATTTTGTTAAGTGGAGGAGAACGCGGGAAACTCGTTCGTTAGCTTGGTCGCCCAGGTTATAACAATAATAATAATATTAATAATTGTTTTTTGACAAAACTTGATACATCTAGTTGAAACCCTGTCTCCTAAACTAGGACACATCAACACATAAAATTTTTTCAATTTATCATAAATATAAAAAAAAAACAAAGCCGAGAAACATTCAAAATAAATAAAAAATATAATCAAAATAAAAAGAAAAAACGATTTAAATAGTAATAAATGAAAAGTAGGTTTCTAAAATGTAAAATGATGGAAAAAAGACTATAATAATTTATTATTGCTAAGGACATATGTGAATGTATCTGGTATGTGTGGGTGTGTATGTGTGTGCGGTCTGTGTGTGTATGTGTGTGTGTCATTGTGTCGCGTATGTTTAAAAGTGTGTTTAGGGGTATTTGTGTACCTAGTGTGTCATTGTGTGATTTTTTTCTTCTTATGTGAGTTCTCGTGTGTGCCTGAAAATGACAATGTTGTGTACGGAATAATAGCTCCTTCTTATCGTAATCAAAATCTACCAACCATTCTTTGATTTTTGCCTTTATTTGCCGGTTAGTATATTTTATAAGAACTGATTTAACTAACAGTTTATTATTTCTTGTCGTATTTTAAATAAAATAATGCTATGGTCAATATAAATAGATGTATTATAAAACCATTTTATTGCAGAATATTTATTTCATTATATAATAGTCTATAATTTCATAATGCAGGTACATTTGTATTAATGGATAGATATACATACATAGTACGTAAATAGTTGAAATAAAATGAATATATATTCGAAGGAACCCCTGATTATTATTGAGAATAGATATGTTTCAAAAGAAAAAAACGATTTTATTTTAATTTAAGTTCTGCATGTTCTTGCACAAAATTACCACATATACTATCTGTTTGTTTATACTATACTGAAAAACTATGGATTCAGTCTGCCCGTGACCACGATCGGTGCAATCCGGTCGAAACGTCGGGATAAAATAGGTAATTAACCTTAAAATATAAATTAGGATTCGTCTTGATAACTGAGTTATCTAAATCGTGAATTCTGAAAGTATAAAGGTGAGCTCACATGCATATGTATATAACGTCCCTGTTTACGTTAGTAACTAATTAATCTGTGGTCCCAGTATGTCCCATTCGGAGTGAGAAAATCTATCTTATTCAAATTCCGCGAACACTGAAAAAATCTTTATTGAACATACATACATTTATACCTACTTACATTGTGCGTTCCTAAAACTTTCTGGTGTCCCAAGTTATATAATTATATTACCTACATTTTACAATCGGTGTGTAGATAATGTTTCCATAAATCTAAGGAAATTTTTGTGAGAGGAATATTTATAGCTCCATAATGAGCTTTCAGTGTTTTATTTTAATTTCGAATAATCTAAATTCTGTACATTATGCTACGACACGGAATTTTTGGAGAATCACCTTGAAAGAAACAATGAAAACATAAATCTGAAACGTTTTTGTGATAACATAGACTTTATAACTTTAGACAGCGTGTCCCGTACTATGAAGTGAGGCAAATATATTCAATAAAATGCAGCTGTGTGGGTGCTGTTTTCTAACAAAATAGCGGCCGATCAGCTTATCTAACAAATTTGTGTCGACATATGTCAACTTATCTGTTCAGTATCTGATTTGGCTCACCGTTGTTATTTATAAAGTCTACACTATATGTGACAACAATAAGTTTAATAGGAGCTCGAATTAATTTTTCTACTATAATATTTCTATTATATTAATTAGTTTTTTTTATTAATGCTGGTACAGAAATTGATATAAAACGTTTCTAAAAGAAAACTAAGGACGCTTATTACGTATGTTATATTCGTATGCATACGTTTCAAATTAGACGCAGTTATTGCTTTCATTTTATCTTTTACATTACTAAATTGGTAAGACAAATATTTAAGATCTAATATTTTAAATAGATGTAATTTAAAGCAAGTCTATTAATGTGACACTTTTTGTAGGAAATTGTTGTGGAAATTGCATGCATAATTAATGTTCTTTTAGAAGCTCCATTAAGTCTGAATGAATGAAATAACAAATAGATATTGTGATTAAGCTAAATTTACGAGATAAACTGTGAATTTGCTTTCCGGGCGTGTTGTTAAGAGATTTTGTTAAGCGCTTCATTATCTCAAATTTTCAGAGCCTTCGTGAATAGATTTTGTTTTATAATAGCTATAAATGGTCGGTTTTAAGCAGTACAAAATATTTAACATGCATGTGTTTATTAGTACATTTATTCTATAACAATATTTGTAGAACATACATTTTCTTTTTTAAATTTATTATCGAAATACGTTAAATCTATTTCAATTATCAGTTTATTTTATCAAACTGAGAAGTAGAAGCAAGAATTCTATTAACAGCAAATATTTTCTCGTCTAATGGAAATTGGAAAACAATTAAAAATGATTGGTTTATGCTCTGTTAATTACAATATGTGTTGATTTGCATAATTTAAAGTTTAAAATACGTTTGGATTGATAGGCTGTTTGTTGGGTGTTCTCATTGACTTTTGTTGGTAATTGTCGACTATGAAAGTTTACTTTTCCATTGTTGTTCTTAAACAAAATTTTGGGGGCGTTGATTAAACAAAAACCCTCTGAGGAGTTATTGTTTCAATTACAAGCGAATTTTCGTAAATTTTAAACTCATCGACCGATATATATTTATTTAGTAAGATTTCTCCAACTACAAACAAACAAATATAAAATATTATAATATTATGCATAGATACGGGTTATTTTATGTTATCCTTTCTCACTGTTTTTGTTAGCTTAATTTATTAGTAGTTTGATTTATTAAAACGTTTTACTTGCAAAATCATCAATACCTTGAAGATATTTTTGAGAAAAGTGACTGATGCCCGATTTCATCAAAGTCCCCTTATACTTAGTGAACCCCTAAGTGATCCCTAACGCTGATTTTGCGTTTTACGAAATGCTAGGAGCTCCTATGTAGTTAAAATATTTCCTTGTGACAGCTCATGAATATTCTCATATAGCCATGATTAAAACATAAATAAATAATTAATAATTTTCTTTTTTTATTCAATTAATAAATATATTAGAATGTAAATTAAAAGATTTATTACAAAATAAAATGTTTACATTATGAAAAGATAAAGTAATGTATATTCTACAGGTAAAACAATAATATCTGTTTCATCGATAAATGTTTGGAAACGAATAATCATTATCGAACCAATAAAATGTCACATAAACTATTTCTGACATTACTAGGGAACCGTTAGGTTGATAATAACGAATATTACCTGTGAACCGGTTTAGGATCCTTTTAATCTAGGTGATACATAGTTATGTGACGACTTCAGGCATAAGATAAGTTTTTACGGCTTCTCGGTTTCTAAATCAAGCTTTTTCAGAATGTTCGTTAGTTAAGTATTGGTAGTATATTTGTATGTCATGTTTGTTGTTTCTATCTAGCTTAAGTGAATAGTACCTACTTACTGAATGGGTATTAATACAGATTGCATTATGTATTATTATTATGTCGTTATGCTATCTTTGCGACATGTATAGACTGACATTGAACTGAAAATATAAAGCTGATATTAATTATTGTCTAATTATATTACACATCTAATCTCTGTTTTTTTACATACATGTATATTACTTATTTGTACAAACCGCCATTTTATGTTTGAATTTATTGTTGGAATCTCCAACATGACAATATAAAATTATTTATTTATATGGCAATTTTGTAAGGCATGCTATCTCGCTCTGATCTTTCTCTCTCTCTTTTCTGTGTGAAACTCATATATTATGCCTACTTTATTCAGTTCAAAAATAAATAAATAAAATCAGTGTTCAATAAGTGTTTAATAATTGTAAAAGTGTAATAATTGTTCGAAGGAAATAGCGAACTGCACCAGCCCTACAAGATACACAGAATTATTACTATAAAATAACATTTAATTATATTATTATTTTTTGTAATGTTTATTTCGCATGCTGTTCTGGGTGAAAAAACTGAATCTGCCAGCAATTTATCTTCATTGGTTTAAGTAAAAAGCTTAATATAATAACGCTTTTAAGGAGAGCTTACTAACAAGCTAACAAGTAACACTGAACCTTCACTGAATATACGAAGCAAAAAAGTTATGCACGTATAAGTACGTAAGCAGTGGTTCAAATAAAAAGTGATATTTACCTATGACGTGCAATATTAGAAACTTTTTAGGGATGATGAATTTAGAAGAACATCGATATCAATATTAAACATCGATGTCGGATATATATCGAAATAATAACATTTATATTTGCAAACATTTATATTTTGATGATAAAATTAAATAAGACTTCACAATATGGTATATTAGGGACATCTATATATCTATATATATATAAAAGACAATGTATGTATGTATGATCCTTATGGACTCCGAAACGGCTAGACCGATTTTGATGAAATTTTCAGGGAATCTTCAGATTGGCCTAGCGGGTGATCCTGTAAAGTCTGGTAGCGATCGGATCAGTAGAATTTCTTTTTGTTTTTTACGCCCAGTGAAACTAACGCCCAGTGAAACGGGCCGGGTTTGCTAGTATAACATAAAAACTGAGAACGACTAAGAAACTTTTCCACACATTCGGCTCCCGGATAGTCGGGTGCTATTATTAGTTTTCATACGATCCGGTCAGTGCTGGCAGTATTTTTTTTCTTTTATGAAAGAGAAGGTAAACGAGCAAGTGGGTCACCTGATGGAAAGTGACCACCGTCGCCCACGGACACCCGCAATGTCCGGAGAATCACGAGTGCATTGCCGGCCTTTGGGGAAAGGAGGGAAAGGAAAATGGGCCACCGGCACTCTCACTCACCGAACGAAACACAACAGCAATAGATGCTGTTGTTTTACGTCGATATTCTGTGAGAGGGTGGTATTTCACCGGGCGAGCCCGATTCGTGCTGCAATGCAGCATGGCTCTACCACACATAAATACAGTCAGTAATCTATAGTTTCGTTCAAAATGTCATCACGAACAAATACCTAATTGAAATTGAAAAAGGGTAACGATGCACTCGCACGTGTTTTCTATTTGGTCGTAGGTACTTTGCGGTTGCCGGCTGATGCACTTATGTGAAAGTGCGTTGCTACCGGCTGACCGAGAAGTGGCGACAGGACGAACAGTTGTGGCTTCAGTGAACGCCCCGGCAGCACCTGCTGGGTAAATTGTGCCAGTATGCGTGAAAGCTAGTGTACATGTCCATACACTTTGTTACCGAATACCTGGTGCCGACCACCCGGTAGTTGGACCGTGTGAAAAGGCACTTAGAAACAACGTCTTGGTTCGTTCGCCTTGGTGCTCAGTTCTACCCAAATGGGAAATAGCATGAAGCTATATAGGTATACTTAGATGTATAAAGAAATAATGACATCGACGAAACTTTAAAGTCAAAATCACAACATTTTACAGACTCTTCTGTCTGTTTCATACATTTATTTATAAGGTGATGAAATTATAAGGCTCAAACCTTTCTGACATTGACGTGGGTCACGTGTGTCCTTTAGTGTTTTGCAAATATAATACGTGTCAGCATTATAGTATGCATGTAGGCGTATTCTAAAAGAGAGTTTTGTAAAGGTAAACAAATAAGGGCCTAAGCACATGAGGTGTGATGTGTATTAAATATTGTGTATTGAATAGTCTTAATACAAGCTTTGAACTGGACACACATGTATCATTTTATACGGAGTAACCCGATCACCGCATGGCGACACTGCCAGGCGTGGGACGATGGCTCGTCTCACTGCCGCCTGCAGTATAGCAACTCGGTGGATTCCGACAGCGTACGACACTCGCGAAGTGTATAATAAGTGACAAAATAAACCGAACTTTATAATTTTTACATACGTTATACCGAAATCGAATATCGATTTTTTTTTTTCTTCTATATACGAGTGTTAGAGCCGAAAATACGGGGAAAGCTAACAGCAAAGAACAAGAATAATTATCGCGCAAGCGGAGAATTCATACAGCGGTATAACAAATGGACATATTTACACTAATAATATACTGTTATCAACAATGCTCTTGGTGATTATTGTACTACTGATAGCAGGACTGTGGAAGTTGTGCAAAAATTATCACAAGAAAATCATAAAACGCGAAATAAAAATGGAATATTTCAGAAGAATTGGCGCAAGGATTTCAGGACGTAAGACTAGGAAAGAACCTAAAGATGAAGAAGAAGATATTGAGAAATAAAATTAATCAAGCAAAAAGTTTATATTGTAAGTATAAGGAAATAATTAAGTATATAAATTTAAAAAATATTGATGTGACCGATTTTATTATTATAGAACATATTGAGACCGAATACAAATTAATTTTATCTTATTCTAGTAATCTTGATAGAGAAAACCAGTTCAAAATGAGTGACACGAAGGAAAAGTTTGACCTTAAGGAGGTAGCCAGTATTATACCGGTTTTAGATGGGAAGGAATCAACTTTAGAAAAATTAGTAGAAGGAATAGAGTTGATGGATGATATACTTAAAATTGATGAAAACAAGAAATTGCTGATTTCTTTTATTACCAAAACAAGACTCGACAGAATTTCGAAATTAAAATTAAAACCCAATTACGACTCATTAAAAATTTTGGTAGATGACATAAAAAAATATTTGTTACCCAAAAAATCAGCAAATTCGTTGTTAATTCAGCTTAACAACATTAATCAAAATAATCTATCTATTGATGAATTTGGTAGTAAAATTGAGGACTTGTTTATTAACTTAACGATAGCTCAGTCAGGAGATAATAATCACAGTACAAGTAAGCATACAGTATTCTATCTCGGCAGTGTCCTAGAGATAATTACCTACGGTCGTTTGGTACGTAAACGCGCAATAGGGCTACCGACTTGAACTGAATGTTTTTCTTGGGTTACTTATTTGATAATAGGTACTATATTAAATTGTCATATTATCTTTTCATTTTATATTATTGCAAATTTAATACGTTTTTATTTATATAATTTTACTAGTATTTTATATCTAGTTTCAAAAGTTTGTGAGTTAGTATGGTGGAAATGGACAAAAAAAATGCTTTTTTATGTGCAGTATAATTAAAAATTAGCAATAAATTAACTAGATCATTATGATAATATATTTCCTACAAATTAGCAACAGAGAAATATTTCTGGTTTCGATATAGATGTATTCAAACATCCATACACTGAACATTGTGCTCGTAAACTTGATTGACATAATATTTAGTCAGTAAATGCGCGGGAGCGTCTCATACCGTCCGACGACAACCGCGGCGCGCTCGCGACTGTCGTATGTCGAGATATGTTGAGATTTCGAGCGCGTCGTTTGGGAGCGTTTGTATGAAGATAGAATACTGTATGCTTACTTGTACTGTGTAATAATGTAGCACGCGACGTGCTTCGCCCAATTAATGAAAACCTTGCGATAAAAAAATTCGCAGACCGATTAAAGAACCGCAGGTTAAGTACAGTTATTGCAGCCCGCAATTACACCGAGCTGAAGGATGCCATACAAGCAGCTAAAGACGAAGAGACATGTCAACCGCCCACGTCTATCATCATGAATATGAGAGGTAAGTCTCCCTTTAGGAAGCAACATTTTCACCAACGTGGTTTTCGTGCTACTGGTGCGCGTGGTTATTTCCAACACCAACAGCGAGGTAATTATTTACGCAATAATTATTATTATCCTAATAATAATAAATATAAACAAAATAATTATAATTATAACAGGGGCACACGCACTCTTCAATCGAACTATACAATACGGGGGCGCGGATATTTTTCAAACCCTAGTTATTATACTCATAGAGGAAGTCGGGGACGCACCAGACCACACAATATGTATGTATCGGAGCAACAACCTGAATGCACACGTAGTAATAGCATTCACGAGTATGTAGCAGATCAGGAACATGATCGACAATTCAAATCTGAAAACCAACAGTTTTTTCGTTCATAACTATCTATTTTCGTGTGACGGTTTAGAAACAATACAATTTAAAATCGAGAATAAAATTTACTCATTTTTGTTAGATACAGGAGCGACACTTTCGGTCATACACAAAAATAAATTATCATCAAATTGTAAATTATATAAAGAGGAAACTATAATACAGGGTTTAGGAGGACGTATTACATGCGAAACAATAACATTGCTTACACTTTATTCATGTAAAGATAACGTTCCGTTTCGTCAGAAGTTCCATATAGTTGATAATATACCATGTCATACTGATGGCGTAATCGGTTTAGACTTTCTTAGAAATCACAGTGCACTTATTGACTTACATTCGAGTCAACTTACATTATACAACAATGGCTTGGAATGTACTTTACCGATAACGAAATGTAACACGAGTAACATATATCTAACATTACCAGCTCGTAGTGAATCAATACATTTTATAGCGGCAGGAATAAATAATAAACCAAATAATGAATACGTAGTGTTTTCAAAAGAGTTATCAGAAAACGTATTTTTGGCAGCAACTATAGTAAAAGTTAATAATGGTCAGATACCTGTACGAATTTTGAACACTAATGAAAAAGATGTAAATTTAACCTTGTTCAAACTCAAAATTATACTATTTATAACTATGAAAAATGCGAAAAGTCAGTAAATAGAGTTAAAAAGTTACTTAAAACCTTAAAATTAAGTCATTTGCATAACAGCAAGAGACTACAAATAGAGTCCATATGCGCAAAATATGCTGACATCTTTTACTTGGAAGGCGATAAGCTTGGTGTAACGAATATTATGAAACACTCTATCTCGTTGAAACCGAATACGAAACCCGTGTACTCGAAGCCATATAGAATTCCAGAAGCTTTAAATAGCGAAGTAGATAAACAAATAAATAAAATGTTACAAGACGATATCATAGAAAAATCAGTTAGTGATTGGAATAGCCCTATATTATTAGTTCCGAAAAAATCATCAGATGATTTAAAAAAATGGAGATTAGTAATAGATTACAGGAAAATAAATAATGTTATACAGGATGATAAGTTTCCATTACCCAACATAAATGAAATAATAGATTCCTTATTTGGAGCTATTTATTTCAGTCATTTAGATTTACAAAATTCTTTTTATCAAACAAGCTTAGATGAACAAAGTAGGAAAATTACAGCTTTCACACCCAGGCTAGGAGAAGATCAATTTCAACTAAAACGATTACCTATGGGCTTAAAAATAAGTCCGAGTGCATTTTCTCGCGTAATGTCAGTGGCATTATCAGGTCTCAAAGATCGCGCATTCATATATATGGATGATTTTGTAGTTTTTGGCAGAAATTTAGAAACACACAATAAAAATCTAATTAACATTTTTGAAAGACTAAGAAAAGTGAATTTGAAAGTCAATCCATTGAAATGTGAATTTTTAAAAACAGAACTTTTGTATTTAGGTCACATAGTATCATCAAAAGGCATATTACCCGATCCAAGTAAAGTAAAAGTAGTAAAAAATTACCCAATTCCAAAAACTGCTGACAAAACGAGACGTTTCGTCGCATTTTGTAACTATTATCGGAAATTCATACCATTTCTTGCTCGAATAACTCTACCGCTAAATAATCTTTGCAAAAAGAATGTAAACTTTTGTTGGACAGATGAGTGTCAAAGTTCATTTGATACTTTAAAACAAGCCTTAACTTCGACTCCTATATTACAATACCCAGATTTTAGCTCTGAAAATGAATTTATATTACAAACTGATGCTTCAGGAGTGGCAATTGGGTCAGTACTCTGTAACAAAAATATGAGACCTATCGCGTATACAAGTAGGCCATTAAATAAATCTGAACTAAATTATCCTACAATACAAAAGGAATTATTAGCAATAGTTTGGAGCGTGAAATATTTTAGACCATACCTATTTGGAAAAACTTTTACTATCATGTCTGATCATAAACCTTTAATCTAGCTATTTGGAATGAAAGACCCGTCAAGTCGCTTACTAAAATTTAGATTACAACTAGAAGAATACGATTACAAAATTGTTTACATTAAGGGTAAAGATAACGTAGTAGCCGACGCTTTAAGTAGGGTCACCATAACTTCGGACGAACTTAGAGACATAAACAAACAAATTAATGTAATGACTAGGGCGAAAAAGAAAAAAATGGAAAATGAACTAAACCAAACAAGCAGTGACATGAGAAACAACGCTAGTATATCTGCTGACTTGTGGCCTGATCAACCAGCAGTTGCAGAAATATTACGTATGCCTCATAATTCTACTGAATTAAAACTAATACCGGGAAAAGATATAGTAAAAATTAAAAACCAAGACAAAGCAATTAAAGATTGTTTTATTTACGTAAAGAGTCAGTCAACTTTATATATTAATCTTAATTATAGTCAGCAATTCACGCGAGACGTATTTGGGGACATGTTAAGTGAATTTTGCGAGTATATAAAAATAAAAGAATTATGCATCATAATAAAAGACGATAACAAACAATTTATTAATAATTTAAGTGAAGAAATAAATAGTAGAGAAATGTGGACCGGTCCACGCATAAATATATTAAAAAATAATATAAGCATTATCGACGACGACGAAAAAATTGTTATATTGAATGATTATCATCTGCTGCCGACAAGCGGACATGCTGGGGTACGTAGAATGATAAATAACATAAAAAACAAATTTTACTGGCCTGAACTTGAATCTGATGTTAGAAAATATGTCGGGAAATGCGGAAAATGTCAAATTACGAAATATTCAAAAAATATTCGCGAACCAATGATTTTAACTACAACATCCAAAACAGCTTTTGAGAAAATATTCTTAGATATAGTAGGTCCAATTGATAAGGACGAAGAAGGATATCGTTACATATTGACTCTTCAATGCGAATTAAGTAAATATATAGAAGCTTATCCGCTAAAACATAAAGACTCGATTAGCGTTGCGAAAGAATTGGTCAAAAACTTCATTTTAAGGTACGGTATTCCAAAAACTATAGCAAGTGACAGGGGAACAGAATTTATTTCAGCAACAATGGAACAGGTATGTAAGTTATTAAATATTAATAAATTACACTCAACTTCATATCACCATCAATCTATAGGTTCTTTGGAAAACATGCACAAACATTTAACAGCATTCTTAAGAGTTCAGTGTGAGGGATACCCACAGACTTGGAGTGTGTGGTTACCATTCTGGTGTTTCTCTTATAATACTACTGTTCATAGTTCTACGAATTACACTCCATTTGAACTAGTTTTCGGAAAGCAATGTATTATACCATCTAATTTACAAAAAGATGTTCAACCATTGTATGACCCTGACAATTATGTACAACAACTAAAATATAGAATTCAATTAGCACTAAAAGATGCAAGAGATCGTTTAATAAAAACTAAAATTGCTCGTAAATTAGATTATGATAAGAAATTAAATACTGTTTCCTATAAGCAAAATGATAAAATCTTAGTGAAAAATGAAACTGCTAAGAAACTCGATAATTTATTCAAAGGACCCTATACAGTTCTAGAAGAAGTAGAGCCTAATGTTAAAATATTAAATAAAGGAAAAATAGAATTAGTAAATAAAAATAGAACTAAGCCATTTGTAACTTAATCGTAAAAAAAAAAATTTATAAAAATATAATAATACACTGTGTTTATTTTTTATAATGTTCCTTTTCTTTAGAAATAAAATCGTTCGAACGATAAGTAACGTAAGGTAGTTACCATTAGTATTATTTTATTATAACAATAACAACCATATCATAACACAGATAATGAAGTTCAACGTATGTTGTTATGCTATGTAACTTTTATGCAACTTTGTATGTAATAGTCTTGTACGGCTTAATTAGATTTTAACTATTAATTTTCTTATTTTTTATGCTTGTAATTAAACTACTTAGATATTATTGTATTGATTGAAAAAAAAAAGTATTTAGTATTTTTTTTTTTTTAAATTCACCCCGATGGTGAGGTGTGATGTGTATTAAATATTGTGTAAAAGTAGCACACACTTGCTACTTTTAATTTCGATGTAGCGCCGCATTGACATAGCCGTAAAAACGGAAGATTTCAAGATCAAAAATCACTAGTCACTGATGCTAAAATGAATGAATTTTTTCAGGTTCTAAGTGACTTAAAATAAACTTCGCGACAATATAACATGAACAACTTATACAGGGTTATTGGTAATTCGACGTATTCCCGTTAGGACGTGATAGGGGTGACTATTTGCGATAATTTTAACCCACATATGCATTATGCAAAAGTGAACCATTTTTGAGTTATCATGTTTTTTAGCTTTTATCAAAATAAGTCAAAAATGCAACATCAAAAATTTATTAAAAAAAAACTATCAATTGAAATCTCATTTTTTATTCTGATTTATAAAAACGATTAAACACTGGTTATTTATCAATATTAAAACAACAATTATCTGTCAAAATTTAAAAATGCGAGGCGAATAACGATATTAGTTCAATATTTTTTTGAGATTTGTTTCCACTAAAATGCCTTAAAAAGAAAAAAATGTTACGAAACTTTGTTTGCAGATTATTTTAAAAACAAAATCGTTTTCTTAGCTCTCCATCAATGCATAACAATTAAGAACTCATTTCAAAGAAACTGAAAAAAAAAAAATCACAAAGGAAGCAGGCGGAAATTCGTATTCGAACTAAACTTAAGGTCGTTCTTTAAAATTTCCATAAAATTAATTAAAAACAATACCCAATGTAAATAAAACAAAAAATACAAATTTAAAATAAAATGTAGAACCAGTAACAGTTTCGTAGTAATAACAAGTAACAATTAATAATAAGTAACAATTAAGACATTTTGTAATTTAGCTGAATTAAAGTTCTTGCTCGAAGTGACTTCCCCTATTACGTACGCAAAGTCGCATTCTTTTTCTGAGTTGTGACTTAACTACCGAAGTAGTCAAACGTACGCAAAGTCGCATTCTTGCAATGTAAAATGCAAAATGCTGCAGCTTACGAAAATTTTTTGACAAATGAAATGTTTGACCTCCTTCCTAGAAGACGTGCCTTTGGCTACAAGGTGAAACATGATATACCAGCAAGATGGATGTCCTGCACATTTTGGTGTCAATGTCAGGCGATGGTTCGAAAGCCATTTTCCTAATCGTTGGATAGGGCTTGGAGGACCCATTCCGTGGCCTGCGAGGAGTCCGGACTTAACGCCGGTTGATTTCTATGTCTGGGGTCACAGGAAATCCCTAGCTTACGACGTCTCGTCAGTGTCATCCACGGAAGAACTCAAAACAAGAATTATAAACGCAGCAAATGCGATGCGGAATAATTTGACTACTTTGGTAGTTAAGTCACAACTTAGAAAAAGAATGCGACTTTTCGTACGCAATAGGGGAAGTCATTTCGAGCAAGAACTTTAATTCGGCTAAATTACAAAATGCCTTATTTGTTACTTATTATTAATTGTTACTTGTTATTACTACGAAACTGTTACTGGTTCTACATTTTATTTTGAATTTGTATTTTTTGTTTTATTTACATTGGGTATTGTTTTTAATTAATTTTATGGAAATTTTTAAGAACGACCTTAAGGTTAAGTCAAATACGAATTTCCACCTGCTTCCTTTGTGATCTTTTTTTTTTAGTTTCTTTGAAATAAGTTCCTAGTTGTTATGCATAGGTGGAGAGCTAAGAAAACGATTATGTTTTTAAAATAATCTGCAAACAAAGTTTCATAAGATTTTGTTTGTTTTTAAGGCATTTTAGTGGAAACAAATCTCAAAAAAATATTGAACTAATATCGTTATTCGTCTCGCATTTTTAAATTTGGACAGATAATTGTTGTTTTAATATTGATAAATAACCAGTGTTTAATCGTTTTTATAAATCAGAAGAAAAAATTAGATTTAAATTGATAGTTTTTTTTTAATGAATTTTTGACGTTGCATTTTTGACTTATTTTGATAAAAGCTAAAAAACATGATAACTTAAAAATGGTTCACTTTTGCATAATGCATATGTGGGTTAAAATTATCGCAAATAGTCACCCCTATCACCTCCTAACGGGAATACGTCGAATTATCAATAACCCTGTATATACAATCCGACATGTATAAGTTGCTAATAATAATTTTCGACATAATATATGCTACATATAATCAACGATAAATAAATATGTGGCTTTTAGTTAGATTTTTCTTGCAGACTATTGACAGTTCACAACTATATAAGTGATGAGCAGATCTGCTAAGTTAGTTTAATATAGTAAAACTAATCACTTCAGTAGTCTCCAACTTAACATATTCAAGTACCTACTTATTACTTCTGTATTCATTTTATTAATTAGACTCACTTATGTGCATGTATAAATGAAATAACGTTTATAGTGAACTTTAAATGATGTGATGAGATAAGACCACGAAGTGATTAATTTAAATTTAACTAAAGGATGTTAACAAATTTTTCACTGTTCTAATATTTTCTGTAGTAGAGGTTTTTTTTGTCAATTTTTCAGAAAATAAAATAGTTCTATCAAAAGTATTTTCCGTAGACTGTATAAAAGTTAACTGCTAAATGCTGTTACATTTAGATAAATTTTACGATAAATTCAGTGTTACAAGTTCTAAGCGAAAAGAGGCTGAAGTATCTCATTATCATTATGTACCGCTTTTGGGAATCTAATCAAAAACCTAACGCTCTAACATCATTGAACAGGTATTGAAATGTCAGATAAATCGTTCGTTTTCAGAAAGGCCATCGTAAAAAATATCGAGTTTAAAATAAGAAACATTGTCTACTGTGATGATACAGCAGACCCTAAGTAACGTTGAACCCATATTACCGGGCCGTTAGCGGATCCGAAATTTCCTGTCTCGGGACATTTAACCTCATTTAATCAACTGAACAGCTTCAATTTCCCTTTCAATATTTCTTAAAGCAAATGTTTGGATAAATTAATTGATCGTTAATTTTTGTTTCCTTTGATGTTTCTTAATTTTATTCCAATTTACTCATATTATCATATACTAAGCTGCACGTGAAAATTAAATTATTCAAGCAGAAAAAATATTATTAGATACAGAACAGAATTTTAGTTTATTAAATAAAATGTATTGTATTAAAAAAATCGCGTCTATATAGCTTATGATTGTAATGACGCACTTTTCTATGAGAAAAAGCTGTCGTATGTCGGTCTTAATAGCTTCTAAGAAATTCATGATAATCCATTAATTTCTTAGAAGCTGTTAAGACTTAATAAACGATTTTAATAAATCGTTTATTAATAGACCCACCTACTTCTTGTTTTTATTTTAATGTAATAATATAATTAATGAAGACACATTTAAGAGCTAAAATATCAGCCCACTTAAATTTATGCTATGTTGAATCATAGTTTAATAATATACATTTTGACGACCTAATTGGCGCAGTGGTGTAAACGTTAACCCAAGCGCGGAAGGTTCTGGGTTCGATTCCCAGTCGGGTCAAATTGAACTTTTCTAGATTGTCTCGAGTCTGGGTGTACTGGGAGACGCCCCCAGTAGTCGTCGTCTGGTTCTCATAGCACAGGGAGTACCCTAGTTTGAGATCAGATGATTGGTGTGTATTGTCTGGTGCATTATTATATTGTTATTATACAGTGTGAGTCTTCATATAGTGCACATATGAAATTGAGTGTAACTAAGACCTAATTTCATCGACGGAAAAAATAATAAAAAAAACTTAGAGCTTCTATTTTCTTATTTTTGGAAATCTTTATTTTTTTTAAAGCAACTATTAACCCCTTGTAACTAAAGCACCGTAACTTTTGGTGGTCTATCGTGTTAAAACAAAAGCAGCCATGATTATAAATAAAAGTTAGTCACCATGAAATACCATTTATAATAAAAATAAGTCATCCATTGAAAATACGCAACAATTTACGAAATATAAGATTTTTTTAAGTGATTTTTTTCAATTATTCTAAGAAATTTCAAAAATACGACTATTTTATGCCATTTTTTATTACTCTAAGTTACTCTGTATCATATTAGCTTTCAAAAAATACAAATACCGCGTTTCTATCCCACACAGAATATTTTCTAGAAGCGGTCAAACTGAGTCAAACAAAAATCTTGCGCTTGCAACACGACACACATCACGCCATCGTTTTG
This sequence comes from Zeuzera pyrina, assembly GCA_907165235.1. Classification (NCBI taxonomy): domain Eukaryota; kingdom Metazoa; phylum Arthropoda; class Insecta; order Lepidoptera; family Cossidae; genus Zeuzera; species Zeuzera pyrina. The sequence continues at coordinate 9,398,448 of OU015617.1, forward strand.
TTATCGATATCAGGTAGTTACTATCTACTACTATCAGGTAGTTTTGGCACTGTAGATACATAGGGTAAGGTGAGGGGTAGCGAAACGAAGCAGGGTCCATGAGAACAGAGGAACCTTCGGTTTTATGGTCAAGAAATGTGGCAGTCGCTCCGAATTATTCGCCGTTGCCACTTGTGTCGACGATATTTTTTTTTCACCGTTTGCAATGCTACTTATAAGTGATTTTTCTTCTGCACTCTATTTCTAATTGATGACTTATGTTTTTAATATAAATGTTATTTCATGGTGATTGACTTTTATTAACAGTCATGGCTGCTTTTGTTTCAACACAATAGACCACTTGGTTCAAAAGTTACGGTGTTTGTTCTGCGAGGAGTTAATAGTTCATATTGAAAAAAATAAACGTCTCCAAAAATAAGAAAATAAAAGCTGATTTTTTTTATATATTTTTTTACGTCGATAAAATTAGGTCTAGTTTCAGCCGTTTTATATGTGCACTATATGGAGACTCTCACTGTATACATTTTTATAGTTAACATTTCTTATTCATCCATACACAAATTGTGTACAACAAATTACTTTAACAAATTACTTCAATGTTTGCATAAGTTATTTCATTGAAGACTTATCTTGCAATCAAGATGGACCGAATCTTCTGCTCGCAATATAGGACCTATAAATGTTATATTTTCTTATAATATCATTGGAACCTAGATATTTACATTAACAAAAAGTATATACATATGTTAATATTTACAAACTTAAAACTATACATTATCTTAAATAATAAACTTAAAACCTACATATTATGTTATTCACTTATACGTGTTTTTGAAAATTTTTTCAGAAAATGTTATCTACATACTTAATTGTCCTTGTTAAGAATTAATACATCGATGTGTTGTATAGTCTAGTTTTATGTAATTCAGCTATACAAGAATATATAGCTTAGTGCAGAAGCATTTAATGTCAAATCAATAGGACGTGGACGCCGTTGGCTGACCATCCGTCCAGCTGTAAAAATTTAATGCGCCCCTTCACTATCGATCTTTTGCCAGTATATGAGTAGCTTTCACACTTTGTTAGATGTTCGTGACCGCACTACGAAATTAATTTTATTTTGCATAATATTTATAAACCGAGCATATATTGTCAAACTATTTCTCCATTAGATTAATTTCGCGCTCATCATGACAGAATAAAAATAAATAATTAGTCACATACCAGTACAACTCGTGCGTAAAGAGTACATACCGTACAATATTCATGAAATAAGTTGTGTTTTAAAATTACCTAAATCATAGGAGATATGTAGGAATTTTCTGTGCAATTTTAATGTTCTGGATACAGTATTTTTGGAAATGAGATGTGAAGGACGGCAATTCTCAATTAGCGATTTCCGATAATACTCAATTACATAATTTTTTCTTACCTATTTAACTCAACACAAATAAGCGTTAGTTTTGCAAAAATATGCGTTAGCAATACGATGGATTAATATGTCAAATATCATGTGTATATCGTAGTTTCAGCAAAAATTAACTTTGACAGACGGACTCATTTTATAAGGGTTTCATTTCCCATTTTGAAGTACGAAACAAAACTGTATGATAAGAGTAAAATCGGATGATATAAGTAGTATGTACCTACTATGAAATTAATAATTGTTAGGGTAAGTTAATTTTGAGTAATTATAACGAGTCGTTTAATACTTATAGTAATGACTATTAAGTACAATACATACATGGGTAAATACAATGGACGTGTTACGAGTAATACCTACAGGCTACGACCACACAATAACTTACACTAAACTACCTCATACGTAAGCTATCTCATTATAACAAAGTTTGATATAATTATTGTAAAGAAAATTTCGCCTTGTTTGTTTGTTTGTTTTCAAACGGGACAATACAAGTGAGTGTGATAATTTCTGAACGTTCCCGCTACACATGATTTACATATAATTTTTATTTGTAAAGAACGTTATTAGTATTTTCTAATGCTGTTCTATAATATATTAGCCAAGGGATTTCCATTTCTGAATACTTGGTTGTGAGTCTTGTGCACTATGTCCATATAATTTTCGTGATTTATTATTACATTACTACATTCACAATAAAAGCGCTTAAATGATAACTATTTCACCAAAGTTTATTCAGATTTTAATAATATAATACATGAAATAACGACTACGTATTGTTGGATATAGTGTGTTTGGATTTTTGTATCATTATCTTATATGCTGGTCCGAGAAAGAAAAAAAAAAGAATATACCGTCTCTTTATAGTCTCACGTAGGCGGTATAAGTTGGTTAAGCTGTAGAGCTTATAATAAGAAGCTTAAATAAACGACTGACTGGCAACCTGTTTCTTAATAGTAGAGTCAGGCAGATCCGGCACTTTAAAGGATACGTATCCAGTATGTATCCAGTCTGGATGTACTTCTAGTTCTGTGGACATACACCACGGCCCACATCCGCGATCCTGTACGGATTTGACAAGAGAGTATTTCATTATGACTCGAGCTCGACGTGCATGATCGTGGCACGCTTTCATTCAGTATGTCGGTGGATATTTTGTACCTACCAAAGGATACGTGTCCAATTTAAGGTTGGATGTTGGATTGTACCGCGAGCAATACGGGACCATGGACAGGTATACATTCATTTGGAACTATCTATCTCTAATATCTACATAGTTTCGCTTTACCGTTGGTAAGTCCAAATATTTATTGCTGAAAGTAGCGTCAAGGTATAATTTTGTCACATTTTGATGCAAAGAACGTGCATTGGCTACCATATGAAATAATATTTATTTTTTACATTTGTATTGCACACAAAGTATGATACAAAACCCATATTGCTTTATATGTGTAAGTATCTTTTACCAATGAAAATAATTATGTCATGGTTGATTAGGTGCTTACAGTTTGTTACTAGGTTTTTCATTTCATATTAGCTGAAACTCGCGACTTAGTCCGCGTTTTTTATTTTTAAAATAGCCTGTTCTTTCTCAAGGTTGAAGCTATACCATACCAAATTTTATCGCGATCGGATGAACAGTATGACAGCCCATAAAATACGTACAAACAAACAAACATTGATTTTTATATATTAACTGCAATATACAATTTTAACTTTGCATTCTATACGACCTCTTCATAAAATATTTATTAAATGAATTGACATATGGTAAAATAATATATCTCTGTGAATCCTTTTTTATGGTGTCGTGTTTGATTCCATAACATATTTATATTGCTAACACGGGTATAAAAGCCTTTGACTAGATAGGATATCGGAATGGATATACGAATAAGGGCTCGACCCGACCCTTCATCGGTAATTTCACTAAGGCAGGCAAGGTTTCGCGAGAGGACTGAGTATTAAAAAATCTCTTTGCGGTAAAGGAAAGGCCACAGAGGTACGCTTATCATTATTCTGTTATGTGAATTTGTAGTCATAGACATAATATTGTGATTTTATAAAGTTAGTAAATAATAGTTTCTAATAGTTACAGAAATAGAAACAAGGTTTTGTTGATACGCAGCGAAAATTCGGTGCTAATAGCCTGAATCTGATTTGTGGAATTACCTGAGGAGAGGCAGAACAAGGCGATTAAGAAGTTTGCGACTTCGCGTGGAAGGTAGCTAAATCATAGACTTTATAACTCTAGACAGCCTGTTCTGTGCTATGGAAGTATGGAAACTAAAATTAAATAAAATGTAGATGTTTGTGCCGTTTCTTAATGAAATGGCGGCTGATCAGCTTATTTTCTAATAAATGTGTGTCGTATGTACAGGTGAGTTGGCTTATTTGATTCGTCTCACCATTACTGTACAGGACATGACGTCTGCAGTTACTTATAGAGTTTATGGCTAAAAGTTATAACAATTCGTCACTTAAAATGGATTTTCGCAAAGTAGCACTTGGATCTATGCAATAGGTTTGGTTCGTTAGGGAACATTGAAGACAGATTATTTATGTATTTGTATTTCATAAAATGTCACCATTTCATAAATTATATATCACCCTTGCTTTGTTAAGTTATATGTAGTCAATCTTTTACATCAATTTGACAACAGATTGACTATAATATATAACAATTATCAAATGTAGGCTATAAATATAAGTAGGCTATATGGAAAAAGCCTCCATTATCAAATGTAGGCTTATCACATTATCAAATGTAGGCATAATTGCATAAAATGTTATCTTTAAGTAATTTTGAAAATGGGATTTGGACTTAACATTTTTATATCCTCGTGTTCATAATCTATAATATTATTTACAAATAATACTTCTATGTGTGTGTTACGATTTGCTTTTCGTCGCATACGACGGAAAATAATTGTAGGCAAGTCGAATTTAATCCTAGTAGTGTATCATAAAATTTCTTAAAGTATCGTATATTGTTAAATTCAAATTCAAATTCAAATTCATTTATTTGCCATTGTGTTGTTAGTCTATATATATGGATAGTCAGTGATAAATGACATGCAAATATTAATTTTAACAAATACCTACATAATAACATAAATACTACGAGAAACATAATAATTTAAGATACCAAGTTGTCACTTTAAGAGCTAACCTATCGTGCTTTTTTCTTCTATGAATTATAGAAGAAAATTGTGACATTAATGACACACAGTGTAGCACGCGTGTAATAAGATAAAATGTTGATTTAAAAGTGCAAAAAGAAAAATAATTTGCCTCAAAAATCACTCAAAGATTTGAGGTTGTGGTTGTTATCTTGATCTAATAAAAAATCACAATTATTTTTGGGGTTCCGTATGAAAATGATACAAAAGGAAACCGGTTTGCCTGTCACAGCTGCTTATTTCAGCTACTTCTAGTCCTATCGCCTTGTAATTTGAATAAAATTGTAAGTACAAAATAGTTTTAAAGCTCCCACCTTTATTGTAAATGAAAAAATTGAAGAAATGTTTTTATTCCTAAAAGGGCCGAACAAGAAGATCAAGATTTTAGAGTAGAGTTACTTATATAAGGTCAATATGAAATATATTTGCATTTACTTTTATGCCACGTATTTTTCAACTTATGACGAAAAGTGTCTAAAAATAAAAATGTAATCAAAAATTATAATATATTTTTATTGTTATGTTAAAAGGTTGAAATATTTAGTAGAGTTTTAATTACCTATTAAGAGATATTATTAGTGCGACAAGGCATGATAATGCCACATATTTTCTTTAGAAAATCTATAACTTGGATAATATGCTAATTTCAGTTTACACGTGTACAAGTGCTTTAATATAATGTATTGTAAATTTGTGAAGTAAATAAAATGTATTTACAAACAGGAAAAATCACATCAAACATTATAAAATGTGAGCACATCTCCACATAAATTAATTAAACGCAGTCAGATGCAATCTCTACTAAATGAGATCGCAAATCTCGTTGGTCGAACGAACTGCATTTGTGCACTGCCAACTTGATTCGAGGGAAATATTAAGATAAACAACACTGAGTATGCTTTTCGTTTCGAATCAAATGCAGATAAAATACATATTATTATTATGTTTATCCTTTTGTATGACAGACATTTGTGATGTATAATTAGTTAGATAATTTAATTAAACATATTGTGTAAGTTACATTACTTATAAGTAAGTACATATTGTGTAGGTTATATTTACGTGTGGTAGAGCCATGCTGCATTGCAGCAACAAATTGGGCCGGCTCTCCTGGTTAAATACCAACTCTCTCACAGAATATCGACGTGAAATGATATCTATCTATTGCTATTATGTTTCGTTCGCTGATTGCGAGTACCCGTGGCCCATCTCCCCCCTTCCCCTCCTTTTTCTCTTTCGCTAAAGGCCAGAAACCCGTGATTCCCCGGAAGTCACGGGTGTCCATGGGTGGTGGTGATCACTTTCCACCAGGTGACTCGCTTGCTCGTTTACCCCCTCTCATATGAAAAAAATAAAAAAATAAATATAGTTTATCCTCCCTTCCAAAACTTTAAAGACAAGATTGCCTGAAAGGGAGTACTCTTCATAGAAATTAGGTCGTCTTGTACTTTATAAATATTGTTGTCTTTTGTATGTCCATTTAATGTATCGTGTTATAATATTGCCTTATTTTTGTATACATTTTATGTCGTTAGTGAATCTTTATAATAGCAAGACTTCTCAGATTCAACGTTTTATTTTATTATTATGTTTTTCGTGAACTGTGTAGTGTAGAAATTGAGTTGTATTATCTTAATAACTCTAACCACTCGTAAGTGTAAAAGTATTATTATGTAAAAGCTTAGGAGCATTAATATTTTTGTAAAATAATAGTAGTTGGACAATGAAAGAACTAAGAATGACAAAGAAAATATCGTACATTTAGTTCACAAAACATAGATGGCCGTGATTTAAATTTCAGGAGTACCTATTCGTAAACTCTACATACAACACTAAAACAGTGAAGCTATTCTTTGTACATATGATCTATTATGTTTAAAAAAGTATTTTCCTCCTTAACTTACAAAAATATACGCTCATTTTCTATGAATACCTTAACAGTCAAAATTATGGGAAGTTAATAGACCATTATTAGATCATAGTCTGTATTTCTGTCTGTCTGTAATTCAGAATAAACAGCTGTAGCAGCATTTCATACGACGCTTGCTATGGACTTCGTACTACACGACTGTGTAGTATGTGTACCTACATGTTTTATAGACATCATACTATAGCGTCTTCGGATTTCGTTCTTCGCCTACTGCGATTTCTGTGAGTAGTACGTGCTCTACGAACGTTGTGCTACGCGTTCTACGAAAGTCCTGCTACGCATTCTAGTCCATAAAAACCGTAAAGAACTACATGGTCATGGTGATGATAACGATAGTCCCTTTAACTCATATTTATCATATCGTTTTTGTTTTTATCATATTACGTCTGTCCAGTGTTCATTATTCTGAATGAATATTTCCATTTATTATAAATTCTTTTCAACTTATATCTCTCTTCTCTTCTTAAATCTTATCTTCTCTTTATAACGTATATAATTTGGAAATTCCTCAAGACATCAAAACACTTTTTATGGACATAAAAGCTAAATAATAAATAAAGTTGCTACGTTAAAAAGAACAGATTGATCATTAAATTTTAATTGATTAATTACCGGTTTCATCGCATGGCAGCTAACTTATTGAACCTGATTTCGTTAACGAAGTCGTGAGACGATAATAATAGATTAATCGAGTTACATGAAGACCTAATAGAATTTTCTTTTTGCTAAGAACATTCGAAATAACATTTCGGCGGGGTCGATTCCCAATTATTATTTGAGAATGATAATTATTGTCGGAATAACAGTCTAGAAAATTAAATGGGACGGGTATAATTAAATTACATAGATAAATTCGTAGTAGTCGTTAATTTCGTAGAGTTTCAGCTTCGTATATTATTTGAAATTTGAATTGCTGTCTGTAAAATTTTATATTTTAACATAATTTAAAAAGAAAAATAAATAATTATGCACATTAAATAAAATGAAATGTTAAAAATTACATTCATTAACTTATAAACAACCTATGGAAGAGTGTGATATCCTAACGCAAGCATAACCCTTGTTAACTGAATATCCATAACATTAATTAATGTTTAAATTACTTGAACGGCACGAATAAATATTTTTATTTTCTATTTCTTTTATAAATTAGCTGCATTAGTTTTGGCTTTATAAAATACATGCGTATTCCAATGCAATGTTGAGTCACAATTTCAAATCAATCTGTGAAGAACTTTCAGAGATTTAAGATATTGAATAAATGAATATTTTTATTTATGTAGAAGATAACGAATTAATAAAAAGATTAAAAAAAAAAGAGAAGCCGCCATTCAAGAATGGGTCAGGCTACCGCAAGAGTTACTGGTTAACTTGACCTTCAGCATACCCAGAAGGATTTTCGCTAGAGTAGGAGTTATTTTGTACTAACTTGTTAATGTTTATGTTTAAATTACTTTTAAAATTTATCCTTTTTCTTTTTATCATTGTTTCATAGAATTGTTTGAATTCATTTTATTTAACTCTAGAACCGTACCCTGAGGTGCAAATCAAAAAAATTAAAATAAATCGGTTATAACTTTTTACGTACACAAATAATAATTTCGCGGCTCCCTGTATTCTAGGAGGATAAGCATCACGGCTGTGTAGACGTACAGGAGCTGATTGGGGTACACCTGTTCCCCAGGATACGATTAACGTACGTTTTTTACAGTCTTAGTTACAGTTCAGTTTTACATTTTTAATTATATAGTCGCCTTTCACAAATGCGGTAAGGGGTCGGGTCATACTGCACATAAGAATGATTTCAGTGACTGCATATGAATGCCTTTAGGGGTCGTCCATTCAGTAGGTGAACGCGCAGTATATTGTTGTATCTGTGCTCGTATCAAGCACAGAAGCACCATTAGGTTACGAGCTAAAGACTATGGAACACATTCATTATTAAGAAATACGTTTGGGCGGGAATTTAACAGAATATAAAGACGGACCTCTAATGTTACAATTAAAGTTGAATATTCAAGTCTCTGTATTTAGCTTCAAGCTTATAATTTTAAAATAAAGGCAGATGGTACTTAAGAAATGTCAATAGTTTGGTATAAGTATAATGCAGTAAGTATAGTTTTTCCTTTTTGTTTTTGCTTTTTTTTATAAAACAAGATACTTGCGTAATGATTTTTAGTGTTCGAATATTTATGGGATTGTGTTGTCGTCTGTTTGTTAAAATTTCTGTGTGTCACAGAGGGTTTTTTCAGAGCCTGTTTGATGTAAGCAATTGAAATTCGAAACAATTAATTGTAATAGGTTTGATTTCAATTATAGATTTTGGTTATATTTCAATTATAGATATTGTAATAGATTTTGGTGTTTTTATTAAGTTTTCAAGAAACGTTTAAAAATTGCAGTCACATCACCTTTTCGCCAAAATTTTGAAGAAAGAAATTATCTATCACATCGTACTTTTATTTATATAATAAATAGCTATCGTTGTTGACTAAATTTGTATGGTTAGAGACATATTGGAACTGGATGTGATGTCCACGTTTCATAAAACATACCTATTGTGTTATATTTACACGTGACAAGTTCGAAGTCTATTATCCTCTAGCTAACACTGACCTACCTAATAGAAATTGCGTTACATCGCTTCCGATACTTACACGAATATTTAATAAATAATTATGTTTCAGAAAACTTCTTTACTTTTTCATTTCATTAAATACTCCTACGAGTTTTCGATATTTCATTCATTACAATAATAAAATTAAATAATTATTACATGATTGTGGAATTTGACGAGTCATGTGAATTTATTAAGATGCCAGAACATAACGGGAGCTCCATAAACTGGCAGAGACACATATTATGTGAAGTAAATTATGTAGAGGAATGTGTTCTATGTTTTCATTAAGTTGTGATGACAATCATATAAAGGTCGACTCAAATCTATGTGAATCTATGTGAACTGTATTTATTTCTATTTTATTATAAAAAAGAGTATTTCATTTTATAACATTTTCCATTCCATTGAAGATCCAATACGACATTAAAAAATACTCTTAAGAGTTTTTTACAACTAATTAACTAATATTTACTATTAATAACTTTATATTTAGATACTTTTACTTTATACATTCACTCAAAAAAGTATCGGGAATGGATGATTTGTTTATGGTTCCTAAATTCAATTTTTTATTTTTTTTGTTGTTGTTAGATTGACACAAATGCTTCCCATTTTGGCGCGGAGTTTGAGTTGCATCTGTTATTTAGATTAAATACAGTGCTGTTTTTAGTAATATCATTCTAGTGTTTATTGGGAATTTCATAATCGACAAAAACATCGAACAAAGAGTTGTCTTAAATTTTGCATCACCAATGGAATTTCGTGTTCGGGGTCACTAAAAATGTTACAGAAGGCTTACGGTGAATCTACTTTATCAAAAACACGTGCTTACGTGGTACAAAGCGTTCAAAAGCGGTCGAGATGTGATGGAAGATTTACCTCGCTCTGGCAGGCCATCAACGTCTGCAACTGAAGTTAACATCGCAAAAGTGAAGGAAATAGTGACGGAAAATCCTCATTCAAGTTATAGAGAGATAGCCGCCGAACTTTCTGGCTCTCACGAGTCGATCTGTACCATTTTAAATAATCACTTGGGTATGAAACATGTTGCCGCTCGGCTAGTCCCAAAAGACTTGAATTTTCTCCAAAAACTCAATCGCATAAGAGTCGCTGAGGACTTGCTAGAAAGAGTCAATTCCGATCCAACATTCATGAAACGCATTGTTACTGGTGACGAGACGTGGGTTTACGAGTTTGACATGCAAACTAGTCAACAAGCTTCGGTGTGGCGCCTTCGATCGTCAATCAAAAAAAGAAAAGAAAAGTCGATCAAAAGTCAAAGTCATGTTGACTGTTTTCTTTAACTATCGCGGTGTTGTGCACTCGGAATTCTTGCGGACGGAAGGTCAAACGGTAAATAAAGAATATTATTTGGGCGTTATGCGGCGTTTAAGAAAGCAAATTTGACGAAAAAGGCCAGATTTGTGGAAAGAAAATTCTTGGATTTTGCACCACGATAATGCGCCTTCGCACAAGGCCATCATTGTGAACGAATTTTTGACCAAAAACTCAACAAATACCATCGAGCAACCACCTTATTCACCAGATATGGCTACAGCCGACATCTTTCTTTTTCTTAAACTCAAATTACCACTTCGTGACACCCGTTTTCATTCAGTAGAAGACATAAAGGAGAATACGCGGCGAGCACTGAACTCAATTCCGGAAAAAGCGTTTAAAAATGTTTTGATGATTGGATTATTCATTGGCGTAAGTGTATCGTTTCTGAAGGAGCATACTTTGAAGGTGATAAAATAAATTTGGATGAATAACTAACATTTCGTGTATTATTGATCTTTTCCCAGTACTTTCTTGACAGAGTACTATTTATATCAGTTTCAATAATTTGAGATGTATGTAGTTGTTTTGGTGATAAAGGGTAGCGGTTTGGTATTGAGCTGTTGTCGAATATTCAGTTTGTCTACTCGTGTTAATTAGTACGTACGAAATATATAATTAAAATGCTTTACGTATTATTTACTTAAATTATTAAATTCTACTTTGCATGGCTACGAGAATAACGATTCTATAAACGGACAATCGGTCAGATGCATTAAGTGATCTTGTAAGGGTTTCGTTTACCCTTACTCCTTTTGTGGTTAAGAGCTCAAAAATTAGAGAAAGGTTTTCGCTACAAAGGGAGGCAGTAACTTAGTTATTTATTGGAAAGAAAAAAGTTTTTTTTATAATCAAGTTTGCTGCTCAAGTTGTTTGTCCGTTGCTAAGACATTGAACTGTTTTCTAGTATACCAATTGCTTCAGTTACAGCCTTAGATTAAAATACCTATATTACTGTATTGATACTGGATTTAAAATTAGTATCTATTAGCATAATCGGTAAGAGTCAAAATAGCTTGCTACATTTGACACTTACAATCAATTGTCAAATTTGTGCTGAGAGTTGATATGACAATAGTTTCAGATTTCTGCCAAAATATGTAATTAAGTAATATATTTTTAGAATTCCATGGCCAAAGTTATAGTTTCGTCATGGCTCTCGGTCTGTCTGCTTTTTCGTATTATTAAGATGGAGCTGAAATTTTAATCACAATCCTTAATTTCGATAATATCATTCAGAAAAATCTAAAAAAAATTGTGATCATTAAGAATAAGGTGTACCTACATTGCGGGAATTAGAACTGCATTATGTTAATTTTTTTCATAAATAAAACGCTCTGCGTTAAACTGTGGTTTTCGATCGATGTTTGGTTACAAGTTGGTTACAAGTAACCATACAACTGCCAGAACATAACACTAAAGGTATATATTGACGACCTCCGCGGCGCAACGGCTAAGCGCGTCGGAAGGTAAACGGGGGTTGCGGGTTCGATTCCCGCCCCGAGTCGGGGTGTTTATGTATAATATGTATTATATGTACAAAAGAAAAAGTAGAAAAGTAGTATATCAATTGTCTAGTATCCATAACACGCAGCGTTGTGCTGCTTACTTTGGGACTAGATGGCGCTGTGTGAAATGTCGTGAGTATATTATATTATTATTATGTATGAATGCTACACTAGCGACAGCAACCGGTCGCAGCTGTAGTCGGCAGAAACCGACGACGGTGTCGCAGCAGTCTACGGTTCCTATGATTCCGAAGATGAGCGCTTGGGCGACACATCTGCATACCCTGAAACACATCTGTTGCATACCCTGAACAACAACCGCGTATTTGCTGCCATCGCAATAGCGTTTACAGCCTAGATGACAATTTGTTAATAACATAATTAAATGGGCTTAGTGATCCCGAACAAAATAAATAAAATATAACATATATGCATACATATTCTCACGCTGTATCCCTAACGGGGTAGTCAGAGAGGACGGAGCGCCAAGTATCGCAGTTCCTACATACTTCTTTCGCCTCCTGAAATCTCATCATTCTTCTCACACATTTTCGCCTAGGTATGCGAGAGCTTTTGAAATTTCCATCCGCTAACACTCTGGCTATTTGATCTTCACAAGTCACCCTTGGTCTTCCTTGACTTCTTTTGCCACTCTCTTTCTCTTTATATATTTTCTTCGTCAGTCTTTCATCACTCATTCTTTCTATGTGCCCGAACCATGAAAGCATTCCTTTCTTCATTTTTACAATAAGCCAGTGGGGATAATTTCCATCTCTGTCTGTCTGTCTTTGCTAATTTGTGATGCTACAGCAATCGCTGCAGCTATGTAACGCTTTCTCACTCTCCCACTCTGTTGTCGCTACTAAAATTTAAAATCTAATAACTCAATGTCGATCATTGAATTTCGAGTAGATTTTTCGCAATTATATTTAAAACGATTAATTACTTTAATATGATGTTATAGGACATGAGTTTTAAGAGCATCAATCATCTAGCCTATTCTAAGTGTTGCAAAAACGACGAGATGTCACATATCTTGGGCGTTGTTATGGTCGATCTTTTATTGGAAGAAGGCGATGATGATATTTAAGTATTGTATACTAGAAAGAAGAGATAATGGTTAAAAGTAATTTCTTAACTGACGAAAAAATAATTAATTACACAATTTTTCTTCTTTCGCAATAGGAAACTCATTTTACGAGAATTGGCGGCCATGTCGGTACCGCAGTGGTGAGGTGATTGGCAGCAACGATTAGTTGCGACGGCAAACGATACTGGCGCTGCGTTCCAAATGTATTTCATAAAACTGTAGAAACTGGCGCGCTTATTACCTAACTTGCAGTTAGCATGCGACAGCCAAATATCGCGCGATATCTGCTGTCAAAATGTGAATTTGTATAATGTAATTTATTTATTATAAATCTACCTCGAAAGGTGTATTTCACAATCATGGCGCAATAGACACGCAATCGTCATATATGATACAAATATATTATTACAATTAGTTACCGGTTGCGCAGTGATCGCGTGGCCGTCGCTGTCTGCAAATTTTTATGTAATAACCCTGTGATAGTGTGGCCTGGGGTCTGTTGCTGCTACAAATTACATTTAAAAAAATTCGTTTCAGGCTATTGCAGCAATTGTGTGACCCCAAATTAGGAAAACAGAAAACTACGACTACAGTCATATGCAAAGTTTATTAGACATATAATTGAAAACCTACAAAAATTCAACTCAATATATAGTCATCATAATATAAAGTTCGTCTGATACAAAATTAACTTGTGTAAAACATGGAAATAATTAAGATAATAATCATACGAATCACCCATAATTGCAAAACATATTTTTTCATTTTAATTAAGTGATGATGTAACATTAGTTCATTTAAATTCTAAGAATTACATGATAGAGCCTGATTAAATTAACAAATATATGGTAACAAACACCTAAAACTTTGCGACCTACTCGCAGCAGTGCTGCCCGTAGTAAATAGCAGGGGTTCTGCCTGCATAATAATTGCATAAAAAAAAACACAAATTAGGTACCTGGCTTGTACCACGAGTGCATGTACAGATGTACAGTGGTAGAATTCAGTAACACTAAAGACTCGAAGACAATTAAGAGAAATTCATTTCCTAAATTAATCTGACCGGAAATTGAACCCTGAACTTTAGATACAACCATACCAAGGCCTGTTTTCTAGAAAATTATCGAATGAAAATGTAATTCGAGTTTGGTAATTAACGTGTTTATCTGTCTTTCAGTTTTGATGTCTTTTGCTATATCTGTTAACATAAAAGATATGATGAGGCAAGACTTGTGTAGTGGTTACTATTAGTTGAATTATGTTTAATGTATATTTTAGTCATATTTAGGGTCGTTATACTTTACAATGGATGCCTATTTATTAAACAGAAGAACGTTAACAATGAACACAATGTAGGTACTCATTTGACGAAAATATTACCTAGGTATGTATATTTGAAATGTTTCTATAAATTCAAAAGCTCGTTGTGAATTGAAGCAAATTATATATACAAAAGCTTGCAAAATTCTTTCATTGTTGATGGGCGTATACTTAGGGTACATTTTAATTTAGCGGTGAAATTTTTTTTAAATAAATTCATGAATAAATGAATACTCTGGATTATCTATTACCACCACATACATACATATATTTATAGTTATTACAGTTAAACTAAATAGCATTGTTAATTTTTAGATTAAAAGATGATTTGTCACATCTGAACTTTCTACTTCCATACTACCTTCAAAAAATAATATTAGACGATGCGTCTGTTTGTCTTCCTTTGACATGAAAACCGAAAACTACGAATCGATTGTTTACAAATTTTGTAGGGTGGTGGAACCTCTGGTCAAATTTAGGCTACGATTGATCACTTCCGCAACCGCACGTAATAATTACTCGTAGTTGCAAACATCTCAGGAAATGAACTGAAGTTGTTGTTTGCAAACATCTCAGTTAAAAAACTAAGGTATGAGATACATGTTATATTCCTATAAGGCAAAATTTCAATAGCTCAATATAAAAATTATATAAAAAAATAATAAATACTTATTAGTTATGTTGTCCTATTTCTACACAAACTAATTCGCAGTCGGTGATTAATAAAAAATAAAACGAATGATACATTTGTTGGAGTATTTTTTATTTTGGCTTGGCAATTGAAAATATAATGTTAAAATACAGCACATTATAAGAAACATAAAAGCTTTGAAGATAATGTCATGTACTTAATGCTTTCATAAAGGCTGAAGCAATTTGGATGGATAAAAGCGAAGGATGTATATTGTCTTTTATCCTCAAGGCATTTGAAGGTATTCAACAACACTCCTCGTGACAGGAGATAACACACGTCCTGGGTGTTTTACGAGGTGATTATAGTAGATTGTCGTAAAGGCACGCGATATCCCGTTAGTCACGGCCCGTTAAGTGTCTTATTATGTTCAGATTCCAATCAATGGAGGACATCAGGTGTGATGTCTGTTTTTTCTTCAAACAATCGTGGTTTTAAAGGAGCACAGCTTTTTCCTATAGATTATTCTCTTATATTCATCCTTTTGCGTAGGTCGTGATAAAATAGTGGCATTATTTTTCATATGCGTTACATAACATCTCATTAAAAGTGGAAACTAAATGGATAACTGTGAATAAAATTGACATTGATAAACCATAAACAGATAACGTGCTAATAATACAGCTAACCAATTATAACACAGATTTTTCTAAAAACTTTTTCGATGTTATCAATCACTTTATCAATCAACAAACTGGATTGCTTCAGATTCTTCCGTTTAAGTCGTCAATCAATGTATGTCAACAAAAAAGTCGATAGGTGCTGCTTACAGTCATTCGAACGTTAGTCGATCGACACGTGTTTAATCAGACTGTAAAATAAAAAGTCCTCAAAATTGAATGATTAATCAGATCACTGATGTTATACAATATAGTGTTGGTAATAATACACACGTCAAAAAAGTCTAAGCAACACATTATTATGTCTGACGAAAATTAAGTACTACGACATTAATTTAAGTCAAATTTCTTTCCGTATATAATCTTATTGTTCCAAGATTTATACTGCCTGTATTAAAGAAAATGCTACAATCGTCTTTTTTTTCTTAAATTAAAAGCAAATTCTTTTGTGTGAATTTAAAAAGGTGTTTGCCTTTGCTCACAAAAATCTTGGATTTTAGAAAATTCTGCCAATTCAACGATAAATTAAATTCGATTCGATTTCGAGATTATCAGCTTCTGAAGTGTAGTTTACGTCATGGAACGACGTCGTTTGACAGCTGAAGAAATACAAAGGGATACAGGGATGCTTCAAGCGGGAAGAAATCAATCTGAGTTATTTCGGCATTTTGCAATAAATAGGTGCGTAATTTGTAATCTTTTGCGTCGTTATTCTTACGATACGAGACGACGAAGAGCCTATCATTGTGCTGGAAATGTGGAACGACTGAGGTGCATCCAGGAAGTGCACCCTTTCAGCGGCTCGACTGTATTGGTTTTGGTAGTAATAATGAAAAATAGATAAACTGAGTTCGTTTTCACAAATGGTACATTATTGCTAAAGTTAGAAGTTACAAAGTTACAAGAAGACATGTTCAGCCGTTCGCACAGAGCCTTAGTTCATATATTGATACATGACAATGCTCGCTCTCATACGGCTAGGAGGACTCAAGAGTAGTTGGCAAGGAAAAAGGTCCGAATATTGCCGTGGCCTGCATAATCACGAAACCTCAATCCCATCAAACATAGACGAGACATGCTGCAGAGGCGTGGTATAAAAGATTGGGACAGGGTGATGACAACACGACGGCTGTAAGAATTGCTAAAATTCCATTGGGAGCGTTTGCCAAAAAAGCAAATAAATAAACTTATTGATTCCATAAAAAAATCGCTATCGACAAGTTTTAAGCAGCCGAGGATGACATACTCTCTGTTAATTTTCATTTATGGAAAAATTAACGATTGCAATTTAATTTTTTTTCTTATCGATTGACAGGATCGAGTAAAAACCTGATTAATTACATCTTATAATGGTTACGAACCGTGAAAAAGTACATCATTATTAATTTTAAAATAATGTAAGTAAAAGTATCAACAATGAAGGATTTATTCAAATAATATTGAATTTAAGTCACAGTTGACAAATTTGAATAGTATTTAGTTACATCACTAACGTCGTTCAACCTAGAATCAAGTGTTCAACTAAATTCTATAAATCTCGGCTATAAACCATGAAATTGTGTAGGGACGTCACCATGGTTGAGGCTACCTCCATATTGGCGCGAAATTGGAAACTTAATTTTAAAATCACGACAATTCTCGTGTAAAATAAAAATATTTAATTCAGAATGAATTGTCATTTAATCTACGTATATTTTTGCGTGTTCCGTAAATAGTTTCCGAAAAAAATAAGTCACTACAGTCTATTGTATAGTATTGGCGTTAGCTCTTACACTTAAATTACGTTTTTTACCACTTCTTATTGAATTTTTATCAATTTGGATATTGTATCGATTTTTAATCTTCAGATATTATTTAATCAGTGAGTAACTTTTACGTTTTGACAGTTTTTGTAGAGAACATCTGTCAAAATGTCAAAATTATTCGTTGGTTAATCGTTATCTGATGATTGAAAAATCAATCAAAACTTTAATTTGTATTGAAGACATTTTCACAGGTGATATACAATATAATGTGTAGGCTTCATCCCGGTTTACATAACAGACAATGTAATGTCATATGCTAAGACGAAAGAAGTTGTTTTTTGTAAGCTACAAGTGAGAGTGTCATGTTTATTTTTATAGTTTCCATATTGTCCTTTTCAATTACATTTCTTGTTGGTGTTGTTATTTTTGATACTTTTGTGTTTATTACGAGATAAAACGTCGAGAATAATATTTGATATTAACGTTTTTGCGAAGATGGTGCCAGTACCATTAAGGAGATTGCATTTGCAATTTATTAGTTTAGAAGAAATAACTAGTTGTAGATTTTTGTTTTGTAATCGTCCGAATATCAATAAAAACACTAATTGATCGATTACCGAATACCTGTGATTTCCTTTGAAAACAGGATAATTTGAAATGAAATTAAACACAAAAATAAATGACAAATATGAAAATAATTGCTTAATATTATAAACAAGTTTATAAGCACTTATTCAAAGCACAGGATCATTATTAAACAAATTATTTTCGCTTATATTATAATGTTAAATAATAATGATGTGTCTTATTGTTTAACAATTATTTTTATTTGTGATCAATAATTAAAAGCGGTTAGTTGTGAAATATTTTTTTTTTTTGCATTATGGACAAGGAAGAAACCTGTTTCCTCATTTAAGGAATAAAATCGGCGACAAAAAATACGTCCCAGTGTAGTACTTTGACCGAATATTCGGCTGTTCGAATATTCGGGATTCCTTTTTATATTCGGCTTATGTATTATTTGTTGCGAGCTGTGTTGCAATTTTAGAAGTAGCTAATTTATTGTAACTTCGCGTTTCCATATTACCCTTTTTTCTATAAGATCTTTTTAATAGTATTACATTATATTCTCGAAGATGTATAAGGACAGTAAAACAACTGTTAGACTGCTATTTATAATATTTTTAATATTTGTAACTCCCAATCTTGATCAGCGAGTCGCGAGTACTATGTGTTCCCAACCAGAAGCATGCCCGTGACATGCATACCACTGAATTTGCTGTTGTTAGTGTATGTTAAAATGTACTAAGATGTGTCAATTTATGTCGACAATGTTGCTATATGTGTAAGTTCAATTCCATGCTGATCTGGGAGAGGAAGACAAACAGAATGTGTCATTTGATTACCTTCCTGTGCATGTCGTAAAAGTTGTCCATAGGATACGATATACTTATTATGAGCAACTAGTATAGACGATGGATAACTGTGATTATCTGGTTCTGTTTCGGCGTGATGATTTGACATATGATTTTGTTGCGCCTTGATGTTCCGTCTGCCCTAAATGGGAAATGTGTGAAAATGTACACATATTATGTGATGTATACCTACTAGTTACAGGTGTGTGGGATGTGTACATGTGTGTGGGATGGTGCCTTTAGTCTGTACATGTATCCTAATTCAATATTCTCCTCGAAATCTATTCGTCTTTTGTCTTTGATGTTACTGTGATATTATATTACGCCATTCCCATATTTGTTGTAAGTAATAACTATAGTTGTCATCTGTACAAAATAACGTGAATGTTATAGAGAATGTCCGTTGTTAGTGTATGTTAAAATGTACTAAGATGTGTCAATTTATGTCGACAAGCACAAATTTCGATGGCGTAAGTCTGAAATCGTTTAATTAATCTTTTCGACTTAGTGAGCTCCGGTGAATTCCAAGACAATTCCGTGAGTCTTATGCCCGATTTCACCAACGCTATCTAAGTCGTCACATAACTATCTACTCCTATGGTTAAAAGGACCCCTAAACTAATTCTTAGATAATATTCGTTTTCACCAATCTAACGGTTCCCTAGTAATGTCAGACATAGTTATGTGAAGTTTGATTGTTTCCATAGTGACTATCCGTTTCCAAAAGTTTATCGATATAACAGATATTACTGTTTTACTTCTAAGTTTCTATATAATATAATAAATTTATCTCCGTATTGTCAAAAACTAACACACAACGTTCGAAAATCGACTTTCTAAATTAAGGGGTACTTTTAATTACATAGGGGCTCCTACCGTTTCGTGAAACGCATAATCATCGTTGACCGACCCCTATCTTTTTTAAGGGGTTCGCCAAGTATTAGGGGACTTTGGTGAAATCGGGCATTAGACACAATGTTAACATACACCAATGTTTAATTCTAATGATCTGGCAATAATGCTATAGCATTCATAATTATGTGTAGGTACGTTTTTGATAACCTAGTGCAATACCCACTAGCTGATTGTATTCCTCATTTTGATTAATAAACAATTGCTATCTATCAACGATGGATAAATAAATTATTGTGACAATTTATGGCTTCATTCACCTGCCCAGAATCTGTTTGTGCATCTGTAGCAAATTTTTCTTAAATTAAATATTTCGTTAATAGCTTATATTTTCACTCATAATGAAGATAATGAAGATTAAACAAGTCGTCGTGATGTATGAAAACATTAACTGGTGTAAGACGAAATTGTCATGAAAAGAACAAACAATGTACGTTCACCGGCTATCTCGGTGGTTGTTAATGTACACCGGTGATACGATTATGAGGTATGATTAAGATGACTCTATTCTAAATGGATAAAAAAATGTCTGTGGTTCAACTAATTCTGTTACCGACAACTACTGATCTGAGAATTTGTCACATTTTATTAGATTATCTGATAACGCAACGACACACAATTTAGGTAATATTTCAACCAGATTTTATATGAGGTCAGATGTAGCTTGATCGTTTACTCATTTGCGGATGATTCAACTATCAGAATAGTAGTTGGGTGTTAATGAGAACCAAATCAAATAGTGTCTAGATACATAAGTAGGCACTCGGGCGTGATGACAGATAAAGAGGGATGAGGAGTGTAAAGTAAAGCCTGATCCTATTTTATTTACTTGATGAAAAGACAAAAGACCTTTCAATTACAACACTCTTCTGACATTTATGAATTATGTTGATTTGTCATTTGGTTATCACATTGTATGGGTGTGTTTATTAATTTCCTACTAAAACCGTATTAGTAAGTATCAATTTTACATTTCACTTACAATAATTGAAGATCTAGAAAAAGTAAATGCCTGGGGAGTGTGTTTTCGAGGGATGGAAGATGTGAGTTAGATATAGAAAGAAAGGTAGCAGCTGGCAATAAAGTTAACGGTGCTCTGTCCTTATTGGTGAGCAGTGTGAATATATATAAAGCCGCCAAAACGGCCATCTACAAGGCAATGTTGGTGCCGACTTCATTCTACGACAGTAAGGCATGGATATGCCAGAAATCAAAGGAAAATAAGATAAATATGGTAGAAATGCGATCTCTTACAGAAATGCGAGCGGTGTCACCCTTGTAGATAAAATAAGCAATGTAGAGATACGCAGTATGACAGGATTGGACGACAGTTATCGTAAAAATGAATAAGCATCTAAGGAATGCTTAGATGATTCGGGTACATTGAAGAAAAATGCGATGAAAAATTGACAAAAAAAATGTACAGAGCACCAGTGAGTTATTAGAAGCGAAAGAAGGCCAACGCTGACTTATGAGGTCAAATAGCCAGATTATTAGCTGACAGAAATGTCAAAAACACTCGCAAATTTAGGAAAATGCGAAAAGAAAATGATGAGAATTAAGAAGGCGAAAGAAGTATGTAAGGACCGCGATATTTGACGTTCCGTTATCTCTGACTACCTCATTAGAGATACAGCGTGAGAATATGTAGCTATGTATTTATAATAATTTTCGTGATCTTTCAAGTTTTAAATATTTTGAACCGGTTTCAATGAGATTTTAGGATGAATAAACCTTGTATACATTTTCACTCATGTAAGTAATTATATCACATTTTTAATTAAACGTTGAATTGGCTTCGGTATTGCATTATCTTTTCTTTAACTGCCTATACTGCACAAAATATCTCACCGTTCATAGGTGAAATTATTTGTATCGAAGCAAATATAAGAGCGCAGAGAAGGAAATATAATATAGGCGGCTTCATGTAAAGTATATATTGTATATTCCAGAATATCCAGATAAGCTTTGGATAAAATAGTAGTAGGAAGTGATGAAGGCAAAATTCAATAAAGCATATAATTATAAGTGCTTTTAATGATGTAGATACTTGTCGTGATAGTTATATTTTTATTTAATAATACAAACTTAGTTTTGTGTTATATATTAGATCTGTGTGTTTAGGTATTGTTATAAAAAAGAGACGGTCAAATGATCCATAATAATTCAAATAATAAAAGTAAAAAAGTGACTATCACTTGACGAATCTATATTTAACAAAAAATGAAAGAAATTCTTGTTTTTTACCGTGTTATTTTATCTTGTTTATCAATATAAATTTAGCACGAAGTTAAACAAACTTAATGCTTAGGTTACATTTGCTTAATTAGATTTTTTAATAGCGCTGCTTTCTAGTCAGCCAGTTTGTTTTTTTTAATTTCCTTCGACAAATCTACAACGGGTATTTTAGTTTTTAAGAAACTTATAACTTCTTATAGTCGTTTATGTATTTAGTTCATAACACTAACAAAAATTTAACATTAAGTACTAGTCAGTTTGATCAAAACAATACAGTAATTAATAACATTGATTTAAATTTAGAGCAGAAAAGTGACGCCTTCTGCTGATGTTATATATAAGTAATGATGAATAACTACATACATAGGTACATATGTAGTTGGAAGAAATGATAGCACATGAAGCACAGCGCACAAATAATTTTGTCATTGCTGCAGGAGTGTTAATTTGGAGTTCGAAGGTAGTGATGGCTCTAAAGTAACACCAAAGTAACACACAGAGCACAAAGTGTTTTATTATCGCACGAGTGTTAGTTTGGAGCCCGAATGTAGAGAGGGCTCTAAAAACACGAATGCATAATAAAGCACTTAGCGAGGTACATATTAATCTACTTTTCTTTGGAGTAGGTATTTACAGAGGATAAAATTAGAAGAAAGTTAAAAACTTAGGAACTTGCGCTAACGATTTTTAGGTTTTCTATTTGTCTATATTATGAAATGTTTATAATATACTTTGTAATAGTTCTGAGTTTTGGTATTAGGTTAACGATAATCTAATTTGCTGTTTTTTTCCTTATAGGCTAGAAAATCAATATTGCTCGACGAATCTTTTTTTAACAAAAAATATAAAACCTCTTGTTTGCGCTAAATTTCCAAAATTCGTATTGAACATTCCGCATTGTGCCGTTTTCTATTCATCCAGTTCATTTTTTAAATCTGCTTTGAAGAATTTATCAAAATACTTTAAATGAACCACAAATTTTTAGTTGTTTTCATACACCGTAAGACAAAAAAGAATAGATACTGCTGCTGAGTACGATCAAAACAATGCAGTAATTAATATTACTGTTTACTGTACTCTTTCTGAATTTATAATAGAAGTGTACCGCTTTTTCTTCTTCTGTATAGATATCGCGTATATAAGTGACTGATGGTTGAGTTAAAACGTAGTTGAGAAGAAGAAAATTTTACCCACTAGTTTCTTTTTGAACGTTGTAAAGCGCAACTGCGTGCCTCGTGATTAATTTTGTGAGTTTTCAAAATGTCTGGGAATCTCTTGATCTGTATAAAACAGCTACTATATAAAAATGGCGTATTATGGTTCGTTGCTTCCGATTTCTTCACGATAACGATATTATCAAGTTTCATGGAACCAAACTCAAAACACGAACGAAATCATTAATAAAGAGTTAATGAATCAGAATTCGAACCATCCTAACTAATTTATAGTCGGTCATTAGTCATTACTAATTGCCGGTCTTGGAATTTCTGAAGAATTCCTCAGGTTTAAGCACTCATTTAGTTGGTTGATGGCTTGCGCTGGCATTTCTTGATGCTTCGTTTTACAGCCAATTTGACAATCAAACGAACACTCACTATTGCTATTGTATTGTATTATATTGTACGTACCTATTGCTGATTTTAACCATTGTGTCTATATTGAACTCCATTTACTGTTTTTGTATTTACTTATTTTCTTATATTTCCCTTGAGTAATTAACTCTCGAAAATTTCTACCTTCCATTGAATATTGGAAACAGAAGGTTGGACAAACTTCATTTTTTATTCATGTCTTTTGGCAGGAAACGTGGGAAAGTTAATAGAATTTTCTATTTGTTATTATAAACGTTGATTTAGGTGAACTTGTACTAAGAGTAGTAATAGATCAATTTTATGATTTATTGTAAAATGTTACTTTCATGTCAAATGATAGGCGTCGATTGTATTTAATAGCGTATATTTTTAATTGATATTATCTGATGGTACTTACCTGAAACATTTGCTAATACCTAGTGATAAAAAATGTTAGATAATTATAGAATAGTTAAAAAATACTTAACGCGATAGCTTCGCTACGCTTAGCGATCGCCATCGACTTCTAACCTAACCATCAGAAGTTGTTTTTGGGTAGAAAAGATATTGTAAAGCGAAAAATTATTTTTGAAATTTGATTAATACCGAAATTTCTCCATTCTAGCTCCAAAGAACTAGTTAACAATATCTGTCGTTAAGTGTCAAAATGGGAAGCAGTAGTTATTGTAAAGCTTAGCCAAAGGCTTTCGTCATAACATATCTTCACGCTGTATCCCTAACGGGCTAGTCAGAGAGGACGGAGCGCCAGGAGTCGTGGTCCTTACACACCTCTTTCGCTTCCTCAAATCTCATCATTCTCCTCACACATTTTCGCCTAAGTATGCAAGTGCTTTTGACATTTCCGTCTGCTAACACTCTGGCTATTTGATCTTCATAAGTCAGCCTTGGTCTTCTTTGGCTTCTTTTACCACTCACTTTCGCGCTGTAGATTTTCTTCGTCAGTCTTTCATCAGTCATTCTTTCCAAGTGCCCGAACCATCTAAGCTTTCCTTTCTTCATTTTTACAATAACACTGTTGTGCAACCCTGTCATACTGCGTATCTCATCATTGTTTATCCTGTCCGCAAGCGTGACACTGCACATATTTCTGAGAGACCGCATCTCCACAGCATTTATCATACTTTCACTCGATTTCGGGCATAATCAGGCCTCACTACCGTACAACGAAGTTGGCACCAATATCGCAGCAGGCTTTCGTCATGATTCCTAAAAAGCTGAATTCCTAAGAACAATTTAATGTGTGTGTTTTTGAAGTTACATATTTACTTCTTCAAATACAAATAACATTATTACATTGGATATATGTAAATATTTCTTGTAACTAATATTTGTAGGTAGGCTGAATTTTCTACTTGTAAATATAAAATCATTTGTACCGACTATGTGTTTGATTTGCGCTTAAATAAATTTATTTTCCGAAATAAATGAGAACGGTACGTAAAGTGTGTAGGTACATATATTACTCGAGATTTGATAGAAATAAACGTCGTATTTGATGGAAATAAACGTTGTATTCGCATATAATAAACACATTTATTTCATACATATAATGTGATGAATAAGAAACATTTAGTTTAGCATAAATAAAGACGTATTCAGTACATAAGATAGTAATAAAAAAAATTGCATTAAACTTCAAAAATGACTGAACTTTACACCGACCTACGAACTTTAAGGTTACATAAGTTTAATACTCAATGTCTCCAAAAAAGGAAAGAGAAATAATTAGATTTATTCATCATGTCTCTGATAAAATTTTGAATCATCTTTGGCGCATTACTGACAAAAAACATTGTACTGTAGCCTGTAAGTAGTTCTTATAAATATAGTGTTAAAAGTAAAATGAACGAAATTTTACCTGAGCTTGAATTGTCATACTATTTTTTAACCGAACTATTTGTACTATTTTTTAACTTTATATTAGTATCTACCATCAAGAGATCAATTAGAAACTATATCTACATAAATTTATACAATGATGCCTTGATAAATATAAATTATAGGTATAAAGTACTCGCGTCTTCGTCCACGTGGAATTTAAAAAGTAGCTTATAAGTTCTTCCCCAGACCAGGGCTTTATCTCCATTATTCATCATAATCTGTACAATGGTTTAGCCGTGAAAATGTAATAGACAAATAAACAGCGACACTTTCGCATTTATAATCAATTAGAATGAATTTTCAAGTTTCTATATTTGGTTCATAACACTTATGCATATTTTTTTATTTATTCGCTTTTGCATTATATCATCGACGATATTTGTACATTGCAAGATTGTTACATCTCCACACATAAATAAAATTGAAGTGTCTGTCTGTGATTTCTAAATATAAGCTTTCCCTTATTCTTATATTGTTATTTATACCTCACCGAAACCCAGACACACTTTTTAAAATTTTCGTCTCTCTAGTTTGTTCATCCGGGCTAATCTTTAAAACGGCTGAACCTATTTTGGCATGACATTCATTGGCAGGTTGAGGGCCTTACAGAGAGTAATCTAGGTTACTATTTATATAGGAAAATACCAAATTTAACGCGGGCAAAACCGCGAGGCACCGCTTAGTCACAAATAATTTCAGACATGTGTACTGCAAGTGCTACAAAAAACGTTGTACATTGCATTTCTGTTACATGTTTAATATGCCTATTATATTCACATTTAAATATGGGGTATACAATAAATAAATTATTATGTGAAGTCAGAGACAATATTCGTTATTTTAGTTTCTGATGCACTTTACAGGTCTATGAACGCTAATATAAAAGGTTATAGAATATAAGTAATCTAATACATGTATACGTATTACAACTTTCCTGTAATATTAACATTATTCTCACAATCCTAGTAGTTTTGACGAGACAAGAGATCTCAACGCGTTCCCGTCGGCTCACTTAACTAATAAACGCGATTTTTGTAGGCCTAGATTTATTAAACAATAAAGTTCTACACAAATTATGCCTTTTAATGAATTTGTGAAAATAATTTATTAAATGTGTGGTACTAATAAATAGATTTCTTGATAAATAAATTAGAAATTTACTTCTATTTTTCGCTTCAGACATATTAAATATGTCAGTTTATGTAAACAAAAGTAAACAATAATTAATT
Source organism: Zeuzera pyrina (assembly GCA_907165235.1). Lineage (NCBI taxonomy): Eukaryota > Metazoa > Arthropoda > Insecta > Lepidoptera > Cossidae > Zeuzera > Zeuzera pyrina. The sequence goes on from OU015617.1 coordinate 9,425,182, forward strand.
ATTGTCAATTTAGACATTTGCACCTTCCGTAATGGATTTAAGCGGACCCGGATCTAAGGGGGGGCAGCCGGGGGTACTTGCCCCGGGCGGCAGTATCATAGGGGCGCCAAATCCTTGAAATATCGAACAAGTGAAGCCTCTTTTCCTACAATCTCATAGGTTTTTATCAAGTAATCGAATCTTAATATAATATGTTTGAAAAGCAAACTTTTGTATTTGTCAATTTTAACAGTTTTTCTTAAACACTGAAGGGAGGGGGGCGCCACTATCAAGTTTTTGCCCTGGTTCGAAAAAATCGTAGATCCGGGGCTGGATTTAAGTTAGGATTTAGGGATTTATTTTACAGTCTTAAAATATCAGATATTATAATCAAAAATTAGTTTTTATAATTGACCCGAATATCAAATAAACTTGGAGCCTCTTAGTTTGTACCTTAATTTCTTAACAATAATTAGTTCAGTTACATTAACATACCGCTTCATTATAGCTATCTATAATGAATAAAAAATATATAAATTTACTAATAAATAATATTTAAAGAACAAATTAAGTACATTTCTAAGCTAGGAGTGAATTTATATATAATTAAACTAAAGTATTGTTTAAGATTTCGATTGCCTTGACATGCTTTTATCTATGTAATATGTGGTTTTTATTTTAAGTTTATTCAAAATCAAACCAAGAATAACTGTATTTTAAAAGTTTACAATGTTGTTATTGTATTTATACAACCGACAATTTTCGCCGAAAACTACATAGTGGTTTCCTTTTGATTTTTATTATTATAAATTTAATTTCCCGTTGTTAAATGTCTTTGTTAAATTTATTATTTCTGTTACTGAAATATTTTCCAGTTTATTTATTTCTAAAACTTACCTTTATATAGACGATAATAAGCACAAGATTAATTACTTCCTCTAAACACGTCGAAAATACTGACTGACGAATAAATATTGAACTTTCTAAAAACTACTTATAAACTTTTAAAACTACGATGATTATTGGTGGTATTGCTATACAGCCTCACGATTACTATAGTTTTATATGATGCTATAATATGTTGTGATAGGTTTCAAAGTGACGTTTTGCGCGATCGCATTTTAGAGAGTTACATGATGCGAGGGTACGCAAGTGCGGCCTGGGCGAAGGCGCGACGCTATCTGTTCTGTCCCCGTTATACCGCCCGCCCTACTATATACAACTTTCGTCACTAAAGTTTGCGCTGAGCTTTAAGGGAAAACTTTTACAGGTGTACGCAACTTCAGCGCGAATCATTATGCCTTATGAATAAATTATGATTTTTATAAATTGTAACATAATGTCAAGAATTAAGACTTATGACAAGTGGGTCACAGGTCTATTTGTGTCGTATTCATTGTATTTATCTACAGTAAATGTGTGAAGTTCTAGCATATAAGGAAAACTGACTTATAGTTTCTTCGGAATTACGCTCGCAATTAAAAAAATGGTTTCTATTGGGTAACATTGAACACTTTTACGACATTTTCTTGAAGTACGTAGTTATTTAGATTACCCTTAAACCTACACCCATGTCTTAAGCCTTCATGGTCATAAGTCTCGGGATCTGCTCGGAGTTTCTCTCTCTGCCACATGATGGACTCGGCACCCGCACGATGAATCCTTGGAATGCTAAGAAGTTCGTCTCATACATAACCATTTTCATCTTACAATGCAAATAAGTATAAGTAGCAGATAATTGCGTGCATAAATTTTATAATTTCGTATTTATACAAAACTATGTTAGTACATCTTAAAAAAATTAATAAATGATGATTCAAAGTGCTGTTCAAAGTTACCTACCAGTAGCTTTGGATAACTTTAATGAAATTTAACTTTGATGAATAAGTTGTTTATTGTATTTTATAGAGATTGCGTAACATATATTATTTACGGACGGAAAAAGGCAGGAAATGATTTGATCATTTATTACACATTGTAAATGTTAGTTTAAAAACTGGCTACCAATCAATAATACCAATAATACCAATCAATAGCATCAATCAAACATAATGTAGTCCCGATAATTTTCTTTCAATATACAATAATTCAGTGTACACCTTATCTCGAATATTCGTGATATTTTCAAATTTTTTGAGTGATACTTTTGGAGATAAGGTTATTAAATGTAAAAGAAAAGTAACTCAAAGTATGTAACGTGTTGTATATATATATTTTGAATTTTCGTTGAAGAGCTTTCATTAAATACCCCATACGATGATCCCAAATAACATTTTTTTAATTTTATTTATGCCCCAGACCTAAACCCAAAAATTGAACGCTCATTTTTGACATTCACGTCGTTTTTGACACCTTTTAGCCGGCTATGACGGCTGTGATGAACATACAGACAGACAGACGACTACTGTAATGATTCAGGGTGATTCCATAAGAATACCTTTTTCCACTTTTGGAACGGAACACTAAGAAATGTTTTAAACTAGTTACTAAAAGGTTTCATTTCGCTCATAAAGTCATAACATTCTTTTATTCTTATGATTATGACGTAATTACAAATGGGGATAATTTAAACAAATATGAGGTAGGTTCAATGAAATTTAAAGTTATTTGAGCCGTCTGAAGGATATGTTTATTAACATACATATTAAATAAACAGCATCGTCGAGTGCACCAGCCAGTGGAGTGAATAATTTTTGTTTGAATTACAATAATTTGTTTAAGGCGACCGACGCATTGATAAACAATAATTTAATCTAAAATAGACTATGTAAACGTGCGCGCGCTAGCTTACGAAAAATACGAAAAAACAGATATTTTCGCTTATTCTAAACACTATAATTCATTTAAAAAAATCCAACTGTAATTTTAAGGAATATGCGCGGATTAAGCTATAGAGAAAATTTAAAAATATAAATCAGTCCCGTTGCTCCGAAAAATGTAAATTTCCGTTTTAAAAGAGGTTACTTTAATATTTTTTTTGTGTTACAAAAGTTAACCAGTCGTGTATCGTTAGTTAATCGTGTATCGTGTTACTAATGAAATGGAGAATCAGTTTACTAAATATCACTGTCATACGTTTTGTAGTTATTAAGAAAAATTGAGATCCCTGCCGTCAAAATTTCCAATGCGTCGCCTTAAACAAGGCAAGAGATGGTATTGCGTATAATAGTGTAGTTTATATATAATAGTCTAGTGAAGACAAGTAACATCCACATTCAAGTATTGAACCTAAGAAAATAAGTTGTCATTTTGGAGAATTTTACGAAGACTTGAAACATTACCGGATAGTAATGTTAACATTTCCTCTCTGTGTAGTCGATATTTTCTTATGTAAGATTATGAATTAAACATAGTGCCTTTCCTAACATTTAGATTTTAAATCACTTATTATTATAATTTCTCGTAAAAGTTGAAAGATTAAGGTATGTATGTATTAGGTATAACAAGGGTATAACCACATTATTTCAGTTAGTCACGCTTATGTTACGACGCTGCTTATTTTTTCATCCAGATAACACTAATAAAAAGGTTAGGTTCTCTACCCTTTATATTAGAACACAAAAGACACACATAAACGCAGCTCTATTTGTAATACCTAGGATTTTGTTTTCAATTTTCTTTATTCTGTATAAATCATGTTTCAGTAAGATTGCATATTCAGTAGATTGTAATTAAAATATTAACTCATTGAACTCAGAATTATTTACTCAGGTAAAAACCTTTTTGGAGATCAATCCAACCAGTAGTATCTAGTAAAAATTCAAATGTAAATTTTAATTCTATAAAAAAGAAAGACGTAACGTCGCGAGCAACCCAGTAAAAACTATGCCTAGCCATGTAAGTACGTACAAATTAAAACCCACAGACATGCGGTCGAATTATGCTTACCAGTGTTTGTTTGTACTAGTTCGATAAAGACTAATTATAAAATACATTGTTTTACCGCGAATATGCCGATTGGTGTAGTTAGAAGGTATAAGAGCCAGTGTTCTAAAAATAAAAAGCAGTATAGAATCACGTTTTATAAGTTAATAAACTTAGAAACTCATATTTTTAATAAATGACAATAAAAACTGCTTAAAATATAAAACCTTAACAAGTGCTGCTATTAGTAGATGTTATAGTTACTACGATGATAATTGGATAAAACGGATTATATGCGAGATAACGTTACTCGTTTATTTTAAATGCTTTTCATCGACGCGTGTAAAGAGTAAAGTAAAATTTTATTTTATTTCTTCTAAAAGTTTCATAATCATAAAAAAGCTCCCAGAGTATTTTTATCAATAGAAAATTTTCACTGCTAGTAGATTAGATTTTTTAAGACAATCTTTTTCTTTATTTAATAACGTAAACTCAATAGGGTAAAATAATGGTAAATCACTATGTCGGTAATATGCCCGTTATTACAAAGATATCCAATACTTAGATAATCATTAGTAGCAAACAGCAAAATACATAAAGAACAATCTCATTCTTATACCTTGTTCGGTCTATTGATAGTGCCTTCATTCTCAGCTACAATGTACTACCATACAACTTATTCGTCTTTTGTTTAAGGGGAATCCACGTATTCAACACAATTCGTTACCAACATAATTTATTTTAAGTTCTTATAAATTTAATTAACAACGTCGTATTATAGTAACGCCTGCTTAGCTATGTTGTTCGCGATGTTGAAGTCCTCCTTTTTTTTAGTATGAGTTTTAATTATAAAGTGTTTTAAAACTTTAATAACTACAATGCAGTAACTCATTCGCTCACTCACTCACTCACTCAGAGTAATTCATTTTTAAAGTCTATCACTTTGCCATTTTTGTGATCTTTCTCATAATAGGTACGTTTAAAAACTATGTACCTATTCATTATTCATATTTAACTTTTTATTTCACTTTCTTATTCAGTTTATCATATTATACTGAAGTGTGTATGTAATATGTAAATTTTAATACCGAATTTAAACATAGTGAGAAAGAGTAACAAAAGAATTTCTTATTTAGATAGCCACGTTATGAAATTTTAACAAAAAATGCCTCTTTTGTATAGAAATGAGTAAATAATTTAAAAAGTTCGAACTCATATTTATGTTGTGTACCTAATTATAATTACTCAAAATAGTCAATAAATATAATAGGTGCCAAACAGATGCCAAATTGTGTGGTTACAATAATTGATTATGAGACGATAACAAAAGGAATATTATGGCATATTAACAAAAAAAAATATGCTCATTTTTGAGACTAATTTTCATGAGTTACTGACTACTGACAAGGCATAGCAAAAAGTTCTATGATAAATATTAGGGTTGTTACACAATATGAACTAATTAATTGAATTTAAACATATCGAGCTCATTGTGTCGCTAAGTATTTAAAAACTAAATAAACGGATAGCGAATTATGCCCATGTTTTCTTGCTCCCATCCTACACATACAAATGTAGTTCTACAATAAATACCTAGTGTTTAAAATTTTATTTAGCTTCGTTTAGATTATTTTATTTCTTTTGATATTTTATTTCAGTAAACAGAGCTAATAATGTTTTCTTCATTTAGATAATTAAATATAAATTATTATTAAAATCTGTCTAATTAATTATTAAAATTGTCTATGTGCCTATTTTTATCAAATTTTGCAGTTTCTGCATGACATGCAATGATGTCTCATTTGTAAAAGAAAAATATAAATTATTATAGATACCATGTAATCTCATATAATTTTGAGATATTTTATGTAGAGTTTATTTATATGTCTCCGTTGCTATAAGACGATAGGTACTTATGTACTGTATCACATACATACATACATATCTTCACGCTGTATACCTAATGGAGTAGTCAGAGGACAGAGCGCCAAGCGTCGCGGTCCTTACATACTTCTTTCGCTTTCTCGAATCTCATCATTCTCCTCACACATTTTCGCCTAGGTATGCGAGTGCTTTTGACATTTCCGTCACTTAATACTCTGGCTATTTGATGTTTATAAGTTTTCCTTGGTGGTCTTCCTTGGCTTCTTCTTCCATTTTCTTTCGCTCTATAAATTTTCTTCGTCAGTCTTTCATTACTCTTTCTTTTCTGTGTCCGAACCATTTAAGCATTCCTTCCTTCAGTTTTACAATAACACTTTCAAACAACCTTGTACTGTATTATAATACTGTTGACTGAAGCGGTGATTATTCGTATAGTCGTACACCTATACGTTGCAGTGAAGGAGAAAAAATGAGACAAAAAACTAACGGGAAAGACATTCATTGTCAGTTGCGTTTGTAGGTAAGGACACATAACATTGTGTAATTTAGACTCGATTTATGAGGTATACACAAGACGCTCGTACGGTCATCGGATTCGCTTATATCGATGCGAGCTTTTCATATAATAACACAGGTCGAGAATATGTACAAAAGTAGGCCGACTCCCGCCTCATGCGTAACGGAATTGGCTATTCTCGGCCGGATACATATGGTTATTTCGTTTGGTGTGAGATGCGGAGAGCATCTCATTCAGTTATCGATACTCTCTATAGTTCCACACTTCCACGCGTCTATACTACTATTATAAACACGAAAGTCTCTGTCAATCTGCCTGTTTGCTTGGTTTTCACGGCTAAACTGCCAGAAATTTGGCATGAAAATAGTTTGAGACCAGGGAACGGATCTCCGTTGTAGTAAAATGTAGTCTATCTAGACTACATTTTTTTTCCAGAATCTAACCCTAAGTTGAAAAAAATGATACCTGACTGAGTTTCTTGTCGGTTCCTCTTAGTGTCCAGGTTTTCTATTTGAACCGAACTAAAGTAGATTTGACGTTCAAAAATACCTTGTGATTGGGTTTACTTGAATAAATTGATTTGACTTTGACTTTGACTAAAGGTGGGAAAAGGGAACTTTGTAAGGGAAATTCTAACAGCGGAACCGATTAAGATGAAATTTGGTGCAGAGATAAACCTTTTCTATTAAAAAACATAAACTTCTTTTTTATCCAAAATCTACCCTTAAATGGATGAAAAAGGGGCTGAAACTTCATAAGGAAAATGCTAAACTACTGAACTGATTAAGATAAAATTTGATATAGAGATATACCTTTTCTGTTAAAAAAACATAGAGTTCTTTTTTTATAAAAAATCTACCTCTAAAAAGGTGAAAAGGGGTATGAAACTTTATAGGGGAATGCTACACCGCTCAACCGAATATGATGAAATTTGGTACAAAGATAGTATGTGCCCGAAAACAAATGTAAGCTTTCTTTGCAAAACTGACATGCGGATTTTTACATATCTGACGTCATCGTATATCAAATATGGCGGATGTTCCATAATAGAAAATAACTTTTTGTCCAGCACCAACAATATGGGTATCAAGTGCAATGGAATACGCAGGCGAAGGGTTCTGTATATTGTAACATTTTTTCGCTATTGTACCTTCTTTTTAAGAGCTTAGAGGTTGTCAGAGAAAATAATTATGGAACTGGCAAGTTAAAAATTTAAATATGTTTTTTTTTTTGAGAGAATAGAACAGGATTTGAAAAATGAGAAAAAAAAGAGAGCGAGGTGTTTTTTTAGAGAGAACAATAATGGTTGTGATGGAGTAAAAAGGAGATTATTTTTCTCCTCAAAAAAAGAAGATATTTGATTTCTTTGTAAAAGTAAAATCTGTTAAGAATATTAAAGATGTTGGCAAAGTGAAAAAGAAAGAGGCTCGAACCAGAAAACTGATATCGCCCAAACTTCCAAGGCAAATGGACCCCTCGACAAGAATAAGGGGAGCAATGGTTTCAATCGGATAAAGAGCACATTAAACATGGTGACGCACCAGTTTCATACGAGTTTATAGAAGTTATATTTACAATGACGATGCTGATTGCAGAATTTTACAAAGTCGACTTATAATTTTGGAGATAACATTCGAGAGGGGAGTATAGGACAATACAACCTAATTTAAGCCAGTGGTTTGTGTTTTTTTATCATAATGTGTAAATTATAAGGTGAAAGGTATTTATATCTGATTTTTGTAAACTACACCACACCATCACAACCACTTTGATATCTTTCTGTTTCTATTTTATTTACAAAATTTATTCTGGTTTATTTGTTTCAAATTATATTACAATTTTCTTCTCAAAATAGAATTTTATTTAAAAAGATTTCCAATAAATTTCAAAATTTACTTTATCCATTCCCTTTTTGTGGCATCCGGGTGGGAATGGTATAATATGTGACATCATCACAACTCCAATATGGCGGATGTTCCATAACCGAAAATAACTTTTTTGTTCAACACCAACAATATGGGTATCAAATGAAATGGAATACGCAGGGGAATGTTTCTGTACATGTGACGTCATCATAAATCCAATATGGCGGATGTTCCATAATAGAAAATTACTTTTTTGTTCAACGCCAACAATATGGATATCTCGGGTAACCTCCGTAACCCGGAGAGATCACGGAAAATTTTATACGTGGAAGTCGCGGTTACAGTTAGTATAGTATAATAAAAAACATATATATAATAATAAAAAACAACGGACGCGGATAACTTTTTCATGTCTGTTAAATTTAATTTCTTGTTTAATTTAAGTTATGTTAAAGAATGGTAACTCTGGATTCGTATAACTAAAATTATTTAGGTATCCAGGGACATTGCAATACGTTCGTTTATGTGATTTAGCCATTTTTGTGATTGCGACGATGCGAAGAACGAAAAACAAACGACAATGGCCTCACTTGGCGTTGTGTGCAACCCCGAGTGGTGCTAGCTACAATAATTATTCATATTCACCCAAAATATTGCCTTTGTGTGCGTGCCACGGCGCATGCGTATTAACGCGCACACAACATACAACCGCATACGCTAGGTTTCTATGAACACATCCTACTGTTAGGTACGTGTATACTGTGACACAGGGCACAGCGCACTGACACAGGTCTCGCTCTGTTTCATACACCAGTTGTTGTCATATTGTTTTAGTTTTTATCCGACTTCAAAAAAAGGAGGAGGTTCTCAATTCGTCTGTATGTTGTTTTTTTTTGTATGTTTGTTACCTCATAACTCCGTCATTTATGAACCGATTTCGAAAATTCTTTTTGCGTTTGGTAGGTAATACTTCAGAAGTGGTCCCATTTAAATTTCACCGGTATTGGAGCTTGGACTTCGAAGATACACTAGATAACGCGACCTGGTTATAACCTGACCTATAACCTTTATTTATATTGATGATTCTCTTGTATATCGTTGCGCTCCGGAATTAGAATGAAGTTAATTGCAGACCTGCCCTAGATATTCATTTAGGTCAGGATCACTCAAAAGGAGGAAATAAAAAAAATTATTAAAAAAAATTAAACGGCCTTCAAAAAAAAACACTGAAAAGTACAAAACAACTATCCTTTACTAATCAAAAGCCAAGTACAATTAAAATAACTATAAATACGATACGCATACCTATATAATTAAATTTGATAGTTATTGAAGGCGGTGCCAAATCAATGTAGAACAACAGAAAGTCTATTAGTTTGGTGAGCTTGGCGCCGACTTCAGTAACTGTCAAATTTAATTATACTGGTATGTGTATCGTATTTATAAAGTTATTTTAATTGTACTTGGGTTTTGATTAATAATGGATAGTTATTTTGTACTTTTTTGAAGGCGGTTTAATTTTTTTAATAAAATTTTTTTGACTGCCGTTAGAGTCACAGATGTTTGTAACTTATCGATAAAGTTTAAAAGGGTACATAATAGTACCAGGGCTCTAATTTTACTTTGTTTCTAATAGTTTTTTTATTCGGAAATATGCAGATTGCAGAATCTTGCTGAATGTTCTTAGTACACCTAATCCTTCTTAAGTGCGTAGTGGTCACATTTGTGGTCGCTTGTAATAGGAAACAAAAAACTCGGAGACAATACCACTTATGGTATAGTTTACATGGAATGTTGTCCCAAGCATGACGAGTATATTTTATGTCGAGGCTAAAACGTGTTACACTTTTATCTTCTTTGTCTATTTTTTACTATGGTTATAACATATAAAGTACTAGGCTGTGCCCCAGGTTTTACCCACGTTAAATATAGTCTTTAATAATTAAACTAACAAAATAATACAATAATTATTTATTATATTGTGGGAATGCGACTTTCATCGGTTAATAAGCAGCTGACTTTGATGTTTATAAGTGGTTACCACAGGCTACGAACGCTTGCAAAACTAGGGTTATGTAATGCGCATTGCCAAGCCTGTAAAAACCTTTCCTCCTCCCCTCTTTGGAAGAACCCGTTTCACCTGCGGGTTGCCAGCGGCCCGCCATTTCACCGAATCTCCCTGGAAATCAATCTAATATGCCACATTATGCAAACAGTATCATAGACCATAACGCCCGGCGCCGTCGGTACTGCGCTTACCCTTGTTTGACATAGTAACTCATTTTCTTAGCGTAGTTTGTTCTAATTAACGCTTTAAAATAGTTTATATACTATTTAAGGAGTGGAGAAATTAGGTACTTGAACTCGACTCGACCCTTCTCCCCTTATCTTTGAAATTACTAGTCATAAAATGTAAACACAATTACAGACACTTTATTTAAAGTTTAAAGGAAAAATAACGAAAGTAAGAAGTTAGCGAAGATCGCACGTCTCATTGTTAGATGTAAATATATAATAATATATGTTATGGTGTAAAACGGCGTGGAGCGCAGTTGAAATCGTATCACTTGACCAACTAATGTTAACCCCAGAAACCTACATGAGGTGCTAGGGTACCCCATGTAGGTTTCTAGGTGGTTTGTGTTTGATATAATTTTGTGTGCTGTACTCACAGGTTTGAGGGTCCTTGTATTTTAGTTTAGTGCTACCCACTACTGATTCATAAGTCAAGCGGCAACAGCCGTGCTGTGTGGACGTGGCTACAAGTGACGTGAATACGGTAGATATTTATAATTTTTAGTAGGTATCATAGTTTTTCCAATATGTTTCATATATTAAAGTAATTTTAAACGGACTTTTTAAATAACTTTATTATTGAAGTTACTATTGTTATATAAAAAACCGATTTTTAACAATTTTTTAGATATAATCCTGTTAATGGTGTAATATTTTGTTTATAGATGGCTAACAATCAAAGACTTTATGATGAGGAAATTAATTCTATATTGAACCACAAATCTGGCGATGATAAAGATGAAAATGTGATGAACCGAGGAGTTATAACGGAAGATTCTGATGGTGAACCCGATGGTCTCATAGAAGATTTTCGCGTACCAGATGAAGACGTAAACGAAGATAGTGTTTTAAATACCATAATGACAATTAGAGGTACGACTTTAAACGCAGAAAGTCAAAATACTGTTGACGATTACAGGAATTATCTCAAGACTTGAGAAGGCAAGGAAAAGTAAAGGTTATGGAAGAGCCAACAGTTCTTATTTCCTTTTTCTTTTATTAACGAACATTTGGAGGAACGCTTTCAAAAGCCGATTTAGAGGACGGATATAAAAAGTCTATTGTTGATATCCTTAAAAAAACGTATTCCTAGTCAGAGCCCAGTTCTGGTGCGTCAGACACAGGGACGTTGTGGCTTTTGCCAAGAAATAGGAACCGAAAAAGCAAGATGTGTCATAAATGTAAAATTACAATTTGTTTGGTGCATCGGGTGAAAGTTTGTGAAAAGTGATCAAATCAATATTAGATTTAGATGTTGATACTAATTTGTAATCTCGAGTTCCTACTGTTTGATAATAGAAAATTAGTTTCAGTCACTAGTTTTTATTTTAAAAATTATAGACATTCTAATAGGGGGTACTCCAGCACCCGGTGTAGGAATAGCAAGTATGCCGGATAATGTAGGGTTCCAGGGTTAAGTTTACATGAGCTGCATAACTTGGTAATTGTCTACATAAATGGTGGTAACTGAATCATAATATTTTGTTATACAAACAATGAAGACATGACGCGCGTACGATATTATATTACAATGGTTACTTTTTCTATTACTTACTTATTCCTTTAAAGTTTGTTCTTTGCATTTATTGAATCACGTTAGCGTCAATAGTAATAGCCCACAGTTACAGATTACAATAGATTTACGTAATTTAGAATCACCTCTAATTACAGTAAAGATTTAAGGCAACGGAAATAAACGGGATTAGTGAATTACTTTCAACCTTAATTAGCGGCCGAGTCTCATAAATTTTGCGAATTAGGAGCACTATAACTTTGAAAAGGAAAGGTAAATCTAGGAATTGCGATCGTAAAATACATTTGGCAAGACGTGGGGCGTAATAACTGTTTTAGTTTAAATACGTAATTTTCCTTGTTTTAACATCATATCCATTTAAAAACTTTTGTGATATAATTAAATTATAGACTTAGATAAAGTCTAAGGAATAATTCTCGATGATTCGAGAATTCAACCAGTTCAAAAAATCAAAAATTAAGAGTAAACATGTGTGAATTAAACATATACCTACTTAATTATTGTTTAAATTCTGCTGTTTTATTTGTCAGTTATGATGCATAATTGTTAGCAACTTATTTTATTAATTGAAATAAATAAATAATAACACTAAAAAAGAAATCTTTTTCTAAGACACATCAATATTTGTGACGCGATACTATGACACTAGACGCGTCCTATATGAGTGCCACGCAACGAACTCGGGGAGTACCCTAAATTCCAAAATAATTGATTCTGTTAATAAATGTAAAAAGTTCTTTTCTTAAGTTACCTTGGCGGGTTATTGAACTCGGTCTGGCGACTTGAACGACAAATACACTACCATAGCGTTAACAGGCCAAAATTAAAGAAAATCACACATCAAATTTGAAGTTGATGAGGAGTCGCATAATACTTTCTCTACTAAAGAAAGCTACAATTTTAAATTGTAGTTGTGACTTTCTCTGAGGCTGTCATTTATTTGAATATAATATTATTATTTGCAACTCAAATCAATTCTCAATCAAGTTCTCATTAGTAATCGGGGGGTTAGTCACAAACGTCGGAAAGTTTCCGTGGAGGAAAGGCCGATCGTCGGAAAGCATAAAATCTGTCCGACGGCTTGGATTTGTGAATACGACTACATATAATATGATATATATATAATATGAATATAATAGGATTTCGGATTTGTGAATCGCGTATAGACAAAATCGAATAGTTCAGCTATTATGTTATGTTATATACATATTATTTGATATAATATTTTCTGATATAATAGAGAACATACATGCTTAAGAATATGCACATCATAGTACCAGTATCTACTTATTTGTATGTACATAATTTATAATATCACTATTCTTTGATCCTTATTATAAAAATTCTCAGATATTCGATTATTACATTTCGTAGTAAAGCCTCCTGTAAAGTGTGGTATACTGTAATTTTCATTATCCATTAGTAAGTACTACGTATGTACAGTATGTGTACTTATTTATAAAATATCGAGCTTAAGGGGACGCAGATGTAACGAATTTGTCTGACGATAGAAATTGCAATTCCGTTTATCTAATTATTATAATTAAACCTTATTGGATTCAGACTGGTCCGTCGATGAAAGGATTTATGCAAGTTCATGCAACTTCATTCTAAGCCAATGGTCTTGGGTTAGATTTCAGCTCAGGTACAATTTGTTTATTTTATTATTATTCTTCAGCCATTTAATTCATTCATACCATGTTTGGTGGGTGTACCACTTATTATTATGAAACGAGCGAAATTTTAGTTATGCTTAGATATGATTATTTTAATCACCTTTCAATAAAATGTAGTAACAATAGGCATTTACCATAAAAGAAAGTGTTTAATTCTATGGAGCTAACTCTATATGGTGTAACGTACTTTTACAAAAGAGAAGAAAATTGCTTTATTGTTCGCTACGAGCTTTGTTCATGTCTCGTGAGCAAGGACCACGGAGCTTTTACTCCGTAGTATGTATTATTTTCATATTAAGAATTATAAAAAAAACCATTCTTTTTATTATATCGATGGAACGGGCCAAACGGCAAAATGTGAAAGATATTTAGTACAAAGGAAACTGGGTAATAATAATTAAGCAGATATGTAATTGTTTTGCATAACAGTTAAGTATTTATTTTTGTGCTTATCATTCAATTAAACACATTACACGCATTGTTACTATTATTCAATTAGACACATTACACGCATGTGTACAAAATGTTACAATTTCGTTAATACAAATAGTCAAAATGCATTATTTTATAAATTAATTTGTTATGACTGTTAGCAGCTATTTGTATTCTTTAATGCAAATAAAATAAATACAAATAAAAAATGCCTTAATACATTAAATTTTTACATGTTATTAGTTATTACATAAGTATTATCTTTATAGGTGTGTAAGGACCGCGACTCCTGGCGCTCCGTCCTCTCTGACTACCCCGTTGGGAATACAGCGTGAAGTTATGTTATGTTATGTTATTATCTTTATCGAATCTTAAGTCATATCGAATCATCGAGCGCCGAATTGCGAAGCACTCTCATTAAAACACCTCGCTCGAGTGCTATATCCGGAAGATTAATTTGATTCGATTAAATTAGTTTAATTCCATACATATAACTTATCTAAATACAGAAGCATTTCTCAATGTTTGTAACTAAATTAATTAGTTAACTTATTCTAATAGTGAACTTAAAATTGATGGTAGAAAATCATAGGTACATTATTAATAAACATGGATATATGGTAGATCATGAGAGACAACATCTTTAGAACAACGCGAATACATAAGTTAATGTAATATATTCTCACTTAATTCTACCTCTACGCTAAGATCTTTCTCTCAGTTGAATTTTCAAGTAGGTACCAATTATTATACTAACCATGTACTCGATCCGCGTGTCTTACTAGCATATTATTTTGATTATAGATACTTACATTCTAATTATCGCTTTAATTGTCAATTTCATAAATGCTTTCGAATGTCATGAATTAACAGATTCTTAAGAAAATTATCATCGTTAGCGAAACATTCCACAATATCAAAATGGTCCATATTGTCTTTAATTTCTAAATACATATGCTGCATGAGGCAGGTATTATGGAGCAGTTCATAAAACTCCCTGGATTGTTTTTTAAAAGTAGGACTGTCATGCTGCCCGGCTAGGATATAGAGACGAACTTGTCTAGTTTGTAAGTGCGCGTAGTTATCGAACTGAGGGGAAAGACTAATAGCCCATTCGACCGGCAATTGGAGTACGTTGTTTACATATGTGTGGACGAGTTCTCGTAAGTCATATATTCCAGAAACGAGGAAAGCACCTTGAAGACGTTGAGAACCGGATACATTATCCAGGAAATCAGCATTTGTCAACAATTTTGCGACGAGATGGGCACCTGCTGAGTGGCCGGCGAAATATACACCTCTGAAAAAACAAAAAAAAATAAAAGCACAAAAATCTAAATACGGAACGATTTGCTTCAAACTAAGAATATTCTCGGTAAGCGCAGCTGTCATACTTATAAAAATACTTTATTTATCCATTCAAAAGGTATGATGCCACATACAAACGTACAGAGAGAGTGATAGAAAGACAGAAAACGACATCTTATAATATCCTTCTTTTCCGTCGGAAGTTAAAAGTAATATTACAGAAAGCTATTTGTGTTCTATACACAATACAATGATTTATATCTACACACATCAAGTGTCTAGTGATCAAGTACATTTTTAACTATAAAAAATTATCCAATTAATATTTATCAAATCTAGTCTTCCAGACTAGCTACTTACTTTAATTCCTATGTTTAAGTTAACAACTTATCCCTATATTTTGTAAAAATTAAGAATAATTTCAATTTTTCCAAATTGTGGGAAATTAAACTAAGTTAATGTCGTCAATTAAATGGCAAAAAAAGGCAAAAATGAGGATTTTTTAAATTTTTATTGGAAAGATAAAAAAAATTTATAATCTGTGTTTCCATTATTGACACGCATTACACAATCACAGCGACTTGGCATGCTTAAAATCAGTTCATCAAAATCACTTTGAGGAATGGCCGCCCACATTCTTTCTAACAAGTCAAAAAGTTGTTGTGGGAATATGCACAGCATCCATACTCGGCGGAGCTCTTCTTTGAAGCATATCCCATGCATGCTCAATTGGGTTGAGGTGTGGCGATTGAACAGGCCACGGCAGAACGTTGATGCGAGCGTCGGCAAGAGTGCTTGTTACGACTCTAGCCGTATATGGACGTGCTTTGTCGTGCATTAGTCGGAACGAATCATCCAACCGGCTTCGCAGAGAGATGATCATGTCTGAAATGATCCTCTCCGCATAAATCTGAGCATTGAGGTAGCCCCTGATCCAAATGAGATCGGTTCTTCCACAGATCCAAATACCGGCCCAAACCATTATTGTTCCCCCTCCATATGAATGAACTTCCTGACAAAATTTCAAACGTTCTTGACGTCCAGAGGTCCTCCAAACTCGAGTACGTCTTGTATCCGGCCTCATACCGAAACGAGATTCATCGGAAAAGTAAACACAACGCCAGTCTTCTTCCTCCCAATTTCTGTGTTCGCGAGCCCATTGTAAACGGGCCCTACGATTGTAGGGTGCTATAGCCAGAACTCTCAGCGGCCTTCGGGAACGCAGACTCACTTCACGTAAACGATTTCGGATGGTTTGGTCGCTTATCAGCAAGCCTAAAGAGCTGTGGAGCCTCGTAGCCAACATCATGGCGGTCATAGTACGATTCCGTCGAGCAATATTTTGGATGTACCGGTCCTGTCTGCGAGTGGTGATGCGAGATCGTCCTCTATGTCGCTCGGCCACGCTGCCCGTGATACGATAGCGTAGGGGTCAGCAAATGGCGGACCGCGGTCCGGATTCGGACCGTCAACGTATTTTGTGCGGATTTTAAAATATAAGAATATCAAAACAAAATAGCCCGCGTTTTATATCTTGACTATCCGACGAGTGATGATATCAACAACAAAGATTGAACCAGGATTTGATATCCGATGGTTGCTTATCATCATCTACCAAACGGACAGCGGCAGTCTTATAATTTCTAAAAATGGACCTCTAATGAAACTAATTGGTGATCCCTGCGATAGCGTGTCCAGATACGGCTTATGACGCTCTGTGTAGTGCCAAGAGCGACAGCCACAGTACGTTCCCTGGAACCAACCAGCTTGTAACATTCCGACGGCTCTCATGATCTCTTCTCGTGTCAAATGATGTCGTCCCTCCATATCGATGCAAATTTTTTTAGTTCCGATGCAGAAATTGTTATGGTTTTGTAAAAACGCTTGCACACTTTTATAGGAATCCTGATTGACAGTTCATTTTCTATTTTTAATCAAAATTTAAAGAAAATTCTTTATTCAAATAGTGAAAATCACTAAAAAGAATCAATAACTATCCAAAAAAGTTAAAATAATAATCCTCAATTGCGGCGATACTCTAAAACATACTTGATCCCTAGACACTTTTGATGAGTGTATTTTTAGAATAAATCATAAAAGTATTTTATTCCTAATAGGACAGTATGGGCAAATGAACTATAAGACTTAGACCACTGTCGCTTTTAAAGACATTCCTCATTTTTAAATTCTTATTGTAAGGGTAAAAAAAATAAAAACGACTTCATCAAACAAATTAGAAACCACTCTCGATAGTAATGCAGAATCGAAGCTCATCGAAGCGAAACTCTTATTTTAAAGAAATTCCTAAAGAGAAAATAAATGCGTACATTCCACCGAATGCGCAAAACATTCAAAACGCAAAAAGTTTGATTTTTTTCATTTGTGGCAACAAAATGACCAATATGTTTGAACGTATTCAATGAATTTACATCACAGACATCCTGATTCCTAGATCTAATTAAAGCTATAGAAACACGTATTAATTTTGCACGACATTATACGCCAAATGTTCAATAAGCAAAATGTTAAATAAATAAATTCTTTGTTGGGCGCATTCTAACAAAAATCGTATACAATTAAACTTAAAACTAAATATGTGCAAGGTGTTCTTATCGCTCAAAGCGATCTCTTCCAGACAACCTTTGTGGAAAACAAAGTGAAAAAGGTATCATGTTTAGTTGCAACAACTTAGGAATTTTGCAAGAAGATGTTTGAGCAGGTTTTTTTTAAATATGGCCAGTGACTTGGAATGACGGATATGAGAAGGAAGGTTATTCTACAAGTTCAATGTTGCTTACATGAGAAAATATACAAACGACCGACATTTGCGATCAATATCGAGTGTATGCACCGTTGTTATCAATAACAGCTTGGAGACGCGTACGCATAGACTCGCCTAAGCGAGTGCAAATGTTGGTCCCTCGCAAATTTTCCCATATATCTCTACAATGTTGCACGAGATCCTCCGTTCTCTTTTCATTACGGTGATCCCATCTCTGCAACATTAAACATTATAAATTGTCTATGGGGTTAAGATCAGGCGATTTAGCTGGCCATGGAATCACCGTAGTGTCAGGGTGTTGGAGGAACCAGGCATGGGTTATCCTTGCAGTGTGTGTTATCGTGCACTTAAAACAATTAACACAAATTATGAAGTGACTTAAAAATATTTATTCGTGACGTACGACTAAATTATAAAGGTTCCAAGTTTGACTACGCATCCATAAATTGCGGTTAATTTTTTTTTATTCTTCTTTGGCACATGTCGCTCTTCGATTCTCGTCATTCATGTTAGTACGGAATACAAAAATTGCCGATTGGTATCCCGTACGTTTGTGTTTCAATTTTGAATTTAGAAATGACAAAGAAAGTTTGTCGTTGCTGAAGTCGATAAAACAGTCTATTACACACCAAATTCAAAAGTTTTTAAACTGCTAATTTCGATCACAAATAAAAAATTAGATACACAATCAACGCTCCAAAAATGTCCGAATCAAATGTGCGCTCAAATGAGTAGGTAGGGGAGAGGTGCTTTGAAAGGGACATTTTTGTTGTAGAAGCTCTAGTAAACGAATGAGATAATACCTTGAACAGGTTGGAGCTAAATGGGAAACCTTTATTATTTTACTATTGAAATAAAATGCAATAATTATCATTTGTTCATATTTAGTTGTTTATTTTCGCAACCTTAAAAAATGTGTATTTTGTCCCTTTCATAAATGGACTGCATTGAAAGGGACGCGAATATTTATGAAAGGGACAGTACACAATATTATGGAAAATTATCTTATACTTTGCTACACATACACTAAATAAGATAAGTATACATACAATAACTACTTAGGTACATTTCAAAATCAAATTTTGAAAGTAACTGGAATTGTTCCATATTTGTCCTACCGTTTTTAGTTTGGTTTACTAACTATCTTAAAAATAATCAACTTAGTAATTATCAATCTTAACAATCAACAATCTTCTTAAAGTGTGGTGTAACATCTTAAAAGAAACAACTATCAACTTAGATAATAAATAATTATGAACCTTAACAATCAACAGTCTTCTTAGTATGATTTACTGACTATCTTGAAAATAAAATGATCAATTTAGATAGTAATTATGAATCTTAACAATCAACAGTCTTATCAAAGTCAGTTTACTATTTTAAAAATAATTAACAATTAACTTAGGTAACAAATAATTATGAAACTCAATAATCAACAGTCTTCTTAAAGTTTGATTTAGGTACTGACCATCTTAAAAATAATTGTCTTAAAGTGTTCGTAGTGGCATAATGAGCAAAAAAAATTAGAAATACCTTTAATACCACAAGTTTCGTGTGCCCATTTCGCGCAAATTTTACATTGATACCAATCTACAGTGCTTTTTGAATATTTTTTCTTACGAACATTAAACTGATCACTTTCTATATTATTTTTTGTGCGATTTTAGGCTGCGATTTCTTAATCTTGGAGCGACTTCTTCAGTTTCATAAATATCATCTATCGATTTAAAAATTTGTTTTATATGTTTTAAGTTTTGTTTCTCAGCCTTGGGTGTTTTCTTATTTAAGATATCCATCACCCATCTATTTTTTTCTGGAGTTTCAGTTATAATTGTGGTTTTGCCTTTACGTTGCTTTTTAGTGGGTTTTCGAGATGGAGCTTTAGGATATGGTCTCATGAGTTCCGGAGTTATCAGAGGGTAAGAAGAGTTTGAATTCCTAGAATGTGACGATTCAGTATCCAGCTTGTGACTCATTCAAAGTAGAGGGTCCCGGTCTCGGTTCGTTTACTATAGAAAGTTCAAGTTGTGACTCATTTAAAATGGAAGGTGAAACTATTGGTTCATTTCAATCAAGTTCAGACTCAACAGGGTAAGATTTGATCTGCAGATCTTCATTTGAGGAAGATTCGTCAGAGTTCCCAGCAGAACTAATGGGGCTTTAAAGAGACTGCAGTTGGTCTGTTACGAAAGCGGGTAAAAAACCTTCATCAGTGAAAATATTTTTATTGATAGGCCATATCCCAGTGTTCTCGAAAGCAGACATTATATTATTTATGTTAAAAGCAGCATAGAAAGCGTTTCTAGCAAATTGAGCCATATTATAGATCGTGATAGTTTTGCCTGTGTTTGAAGTCATCCAGTCATTCATGCTAGCTCTGTACCGAGCTTTAAATGGTCCGAATACGATCACATCGAGAGTTGTAGGTGGTGACTGCAATGAGGTGGAAAGGTTAGAATCATTGTTATATGCTCGGACATAAAGCAGTACGTTAATAGTTATGTGAGTCTTATGATTGTCGAGGACTATTAAATCCGGTGAATTAGAATTGGGCTTGACGATTTGAACGAAGTGTTTTAAAGATTTAAAAAAACAGTATTTGGTTATCCAACCAGATACATTTGCGAGCTCTAAAGCACCAGTAAGACTATTTTCGAGCATAGATTCTTCAAAATGAACACGTGGAAATATGAGAAGAGGAGGAATAATTCCGCCAGAAGAATTTGCGAAAGCCAGCATAGTTACAAGCGAGACATGTTCTGTTGAGCAGGTTTGGCCAACTCTTTTAACACCTGCTTGCGCAACTACCCAAGATGGGTACATTAGTGACAGTAGTGCACCCAGTTTCATCTAAATTTCATATCAAACTTGAAGAGAAATTATGCTTTTGATAACATTTCTCCAAGTTATCGAAAAAGTATTGAACGTTGTGTCTATTGAAACTTGTAGATCTTGCTATTGAAGTATTTTCGGCTTTCTTTTTAAAAAGCCCTTCAGACAATCTAGACTAGCTATGTTATTTTCTTCCCATGAAGATGGTATACTACATTCTAAACGAATAGCATACTGATATGCTAGTTCTCTAACTTGCTTAGTTGTCAAACCATGGCATATTTTTGCGAAGGTTTTCAAATAATCTACCAGGAAACATTCGTGGTCTGCAGTGAAAACTTCCTTATTACCAATGTTCGGTTTATAAACGAAAAACGTAGAATCAGACGCTTTAGCTTTTGCAACCAATCTGTGTAAATGTGATTTGCTTATAATAATTATCTTGTCAGCCGATCTTACAGAAATCGCTTTCTGTAATACTTCATTCACTGCCTCTTCAATCCTATGTGCATCGACACGCATTCTCTTTTTAGGCGGCATGTTTAATCTGTGCAGATGATAAATTTATTAAACAGTGACACAACACAAAACAGCCATTATGAAAGAGACGGTTATGAAAGGGACGTCCCGTTCTTAACCGTTTGTTGTGTCCCTTTCATAAATATCATACACATAGGATAAACATAACCACAAAATCTACAATTTTAAGTAAAAGTGTACTGACCTTTTGTTCTCTTATCTGTCTATATCTAGCCGATCATAATGAATGGTAAACAAATAAATAATCAATTCACTGCACTGAAAAAACGTTTCGAAAAAATAACAAAAAAATTACTTTTCGATATCATTAAAAACACTTGCACAACACCGCTATCTTTAAAATGACGGCAGTGTAAAGTTAGGCGCGAATGAATGTGCATCGGAGTTGCCATGCAACAAATATACTGTTGATCCGAAATGTTTTTTACTTTACCGGTGATTTGAATTGTCCCTTTCAATACGTGTCCCTTTCATACCACCTCTCCCCTATTTGAACGCACTTCTGTTTCAATGGTATTCGAAAACGCTAATAGCGAACATGACAAAGTGCTCCTTCAAAAATTGCAAAAATAACATATCTAGAATGCTAAAAAAAGACGCGAGTTCTTATTTTCAGTTAATAAATAAACAATATTATTTACGTGTTCATTATTTCATTATAGTAATAACATTACAAAGTTCGTTTTTATTAAATTCGTAATCATATTTTTAAATATTTCCTGACAATATTTGCCTTATCCTTGTCACTCACGTAACAAATCAAAATGACATGCATAGCAACGCAAATAGATTATTTGAATTATATTTTATGCACGAGACGTAAGCTTGCATTTTAAATATTTTATTTAACAAACTTCGTTTCAATGTCATGCAAGAATCGTTTATGAGCGTTTATAACCTTATGGTTTGACAGTAAGGTCTATTTTAGATTAACACAATATTGTCAATAATACTTTACGATATTAAAAATA
This sequence comes from Zeuzera pyrina, assembly GCA_907165235.1. Lineage (NCBI taxonomy): Eukaryota > Metazoa > Arthropoda > Insecta > Lepidoptera > Cossidae > Zeuzera > Zeuzera pyrina. The sequence continues at coordinate 9,447,661 of OU015617.1, forward strand.
TATACGTCAATTCGGATAATAAATTGTTTAAATTTTATAGGAGATTGTGAATCTCGTTCTTTATTTGTGATCGAAGACTGCTAAACATTAACTTTCCGCGACATACAATTGTGTGTCATACAATCATTTGATCGAGATATGAAACTGAATCGATTTACGCAATAAAAAAATGTTTAAACATTGCTATTTCTAGGAAAAGCTCACACTTGACAAGAAAATTTTTTTCATAATATCACTTAGAATTCAAAAATAAGGAATATATTTAAAAGCGGCAGTGCTCAGTTCAAATGTTCCTGTATAAATGCGCTTTCATGATGATCTTATAGAGAAAAAAAAGATACATAAAACCAAAATCGATTTTCGGTTTCTAAAAATGTTAGTCCATACTAGTTTTTTATGAGACAAGTTTGTAGCGAACTTTTCTCGTAAAAAAGTAGTATGAAATCTAAAGATGTTAGTAAAGGTTTCATTAAAATCTCTTCATCATTTTCTGAGATTACATTGAATATAGAAAGTTCATTATAAAATTATTATTGGATATTATTTTATTATAAAAATACAAGGAAGCATAGATGACGGTAATTAAATTAATTTTGCGGTTTTGTTTTGTCACAAAAAATTTCTAAATAATGTATTTATATCAACATAGGCAAATTACCTCGATCCCATCTTCTCGGCGTATTCAAATATGAATCTAGCAGCGTTCTGTATTTGACTGATTATTTCTGGAAGATTTACTACTGGGCAGAGATCATAACCAACTATTATAGTTTTAATTTTACTGTTAAACAACGGTTGGGCAGGGTAGCGGGACATCTCTCGCGATAATTCTTGCCAGAAACCACCATGGATATAGACTAATATTGGTGCATCTGAAAAATAATGAATTTCCTACTTACGTAAATACAGTCTCCAACAGAAGAATTTACAATGCAAATAATGCTCAATTTATTTACAACGAAAAGTACATACATATCCTAACGTTAATATTTACAAACTTATTTTTATTTATTTATTATTATTAAATATAATAAAATAACATAATATCTATTTTAAGCTCTACGCTTGTATAATGCTGTTATGGGATGTGCTGTTATCGTTATGGATAACATAGTACAAGCTTAGAGCTCAGTTTGGGATCACACGATTGATATAAATTAATGAAATATTTATATAAAAGATTGTTATATGTGAATATAGTTTTTGATTATAATTACTTTACTAAACTTACTAAGAATATAATTTCTCTGCAGGTATGTACTTTAATATAGCTTTTAGATGTATTTCATGTACTTTAATTAGGCAAGTATGTACTTTAATGTGATTTACTTATCAATTTTTTTACTGATGTCATTAGGTTGAAAGCTAGGAGCAAGAATTTAAAGTATATTCAAAGACCACCGACATGTATCATGGGATGTTATTTAATCTTTTAAATTTTTTTATTAAATTAAAATATTTGATTATCTGGCGGTATTGTAATTACAATATTTATCTACTTTTAATATTGTAATAAAAATACCGTCACATAATAAAATATTATATTGTTACGATTGGACCTTATGTTTAAGGAATAAGGTCGATTGTTAATGAAACTAGAAACGTAACTTTTAGTGCTTATATCTCGAGACCTCGAGGCTTGCAGAGTTATGACCTAAAAATGCATTGCTAGGTTTAAGGTCTACTATCGAATGGTATAAGTCAAATTAAGAAAGAACAACAAAGTTGCACCTCGAATATTCCCGAGCGATGACGTGTCATGTACCTATGACTCACGCAAACAGGCGGCGTCGAGAACAATGTCGAATTATTGTTAGCGAGCGTAATTAACTAGAAAGTTCCATCCTCATTTTTATCGGACTATAAATAGATCTCCGTATCCGCCGCCGAGTCAGTGTTTCTCAACTATCGATCGAAGTGATATATCGAGGCGAATTACGAAGATCACTACGACGACTACTGCGACGACCTTGGATAGAAGAACTGCGATTCGGGAAAGTTGTTATTGAGTGAAGCGTGTACCTTCGGTGACTACTACGCGAGTACCTACTTCGAGGGCGACTACGAAGATTAGGAACCGCCGTAATTAAGTTCGCGTGTTCTTGACATCTGCTTGTACGAAGGAAAATAAACTCTTTGCACCCTTAACCGGCATCTTATTACCCTCAGCTCGTAACAATATGTATAGTATAAAATATTATGTTCTTTTTTGTACCTACTTATAAAAAATACAGCATTATGTTTAATAAAAATATTACAATATTTACCAAATTAGAAGTATGAATAAAATATTATTCTTATTTTTAAAATGTTTAGCTTCATAAATTAATATTACGTATTATTAATTTATATATAGTATTACGCTAGTAACAAATTAATCTGTGGTATTAGTAAAATAAATAGATAATAAATTAACTGAAGAATTATTTTTCATCCGGAATAAAAAAAATATAATAAATAAAAAAACATCATACTATCTGGTAAATCTGTGCCAAAAATGTCTAGTTTCTGTCCAGGCGTTGAACCGTATTCGATTTCCAATTTATGTGGAATGTTATTAGTAGCCACTTCGCTAGCTGAAAATAAATATGAGTAATAATTATTTTATCAAACCATGTGAACGTCTTTTAGGTATAGATAATGATATTACTTTAATAGTAATATATTTCATGGATAGCGAGCAGCGACAATATGATAAAAATATTTCGATATTGCGAGTTATATTTATCTCAATTGAAATGAACGAAGTAATATTTTTTATTGTGCATTTTTATAGATCGAACACATTATTTTTGAACCCAGTACCTATAACAATATATTATAGTAGATCGAGAGAAAATAAAAAACAGGTTCTGGAAGAGGTATTCCACCTTCGGCCACATCATCGTTCCTCGTCAGGCAAGTTAGTGGCCAAACGTAGATCTTTCCGAAAAAAAACATATTACATTCGTTTTTTGTAGTTTATGTTTTCAATAAATAATGTTTCTATTTTGTTTATTCCTTAACTAATTCCCCACCGAAAACTGTGGCTTAAATTAAAAAACAAATAGGTTCGTTTCTTTAAAAGTTAACGATGCCACGTACAAACAGGCAGATTACTTCAAAAATATTGTTTATTAATGTTCGCAGCATCCAGTAGATTATTACATTACATAGGTTTGACAAGTCTGGAACTTACATAAGAAGACATTGTTTTATGATTAATAAAAGTATTTTTGACGTTAGCTAATGGAATAAATGCAACTGACCTGCTGTGACAACTCTAACATGGTGTTTTAGGACCTCTTGTGAGGAGGAAAAACGCTGCGACCACATACTGGGCGAATACTCCTTTTCCAGGTCCATCGCTTCCATTATCACTGACGCCATGTTGTCTGGTTGCAGAATCTGAAAACACACGAATGTATTCATTAATTACTTAAGGGCCAGGAACACTTCTTTATTAGGCTGTTTTAATGCTGTACTAACTTTTGATTTTACATTATTAATACACAGTGAATCAAATATAAATTTTAAACGGTTAGACAATTTAGTATACATTTTTTGCATTGTACACACGACAATAACCTGACACTATCTGTAAAACGTTTATCAGCAAGTTGTAATTTCGACAGAATGACAAAAACATTAAAGAGAAAAGATTGTGCGAACATGACGTGCGTGTGAATTACTTATACGAATATAATGACAAAATTAAACGTTTTCTGTAAATAAAATATTGTACCTATACACTATATTTTTGAAAATGGTTATCTTGTAGCATCTTAACTAGGCTTAAATAATGAAAATGTAATGATTTCTTCGATTTAGGTCGAGGACGTGAGAATGTCTTTGAAGCGCAAGCAACTTCTCAGGTTGATGTCCTCTTTAGCGTTAAATTTCGATTATTGTCAATGCTTTACCACTTTGACCATAGACATTTTAAATTATTACGTTCCATATAACTTATTTTAATTGGACTGGCTAATATTTGCATATAATTAGGTATATTGTTTGTTGGTAAAGTAAAGACCATTCGGCACACTTATTATCTAACTTGCAGTCGGCATGCGACAGCCAAATGTCGCGCGATATCTGTTGTCAAAACGAGAATTTGCTTAATGTAATTTGTATAGTGGTGCTACATCTACCGACAAAAGTGCGTTTTATGGTCATAGCGCAATAGACACGCAATCGTCACACATGATACCAATTTTTATTACAATTAGTCACCGGTAGCGCAGTGATCGCGTGGCTGTCGTTGTCTGCAAATTTTATGTAATAACCCGCCGGAATTTTCGTACTTAACTTCGTAATTGACAGTGAACGTGCCTGCAACGGTTGAGTAAAATAATCGTTCACGGGAATAGTCCGATGGTGTGAAAAGGAAAACTAGTCTAGTTACTTCTAGAAGAAGGTACCTGCAGCTAGCTATATCGTGGCAGCTCTTCAGCCTAGTTTGCCTTCGATTGTATAACAATGCACCTACTTCTATCATAACGTTTTTATTTTTGATAAGTTTTCTTTTACTATTTTAACATTAATTTAGGTAATGTTATATAGTCCATTTCAATTTGATGCAATTTTCAAAAAAGCTAAACAATCTCACAAAACGGGTGTAATTAAGTAAGACAGTGTTATATAATATATGACAGAAAATTACAGCGGAATGCCTACGAGGTAAGTAATTTGTGAATTTGTAGGTACTTTATGCGTTTTAATATACATATATATCTGCACGCTGTATCCCCAACGGGGTAGCCAGAGAGGACGGAGCGCCAAGCGTCGCGGTCCTTACATATTTCTTTCTCTTTCTCATATCTCGTCATTCTTCTCACGCGTTTTTGCCTAACCATGCGAGTGCTTTTGAAATTTCCATTTGCTAGCACTAAGGGTATTTGCTCTTTATAAGTCAACTTTGGTCTTCCCTGGCCTCTTTTACTACTCACTTTCGTTCTTTGGTTTTTCTTCGTCAGTCTTTGATCACCTATTCTTTCTATGAGCCCGGACCATATAAGCATTCCTTTCTTCATTTTTATAATAACACAGTCGTGCAACCCTGTCATATTGCGTATCTCTTCATTGCTTATCCAATCCTCAAGGACGACACCGCACATATTTCTAAGAGATCGCATTTTTACTGCATTTATCTTATTTTCACTCGATTTCGGGCATATCCAGGCCTCAGTATCGTACAATAAAGTTCGAACCAACATCGCATTGTGGATGGCCATTTTCGCTGTGTTTCTATATTCACACTGCTTATTAATGCGGACAGAGCACCGTTCACTTTATTCCCAGTCTTTTTCACATCCAACTTACATCTTCCATCCTTCGAAAACGCACTCCAACAACACCGCATCGTGTAAGGGCATTTCGACTGAGTTAGATATATTCACACTGCCTACTAATGCGAGCAGGGCACCGTTCACTTTATTGCCAGCTGCCCCACCCGTCTCTCCATATCCAACTCACATCTTCCATTCCTCGAAAACGCACTCCCCAGATATACAATTTCGTTCACTTGTTCTAGACATTTTCCAATTACCCATATTTCACACTTTGTACATCTTCCCTTTCAAACACCAGATCCTTAGTTTGGTTCACATTCATATTGAATATTTTCACTTCACAGTCTTCTTTCTTGTACGTAACTAGTGCCTGCAACTCCGCTTCTGATGGTTGGAATTTAACACTGTACCATCACATATCATACCATTCTTACTACCTTTCAATGTCTCGAGGCTACTGTCCAATTACAGCACGAATGGCCAGGCATGTACACGTAGCCCTGTCTGACACCTAAACAGACTTCGAACTAGGGCGACAAGTCACCATCTATCCTTACACAGGCTCTGTGACCTTGATATAATGACCTCACGGGCTGAGGTAAGGGGCTCTCTCTGCGTTTTAATATGCCTTTATAAAGTAAATGGAACCCTAAATATTATTTACCTTTTTGGCAAATAGGATTGAAAGAGACTTTAGGAACACGTGTTTTTATTACTGACGTCATATGTAATGTAACCTTTCTAAATAATTAATAACCTCTTCGATAAATAATTTCCACGTATACGTAATTGGTCATAGACTTTAAAAAACAGACAGCGTATCGCTGTCTTCAAAGGTAAACCGGCTCGCCTTTTAATACAACACGTACACAATAAATGCCTCGAAAAAGCCGATCGACCATCATTTCACTACAAAACAGCGCATTAGGCAGTAATTTTAATATATTTATACGGCTTTCTTGCCCAGAAAATCGGCTTATCTTAAATTCCTTTTCTATTGAAATATTAGATATTGGAGTCTACAATTTTATTATGTCAATATAATTGGTATTTTGTTAAGGTGTCCTTGGCCTAATTGTTTAAACAGTTGTATTCATATTATTCATTTAACATAATATGTAAATATTGTTAATTAATATAATACTAACATTGAAATTTTCTTCATAATATTAAATACTAGTCAAGTATGTGTATATGAAAATATATAAATTAGGGTTTCGTCATTACATCGTATACAGCATGCGAGTTATTTAGTTATTTATGACTATTGACTACTATTAAATCGTTCAACAAATGCATATAATGATAAAGACATAGAAAAAAAATACTAATAAGTACAATTTAAACAGTGGCCTTATTATCGAAGAGCAACTTCTTTCCGACTACGTAGAGGCTACGTAGAGGCGGGAGAGATGGAATGTAATAGGTGGTAATAGTATAAACTATATAAAAATTGTAAAAAGACTACACTTACGGGTCACTCGGTCTATTCCCGTCTCGGTCTATTAAAAGAAATAACGTCATCACGTATTTACGGCAACTTAATTACGAACCCTATGTATTTGTGTTGGAAGCAAAAGTTGGTTAGTTTGAGGCTAAAGTTGGGTTTGTACTCTCTGACAATATTTGTGTTTCTCCTAATTGTATCGACTAGTGTCCTTACGGGACGTAGTTTTTGGGACATGCTGCGTAAAACACAGACATTCAAAAAGTTTCGAAAAAATTTACCTCGAACTGAAATGAATAAAAAATTCATAGAACAATTAGCAAAAAAATGTTTCTTTAACTTAGAGAATACGAGTAATCTTCGACTTCTTTTTCATATGATATTTAAAACTATTTTTCTTTAAGAAAGGTTTTTTTACTTTTATCATTTTAGTATGGGATTTGCAAAAGTGCTTGTCGGACCAATCACAGTGAAGGATTCCATAGTTGGTTAAAATTTAACTAATTTTTTTTTGTTACACAGGAGAAATCTGCACACAGATACCCAGCTGTCTGGGGGAAGAGACTAGGTTATGTGGGGCTTTAGTCGCCAAAACTTCTGCGGTAGTCGACGTCGTTGCGCTGTCGAGGGACTCGATCTCCTGCGGAACGCATCGGAGCCCTCCATCAAACGCCCTCTCGCACTGCGGCGAAGAACTTCTTGGGGGTTATGACATGTTATCTGTGTAAAAAGAAGGTTATGTCTGTGGTTCTCTAGAATTTAAGGTTTCGATTTTGATTTGATCATTAATTTGATGAAATGTCTTTGTGATTTCATAACGATTATGTTGTTGAATTAGTGATTGTAGATTAAAGTAATGAGAAACTACAATTAAGTAAGTATACTTTAATATTATCGGTCCCCTTCTACAACACTTGAAGAAAAAAAACATTATCTAAGTTCAAAAATTCATCCGAATCGTTCCAGTTGTTTCCAAGAAATAGGAATATACAAAGTTACTCTGTGGTCGCTTTAACCGAAAATATTGCATATCTCAAAAACTACACAAGTTATCTTATTCAAACCAATTTCCACAGGGATCATAGCAAAAGATTTAATAATTAAGCGAGCGAGTTCGAGTCACGTACAGGATTCCGTATACGATATTTTATGTAAAATAGAAATTTCCATACTTGATTAGTAAACATTTGTAAGACCTAGGAGTCTCGTTATATGTTCCCTGTAAACTTTAGAAAAGGCATTATATTTACTGAAAATTTTAAAATTCTAGGTCCAATAGCCGCTTTTATAATTTACTGTTGAACGATGTTATCGCCATGATTTTACCGTCCACGCTAGCAAAATCTATGCAGTTGTTGGAGACGCTTTTAAATTTCCGTCACGATAACGTCCATAGCATTACGTTACCTTCGATGGAAAAAGCGTCTTTTTGCACTACGCTTAAGGAAGCATTTTGCTTACCTATTGTAACGTGGACGGTAAAATCGTGGCGATAAAATCGTTCAACGGTAAATGATACAAGTGGCCAATATTTTGCGTTTCTTTTATTCTTTTATGAATATTTTAAAATATTATCTAGTGGCAGCGGTTCCTAAACTTTTGAGGGCATGGACCACTTCATAGAACTCCATAGCAAACTATAACAAATAAAAGATATCAGTTGTTGTACGTATTAATATAATTAAGAATGTAAATAATATATGTGAATATGTGGGTAAGCTTATTGAGAATTAATTGTAAAGTCGTAAAAGCCTTGTTTGGACGTCTCACAAATTTTACATCTATTGCAATTTAAAATAAGAGTAGAAATCCTCTATCACATATATTTCAAATAAAGGTTAATGTGATGAGTGAAATTATTTCACTGCTTCCTGTAAAAACTATTAATAAGTCTGAAATCGAGCATTTTTATAGGACCTACTATAAAATAATAATGGTTCATTGTTTGTTAATATACGTATGCTAAGGCCAAGTTCCACGCAAGAAATAATGTTGGCACAATTGACGCTAGCCAAAATATTCCAATGATATAACCACAGGTTAATTAGTTACCTACTGCTGTAAAATGCGTCTTTTATACGGAACCTTTGGGTTCCGCGGGACCCAGTTTAAGAATCGCTAATTTAGTATTTCTGGTGGACCAATATGTGGATTAATAAAATGTATCACTATACCAACTTGCATGTTTACTATTGTAAGTCACACAGTTTCTGTGAAACTCTGCTGCGGCAGACAGACAAATGGATAAACGCACGGGTGATCTTATTCCGTTCCGTTTCTTATTTTCATTCTGAGTGCGAGACTAATAAATTGAATAAGATTTCGATATTAATTTACATTTTATATTAGTTTATAATTTATAAACAAAGTATATAACACTCCGTTTTAAGAGGGGAATGTTCTGAAAATGTATAGCGCTTATATTGTCTGAGTTAGTGCCTGGATACATTAAGTGGCCTTTTAACCTTTTTCACAAACAGATTACATCATGTAATCTGTTTGCGCACATATAGCACTTATATTTATCACTGTTTTGTGTTCCGATTACATCATTTAAAAGTGATTGCACATTGAAAAAAAAAAAGAATTAAAATATGTTACAAAACATATTTTTAGAGGAATCAAATACCTTAATTATCCTTAAATTTACTTTTATCATTTGGTTATTAATATTATGTTCTTCGGATTTATTCTGTTGTACTACTTATAATAAATTATACCAACGAATATACATAATATAAGTTAATTATCTAGACTGTTTTATTTCCTTATTGAATTTTATATAAAAACCTATTTGTATTCTTTTCGAATTGATGACGCGAGTGATCTAGGAAATCAAATTGCTATTGTAAAGACATGTATTGTGTTGGGTAAAGAATCGTAATAAAAAAATGTAATTATTTCATGAAATAAATCAAAACTTTTACATCGGTGAAAATAACATTTCAAATGCAGTCTAATTTATTTATTTTTTATAATTAGATACAACATATTAAACAGGATTAAGTACTTACAGGTTATAATGACTCATCATTCAGAATCCAGCTATAAAAGAGACTTACTTTAGTAGATTTTTTTTGATTTTTTTTTTAACAAGCACTTTTATTAATTATATTTCAATAAAATTCATGATTTCTTGCAAATAATTAACACAACAGTAGGCATTGCAAGAATTACTGAGAATAGCCTATAGCATCATAGCTTTCAGGGCGACAAATTTAACAATTCCTATTAATGATAAAAAAATTTGTTAATATTTATTTACAGTTACATATCCAACGATTTAAATCTGGTTATATCGTTATACTTAGTAGGTACAACAAAATTCATAAATAGATAATGCTTTACGTTAGTAACTAATTAATCTGTGATATTGCTTTCATATTGCTTACTAAGTTATACCTAAATTATATCTTACTTCAGGCTGTGATGTCATTATATCGGGGCCACAGATTCTGTGTAAGGATAGATGGTGACATGTCGCCCTGATTCGAAGTCTGTCTAGCTATTCGTGCTGTATTTGGACAGTTGCCTCTAGACATTAAAAGGTAGTAGGTATGAGTGGTATGATATGTTATAGTACAGCGGTAACCTGCCTATTGTACGCTGTAGCTGTAGTATTGTAATCGAATGAAAGTATGATAAATGCAGTAGAAGTGCAATCTCTTAGAATTATGTGCGGTGTCACCATTGCTGACAGGATAAGCAATGAAGAGATACGCAATATGAAAGGGTCGCACGATAGTGTTATTATATAAAAATGAAGAAAGGAATGATTAGATGGTTCGGGCACATAGAAAGAATGAGTGATGAAAGATTGACGAAGACAATCTACGGTGCGAAAGCGATTGGCCAAGAGGCCAGGGAAAACCAAAGCTGACTTATAAAGAGCAAATAGCCTTAGTGTTAGCAGACGGAAATGTCAAAAGCACTCGCATGCCTAGGTGAAAATGCGTGAGAAGAATGATGAGAATTGAGGAAGCGAAAGAAGTATGTAAAGATCGCGACGCTTGGCGCTCCGTCCTCTCTGACTACCCCGTTGGGGATACAGCGTGAAGATACGTATGTACGTATATCTAAATACCAACTCGAATACTTTTTTAATTATAAACGCCTAATTTCAATGATATGTATTTAAAAATACATAGAGCGTCAAATATGTATGTATGTAACATACATATTTGATGCTGTATCCCCAACGTATTTAAAAAATGTACATAGAAATTTAAGTATTTCTGTTTCCCTATAATCTGAAACAGTAATAATATCTCATAATCAAGGTAATGCATAATCATTTACAATGGTCCTTTATCAATAACATTATACAAAGGTCAATTCTGTCATTATAAATAAAGTGTTTTATTACAGAGCTCTGTGGTGAGAATTACGTAAGATATAAACTGCACCCATTCCCAAAGTGGGCGATAACGCCCCCCTGTGGGCGCTGCAGGCCTAAAGGGGTGCGGTAAGAGACCCAGAAAAAAAATGGGGGCGTTGTGTAGAGGCCTGGGGGGTGATTTGTAATTTCATTTAGCTAGGAGGCATCTTAGACAACGACTGCATGAGCTCTCGACTCAGTAGACAAAATAAGTTTGGGAACCTAGAATATAAAGCGTAACATAATGCATTTATTTTTTATTATGCTCTTTGTATAGGCATTTTATTTTCTTTTTGATGGAAAAATTAGAGATCTTAATTATGGTACCTATATAAACGAATAATTTTGGTTTTCTAAATAAAAACATTAATTTGTAGTGAAATACAACGTGATTGATTCCTAAAATCTTTATCTATTTTCCACTCAAACTCCAAAAACCACCAATCGACACGTGTTTCGCATCTCAACGAAGCATCCTCAGGATATACCAGAGATCAGACTCGGTCAGCTAACCAGCACCGAATCATTCGGTTTTGGATTCAATCATTGATTCTAATGTTTATTTTACATTGAAAATAGCTAAAAATTTTAGGAATTCATCACATAAAATGGATTTCCGCAAAGTAATACGTGAGTCTATACAATATCTTAAAGAGGCAAGCATAGCCGAACAGGTGAAACTTTATATTGAAATAACTAACTGTGATATACAATGTTTATAAAATGTTCACAAAAATTATAAAACGTTTTTAAGCTGAAATATATCTTGTCTTCATTTTCATAATCAATTTTGTTTAAAAAAAAAGACAAAACGTATTTTAGCTATTACAGTTTATCAACTGTTGGTAGTTAGGGGAGCCTGACTTCAACAGAGAATTTCGAAAACTTCAAGATCTTGCTTTAAAAAGTCACAACATTTTATGCATAAATACTTTTATTCGTTCAATAAATATGTTTAATAGGGAATATTAATGCCATGAAATATTATTGATAAAATTATTTAATCTGTCAGTGTAAATAACAAAATATTGTGGCACGGCACACACCGATCTAAACTTACATTTGTTACCCCAAGATACACACTCGGTGGGATCACATTACCAAAGGTGACAGAGGCAAAACGTTTTCATTAACACAGAACATCTTCGTATTTAAAAACAAAACACCATGAAGGCGTCTTGTTGCAGGTGTGCCTTTTGCCAGCTTTTACTAATAATGAGGTTTATGTTGAGTACTGCTCGAGTGACATGTGATCCAACCGCAAGTGACTTGATATCGACTATGTTGTAAGGTATCAAACGTAGTTGTGTTTGTGAGATTATTATACATAATCAATGATAGCTTAGAGCTTATATGAGTAAATTCTTATGTCGTAATTTTATTAGATTTAAATGTTGAGAAATAATAAAAATAAAAACAAAATTTAAAGATATGTAAATATAGTCCTAGAAAATAGCTTAAATAATAAAGGTAGATAAACTGAAAATATACAAATCTCTTTATGAGGAGTCCCTACTAATTTATGATTAAGCAATGAGTACGTTATTTATTGTAAACAGCAGAAGACAGAAACAATTAGTCTTCATTTAATTTAAATTGTGTCTGTCATATTATTTTTATTGTATCCACTTAAAATGCGAATTACATAATTGTTAACGTATAAGTTTAAATTAGGTCTGGGAGGTCAACATTATTACTTCATGAAATATATCTCTTGTTTGGACTTGATTGCATCCACTTCATTTAATTAAACCGCGGACTAAATTACGTGTAGGTTGCCACTCAGCGAAGCCGGGGTTAACCTTTTCAGATATTAGCCTGTCACGATGAAATTCTTTCCTTCTAGATTTATCATTTAGTTTAACCTACCTATATTAGTTATCTAAAACGATGCGCTATTTTGTGATAATTGTATTAAATAAAGAATTATAAAAAAACCTTTACTTTAAATTAGTACTTGTCACATTAAATAATGGCCGAGAACACACTAATTAAAATTAGCTCCTTTTAAACACCTAATGGTTGTTTGAAATGCTTTTGTGTAATGTGCTATGATACCCTTCCCAGACGGCATATAAGGTTGCTGCATGGGTTTCTTTGATTGTAGTTTGTTAAATAAAATATGACGTGGTAAGTGTTGACAATTAATGATTAATGCGACGCATTGGAAATTTTGACGGCAAGGATCTCAATTAGCACGATGAAATTCTTTCCTTCTAGATTTATCATTTAGTTTAACCTACCTATATTAGTTATCTAAAACGATGCGCTATTTTGTGATAATTGTATTAAATAAAGAATTATAAAAAAACCTTTACTTTAAATTAGTGCTTGTCACATTAAATAATGGCCGAGAACACACTAATTAAAATTAGCTCCTTTTAAACACCTAATGGTTGTTTGAAATGCTTTTGTGTAATGTGCTATGATACCCTTCCCAGACGGCATATAAGGTTGCTGCATGGGTTTCTTTGATTGTAGTTTGTTAAATAAAATATGACGTGGTAAGTGTTGACAATTAATGATTAATGCGACGCATTGGAAATTTTGACGGCAAGGATCTCAATTTTTCTAAGTGACTACAAAACATATGAGAGTGATATTTAGTAACCTGATTCTTCATTTCATTGACTTTATTTTGTCAGTTGCGATACACGATTCCTTAACTGTGGTGACACAAAAAAAATGTCAAAGAAAACTCATTTAAAACAGATTTACACTTTTCTGAGTAACAGGACCAATTTATAATTCTAAATTTTCTGTATAGTTTAATCTAAATATATTCTTCAAAATGACAGTCGGATTTTTTTAAAATGATTATAGTTTTTAAAATAAACGAAAATAACTGCTTTTCCGTATATTTCGTAAGCTAGCGCGCGCACGTTTGCAAAGAGCAGGTCTATTTTAGATTCAATTATTGTTCATCAATGCGTCGCCTTAAAAACTGCTATGTGAAATATGACAACAAAGTTTTTGACATTCTTATAATGTTTAGTAAGTAGGTGTTAAATTTTTTTTTATATTTTGGTACTTACTTTTGTGTATTACCACACAATTGCCGTCTGGTACGAAGACAACATACCTCAATAACTTCAGCACAAAACACTAATTCTTATATCAACATTGTATCTTTGTCATGTGGTAACTAGAAATTCTAATTCAAACTTGTTTTAAGTGTATGCAGTTGCAGGGCAAACCTGCAGCACGCCTGGGTTAAGTTTAATTTGCTACTTGGGTTCTAAGATTTAAAATCAGTAATTAATTTATACTTATATATTTTTAGCTGTCTTTCGCCCAAAATTTCGGATTTAATTGATATAAACATATTTCGCTTTTCAACGAAAGATTTTCAGGAACTTATTCTCAAAAAATTCCACTGTTCAGACTCAGTCAGCTAGCAAGCATTGAGGTTTTTAAATAAATGTATTAATGAATGTTCAAAGTTACACTGACGAAGAAAATCTACAGAGTGAAAGCGAGTAGTTGCAGAAAACAAGGCCGAGTTATGAATATCAAAAAGCCAGAGTGTTAGCTGATGGAAATGTCAAAAGCACTCGCAAAAGTGTGTGAGGACCGAGGAGAATGATGAGATTTGAAGAGGGTAAAGGAGTATAGAGACCGCAATACCTGACGCTCCGCCCTCTGTTACAACTCCATTAGGGATACAGCCTTCCTCATACTGTATATATGTATGTATGTTTTATTTTAAAAAACAAATTTTTACATTAAAATTTCTAAGTTGATCAAATCAAATCAAGTAGTAAATGTATAAAATTTATTTCAGAAGATCTATAATCTATTTAATTGATGCTTTAAATTCTCTGTAATGTTAGAATTTCGAAGATACGACAGAGAGAAAAGTAAAGTCGAGTTACGATTGCTCCCTTTACAATTCTGCTATAAATATTGTGTAGTGTCAATTACTACAAAATAATTGGGACAGCAAGGTGTATTACTATGCTAAATTTTAAGTTTCTACAAGGCATAATTTGTGATAAAATCAACTGAGACAAATACAACAGAGAGAAAAATGAAGATAGTTCGAGTATACAATTGCTCCCTTTATAATTCTCTCATAAATGTTTTGTAGTGTCAATTGGTGCAAAATAATTGGGACAAGAAGATGTATATATTACTATGCTAAATTTCAAGTTTATACTAGACGCAGTTTGTTATAAAATCGACTGTGATAGACGAACAAATGAAAGAACGCGTGTGATTTAATAAAATTTCGTATACTTCTTACCCTACCCTAAGAGCATAACTTTTATTAGATGTGTTGACTCTGTCGTACGTCGTACGTACGTAGTCGCACAGGACTAAATGAAAAAAAGGTATGTACCATAAATAATTTCTTTATGAATAAGGTATAATGATCAATACGGTGAAGTGTGCGATCACCACATCGAATATTCTCAACACCATTTTCAACATTTAATATTATGTGGAAATATCTTTCGTTTGAAGAAGAGAAGCTGAACTCATCTTTTTTATTAAATTGTTTATAATAATCAGGACGCCAGTATTGCTAAAATTAACACTTTCCCTATCTACCATAATACAAGTAGGTACCAGCGAAGGAAGCTTCATACTTTCATACTTCTTACCATGAAGGAAGGCTTCTTCCATTAACTTTTAATTTATTTTAACATCTAATTTTTATTTTGTAATTTACGTCAGGTAATTTGTATTATCAAGTTAACTTTGTGTAGATGAAT
The DNA here is from genome assembly GCA_907165235.1 of Zeuzera pyrina. Classification (NCBI taxonomy): domain Eukaryota; kingdom Metazoa; phylum Arthropoda; class Insecta; order Lepidoptera; family Cossidae; genus Zeuzera; species Zeuzera pyrina. Next base: position 9,463,474 of record OU015617.1, read on the forward strand.
TTTTAACTAGTATGTTAGCAAATAGTGATGGGTAGATCCAACAATTTTAAGATTTTAAGGGATACGGGGCAGAATTAGGGTTGCCATCCGTAGCTTATAATAAAGTTCAACATATTCAACTTTGTTACGGACAAACATACTTTAAATTTTGTGAGAGCAATAAAGTACATGAAAATAATTACTTATTTCACTTATTTTGATTTTTTAAGGATTTATTTTATTATGTATAAAAGAAACAAGTGTTAAGAGATTGTGACGTGTAATGGTAAAGATTGCATCGATAAAGTATACTGAGCACTGAATTTGTTTTTGCACACTACCTAAAATATATTATCGAAGTAGCTGCATAAAATGCATTGGGGAAAAGAATCGTCAAGTCCGATAATATTAGTAATACTTTATTCTCACACGTACTTTATTTTTTTCTTGGTAAAACATGCAAAAGTAAAACATGCTTTATTTATTTATTCAACAAAAAAGGTGGTAACCCTAATAGGGATGTACGTCCAGTTACACGGATCTACATCCAGATCCCGTGTCCGTGGATCTTTATCGGTCTCACCATAAAGTAAGTACTTGTTAAAAAACATAGCGGATTACAAAGCCGTAATCCGTTTCACTATAGGTGTCCCTGCGGAGTACATTTGTATCACGAAGTCACACTATCATTTACTCACATACCATTCCGCTCCACCGGCAAAATAACTCGTACTTAACAAAGAATCGTGTCCGATTTGATCGATATATACATCCATCAATATAAGATGGGTCCAACGGATACGTTAATGGACGGATAATGAAATTATACTAGTAAGATAGCAAATATACATATCTTTGTGTACGCAGATTTTATGTTATTAAGTCACGAAGTTAGTGCATACTAGCATACTACCCTGGCTTCGTTTCGACTGACCCCCTCTTGCGGTAATCAGACGAATGCAGACCCCTTTCAGATCATGGTCCAGGGTTCGAATTCCGGTCCTGTTAATTTAGAAAACAATAATAAACTTATCTAAATCATCTTGAATTATGGGTGTTACTGAGAATTCCTCATCACTTCGTTGCACGGTATCCATAGCACAAGACTAAGGCTCAGTTTGGGATCACAATTTATAATTACAATACAATACTCCAGACAATTACACAGATTGTCGACCCCAAACTAGGAAGCAGTAAGCTTATACTATGGGTACCAACAACGAACTCTGGGGAAGTTCCCAGTAACATCCAGACTCAAGTCAATTCAGAAAAGTTCGTTTCCTAAATTGACCTGACCGGGGATCGAACCCGGGACCCTAGCTTGGAAAGTAGATGCATATGCCTCTGCACCAACGGGCCAGTCTAACTAACTAACAATTGGTGTAAATGTGTGAAGTATATACATAGGTATCTATTTATTAAGTTATATTTACTACAGTCAGTATCTATAGTTACATGATTACATTAAACCTGGTTTTACGTAGCTTTCCTTATCTGATATCTGATTTAACTGATCATAACGTCCAATATATGCACGTTAATTTAGTAATATGTAGGTATATTATGACGATTTTCCCATTTTAACGTTAACAGATAGGCTAATGATGTGAACAGATAAATTTAATAGAAAGTTAGGAGGTATGGAACGGATCAAAAGATAGGATATCTCATTGTCATGTAATGAGAAAAATGATTTTTGTTACCTTATCCTAATGGACTTTAATCTTTACAGCGTTAAGTTGAATGCGTAATAAATACGAATTTGTAATAAAGTCAAAAACCTTAAGAGTAAGGTAATATCGTTCAGACCTAATTGAAATCTTTCTCAGCAACACTTTAAAATCAAATAGTAGAAGATTGCTTTAATGATAAGGCCGTCTGTAACGTAAGTACTTCCTTATTTCATTCATTGGTTTCCTGTTGTTGTTGTTTACGTACTGGCGCAATAAATACATCTAATTGTTAAAATCATCCAAAGTAATGAAATTGTTTGCCTTGAGTAATAAATTAAACCACGCGGACGTATATAATATATACATGTATGTACAGATGTACACGTTATTTTTCAACGAGCTCTAAAAATATTTTATAAACAAATAAATGAACCATAAATAGTATTCAGATATTAAATGTATGATCCTGAATTACTCATTAGACTACAGGCACTATACTACGAACTAGGAGAACACTTATGCAATACCACTCAAATTACAAAAAAAATTAGAAAAATTGTTTCTAAAATTTATCGGGCCGTGAATCGAAGCCCAGCTCTCATTTTAGAACGTAAATGCATTACCCACTGTACCAACCAATGGGACAGTATTTTTAAGAGAATGAACGAATAAATATTGATTTTTGAATAAGATTTGACTAGGTACTTATGAAAAAACAAACCGTTATGCACTCTCTAAAGAAAACGACATTACTTCGATATTAATTATTAAAGATCATCATAGTTTTAATAATTAGTTACAGTTTATAGATAGATAAGGATCGCGGACGAATATCACGGTAATATAATTTATCCTTTAATCAAAATATTTTAATGAGCTTCAGACCTTTTGATATAAACAAAATGAGGATGAGCGCAAAGCGCAAACACATTGTTTTAGTAAAATATGTGGCCGATACACAATGTGTTATTAAATATTAAATGACACAATGTGCGACCTTTACCCTAAAATACATAACGACAATATCTACTACAATTTCCATTGTTCGTTGATACTCTGTTTTATCTATATAAATGAAAATTAAACGTTGCTCGTTGGTAAGAGCATTGAGAACAGCTGGACCGATTTGGCAATTTTTTTTTAAATGTTCCTAATAATCCGAGCATGGTTTATTGAATGAAACATCTGAAAAGTTGCCTAGAAAATTAGAAAATTCGAGAAAACCTGAAAGTGGTTTTTTCCGTGGAATTTTTATTTAAGTATATTCTTAGACAGGACGCCTGTCGAGTCAGCTAATTGTATATAAAAAAGTTATTATCAGGTATACCTAATAAAAGGGCATCAAAATCTCGCATATGTACGCAACAAAAAGTTTATTCTTGGCTGACTACTCGACTAGAGCATTAAAATGAGCAGATGGAAAATTGAATATTTTTCTTCCTCTCTTGGACTAGCAAAGGTAACTTAATGTTTAACTACCTACTTATCATATAGTTAAATCAAAATTTCGGCTATTTAGTGAGGAGCTAGAATTGATTTACTCTTTTCAAAATCTATAAATTAAAAAAGGCCTGCTCCGCAATGGTCGAAGCATTAGAATTACACTAGATACAACCTGAACAATATTAGGTAATCCTTCTAACTCATGTAAATATTGTAGTAATTAATTCTATTAATCAATACTCGATAATAAAATGGAGGAAAAGAGTAGGTTTTAATGTGAGGATCCTGAACGGGGCACACGATATTGTGGGCCAGCAACAGACTAGAGTCCGACGAGCTAGAGCCTAGTGATAGCTTCGTGAGTGCCACATAAGAAACTGGAAGACTGCCCAGTAATAACACCCAGAACCCCAATACAATTCAGAAAACTTACGTTTCCTAAACTGACTGAGCTGGGAATCGGCTGAGACCCTCGGCTTGGAAGGAAGATGTGCCACAGCATCAACGGGTCGTATATAATGAAAATGTTATGTGTATACGAGATATTGTTTCTTTAATAATATGCTGTGAATATTATCACAAAAAAACTTACTTATTTCGTTCAAACTTTTGTAGTCAAGGCGCTCCCCCAGGCAAACAGGCAAACGTATAGAGCAGCCATTCCCAAAGTGGGCGATAACGCCCCCTTGTGGGCTCCTGCAGGCCTAAAGGGGGGCGGTAAGATACCCAAAAAAAAAATGGGGGCGTTGTGTAGAGGCCTGGGGGGTGATTTGTAATTTCATTTAGCTAGGAGGCATCTTAGACAACGACTGCATGAGCTCTCGACTTAGTAGACAAAATAAGTTTGGGAACCAGTGGTATAGAGCACCTCATACTAGAATTCGTAAAATTCTTCATGTAATCTAGTAATTATTGATTTTACTTATAGAAAAAGGGTCTTTTGAAAAAATTAAAATGGTCAAGTTCTATATCATAAAATTATCTGTACATTAGTGTATATCGCAAGTAAATATAACTTCTATTTATGAAGTAGATGCACGTATTTCTAATTTTTAGGCTTTCTTTTGAATACAGATTTTATATGTATTTTATATATAACTGAAAAATATGAGACGGCAAAAGTGTTGTTAAAATGTCGAAGATTATTACAATATTTTTATTACTTTTTATACATTTTCAAATAACGAGAAGATAGCTTCTAAAACTAGCAAAAAAACAGTATTTGACTAGGGGAAGCGCCTTAAGTTTTGTGAGAGATATTAGGGTACCATAGCAGTTAATACCATAATTTACGGAATTGTGATATGAGCTAACCTTACACAATATTGACCCTTTTCCTGTCCATTGACAATAATTTCGTAATTTAATTTATTTAACGTCTATGTGTTACGCACGTCTTTTAATTATATCTCTTCATCCTACGTTTCCATCCAAGTCAACATCCTAGAAGAACGAATAGTTTTCATGTTTGTTACAAAAAACCATATTTCTATAATTCTCTGAAAAGAGATTAGCAAAAAGTGAAAGTCATGTAATTTCGATAGGTAATTAAAGGTTCAAGGGTGGAACGAGAATAATTCGATATCAATCTGGATTACGTGTAATTGAGATGTCAAAAATGGATCTCTGATAAGTAAGTAATTAAATAAAATGGGGTTCAGTTAACTGAAGCAGAAAGGGAGGGACGTATCGAAAAAGCAGAATTAGAAACTATGCTGGTTATCATGTACTAGTTCAGATTCCACCAGCTTTTTCCAAAAACTTCTTTTGTGTAGATTGAACTGAAAATAACTGACTCTTTCAAATAGTACTAATCAGCCTCATCACAAAGATAATGTAACTTTAGTCTTTCAAACAGTGTACCTTAAATTACTGCAGTCATTAATAATAATTGAACTTTACAGACGATGAAATAAAATAGGAAATATTGAAAATGTGATGCTTGTAATTACAGTGATATCTTGATATATATGCAAATAATATACAGATTTTATATTATCTTTATTTTCAAAAATATGCAGGGAGAACAAATCGGTGTTTTTTAAAAGTTATTTATGGAATAACTAAACAAACTTACTTATTTCTCTGACTATTCCTTAGGAATACAGCTTGAGGATTTGTTATGTATGTTATAAATATCATACTTGACTTTAAGAAAAATCAATTACGTTCAAAACATTTTCATATAATTTTTTCGTTACATAAAACATGTCACTAAATAAAATATTCTGTACGAGAGGATCCGTGCTGCTCCGCAGCATTGTGTCGATATTATAATTAAAAAATAACGCTATATATCATGAATAATTGTAACCTGTTGTAACCTAACCTAAGTTGAACACAAAAATTGAAAGTCAAGTTTAATATTCACACCTAGGTTCTCTACAACTCAATCAATTTAAGTGGGCAAAAGCTCCAATGAAAGAGCTCGTTCCAGCGAGTGTTCTTAGATCAAAAAGAACCGCGAAACTCAATTGGAACCCGAGATACAGATAAAGAAAGCTACGAAAACATAAGAGATGTACAGGAGGAAATCGCGTTTGATTATAACTTGAGAATGGTGAAAGTTAGGTCATTTCTAATGCTTGATGACAAATTTGTGCATCAATACCTTTCATTTAAAAAAAAATTAATCAAATCGATTGGATAGAACGGCTGGAGCGACTCGTAATATATGTCATATAAATATTTTTTTAAATTAATGTTTAACTTTGAGGAAGTCTATTATTTAAGATGTGTAGTTTTAAGCGTAAATATTAACGTTAGGATATGCATATAAATACTTTTTCGTAAATATTAACGTTAGGATATGCATATAAGACCCTCGGGGGGTGTCACCCTTGCTTGCGTGTTCCTTCGCATCGACCAGCAACAGCGAATGAAGAGGCAAGTGAATCTCTACTCTCTTGCTTATGCTCTGGGGAGAGCCCGGCTACGGCTAGGTATCGCCTGTTGCGACCTGCGTGACGAATGTTAGCGCGCACCCGCGACCTCAGCAATAGGCGTCGGAAGGAACACCGTCAGGTATTAGTGGGTAAACTCGGCCTCGCACCCTTTAGCCAAGGAGTCCCTCTTACGGGTTTAGAAAAGAGGTTTCACCGTGGAGACCTAAGAAGACACAATATTATTTTATTATGTTTATTACTCACTTTTTAATTAAAGTTTACAGAGCACATTATACCAGTACCATGCATGCTACGCAGAGAGAGCGGGAAAAGACAGTGTTGTCATACATAAAAATTTAAACTTTATTGCCATATCTAAAATGTTTACAGTCCCACATACCGATTTAAGAAATAAAAACATATAAAATTATATTGTATCATTTTAATTTTGCGTCTAAATATCATCTAGGTACACTAAAGACAGGTAAGCTAATGCACAGACATCTTGATAAAATCTATAAAACTAGTTTAACTGCCATAATGCATTATCTCATTTAGGTAAGTACCTACCTATAATCGTGTTTTTGAAGATCCATAACAAAATTTATAACGGAACGTAGTCATCGCGGTTGGTATTTATTTATTATTACATTCTTCTGAAAATTTAATTATTTTGATGGCCCCTGTGCATGAGTTATATGTATAATGTTGAATATGTTGTAATGTAATGTAGGAACTAGAAACTAATTTTCAACTTGCTTCTAACATTACCTAAAAATAACAATAATTAGATTTTTTAATATTATAACAATACTAAGTTTCAGGTGTTATTTTGCAGAAACCCATTGCGTTGTTCATATTTCATGTGTTCATGATGAATTCTTAAATTTTTTTTAATCTATTTTGCAGCAGATAACTAGCATCGAATTTCGGTCTAATCTTATCTTATAGGTAATTTAACATTTGGATGATGAAGACTGTTTTATAAAATGCTTTTGTTAATTTAGAGAAAAAAAGATGTAATCGAAAAATCATTTAGTTCGATAGCATACAGATTAATTCAATTCATATTTCCAAAAAATCTTCGATTATCGCTCAATTACACGAAAAATCCGGAAGACAAACCTTATTTTCAGTTATTAAATTATACATTATTTAATTTGTAAATAAATATAGTGTTTTTGTAAATTATATTCGAAAGTGTTGTATTTTATTTTTTCTTTTCGTATTTTTTTCTGAGTTTACCTATACAATAGCTACAGCAGAAATATTGACTTTTAATCGTCAAAGTGGTATCTAACAATATGATATTTCGAACATTCTGGTCTGGGCGTTATTGTAGAAACATATTGCAAAATTAATTTATCAGTATGGTTTTGGTATGAAAAATCAATAGATTTTTAATTGTCTGATATTTCTTTTAACAACAAAAGTGTTATCGTCGGTGACAATGCAATAGGACTACGCGCCATTCGACCATCACCGACATTGTATTCTTGAAGGTATATCTTAATGCAAATGAAAGGATAATTTTGATAATTTTACTTACTTATTATCCCACTACTCCCTAAACACGCGTTTCTGACTAAAATTATTATTTACTTGTAACTTAAAATTCTATTGCACACTTATTAAATTTATATGCTTATTTATAAATATAACCTACTTTTAATATTTGTTTGTGACTTCAAGTTATGCACTTTATGTTAGGTATGTTTCATGATATATTTTAATTTTTATGGTCTATGTTACAAGTTCCACAGGAAAGATTAGTAATACTAATTGTAATTGTTGTTACAAGTCAACGTTCAATAAATAATTACTTTGTTGCTACAATAATACTTCTTTTTTAATTTAATAACTATATATTCCATTAAGAATGTAGAAGTAATAAATTAATAATACCCAATTAATCATACATAACTCAATTACAATCTAATACAAATACAATCAGTAATACTTATAAGTGAAGTAAAAAACAAAATAAATTGACCTTGTAAACTTATGAATGCGATAAAGTTAGGAATTATTGTAACTACATACATGTAATTCGACATGCATTTTTAATAAAATTATAAATAAGAAATAACATTAATACTTATGACTCACCTTTCACTTTCAGTCTCTGGAGATCACTACGAGATTTGGATAAAATGTAACGCAGTATTGAAGAAAAAAATTTAGTTTTGTTTGTAAACAAAAAGGTATTGCCTTGAGGCGCACGCGCAGCTCGTGCTTTGTTGTCGATCGATTTCGTCGCACGTACGTGCACTACGCCACGCCGCCGTCGCTACACCGCCTGTCTCTCGACTAACCCGTCTAATTATAACTTGAACTGGTATTCGTCTGACTGGTTGTTAGTCGTTTGATAAAACTGAAGTTCGTGTTATCTTGTCACTTCTTATTATTATAATTCAATACTTTTAACCCTAGTATTTTCCCCGGTCTTACAATTTCGGAACTTTCAAAAAAATTAAAAATGGAGATCATTGTATTTACATTGTACAAAGTTAGGTGTGGTAGTCGGATATTCAAGATACGCATATTTGTGCTGTGGGTAAAATGATAAAACTCGTCATATAGGTTAATGTGCGTTCCAAATTTCTACTCTATTTTCTTAGTTCTAATCTAGTAGTAGATAAAAATATCTACCTGTAAGAATAGAATGCGTTCAAAACTTGACAAAAACACAAATGGATTTTGTTGACAAGGGTCGTATCAACGAAGTCTAAATATATTTTTTGTGCGCACGAACACAAACCAAACTATACAAGCGAATATCATAATGTCACTACATACCTACACAATATAAGTATCGTTAACTAATATTTTTTACGATGTAAGTAAATAGGTAAACCCCAAAATAGAGTTCTTGAGCCAATAAGCCATGACTTTATTCACATACGCATAACAATCTGTAATAGGTATCTTCTACTGTGTAATATCTTTTTATTATGTGGTTGTGTGTGAGATGAGACTATAGGTAATATGTAGGTAGGTATAAGGCGGTATGATTGCTTTTATCTATTCTGATTTTTATAAAATACATATAAAATAAATTATCGTGACAGTATGGTATTGTCGAAAAGCACAGAACGGAATTCATCTACATACCTACATACCTAAAACAGATCGAATAATACCATACCTACATACCTAAAATAGATCGAATTAATAAACTAGGCAAGTAAATAATCAAACACTAATATTAATTACGTAATTCCATACCGATTCGTTTTATTCTTTAGCTATGTACTAGTACGTATCTAAAATAAAACATAAATTTAAATTAAAGTTTGGACTATTAGCAGGTATTAGGCAGGCCAAAAATGGTAATGAATTTTTTGAAATTTATTATTTCATGTGGAAAAAAAATGGGAAAGGCGAAATAAAATCGGGATTTCTAAAAAAAATCGTTATTCGTTATATTTTTAAACACTGTAATTTTGTTATTTTTTAGCGATGAATATGTCAAGACGAATTATAAAATTATTAGATAACGAAAATCGGGATAATAAGCGTCCCGCCAACCCCGTGACATCGGGACGCGGAACGCAGGAATCTTAACTCGTGACATCCCGATTAAATCGGGACAGTTGACCACTCTAGTAAGTACCTAGCGGGATGTGGCCGAGAAAAAAAATATTTTTATAATGACTCATATTATTGTTATTCATAGATTTATGCACATCTACCCACACATAAATCTATATTTTAATCTGGACAAAGTAACTAGAAAAGATTTTTTAAATTCTATAATTAATGTTCGGCCAGGATATTTGCTAAGGAGGTAATAAATAAATCTAAATATAATAGTCTTCATTATATCTAATATAGAATTTGTTGTCGCGTTTTGAACTTATAATATCGATATTTGGCATTTGTAGAAGATATTGTCATTATCCATTAGGTAAAGAGAATATACTGTTAATCAATGGTAAATCGTTATAGAAACAAAGTAATTTTACATTCTCTTTGGAAAACAGCAATAAGAAAGAAATGTAATGCCTGTAATGCAGTGTCAATCACTGTCAGTGGTTTAATTTCTGCCATGAAATAAGTTATTAATTTAATAGAAATATTGTGCATTTCTGCATAAAAAATAATTCTACAAAAAGATAATTAAGGAAATAACAATAGAAACTAAGAATATTAGCAGAAACGAAATATATGGTAACTTATTTCAGTGTAAGCGAACTCTTCTAGTATGGAGCAAGCTATCGTGACAAGGTTAGTACCTAATTTTTAGTTGCACAGTAGAAATCTGCACAGATGTACCCAAGTCCGTGGGAGAGAAACTAGGTTATGTGGAGTTTTAGTCACCAAAACTTCTGCGGTGCTAGTATTTGGCGCGTTGTCGCCGAGCTCAGAGATCTCCTTTGGAACGCTCTGAAGCTTCCTGCATCATGCGATGCAAGAAAATCTGATCCATATAGCCTCTACTATTCTTTGGGCCTCTCACAAATATCTTTCAAAAATACTTTTCATATGTTTGGTATAGACTTTATGTACTTGCTAAGTTGATCAAGCTGATGACTGTATAGCGCGCAGAGTGTAGAGCCTTTCCTTTTGTAAAGAAATACTATGACTTCGGTGCACCAGTCATCCGGCATCTCTTCTTTCTGTCAGCAATGGTTTCACAGGTTACAAAAGGTATCCCAGACTCTAGGACCACCACACTTGGTTATCTCAGCGATCGCCTTACCATTTCTCGCAGCGTTTCCACATTTCAGAATTCTATACACTTTCTCAATCTCTTTTACACTAATGACTTCCTCCAATCCCTGGCCATCCCCAAAGGGTTTATATAAACTATATTTACCAAAAGTGATCAAAATATATTAAAGATATGGCGTAAATATACATATTAAAACCGTTTTTTCTTAATGTCTTTGAGGACCCGAAAGTTTATCTCTGAAAGAATGACTCACTCCAGTAATGAACTAAGCATATACAAATCATTTTAAAAATTGGACAAAGTAATATTAAATAATGGCTTTCTTTGAATCAGGGATTAACTTAATACCGTAATAAAATATTAGATGCAAAAAGATAGCTGTATAATATATAACGCTATGAGCACGTTTTTTATGAATATTGTAACATGCAATTAATGTTTTATCTTGTATTTCCTTTATAGTAAAGTGACTTTACCTTATATTTCTTTTATAGTGAAGAGACGACTGCACAACGAACTTGCACTTACATTTTAATAACTTTGAATGTAATAGGTGTGATATTTTGTATCGTTACTACTATATTGCTTATCCTTTGGGCCCTCAGTAAGTTAGTCTCTTTCTTATATAAGTAATATGAGTAATCCTCAATCACCCATTATCTCCATTACTCATCTAATTCAATAGGTTCTATTCGAAATATTTACGACAGTAGTCTCATGACCACCTACTTCATTATGATTTTGGCTTTCAGTAATCGGTAATGTTACTTTTATTAATACGGTTCATTTTCTTTAATAATTTGAAATCAAGGTTATTATTATTAAAGAAAACATCTTGGTCCTAGATGCTAGAACGGCGTGGTATTATCGAGGTAAAAACAATTACTTTCATTATATTTCATTTTCTGTTAATGGTACATTTATAAGAGGGTGCTTTGAACTGAAGATAAAGAAACCATTCTTACTGTACAACTTTTGTAATTTCGTGCAAGACTCATAGTATACCCATAAACATTGTGCAGGTAATTGAAAAAATCCACTTGGATTTCCTAAAGTTGTAAAGGAGTTGTTTATTTTTATTTGTGGAAAATCCCAAAGCGGGCCGCAGACAAAAAAAGGTTTTTGTTACGCTCTGCATTATCATTCGGAGTATATTATGTATAGACGAGACAACTAAACTCGATTTTCGTAGGTAATTGGAAATATATTGGAAAATAGAAATTAGTTACATTTACAAACATGTAAGACTGACGAAGAAAATCTATACAGCGAAAGTATGTGACAGCAGGAGCTAAGAAAGACCTAGACTGACCAAGGCTGCCTTATGAAGATCAAACAGTCACATACTTGGCTGACGGCAATATTAAAACTCGCATATCTATATGCGAAAGTCTGAAGAGAATGATGAGATTCGAGGAGGTGAAATAATGCTTCTTTCGCCTCCTCAAATCTTCGCTCACTTTCACATATGATTTATGCGAATGCTTTGTGACATTTCCGTGAGCTTAGTTTGACTATATTTAATTATAATGTTAATAGAAAATTACCTTCACGAATTGTATGTTTAAAAGTTTCTTATTTTATTTTTTCCTATGTATGTACTTATTTACCATTAGATACTTCATTGCAGATTTGATATTTCCCGAACCCAACACATCACCTGTCCTAGCAGACATCGTAGCATTGGATTCCAGATGGATGAGATCTCAGCAAATCGATCTCTTCGACATACTTTAAAAGTAAGATTAGATTATTTCTTATTACAATATTTATCAACATGTAAAACTTCTCTTTCTTTATGTCGTAAGCACATTTTTAACGATAAGCATTTATTTGGAAAATTTAAAAAACTACACAGGGCGGCACATATTTTATATAGATAATCTACACTGAACATTACTATGATATTGGTGCATGGGCAAATCAACTATTTCATCTACGCTTTGCTGTACCCGACAAATCTTCATAAAATTATACTAATTTACAATCCTAATGTCATATTTTTTACACGCATTGTAAATTATTTAGTGCTATAAGAAGTTTGTGCTTCTGAGAACATTTGATTTCATGGTAACTCAGTATTATACGAATTAGTCGCTCCATTCAGTCGCAAAACCACAGTGAGCTTTGAACATTCATTCGGAATAATTTTTTTCCATAATACTACAGTTAGGTTAATTTTATTTCAGAATATGATAGAATTATAAATAACATCATGTGTAATGTATCCATGTACTTATGAAATAATAACTTCTTAAGTGACTGTCCCCAAAAAATCACTTTTGGTCGTGTTTATTAATTTTATATTCTCTTTAGCATACCTATATCGAGTTCCATTCAAGAGTTTTGTCAAGAAACATATAGATGACATTTTTTTTGTTGTCGATAGCTTCAATATTTGCTCAGAAAAATAGTTATTGTTATTGTTAATTAACGCTGAATACAGGGTAAAGCAAAAGACAGTTTTTGAGGCTACGTGCTGTGGTTTTTTGTCGTGGACCTTTTTGTTTACGATTTTAACGAATCAAAATAAAAGAAAAGAATTTTTAATTTCAAGAAAAATATTTGCTGTAACCGTTCCAAACTGGGTATTTTGATTGACTGATCCATATTACCCAGACAATATTCCCTAGCATTTCTGCAAATCGCCCTAACAATTTTCCAGTACGGCATTTGGGTTGGCATTTTAATATTGTTACTACTTAGGTTTAAAGTAATTATGGAAAAATCAAATACTTCTGCTAATGGCAACAATTCAAGAGTTATTAAAAGAAAACGCGTTATGTTGTACAGAGGTCATGAACTTATGTAATAAGTGCCTACTAGAAAAATTACCTTATTAATAGAGTTAATACAATGAATATTCGGCTACTATTCGGTATTCGTAGTATTCAGCCTTTTATTATATAGTACTTGGGGCAACGAGCGTTGCTCGATGTCATTTAGATTTGAATGTATATTTTAAAAAAACAAAAAAAGTCTAACTACATTGCACGATTCGAACCCGCGAATTTTGATGCTAATAGACCTACGCTCTAACCACTATGCCATATGCTATCGAGAAGCTAAACTCTTTTGCGTGTTTCATGGGCAAGTTTTAAGTGTGTGAAAACACGGAAATAACGAATTTTCCCAGAGATGAGACCTAGCTACATTGCTTTTTTACCCCCGTAAACTCCTATATTGTAAATTTCATCCAAACCATTAGAGCCGTTTACGCGAATACAAATGTACAAATATTGCTCATATAATACTATAGAATAGGTTAGGAACAAAGCGATCAATCCTGTAGCGCGGGCTCGAGGATAAGGCTACGGTCAAAGAAAATTTAGAAAAGGGCCGATATGTAGGGTTGTTCGTTGAGTGTGAGTTGCTGAGAGCGCCCCATTTAGTTATACATTTAGTACATAACAATAAAAAACAATGCACATTTATAAGTTTTTCGTGTTTGTTAAATGTAACTTTTTGTAGTTATAAAAAAGAACTAGCTATACCCGCGACTTCGTCTGCGCGGAAATTTTTTCATGGCTTTCCCAGATTAGGTTAGATTATAATATGTACATGTGTATAGTATATTTAAGATTGTTTTTGAAAAACAGCCTACGTCTAGACTACGTCTGTTTCCGGGCACATACTAGCTCTGTACCACACTTACAAAGTTTCATCCGCCTTTTCACTTCTTTCAGGGTAGATTTTCTAAAAAAATAAGAAGCTTATCATGAGCGCAATCACATGTTCTTACTACGTATCAATTTTCATTAGGATTGTACAAGACGTTCTTCAGTTATAAAAGAACACAGACAGACTGAGAGAGACAAAAATTTAAAAAATGGTAGAATCGAAGTCAGTCTCAAAACGACTATTTATCACAAAATTTGACAAAAAAATTGAAATTACAGACAGACGCTAGAGATTTATATAGTAGTATAGACTAGCTGTACCCACGATTAAGTTAGATTATATGTACACGAACATAGTATGTTAAAAGATAGTTTTTAAAAATGTTTACCTAGTCTAGTCTACGTCTGTCTCCAGGCACATAGGTACTATCTTTGTACCAAACACCATAAATGATTCGGCAGTTCAGCATTTCCCATTCAAAGCTTTATCCCCTTTTACCCCCTTAGGGGTAATTTTTTGATAAAAAAATATCCCATGTCCATTCCCAGGTATCAAACTATATCCATGTTACGTCATAATCAGTTCAGCGGTTTAGTATTTCCCGTACAAAGTTTCGTCCCCCTCCCCCCCCCGTCCACCTTTTCAAGGATTTATGATAAAAAATGTAGCCTATGTATTTTTGACAAAAAAAAGTGTTATCACCGCACCAAATTGTATCATTACTAAGATTTAGCGTTTCCCATACAGTTTCATTTCCCTTTTCACCCCCTTAGGAGCAATTTTTGATAAAAAAAGTAGGCTATGTCCGTTTCCTGATGTCAAACTATCTCTCAGTCAAATTTCATCATAATCGGTTAATCATTTCCCAAACAAATTTCATCCCCCTTTTCATCCCTTTAGGAGTAGCTTTTCTAAAAAATATGTTGCATGTCAAGAGCGCAATCACATGTTCTAAGTATGTACCGATTTACAGCAAGATCAGTTAAGCCGAGCTTCAGTTATAAAAGCACATACAGACAGACGGACAGACAAAAAAAAATTTTTAAAATGGTAGAATCGAAGTCAGTGAGTCATAAAATGACTATCTATCACATAATTTGACAGTAAAAATATAATTACAGACAGACGCTAGAGATTTATAGCAGTAAATAGATGATAACTTTATATTCGAATGACTGCATAAACATTTTTACATATAACATATATTTACATCGCGTGCGATCCCGAATGGCACTACAATAATTATCCATATATTTTGTCCAACATATTATCGTTTTGTGCGCGCACAGGCGAGTAAGGGAAAAGGAGCCTTCGGTGTCGCGGCCGATCGGAGTGAGGGCTCCGATCGTCCTTCCACGCGACCCCGAGGAGGACGACAGCGCCTGTAGTCCGCGCTGTCGTATTACTGCGAGGGTTCGTAACTGCCTCACCCAGGAAGTGTGCTTCGGCGCAGCGTGAGAGGAGCTCCGGTTGCGTTCCGTAGGTGATACTGGAACCCCTCGATAACGTGCCGATGGCGACCGCCGTCATGTTTTAGTGCAATTGTTTTAGTCCTACATACCCTTCCCGCCGCCCTCCGAGTGGAGCAAGGGTGCATAAAGCATTTCCAGACGTAAAAAAAGGATCAGAAGGTTTGACCCTTTTTTACGTCTGGAAATGCTTTATGCATCCTTGTATGCGTTGACTTGTATGCTTTGACAAGTAGGTACATCGCAAGAACTGAATCAGACCCATACTAACCTACCGATTACCGAACTTTACCGAATACCTACAATTACTTTTCAAAATATGATATTTTAAAATGAAAAACAAAAACTTTAATTTTCGTTATTATACATATATGTACATAATGGGTTGGTATATTAGGAAGCTAGACAGTTCAATCGATTTGGTCAAACGGGGAATCATTAGAAAAGTGATAACAATGTAGGAAGCCACAGAGCAGTAATGTAACTATGGCTATCCAATATGATTGATGTCTCAGGATGACGATTGACGAGCTACTATTTTATGTGGTGTACCTTTCTTTTGTCAGGCCAATCAATACCATGATTAGAATATAAAAGTGTACTCCAATAAGTCCAATTCCTATTTGTAGATATTTTTCACAAAACTGAAAAAAAAAACAATTAGAAAACAACTCATTTACGGATATAAAATCACCTGAGTCGGAGGCTATATATTTTGTAATGGAAAACCGGTGAAGTGCGTGTCGGACCACACGCAAGGAAGGGTTCCGTAGTCAGGTTGCACAATATTCGTATAATCGGTATTAAAAATAGGTTTACATTTCAAAATAATTGTCAAAGAAACCGTGTAAAGCAGCCATTCCCAAAGTGGGCGATAACGCCCCCTTGTGGGCGCTGCAGGCCTAAAGGGGGGCGGTAAGAGACCCAGAAAAATAATGGGGGCGTTGTGTAGAGGCCTGGGGGGTGATTTGTAATTTCATTTATCTAGGAGGCATCTTAGACAACGACTGCATGAGCTCTCGACTCAGTAGACAAAATAAGTTTGGGAACCAATTGTGTAAAACAATGTTATTTCTGCAGGAAAGTGTATTTTACATAATATACACATTCATATCTTCACGCTGTATCCCTAACAGGGCAGTCAGAGAGGACGGAGCGCTAAGCTTCGCGGTCCTTACATACTTCTTTTGTTTCCTCAATTCTCATCGTTCCCCCACACATCTCGCCTCGATATGCGAGTGCTTTTCACATTTCCGTCAGCTAACACTCTGGCTATTTGATCTTCGTAAGTCAGTATTGATCTTCCTTGGCTTCTTTTACCACTCACTTTCGCTCTGTAGATTTTATTCGTTAGTTTTTCATCACTCATTCTATGTGCCCGAACCATCTAAGCATTCCTTTTTTCATTTTTACAATAACACTGTCGTGAAATCCTGTCGTCTGTCATGAAACCCTGTCGTACTGCGTATCTCTTGATTGCTTATCCTGTCCGTAAGGGTGACACCGCACATATTTCTAAGAGATCGCATTTCTTCTGCATTTATTATACTTTCACTCGATTTCGGGTATATCCAGGCCTCGCTATCGTACAATTTTATGTTACACTACCTCAAATTTTTTCAGAGTTTTCTGCCCTATAGTTAAGAGGTCGGAAATTTAGGAGGAGTGGAAAGGAGAAGAAGAAGTTAGGAGGAGGAGTGGGCACTTTTTACGATTTTTTTAAGCACGTATGTAGTTTCTATTGACTTAAATAAAAAGGGAAAACCTCTATATCATTTTTAAACTTTTTTTCTTGGAAGTTCTTTATGCATCCCTGTCCCGCTCAGGGGCAGTGGAGAGAGTGTATGGGACTCATCGAGAATCGAGTCTGTCCACTAAAAACTGACGGTGATACTTGAGATTGAGACGCTAAAGTACCGGGGGGTACGGGTATATATGCTTTCGCATTCTATCGTGGATATCATTTTTGAATCTAATGTAACTAAAGATACTCGCTTATTAAATGTATTTTTTTTAATCCCTCAATTACATGCACATATGGAGTGCTAGCTCTAATTTCTTTGTCATTTTATTAGTTCAATATAGTAAAGAACGGTTCGTAGATTACACACCTACCTTCTTTTCATCTATATTATGTATAGTGCCAATAGTCTCCGGGTAAAATAGCCGTGACATACGGACACAGATACAGGCAGATTATCAGGATGAAATTATAACGGTTCCATTTTTTGACATTTTAGCTAAGGAACCGTAGCAATGGGATGAAAGGCTTTCGATTCTAGCGAGGAATGTAACATTGAATTGTTCAATGTTTTGAATTCACTGGATTCAACGCATTTAGATATTTTTTCAACTTTTCGTTGAACCAATAATTAACATTGCAGTAAGTATTATTACTTGTCTAAATTAAGTATTTAGATGGCATTTGCGAAAGTTCATCGTCACTGGAATAAACAAAATCAAAATTCATTTAATATCACTATCGGCTTATAGTAAGAAGTTTAACGACCTACGTATAGGTACAGTCCAGTGTTACAATATACCATCATATAATACTGTGGTATAGGTGCCCTATACATATTAAACAAATTTATGTATATTGAACATACTTATTTTTAAAACATTTAAACTTGCCAATATTGAGAAGGTTTTTCAGAAATTTTTTCACTTGTGTGTACATATGTCCATTCATTAGGCGTTATTGATTAATGTTGGAAATTTCGACTGATACTCAGTCCAAATAAAAGCGCGTGAATTTTTCCACTGTTGTTATCTGTGTGTCATAGTCACAGATAGCGTAAGTAACTGATTCCATACACTGCTACAATATCGGTTTATTTACTGGTTAAACTAAGACTTCTACGTCCAAGACTTTGGTGATTTTGAAGATATCGTTTCATCATGGCACTAGCGGCTTCATTTGAAGGTAAAATTTATTATTGACTATAAATTACATTATCAGAATTGTTAATAAATACATACATAAATACATTCGAATCTTCACGCTGTGTCCCTTACGAGGTAGTCAGAGAGGACGGAGCGCAAAGCGTCGCGGTTCTTACATACTTCTTTCCCTTCCTCAAATCTCAAAAAATCAAATCAAATCAAAAAAATTAGGTGCGAAAATATTATGTATCATAATGTTGTATACTACATATATTGGGTATTGTGAATACTAGATTAATTGTACCTATACTTCAACCGAAGGCGTCTTTCTATAATTTTTTGATATCGGTTTTGGTAGAAATTAAACTTTACCAAATAGGTACCACCCAATGTCAGAACAAAGCATTATTTCAATTTAGCTATTGACGAAATTGAAATCGGCCTGTAATTTTGAACTAGTTTGTCTACTTCTGAAAACAGGTACCTACCTTCTGAAGGACTGGCGCGCCAGTCCTTCGGAACCTCTCTCTTCTGCTAGCAAAGATTGCACAGTTTATAGAATGTATCCCAGACCCATGGACCACCATACTTGATCATCTCAGCAATTATCTTATAATTTCCTGCGGCCCTTCTACATTTCAGACTTCTTATCTCTTTCTCAATTTCTTTCATACTGACGACTTCCTCTAGTTCCTAACCGGAGTGTGACGATTCGTTAAGATCACTCTCTGTGTCAGAGACAAAGTCGTTACTCTCATACAGTTATCTATAATAATCACTCCATCGCTGCAGAACATCTTTTTGTCAGATAACAGATGATGTTCTTTTGAATACACTTCATTCATTCTGCAAGGTGTCGGTCTACTTCGGTACTTGCTTAATTCTTTCCAAAATAATTTGGAATTTTCCTCGAAGTTGTCCAATATCCTGTTTTCGTCTAACACCCTACACCTTTCACGTTTCTCTTTCACTAGTGCCTTCGTTTCTGTTTTCTGCAGCTTATATCTCTCTTTCATCAAATCTTCATACTACAGCAATTTGTGACAGCTAAGACGTCTCGCCGTGCTTTCTTCTTATACACAGACTCTTTTACCTCGCTATTTCATCACATATCACGCTTTTTACCATTCCCAATCATGTGCGGTCCACATACTTCTTTCGCAGCCTCAATCATACTATTTCTAATGGTCTGCCAACATTATTCAACATTGTCACTCGTCAATTTCAATCTATCGTCAAAGTTACCAGATACTACCCTTTCATATTCATTCCTGGTGGTCGCATCTTGCAGTTTCTACCTCTTGATGTGACAGACCGCCGCAGGTTTGGACGCTACGCGAAATCGCCACGCTGCAAACAGATCCCTTATTCTAGTTACCACTAGAAAGTGTTCTGTTCCCAGATCGGCTCCTCGATCGCGCTCTCGAGTCCATAACCTGTTTTTTAGCCGGCAGTCTACCAGGAATGAATCAATCATACTCCTTTCATCCTTCCTTTCCTACGTGTACTGATGAATCCTTTTCTGCTTAAATAAGGTATAAGCAACAAAAAGATCCTTTTCCTTACACAGTCCTAACACAATCTGTCTTCTTTTGCAAAAATCTTTGAATCTCTTGTTTGTCCTTATTTGCAAAAATACCTAAGACTTTATCTCAGTGACTCACAACACAACAACTTGATAGTACAATTGTCAAAATTTTGAATGTTAATTACAGCAAGTAAATGTTTGTAGGTTAAATGTTGCCCATTTCAGTGTGCATGCGGAGTTCACTTTTAAGTGACTGTTACATTTAAATCGCTACCCTTATGTGTGTTTAATTGATCTTGAATTAATGTAAATAGTTGTAAGTGAACCTTTTTCAATAAATAAATAAATAAAATTCTACCAGCATCATTCACCTTTCTATCTCCGTACACGCCTATAGGACATACTCAAATTCTGTTCGGGCTGTACCGTCCCTTCCATTCATGTCTCCACACACTGTAATTCTCTCATTGTCTTCAATCGTCTAGAAATTCCCAATCATTATCTTAAAACTGCTCTAGTTCGTCCAAAACCTCTCAGAGGACACTGGGGCATACACCACCAAAACAAAAATCTTCGTCAACCCTGTCTTGAGACGCAACCAGAGCAGGCTCGGGTTTACGCACTTATACTCAGTTACACACTTAACCAAACGAGAGGACAGTAAGACGTCTGCCCCTTGGCATCTCTTTTTATTCTTGTGGTACTCCTGACCACAAAGCGATGGGCTCCAAGCAAGTCGGCAAGTTCACTGCCCTTTCGCTTGGTTTTATTTAAATGTAACACATTCAATCTTTTCTTCCATAATATCAATCACTTCATTCATCTTCTCTTCAATCCCACCTTTCACATTCCACGCAGCTATTCTGCACTTTTCCCTCCACTCCCCGCCGCGAGCTGCACAGCAAATTCGAGCGCGGTTCCCGACGCCAAACTGCACACTGCTCACACCAGCGGGGACAAACCGGTGCACGTCGCTTTCGGGGGACGCCCTAACTCTTTCGCATACGTTGTCCAGCATGGTGTGCACAGAAGAGAAATTGCGAAGGGCTACAATTTTCCTGCAATTGTAACTTAGATTTAGGAATAACTAGCTGATCACGACTACGAGTTTCCACACCATTAATAACGCCTTTCTTTTGAAATAGATCTATATTTTTTCTACTGTACATTATGTTTTCAAATATCTGTAACAAGGGTAAGGTAAGTACATCGATGTCTTTAAAATGATCTCTCAGCGACTCTCATGCGTTCATACTGTAGATGGCACTTATTGCCCTCTTTTGTAAAATAGAGACAGATTTCATATGCGCCGCTGATCTCCACAGTAGCACGCCATAAGACATAAGACTATGTAAATATGCGAAGTACACCAGCCTAGCCGTAGCCACATCTGTCAACTGTCTAAAGCATATATTGCCGAACTGAGCTTACTGGTCAAAGTCCCGATATGGCGCGCGCACTGTAACTTATTGTCTACTGTTAAATCAAGAAAAGTAGCTGATTTCGCTAATTCTAATTGTTTCCCATCCAGTTCTAGTCTATTATGGATTCTGGGTACATGGAAGAGGGAAAATTTGACACAATTGGTTTTTTGTGCATTCAGTAGTAAATTATTAGTGAACCATCTCGAGACATCCGCTAAGATCCTGTTCTGTCCGCTAATATCTTTCCGTCTGCTAATAACTTTTCTATTTACTTTAAACAATAATGATGTGTCATCAGTAAATAATATTATTTCACATAGGTCTTTAAACATAAATGGAATATCATTCATGATTATAGCACCATCAGAAACAGAGTTGCAGACACTAGTCACTTGCATGAAAGAAGAATGCGAAGTGAAAGGATTGAATGTGAAAGGGAACAAAACTAAGGTTCTGGTGTTTGAAAGGGAAGCGGTACAGACGAAATGTAAGATTTGGGTACGTGGAAAATATCTAAAACAAGTAATGAAATTGTGTATCTGGGGAGTGCGTTTTCGAAGGATGGAAGATGTAAGTTGGATGTGAAAAAGACGGGTAGCAGCTGGGAATAAAGTGAACGGTGCTTTGTCCGCATTAGTAAGCAGTGTGAATATAGAAACACAGCGAAAATGGCCATCCACAATGCGATGTTGGTTCGAACTTTATTGTACGGTAGTAAGGCATTGATATGCCGGAAATCGAGTGAAAATATGATAAATGCAGTAGAAATGCGATCTCTTAGAAATATCTGCGGTGTCACCCTTGCGGACAAGATAAGCAATGAAGAGATACGCAAATGAAGAAAGGAATGCTAAGATGGTTTGGACACATAGAAGGAATGAGTGATGAAAGGCTGACGAAAAAATCTACAGAGCGAAAGCCAAGGAAGACCAAGGCTGACTTATGAAGATCAAATAGCCAGAGTGCTAGCCGCCGCAAATGTCAAATGCACTTACATACCTAGGCGAAAATGTGTGAGGAGAACGATGAGATTTGAGGAAGCGAAAGAAGTATGAACCATGAACCAAGAACCATGACGCTTGGCGCTCCGTCCTCTTTGACTACCGTTGGGGATACAGCATGAAGATATGTATGTATCTTCACACTAATAATAATAATAAGATATGTATGTAAGTAAATACAACTTACAATATTTTCTCTTCATTTGTTTTATTTGTGTTTATTGAAAACAATTGTAATTTTTAACATGAATAATGATAGTTCTGAGATGTTACTTTACAGGTTCCTATTAATAAGTTTACATTCACGAGAACAGTTTTTATTGTAATAATTATTTCAATCTGACCGCTTGGGGACAATAGTGACAAATTTTACGGGTACGATTGTAGCTTTACAATTGACCCTTGGTTACTGATGACCCCGACCTTACTATTATCTATATCCATTTTCATTTGTGTCATTTAGCATTTTTATTTGTTTTTTTTAACGTTGCCAATTATTTTGGGTACATAATGTACCCAAGCTTTCCTTTTTAAGCGGCAATGTTAAAAAAATTCAAAGAATCGACGATTCATTGGTGTTTCTTGATATGTATAGTACCTACGCATGTAAAGATTTTTAATTAAGCACGTATTTTCGAATGACAAGTGACTGATGGATATCTACTAGGAATAAGGGTTATTTCAGTTTCTTGTTCGTAACACCAGTAAAGCCAAGTTTTTTAGTTTTCGACAAATTCGCCAAACTTTACATACCAATATACAATTGTGCCATAATGTTGATTGTTACATCGTGTTAGCACGAATATGAATTTAGAGATCAGTTGTACCAGCTTACTTTTCATTCAGATTCTTTTCATTTCTCTTTTTTTTAACCGATTTAAAAAACGGAGGTTCGCAATTCAAATATATGTTGGTTTTTTTGTACGTTTGTTACCTCATAACTCCGTTATTTATAAACCGATTTTGAAAATTCTTTTTTTGTTTGGTAGGTAATACTTCAGAGGTGGTCCCGTTTAAATTTCATCGGTATTGGAGCTTGGACTTTGAAGATACACCAAATAACGCGACCTGGTTATAACCTTTATTTAAATTGATGATTCTCTTGTATATCGTTGCGCTCCGGAATTAGATAGAAGTTAATTGCAGACCTGTCCTAGATATTTATTTAGGTCAAGATCACTCAAAAGAGAGAGATAAAAAAATTAAAAAATTAAATCGTCTTCAAAAAAAACAAAATCCGAAAAATCTTCGAAAAATCCAAAATAACTATGCTTTACTAATCGAAACTCAAGCACAATTAAAATAACTTTATAAATACGATACACATACCTATATAATTTAATTTGACAGTTATTGAAGTCGGTGCCAAATTAATGTGCAGCAACAGAAAGTCTATTAGTTTGGTAGGCTTGGATTTTAACGTTAATAATAATAATCAGTCTGTTTGAAATTGCACTTCTGTAATATCTCTTTAATTATTCAGTGTTCAACAATATCAGTAAAAATTCGAAGTGGGTAAATGCCATAAATGTTTTAGTTACTCCATAAGCTGTTATTATATAGATCGCTGTTATTGTCAATGTTACTGAATGTTCAGTACCCAGATAGCATGTTCCTAAGATTGCTGCATGCTTGATTTATCTTTGATTGTAAATTGCCAAGTCAAATATAACGACGCAAGTTTACGGAAATTTATTTTACTGAATGTTCAGTACCCAGATAGCATGTTCCTAAGATTGCTGCATGCTTAATTTATCTTTGATTGTAAATTGCCAAGTCAAATATGACGACACAAGTTTACGGACAATTATTTTAATGATTAAAATCTACTGTCAAATATGACAAAGTTTCGAACAATATTGCTGCAATCTTATTAGGTATCAAGTTTTCGTTTATGAACAATAGATTTGACAGCAGACTAGAGTGAGAAGTCAGTGGACGACTCTCTCAAACACAATCTACCCAGAGAAAATATCTCAGTTATAACAGTGGCTCATTGTTCAGAGAACAGATTGCCATGACGCAGGATATTATAATAGAAAAAAATAAATATTTTGTTACATAAGTACCTACCTACTTTTGTGTTACCACACAATTGTATTCAGGTACGACAATGGAGTGTCATATTTTAATAATTTCAGCATAAAACACCTCGTTTGTTAAGTCAACATTGCAACTTTGACGCGTGGTAACCGTACCTATGTCTAATTTAAACTTACCTCTAGTGTACAGTTTTTCTTTTCTAAGAAAGTTAATTATTTTCCCTTTTTGAGTGACCTTGACCTATACAAATATCTAGGGTAGGTCTACGACTAACTTCTTTTCAATTCCGGACCTGAATATGTAATAGAATCATCAAAATAAATAAACCGTTAGGAGTATTTGGTGTATCTCGGAAGTCCAAGGTTCAATACCAATGAAATTAAAATGGAGCTTGGAAAACCTTGGAGCTTTACTGAATCCAACGGAATCCAAAAATACAAAAGATATGTACTTATATTTACATATTATACACACGATTTGAGAACCTCCTACCTTTTTTTGAAGTCGTTTAATAAAAAATATCTGATAACTGTAAAGCAATTTGAAATTACTTATGTAACTTATTATTACATATCATAAATTTAATTTTATGTACTAACTTATTGTGTACATGAAATTTAATTTATTTCAGACAGCGGTCAAAGTATTTATTTTTGTAGACTATATACTTGTGCTGTTTCGTATGTCTATAGATGTCTATAGTATGTAGGTACTGTGTATACTTATGTAGGTACTGGGTACTGTCATAGATTCTTTTTCATGTAAAAAAGTGGTGCATCTTTATGTGAAATGTCTGTCTTCTTTTGACTAAGATCCTTACACTCTCCAGTAAAGTGATAGTAGGCTTTACTGGAGTTAAAAAGGACTTCTTGGGAAAACGCGAAAACTTCAGCTGCACATATTTATTCAAACTTTCCAATTCTCAGCACTTGCACAGAATTTTAACGCACAATATACTATCACTTTACCTCACAAAAATGCAAAAAATAGGGAATTTAAATGAAATGCCAACTTCACTTCTCCCGTTCCTGCCAAAGTCCTGTCATAGATTACGTCATGGTTGAAAAACAAGACACCGAATAATTGACGCAAAAAGTTAGTTATGCATGTGAACGTGTGATCGTTAGCAGCGTTTTGAAAATATAATACCTGTGGAATGCAATGCAAAAATTTTTTTTTCAATATGTTATGACATCATTTCATCGTTTAATATATAAACTATTGTTTTTTAGATTTCCAGTTGCTACCAAGCAGATTTTCAACTGCAGAACAAGTCGCAAACTCTGCTTCAGATTACTCTAGTATAATGAGGAGCATTTTCAATATGTCAGTTATGACAATAGTAGTGTGCATTGTAATAATTGCTATATTTGCATTTCGTGTTAAAATATATTAAAGTGGAATAAAATTGGACAAGTTGATTTCAAATTTTTTTAGCTTTTATTTATTTAGTTACAGGGTAAGAACACTACAAATAAATAACTAATTTTTTTTTTAAATATAAGTAAATTTGCTTATAAGACAAATTAAAATGCTTCAAGCAGATAGAATATTCTAAGTGGTAACAATATGTAAATATTCAATATTGTTAAGACTTACATTTTATTAAAAGAAATATTATTTTATATTTGAGTGTCAATTTCTATCGTTTTCGTATGTTCATAAAAAACGCAAAACTTATGAAAACGGTAGTTTTCATAAGTTTTGCGGGCTTTTTCTATTTAAGTGATAGGAATTAAGCGCTATTTTTGAGCTAATTTAGCGCACTACACTCGTACAATGGTGGCGCAGTCCTGGAATTGGCGGAACATCCAGTAACACGGAGATTCTAAGCCTTACATTTCGTTTCATAAATTGACTGATTGGGGAGTCAAGTCCGGAACCCTGACTTGATAGAGAAATGTATCTACTAATCGCAGCATAAACGGGATAGATAAATAAGAAATCTATGTTCTGAACAGACGCTCGAAAGCATTTAAACAAAAAGAAGAAAAATACAAGTTTTACGATATAAAAAGTAGATCGAGTTGGGTATTTAATTCCATGAACAATGTCATTATTCAACTGTTTGTACCTACTCGATTTATTTTTTCACCACCGCTAGTCAGATTTGCGCCGGCTCTTAAGGATTACAAAAAATAAATAATTGATTAATTTATTAAACTTTATTAATTTAAATAAAAAAGACAATACAATGTTTGCAATAATAAACGCCGGCCGTGCTATAATAACTATAGAGTAAAATATTAACATTCTTATTCGTTTAATTGTAACTCTTAAACTAGTAAGGCTACCCTTAAATTCTACCACTTTCACTCGTAAACGTGGGCCAGATAATGTAGTTTTTATTGCTTAAAACCCTAATATTGGATAAATCGTACTCATGAACGACAGTTAAATATCGTCATGCTTAAAGCTAAAACTGAAAATAATGACTTAAAATTAACACTAAAATGTAATAAGTAATATAAATAAAAATATTTATAAATTACACAGAATAAAATTCGATAAAAGTACTATAAAAATATAACTTGACAATACAAAACTGTTATTATAAGTTGAGTATTTTAAAAACTAAAAGAGAATATCACAAAATAAAACAACACTTTTTATGTAAATAAAAAGAAAATTCTTATTCTTCGCAAGCATAATAATTATAAACCATGTTTAAATACAGTTCATGATTAAAACTTTTTAATATTGTTCAATACCTTATGATATGCTAATGATATGATAAAAAATCTAAACTGGGTCCAGCCAGCCGCCAGATTTGTTACAATATTATTTAGATTATTATAGTATGTATATAACATTAACATGCAATCAATAATAAATCTTATGTAACTAGATCACTACTAATTAATTTCTTTAAGGCATAATAAAATAAATATTATTATAACATCATATTGTCAGATATATTAGGAAGCATGTTTTCTTAATTAATATTAATTGATGGCATTTTATTGACTTTGAGTGTACTTCGTAAGCGCTTATTATAATTATTATTATTGTAAAATTGGTTACATCGGAACCCTATATTATTTTTACTACTATGTATATGCCTGTACTGCACCTAAAAGATAGGTTAGGGTACCTCCACACATTTGTGCCGGTACGTTCATTTCGGCTTGATATTTGATGAGCCGAAGGTATTTGAGTCTACACAGCACACGCGACTCACCTGCGGTACAGTCTGTCCAAATTTCATTGATGCCAAATACAACCCAAACCAACTGATTGAATGCATTCCTTTCCTTCATAACATGGGAAAGCAAAGTGTCACTAGTAGACGTCACTGTCTGGTGCCAAAAAACTATTATATTACATGCAAAGTTAATTAATTTTACGGTTACCATAAAGACAGGGGCGCTGTGCTTATCCTCACGGTAAAGAAAGGGAAATTATACATTCTACATTCCCTAGACTTGGTGAGATGATTTTAGATGATAAAAAAGACGAGCGAGCCTTACAGTAGTCGCATATGATGTGTAACCTCTGACATCTCACCTTGATAATAAGCAACATTAACATTATATCCTGAAAAAATTATTCAGGTATTATTTGAAATGATTCAATGTTTCGATTGAGCAGCGACAGAAATTAACCTTAAAATTTAAAAAAGCTATTTGTTTTTTTAATCAAAATTGAAAATATCAATTGAGCAGTGACAGAAATTAACCTCGAACTTTAAAAAAGCTAAATACTTAAATATTTATTCAAATAATTATCGGAAAATGGGTTGTACCATCTGACGGCCAACTCTACCACCGGCACCGCGCGCACTCATTGGTCAAATAGAATAGCGCGCGCTTCCTCGGATTCCTGTTACACACTTCCGTTCCTTTTCACGAAATCACTCCCACAGATTGCAGTAAAGCGAGAGGAAAGATGTTACACATCAAAAAATGGGGAAATGCGAAGAGAAATATAATAGTTTAAAGTTAAAGGAAATGCTAGTTTAAAGTTATCATTCTACATAATATGTTAACCAATGAAAATTTAAAAAGTCAAATGTTTCAATTGCATTCCTACTCCAAGTACGTACGTAACAGGCACCAGACTTGTTGCGACACCTAGCGCACTATTCCATATTATTACTAGTTGGATTTGTATGTACGTCAACATTATGTTGACAAAAATCATTCGCGCAGATCCGAACAAGCAGGTAAATATTTTCAGCCCCCAAATGTTCCACATATACCCGTATCGAATTTTGCCGGTTCTAATGTGTGGATGTACTCTTACAAAATAACGAATTTTTTTGTTTCGCGCGCACTTTTATTTATTACAATTAACAAGCTTAATCTGTTTGAGCTGACAAAAATATACATAATGCCAAAGATAAATAGTAGGTAATAGTTAATTGTAATTAACAGAAATGTGCGAAATGCAAGTAATATGTACGGACTATTATACATATTTGGCAGTTAGTCAAAATTTATTATAATACACTGTTTAAAATGTACTCATTATGTA
The DNA here is from genome assembly GCA_907165235.1 of Zeuzera pyrina. Lineage (NCBI taxonomy): Eukaryota > Metazoa > Arthropoda > Insecta > Lepidoptera > Cossidae > Zeuzera > Zeuzera pyrina. The sequence goes on from OU015617.1 coordinate 9,492,580, forward strand.
TGTATATTATTGTATATGTTTGATTTAAGTATAATAATTTTCACTTAGGTTAATAATATATAAAAAGATGAATAACAAAGTATTACGTAACGCCATTCGCGTAAAAATTAACACAATTTTAATCCGAGATTATCAATCAAATTAAGTCCTAGTTTCGGGATCAGAGTATAAAAATAAACTTTCTTGTGAAACCGTTTGTGATTTACACATCCTTGCGTAATAAAAAAAATCACGAGATCACAATAATCTGGTACTTTTATACCAAGTAATATAAAAACAAAATTCCCAGAGACGACATCAACAGGAATATTTATTTTATTTCACAAGCTTTTATTCAATTCCACTTATGTTTTATTCACCTATGTGTGCATCAAATATAACTGAATTTTTAACCAGTTTTCACCTAACCTCATTGAGCTGAAATTTTGAACACTTTTAGGGATGTTGAAAATGTAATCTAGTAAAAGTTTGTTTTTAAAAAACGTTATTTTTTAGTATTTTGTGTTCACGAAAACAAATGAGTTTCTTTCCGAGATATAACGCGGATTTGTCATGAGAACGCCGATCTACGGTTAGCCTTGTTATTACTTTTCTACTTATAGCGCACTATATTCTTAAATATGTAATTTATGAATTATAGAAGTAAATTGAAGGCGTAGTTTTTGCAATTTATTATACTTATCTAAATCTATAACGTAACTAGAACATCAGCGAAATAATTACATTAAACAGTTAGAATAGAATTACTTTGATCTTAGAACGCTATATACCATGATCAAGTGCACTTAATGAGTTCTCACTGTGGTTCTCACTACGCTTAGTATTTCAATTTTTCCAAATTACATATCTTTTTTATTCTTATACGTGATAGATAATATAAACGTGTCATTGCGGCGTGTTAGTCTACCGTCTACCTTGTTTTAGCTTGAACCATAAAATCGTAAAACAAACTATCTGCATATTGCAAATACAATCAACATCAAACATTTTAAAGTTAATACCTACCATTCAAGACGTTTGAGTTACATTTACAAAATTAGGTATGTATATGCTATTTTTTCATTGTTGTCCTTAATGTAAACAAATGTGGCGACTATGACATTTATAACACAACTAGAGATGGGTTAGTTCGCAAATACTTGACTTAGTTGTCATACTTTTTAAAGTTATTAGTAAAACAAACGTCTTTAGAATTTTTGTCCGTTTGTTTGTGCTTCAATAAAAAGCACTAAGAATTAAAAGAATAATAAACGTTATGACAAGCGTAAAATTCTGTTTTTTTAAAAAACAGTTAAAAATGAAGATACTATTATTGTTTGCACATCACAAGCAATTAATAATCTTCTGTTATTATTCTGTCTTACATTTTGAATGATATCGTGTCTCTCACATATTAGAGTGAACTGATGTATGATACTAATTTGATCTAGGAACATAGGCAACCTTTAGGTAACACTTCAAACTAAAAACGAAATGCTTGACAAATAACCTCAATTTTTTCAAAATTGCACTATATTGGATAATATTAGTGTTATTTGTGAATATTTCATAGTTTTGTGTATATAATAGAAAAGCGGTCTTATTAAAGTGCTACGTGTAATACGTCGGACCAGCGAACGGTAAATATTGGCGTAATTTTGGTTAGTTTCTTGTTCGTTTACATTATGGTCAAAAATTAAAAAATAGGCTATATGTTATAATTTATTTTGACGTTTTGCTTATATATTTTAGTTTCTTATACGACAAGACAAGAATCGATTCGTGCATTTCTTTAATGATGGCTGTATACACAATTGATAGATATACGCACATACGCAGTTCTTAATAAACTACGATAAAATAATATTAAAATTATTAATTTCCGAACACACTGCTCACTTGTTATTTAAATTATTATACAGAAATCGTAAAATGTTATAAAGCAATATTTTGAAGTATTGTATGATACCGAAATTTTAAAAGCGAATGACTAGTCAAATTTTATGTACCTACTTACTTTTACGAATATTGAGTAATGTTATGTACGAACTCGCCGATGTATCTAAACTTATAAAATGGTTCAAAAAACATTAAGAGTTCAACTAAAAAGGGCCTTAGGGTCTGTGGCATATCGATTCTGGCCGTTGGAAGGATAACAGCGCATGTGGTTCACACTGTCGTAACACTGGAATGGTGCTAGTGTACCATCGCAAGCTTTAATGGATCCATAGAAAGGTCCACAGAACCCTGACCAAAGGCACTCACTCTACGGGGGTTGAGTGCCTGTGTTGAGGTTTCTCTTGCGATACCAAAAAGGTATGTTTGTAACAAGTGTAATCTCATATAATACAATAACATAGTAATTAAAATTAACTACTATCTTCCCTTAAACTTCGACTTATTGAATATATAATTTAGAATTTATGACTCGTGTACTTACAAAATTAAAACGATAGATAAGTATTAGTTACATAAGAATAAAAGGACACTAATTTGAAACCAAAATTATTGCCAACAGCTATTGCAAATGTGCAACAAAGTTAAAATTCACTTTCAAATTCGTTTTAGTTGATTGCTAATTCGTTTTAAGAATTAATACTTGTATTGGGGTTTTTATAATTGTATTTAAGGACGGTTATGGAACTTCCTATTATTATTTACACGTTTGTAAATAACAGTGTTTAGGTCTACATAAACTGTTCACAAAAAATTGATTGTATTAGTCACCAATTTATATAAAATCACCACAATAAACAGGATTAATTGAAAAATATTAATAACCTCTTAGTGCAAAATTCCTGTCATCAAACCTAACAACTTTCGTTCTACGACTTTTTTCAAAACTTAGTACGTTCCTCAAAAAACATTTTAAGTTTTGTTGTACTGTCTGAAATGTAATTACTCTGTACGTATTTCCAATAGTACGTGCAAGCGCACTGGGGTTCAGCGCCGCGTCGCCCCCCGCGCCCCGCTATAGCGACCGGGTAGAGTTCGGAAACATTTAATGTAATTTTATTTTTGTATGAAAGAATGACATGAATTTTAAAAAGTCTTAAAACAAAAGCTGTTGGGGATAATGTTAAGAACAAAGTACTACGAGGTTATTAGTATTTTAAAAATAACCCTGAATATAAAGTCACCAATTGCCATGAATTGCAGTACTAAAATTTCAATCTTAAATCTAGTAATTTAAATACCATGACTATACGATCTGAGGCCTAGCGTTTGGAAATAAATTATGTATTGCGCTCATAGACTATAACTATCTCGTAATACGAAGTGAGCGAATAAAATCATATAAAATGTAAATGCGTGGATGCTATTTTCTAATGAAATGGCCGCTCAGCTTATCTAATAATATCTGTCGTATGTACATTGTACACGTGATTCAGCTTACATGATTTACCTCACAGTTGCTGCTGGGGCTCAGAAACTGCAGTTATTTATATAGTCTATGATTGCGGTATCTACTTTTGATAGACAACGGTAACCCGCTTATTGAAAACAAAATCAAATCCATCGATAGTCGTTACGTTTAGAAGAATTAAATCAAAGAACTGATAAATCACGACCGTATGTCGATGACTTTTTCGAAGTCTGATCACGCCGTTTCTAAACGCGTGTCATACGAAATATTAACATGCGGTTTCACGGACCTACTCGTATTGTTGATAAGTCCTTAATCAAAACTTGCATGTAACACACGAAAACGCAGCTTACTTCATGGGCCTGTGTAAAAGTACCCATACAGGCTGCGACTTAATCGCGTTTGCAGCATGTGCTGGTTGGATTTAACAAGTAACCATCAGCGTGTGAAAAACTTTAATATATACGGCGTTAGGTATAATTCCTTGTAGGTGATAATAGTATATATCAGTTGGTGCAAATAAATACATTTCTCGTGATAAGTAAATAAATGAATAAGTGAATTGATATTTTAACTGTTTTCAACATTTCAGAACACTGTAAATATCCCATTCATTGTAATTTTTCAACGTAATAAACGCTTTGGTATCGTCGCAAATTTCATTGCTGTAAGTAATTGTTTAAGTTTAAGACGATGCATTGGAAATTTTGACGGCAGGGATTCACAATTTTTCTAAGTGACTACGAAACGTATGACAGTGACATTTGCTGATTCTTCATTTAATTGACTTCATTTTGCAGTTGCGATACACGATTAGTTAATTTTTGTAACACAAAAAAAATATCAAAGAAACTTCTTTTAAAACAGAGATTTACATTTTTCGGAGTAACGGGACCGATTTATGTTTCTAAATTTTCTGTATATTTTAATCTAAACATATTCTTCAAAATGACAGTTGATTTTTTTAAAACGAGTTGTAGTTTTTAAAATAATCGAAAACAACTGTATTTTCATATTTTTCGTAAGCTCGCACGTTTGCACAGAGCAGAAGGTCTATTTTAGATTAAATTATTGTTTATTAATGCGTGGCCTCAAGGAACATATTATACTTCACAAATGTTATATAACACGAAATAACACGCTTCACATGTTTATCGCACAAAGTTATTATTTCACGCAATCATATAGGCAATCCTCTCTGACTACCCCGTTGGGGATACAGCGTGAAGTTATGTTATGTTATGTTTATGTTATGTTATATAGGCAATAAGGCAAAAACTACATTTTTATCAATCGAATCATAACAAATTATTTTCATTCAAATATTACCATCGAACTAGTAAAAATATTATCTATATACGCAATACAAATTCAACCTCCGTATGATTGTGATCGCAAAACTCGATAAATGGTCGGTCGATTGACTTGAAAGTTTGACACAATGCTGCAGTCGAAAATTGTGCGTGATTTTATATCCTAATCCGTATATATAAAACTATATATGTAATCGCTAAGCTCCAACACGATTTGATTGATGATTAATTGACATGTATATGTATTTCTTCATGGAGTTTTTATCCCCTTTGTAGTAAATCACCATCACGCGGACGAAGTTGCGGACAAAAGCCAGTAAAGCAACGCGCCCCACAACAACCCGTGGGCAGGAACAACTAGTTTTCTTCTTCTCTTATATATAAAATGAAATTCTGTATGAACGTTTGTCTTCTATGCCTTTCTAAACCATCTTCTGATTGTGATGAAACTTTAGTGAGTTGTTCCGCGAAGGTTTCTGAATTATTTAATTTAGTAAATAAAAGACTACGCGAACGAAGTTGCGGGCAAGAGCTAGTAGTAAATAAAAATAAATAAATTTAAAGATTCGATGACATTAATAGTATCGCGTCGTTTTATTGCAAATTTTAGTACACGAAATACACAGTACACATTACAAATACACTTTCATCATTTACGTATTCACAGACTCATTCTCCTTTATAAATATGTTATACTTTCGTAACATTTAATAATCGTTGGTGTGTCTGTTAGTTGTTGTTTAACTTGTGAACTTCACAGATTGAAGTCGCGTTCCTACAATATGATAAATAAATAATTATTGATAGTTCATAGCTATGCTATAATCCAATAGGGGGTACTGTAGTTATTTATCAAAGGCTATATTTAACGTGAGTAAGACCGCGGGGTATGGCTAGTAATATATATGTATAATCATTTAATCATACAACATCTATAGATATTATAAAACTCAAAGTCTCTCTGTCTGTCTGTCCCTTTATGTTCTTATCGCGCGACAACCATTCATCCGATTTACGTTTTTTTTAATTCATAGCTATATTATCTAGCCAGCACGAAATAAACAGTGACGATAATTGTGAATCAAGTCGGAAAAAGATGCCTCTGAGGCGCTCGAATGGCTTACGCTCAGTAAACCATAAGATATATATCAAATTAATGTTCTACGCAATCATAGATCTTAAAAAGACCTACAAAAATTTCCGCGATAGCATATTTCTATTTTCTAAGTTCACCCACAATAAGAATTATTGTCTTTAAAATAACCGTCGGGCGACCGCCGTGGGTGGCCGGGGATAGCACGTATCGCGCGTGCGCGTTCAATAAAAACCTAACAACAATTCTGCAGTCCACGCGAGCGGAGCCGCGGGCACAGTTAGTTCAATATAATAACATTACAATTTTCACAACGAAATATATTATCTAAATTGATCTTTTATATCTAAATTGTTTTTTTTTGTAGCTTCGTAATCGCGTACATATGTTTCTAGATTAAAGATAACTGGATTACTACAGTGGCAATGCACATATCGATTTTTAGATTAAATATAACTTGGTTTCGTGTTTATATAAATACATAATGTTTATATAAATACGTAACTAAGTAGGTTTATTTTCTTTTTTATAATTACTTTACTAAATTCTTGGCTCGTATGATTGTCTAATCTTTGTCTACATAACGTTTTCACACGCTGATTACGCGGTCGTATCGATAGTCGTGTACATACCATACCGCCCTTACCAGTGATCAGTATTGGGCAAAATGTAATTGTAAAAACAATTACTATTTCTAATTGTTTGCCTACAAAATGTTCTTACAATTTCTAATTATAATTGTTTTAACAATACATTTTGCCCAACACTACCAGTTATGCAATAACAGCCAACAGTTTAACTTCAGAATCTACTCAATTTTACAATATGCGTATTTCTAAATGTTAAATTACACAATGTACATGATAATTTAGGCTTTCCTATCACCAAGACCATGTCAAACATTGTCTCTAAAATTACAAGGCCAATGTACACGAGTCAACAAGAAGTTGTATTTTTTACCACTATTAAGATTATTTATTAACTGTTTAAAAATATACTAAATACATTTTCTAATTCTATTAAAATTGGTAGATTTATGCTTTATATCACTTAAAATTGTAGTAATTTATTCACATACAGCACGAAAAATATTTGATCAAAATAAACTCCCGAAAGGCAATGACATTTTATCGTAGACGCGTTATACTCTTACTTCATGCATATGAGAAATGGAGTACAATAATATAGCTATATTATTGTAAAATAATGTAGCTATTTCCGTTTACATGTTTATATGACAGCCACCATCATATTTTGATTTTCACTCTCATACAAAATTATAAACATGTCGCTGACGCGGGCGTGACTTTGCGTTAACTGACAATCAAAGAAAGTAAGGCAACAGTGGATAAAATGAAATAAAATATATATTCCGATAACACGTATTATTTACAATACTTATAAATGAAAACAGACATCCCTTTTATCTTTAAAAGTTACCGTTGTCGTGTAGTTTCTAGTCTGTCCGTTTGTATTGTCTTTAACAAAGACTTACAACGGCATTTTTGTTAAAATTTTTTGAAACTATTGCACGCGCGAGCGGCTTATTCCTCTCACAGATGTTCATGGTTTGTGCGCAATTAAATTGAAATCAGGCGATTACCTTACTTTAGAGTTTATTTTGATCAACATATTGAAGCCGATGTTATATTTACCTCTCTTGTAAATATGACACTATTGTTTCAAGCTGATTGTTAAAACAAACATTTATATTGTGTTATTCCGAAATTAAAACATTTGCCTTAATTAAAATTTATTCTATAAAGGCAATGAATTCGATTTTCTAATGGCAATAACGTATAATAAGGCAGATGTTCTCAAGACCCCTAGTCTATAATTGTTTACGTAATGCAATACAAATATTTTATTCTAAGAGTGCCTAATAACGTGGAAGCATTAACAATTCGTCAATTCCGTGAGTGCTAAAAATTTTAAATTGATTAAGCTTAAGAATTAAAATGGGTAGTCGCTAAAAGTTGAAATTGCTTTAAAACATACGTATGTACTTAGTTAACATTTAACGTCATCATTAGTAACAATTTTACTAGCAATTTTAACTCCTATGTAAATGGTCCATCTCTTAATTTTGAATATGACACACCCACGGTATTACACAACCTAAACTCACTGATTCGTAATATTAAGATATCAGTTTCATACAACGTTAATCTTTCTTTTCCAATAAACTCGTAACCCTAATATTTATGGTAGGTATATATTTTCGAAAATCGATAGGTGAAAAAAATAGCATACCTAATAAGTATTTTGGAAAATCAGTTTTATGTTTCCGATTCCTACATTTAAGATAAGGTAGGTTTGGATTTATTACCGGCCGACCAACAGTAGGGTCATTAACCTTGAGTCTTGCTAATGTGTTGACTTGAGTACTACACACTGGTCACGATCACGATCAATTAATTTTTCATTCATTGCATTGCAACTATAAATCGCATAGGTTTTAATTAAAGGTCTAATCTCAGATTAAGCATCGGAATCGTCATTCCATACTCCAGTATTAATAACCTAACCATATACGTAGATAGGATATGAACAAGGGTAGGAAGATATCCACAATCAAAACTATTGATTTCGACGTTAAATTTATTCTGCTTTTTCATCTATTATGCTATTATAATGCTGATCCATTAGCTGACGAGTTTAATATAACTCCTTATATTTTTACATATTACTTTACAATTGCATGTGTGACGTAGTCAATGTCATGTTCATACAGCAATATAATTTTGGTATCGGCATACAGTAATACAACTTAATTGCGTGAACTCGGTTCTAGAAATGTAAGCCACAGTCGACCGATACGGTTTTCTTGCAATCGCTGAATAAAGTTTTTGATGTCAAAACTGAATGTTACAAGAAAATTTGATTGACTTATGTTAGCTTCACTACATTCTAATCACGTCTATTAGTCATCTATGACAATTTTGTGACATTTTAATAGTAAAGGTGGGGTCAAAATACTTTGCCTACGTATTGATGAGGCTTTAGAAAAGAGTCTGACGTTAATTTTTGTAAAGTAGTTATCGAGTAGCAAGAAGCGATCGTGTGCAGTTTATTTGAATGGAGGTAGTTAGAGATAATTTAATTATACCCTCCGCCATGCGATGTTAAATAGAAGTAGTCTAGTGCAATCAGTGTTAGCACAGTACAAGTAAGCATACAGTATGCTATCTTCATACAAACGCTCCCAAACAACGCGCTCCAAATCTCGACATATCTCGACATTCGACAGTCGCGAGCGCGCCGCGGTTGTCGTCGGACGGTATGAGACGCTCCTGCGCATTTTTTGACTAAATATTATGTCAATCAAGTTTACGAGCACAATGTTCAGTGTATGGATGTTTGAATACATCTATATCGACACCAGAAATATTTCTCTGTTGCTAATTTGTAGGAAATATATTATCATAATGATCTAGTTAATTTATTGCTGATTTTTAATTATACTGCACATAAAAAAGCATTTTTTTTGTCCATTTCCACCATACTAACTCACAAACTTTTAAACTAGATATAAAATACTAGTAAAATTATATAAATAAAAACGTATTAAATTTGCAATAATATAAAATGAAAAGATAATATGACAATTTAATATAGTACCTATTATCAAATAAGTAACCCAAGAAAAACATTCAGTCCAAGTCGGTAGCCCTATTGCGCGTTTACGTACCAAACGACCGTAGGTAATTATCTCTAGGACACTGCGGAGATAGCATACTGTATGCTTACTTGTACTGTAGTGTTAGTATATCGGTTCGGAAAAATATCTCAAGAAGAAAAATCGAATCCTTTGCGTGTGAACAAACTGAAGTGTAAAGAAACATAAAAACATTTTTTCACTAAAATAGCATACTTATAATGTTTTTTTTATTGTTAATTTATTATTTTAGTGACTATGGCAACAACGTGCACACCCATATAGAAAGATTAACGTTGTACGATCAATTATTAATTTCATTTTATTGATAAAGCGCAATTACTCTACAGAGCATGTTGGCTCCTAATGATTATGTAATATATGGAAGAAATAGGGACAAATTGCTGGAAATGCATTCAGTCTTCAGAATATTAAATGAAAAAGTTACGTAACATCACATTAATTACATTTAACAAAGGAACAAAGAACTCATTACATCAAATCACACGGATTTATCTTAAAATGTCAAAATATGTAAAAATCTATTATGACATCTACTATACATAATGAGATAAAAAACTATCACCTGTTTGTTTGTTCCACAACTCTTACTTCAATGATAATACTGCAACCAAGCCGCGAGTAGCTTCCTAATAGTACTTTATATCTTATTTGCTACAGTGAACTTGCAATTGTTATGTATAATGTTGCAGGTTGAGAGGAGTTTTAGAATAATTTAATAAATGTTAATACAATGTTATACAATTGTACTTAAAATTGTAAAATAATTTTTTCTATAATATAAATAAATAATAAAATTTAAAATAATCTGAGTAGTAATATAGACTACTTACAAAAAATACTTAAAGATATGACATCAGATATGATCATTGATTGTAAAATTCAATTGAGTTTAAGTCATGGTATTACGGAGTATTCCTCTAAAGGATAGAATTCTTTACTTGCCATGTGCGATGCATTATGAGCCATCTTGTAACCCCAAAGAGCCATAGCTTCTTTACACACCATCTGCAAAACAATATTGCATACTAAATAAGCCTTTTTATAAGATTACGCCAAAAGAAAAAACATTGATTTAGTTACATATTTCAAGAAGAGACTTAATAAAAGTGCAGGTAATAACAAAAATAACAAATGGAACGATTGCCTTTAAAATATATTATTTGCAGACCTAAAAATGTTATTATAGTCCGTGAGATTTAATAGGTCGGATTTGACGTTTGTTAATTTTCATGCCGCTATAACTTTGTATCAACGTTCCTGATATCTAATACAAATTAAATTACGTAAATACTGAATAAATAAACATTATTTATTTTTCCCACTACTGATCATTACACAAAACTGAACTTAATTATTATTAACTTTGATTTCTTTTAGTTAAAAACACAGATATTTCGTTATATATCTTCAAAAGAATTTTCTAAATGGACGTTGTTACAATATTATATCACGAGGCGTATTGCTCTAGTACTGCTACCATTTACAATCGTTTCGTTACCAAACGAAATCGATAATCGATTGAAATGTCTTAATAATCGAATAATTTAAAATTAAGATATTATTATATTTTTTAAATAATTTTAGTTCTGTATTATTTTTTTGATGAGTTTACTGACAGAAGCATGTAATCAAATATCAAAGGATGACTGGGCTAAGGTGGTGGAGAAAACAAAATTGTACTTTTATTAACTACAACGATTGAAATTTTATTCGTGATACGTTAAGGTCTACAATTAAATGCTACCACGAAATTGTTTCTTTCTTTTGCAATTTAATTTTATTTGTAACGAGTTAAGGTCTATAATTAAATGTTAGCTAAAAATATAGTCTCGCTAGGGAGGGAGTTTACATCATATTTTGTACAATTCGGCAAATAAAAACGGTAAGGTACGAATTTAAGCCAATTCAATGTTCATTACTGTATAACAAACATTACGATACGATTTTCTAGAATGATGCACTAGTCAATGCAACATATTTGAATGAATCGAAATAAGTTATGATTAGATCGGTAAATCGATTTAGTGGAACGATTCTGAAAAAATATATTGAGATGGCAAACTAGTGCTTAATACAAAAATCATATTTACTTATTGAATATAGTGCCGTCTTTGGCTAGATTAGATGTGGCGGATTTTTCGTTGCATCTCTTGACGGTATAACACGTCAATTTTGCGGAGAACTTTACGCAGTGAATTCGAGTATAGAAATGGTAACAAATCGATTCAAAAGTAGTTTTTATTGTGCGGTGGGTATTTTTTTACTTATACCATGACAGAGGGGAATGCCAGTGAATGGCGACTTTTGTTGTAGGTATTCAATGGTGCAGACTGCCTGAATAATTAGGTTTACAGAATTAAAAATTAATACGACCTTTGTTGAAAGAGTCAAACGAAATTCGATTTTCTATTTTCTTCTCACCATCGTTGACAGCTACTAGCCTGCAGTATGACATAATTACAGACTTTTACAAGCAAAAGCAAGATGTTCATGAATGGCGAGTGAATAGAACAGAGGTAATAAACAGTATAGAAAACGCCTGTTAAATCACGTATGCAATGTTTTGTGTACTTGCTGCTTAAAAAACAGGTGTTTACGCAATTTTTGTCAATTATACTGACAATCTCCCACATTCGAAATAACATTTCTTTTTTTAACACTTAAAACACTTTTTTTTATTATTATTTTTTTTCATTGTTACAATGTAAAACCTAAGCTTTCAAATGATATATTCGTTGTTATTGTTCATGGAGACTTTTGCGTAGGACATGGGCCCATACAAAAGTTGGCATTCTCCTTCCAAACTGATTTTTACATGATGTAAGTGGGCTGTGCAGGTTACACAAGACCTGTATCACTGCGACCAACATTGATATACCACTATGCTACAGTACACCACCAAATCGCACTACAGTCACAATACGTAGAGTATTCTTTGGAGTGAAGTGCTAACCCTCCTCCGTCCTCCAGACTCATAGAATACTGGTCGAGGTATGATAACGAGTGTGCATCGGTGGTCCGCAGTTACACAAAATGTACATAGGCGTTTCATCCGCCTCTTGTCAGTACCGGCGCGTATTTGTCTCAGAAAGCTCCATGTTAAACATAATATAATATACCATGTTAAACATAATATAATAATTGCACCAACAATACCCAGTAAGTGCTTTAACCAAAATACGCAAGTTGCTCCGGGCCACCTTACGATTATATGTCTTTATTAGAGCTTTGGAATGCTCCTTTGCCTGGAATATTCTCCCAAAACCCGCAAATCTTTGAAACAGGAGTTCCACAAGATCAGTAAAGCCTAGCTTTTGGGAATCTCATAAAAAGTTTCTGGACCCAAAAACGTAATTTTGGCTACGGCTCTTGCGAGTTCGTTGACGCCTTTATTATGTTCGTCAACGCATGACCAAGGACCCATCTAGGAATCACTGTTTTTATTTGCCACGCTGTTAAAAAGAGTCACGCAGTTATTGAACAATTAAAAATTTAGTAAAGTTGCAAACTTAGTTCAGAACTTGGTCCATGCATCCCTTTAAAAACGAAACGAATGTGAAAAATATTTCAAAAGCTTTTAATGATCAAAAAGGCCTTTTTGGCGGGAACCGATGAAGTCAGGTTGTTATTTTATTTAAATTTTCTAACTTTTAAATTTTTGGGACTTTTAAGTTACAATAGTGATAGTACATACATGTGTTCGTCATTAATAATTATAACAATAATGTGACGTCTGCATTGCATTGCCTTAACTTTATCAGCGATACTACTTATTAATACGCGATATTGGCAAATGCGCTAATCTGTGCGCCATGCCATGAAGAAAGAAAAAAAATGATCAAAAACAAAATCAACAAAAATTATTTACTTAAAATAAAAATATCATAAATTCTTATATTTTGTTTAGATTCAATGTTCAAATTCAGATTGTTTATTACGTCATATTACGTCTACAAATATTGTAACAGGTGCTGTCTTCATAACAAAGTCGATATCATTGTGAAGATTAAAATACCTGTATCTCTTCTACATAGTCGTAATCAAGAACATTCTTCCATTTGAAAGGCACCTCACTAGACACCCTGAAAGTGGAACTGACACCAGCTACTTCGACTTTGGTGTGAGAGTGAAGGAACTCCTCCACTGATGGTGTGATTGCCAACTTTAGAAATTTGAACAATTGATGTGTTGTACTATTAGGATTTAGAGCCAACTCCTCGTATCGAAGTACCCTGTAAATCAAAGAATGATCACAATTTAAAATAATGTTTGGTAAGAAAATTATTTATTCAAATTATTAATTTAACTTATGTTATCAAAATGTTATGTGTCTACATAACGTTTTGATAATATAAATTGAACAAACAATTTGATATTTACCACGGGTTTTTCTCATAAAAAACACTTAAAAAAGTTTGGAACTTTTAGTACATTATATTACATAACATTATAACTTCACACCAATTGTATTTGGGGTAAACATAGTATTAAGACAGAACAAGTGTGTATGTGAGGCGGTGTTGGGTTTGACAGTCCCTTCCTCACACAGTTGTACAAGTTATATCTCTCCGTTTCGATATTTCTCTTTCTCTTCAGACTAGCATGAAATAGAATCCTCTATTAATGCTGATCGGTTTCACTCTCCGCCGTATTTCAACTATGCGCGAATATTCTAAGAGGCTCCTTATTATTGTTACGTCTCACTAATCCGGCACTATTAAAAACCTGGGGGTGCCGGATTATTGGAATGTCAACCGAGTATTTGAGTGCACTTTTGTTTTAGTAGTGTTCGGAAACGCTAACAGCAAACATGACGTCGTTGCTCCTTTAAAAATTGTAAAAACGATACGTCTAAAACGCTAAAAGAGACGGCGATTCTTATTTTCGGTAAATAAATTCAATAATTTTATTTAAGTGTTCATTATTTCGTTGTAAGACACAAGCTCTTTTTTATTAGATTCGTATTCATATTTTTAAAAAATGGGCTAACAATAAATGTGTTATTCATGTCACTTTCACGTAACAAATCAAAATAACGTAGATAGCAATGTAAAGAGTTATATTAATCATACTTTAAGCAGGAAACGTAGGATTGCATTTTAAATATATTTTTTAACAAACTTCGTTTCAATGTCATGCAATTATCTTTTACCAGCTTTTTCAACCTTCTGCTTTGACAGTAAGGTCTACTTTAAATTAGCACAATGTTACGGATACGATAATAGGTATATATATAATACTATACGATATTATTATATGTCAATTCGGATAACAAATTGTTTAGATTTTACAGGCATCTAGTTTTTTATTTGTGATCGAAGTTTGTATAAAAAAGTTCATAATAAATAAAACATTTAATAAAGGGAATACATATAATATTTGTATTTATGTAAGTACCTACACGTATTTTTATAACAGTGACATATCTTACAGTTAACTAATTAGTCTTAAAATAATCCTTAATTGAGGTTTGTTTTTTTGCAACTTGTAGTCCTTGTTTAAAAACTTTTTCTCGCATGTTTCGAAGACGGAGGCGTGGGCGGAGAGTGCGGGATTATTGGCCGTGCCGGACTATTGAAGTGCCGGATTAGTGAGACTCTACTGTAGTTAACAACGAAACAATAATCAACAAGGGAATCTCTAATTATTACAATTTGTCTAAAAATATACTTTAATTTCGATAGAAAAATTACTTTATTGCAGAACACAGAAAAAGTAAGAGTTTGGATGAAGAGACTATAGTTTATGACAGCTGTTGTATTAAATACTGGGGGATTTAATTATGTGTTGGTTTAATCAACAGAATAGCCGAAATATGGCGTCTCTGGCTAAAGCTAGCCCTTTAGCCAGAGACGCCATATTTCGGCGTGAAGGAACAAACACATGAACAAACAAGAACAAGGATATGGAAGGAACAAACACATTTCCTAGATGTCCGAAAAATCCGACATTTTACCATTAGATGTTCTGTACCAATCTAAATTAATAGCTGTTTTAATTTAATTATGAATATCAAGAATAAAAAATTATAAAAATAATTATGCAGCTATAATTTTGATAAATAACTTTCCGGCAATAATGTTGGCTTTTTTCTTTATTATAATAATTACCGAAATCAGAGACAGGAAACAATCAAACTAAACGTTCATAGGTTTTATTGTTTTATACGAGTATACAAAACTCGACTATTAATTTTTAAAACTGAGAAAAATAAGCAACTGTCACAAACATCACAACGTATGAATTGAATGAGTTCCACAAATTCGCTTTATCAGTTTTGGCCATAGACATAATTAAAAGATAAGTCTCCGCGTTGCGTACTTCAAAAGCAAAGCAATTAAAATAAGCCGCCCCCTGTAAATATACAGTAGTAGGTTACGCATCAAATAAGCCAATAGGCGTCATTACGCGAGAATCGGCAATGTAAGTATTAGAATCATTGCATGGTGCGCCGTTTTGCTCGGCTATTTTGATGTTCCTTCCTAAACGTGTGTCGTGTTTACTGGCAGATCGGTATATTTTGTTAAAATATGCGAAGTATGCGACGCGGAGTCTTATCTTTATATCATATGTATAATATGGTTTTAGCGCAAAATGTTAAAAATGTTTAGAATTTCTAGTACACTGCAACTAACCACTACTGCACAAAAAATTGTTCATCCTTTGAACACTAAGACTCCATAATAATAACATTCACTATTCTGTTAGTAACACTGTGTAACTTTAATTCATTTGTAATATGCTGCTAATAACACAGGAAGTAATATACTATAAGAAAAATAATAAGCATTATAGCAACAATATTTAATTTAATGCACTATGATTTATTTTCAGTTCTAAATTATTATGTACTCATACATATGATGTATATACATATATAAGTAGATAAGTACATATGAAGTAAGAAATAATTTCGACCGAGAATTCACTACATCATTCAGTTCATCTAACAGAAACTGTAATCCGTTTATTGCACAATTGCCCGTCTACACAGTGAAAGTTGTTCTAGTCTAAATCTCAATTGCATTCCTTAATATTACACTATCTCGCAATTTAAGTTTTGGGTAATATGTTCTATTACAAACCTTTTAATTAATACTAGAGACGCGTGGTCGAAATTCGATCGTGAATATAAATTTAAAATACATATAATAAAATTATAATACAAACCCGACAATATCTCCTCTGTGCGACTGTTTAATACCAGGGGATACCAGGGGGATATATATATATATGACCACAAATTATTATAAGTTATATTAAAACCACAGACTAAAACTATGCCAAATCTCACACTCCTTCGTGTACGCAATATTCTAAAAAAGCATCTGAAGTCTTCGCTTCACGTATTAAAATAACTGTTTCCAAATTTTTTAATTGATAACAATAATACTCGTCAAGCTACTAAACAAAAATAAAAAAAAATTTTAACAATAAAATAAAATTGACAAACAGAGGAGAAAACGGTACTGAACTGTTTTATCTTTACCTATTTATATATATAGATGTACACATAGTAATATCCTCTCCGACTACCCCATTAGAGGTACAGTCTGAAGATGTGTATGTATATATGGTATGTAGTAGGTAACGATATCATACTGCAAAAAAATAGTTCATAAATAATCCTTAATCCTCATCTTTGGTGATTGGAGACTTTTAGAATAGTTATTAGAATTTTGGATGCATTTAATGGCACTTCAAAATTGGTGAAAATATAGACAAAATTGCTATGAATTGCTATTAAAAAATATAATGTTATATAATTAGATGTTACTCCTTCATTAAAAATTTTAAGACGCTATAAAATGATTATTGCCATTAAAAAAAATAAGCAATCATTTAAAATAATAGATTGTGCTGCGAAAAATAACATTTTCAATAAACTAAATAAATAAACTTGACAAGGTGTCATCCAAACAATGCTAATATATCCGGCGCAGTGATTGGAGTTGGTGCATTGTGCGACGTCTCTTCCTAACTCCTGAAAATATCTCGGAAATATACCTACTAGTAAATATAAGATTGCTATATATAGATATATCAACAGCAAAAGATGAAAGAGATAGAAGGATATAGAGATGTTTCACGGTTAAATTTCTCGACTTCAACTATCTCCTTAGAATGCCGACTACTATTTCCTACTCCGATACTGCTCTTGGAAATAACTTGGAAATACACCTACTAATTTATATAAGATTGCTATATTATATAGATATAGCAACAGCAAAAGATAAAAAGAGATGGAGGATTATAGATATGTTTCGAGATTAAATTTCTCCACTTCAACTATCTCTTTAGAATGCTCTTTAGAATAGACTCCTGTTTCAATACTGCACTTGGAAATAAGTCAAAAATACATCTACTAGTATTTATAACATTGTTATATATAGATATACCAACATCAAAAGTTGAAAAAAGATGGAGGATTATAGAGATGTTTAGAAATTAAATTTCTCTATAGAATGCGGACTCATGTTTCAATACTGCTCCATGTATAAAGCGGATTCCAATGTGGCGCTTCGCCAGCTGCGAACGCTCGCACGCTAGCTTCGTTCGCTTGGCTTGCGCGTTGTGGTAAAAAGACCTAACCTAACCAAAAAAAATGTTCTAAATATATCGTCGTATTTGTACAAAGATACAAACAAATTTGCAAAATTTTACCCAATGTTAAACAAACTAAACTTTAGCCCGCATGTGTCCTCACGATTTCCTCCCAAGCATTTATTATCACCATTACACCACATTAGTTTCAGTGATAGCAGTTGTAACCAAAATTTTATTGTGAAAACTGTTAATTTTGAAGTTTACAATTTTTATAAACTATAAACTATTAATTTTAAAGATGTAATTTATGTCAAAAGTAGCAAATTTATAGAGAAAACCATCAATTTTAAATATTGAGATTTGCAGATAAAATTACTATTTCTATAGCTTCATTATATATATCCCTTAGCTTAGAATTTTGAATAATTTTATTGGCCTGGCCTCATACTAGACACTTTCATCATGTCTATCCAATTAGGCGCTTCACACGCGCTTTAGTCATATAATTAAATGTAACCAGCAATACAAATACAATGCCATGGCAGTATTGAAGGTCAGAGTTCAGTTTAATATAAGATGTACCAAGTGACATTTTATTAGGTAACTTTTTGTTTGCATCTGATATTTTGTGATGTATATTATAATTTGTATCTCTCTTACTTCACACATTACTCTCACCCTTGCTTTACATGTTAATGAGGATCAACCAGATTGTTAGACACTGGGTCGGTCCATGAAATAACGCAATTTAATTAACATTTAGACAACAAATTAGTACAGGGAATAAACTATTTAATTGCAATATCATACTTACTATTTTCATCATTAAATATGTTTGTTGAATACTACCACAGATTAATTAGTTTACTACCGTAAAATACTACTAGTCTAGTCGAGAAGTGGATTTGCTGAGAAAAATAGTTGCCCGTCTCTTAAAAATATGAGCGATAGCTCATTCGATCCGTAATAGCATCTAGAAAAAGACGTTTTTTGGATTTTTTCTGTCAATAAAAATTGCAATTGTTACTAACAAAAAACAAAAAAAAAGGGGGTTTAATTTTTTGACAATAACTCAAAAACTATAAGCTATAGAGAAAATTTAAAAAAAGTTCCAAAAAGAGGAGGAAATTTCTGATGAAAAACTCCCAACTCCCGGAACTCTAGCTCTAATATTTATAATTTTAATTTTACTCTATAGAGTATAGAGAGTACAGCAAATATAATAATTTTTTTAAGTGTTAAATTTCAATTGAAAAATTTGAAATAATTTAGGTGTTATCTAGACACTCCAAAGAAAGTGGTCCCGTTCGAAAAAAAATCGTTATCTCAATTTTTCAAAAAGTTAAAAAAAAGTTATTGGCAGAAAAAATCTAAAAACCGTCTTTTTCTAGATGCCATTATGGATTGAATGAGCTATCGCTCATATTTTTAAGAGACGGGCAACTATTTTTCTCAGGAAATCCACTTCTCGACTAGACTATACCATTAAAATTCAAATATAATTTTATCTTAAAATCCCTACTACCTTATTCTACAAATACAAATGCAAAAAAGAAATGCAAATTAAGAAACTCACATAATTTTGTTTGAATATTGCTGCAGAAATCGAGCGGCTGCCACATAATCACTGATCATGTCAGCACAGAGAAGATCTGGTTGCCAACAGTCTGGTGATGGCTGACAAAAGCTCCGATGCTGTCGGGATTGCATGACTCCACGAGGATCACGTATCAACAACACAATTTTTGTATTAAGCCTGTAAAAGGAAACAATATACACTAAACATTACAAAAATAAGGGCTAAAACTGTTACTTATTCTCATAATTAAGAAAAAGCCCATGCAAAAAGTATGCTGCAAAACCATAAATTTGAGTTTGTAATTCTTTCATGTAAGTAAAATATTATTTATTATATTGTATGAACACTTGCAGTATGATTTCTTGATAAGTTTTTATAATTTTATGTGATTGTTATCATTGTGTGCATGCATACACACCACTAAAATATAAGCCAAAATTACTTTTGCAATGATAGCTTGACCTCATATATTGTCAATTTAATCAATTAAATTTTAAAAACATTATAGCTTTGTAATTTTATGAAATGAGTAATCATTTTCTTAAGAACCAAATAAAAAGCAGGTTTTTTGTATTTAGAACCTTGACACTACTTAGTATAGCAACCTTGAATCACTGTAACATGATGTTTAACTGAAGGCACTCATACAGATATTTTAGCAGAAAAATAAACTTGATTATAAAGATTGCATTATTCAATATCAAACTGGTTTTGTTAGATATTAGCCTTTGCTTATGAGTTTTAACAGTTACTTTGAAATTAATATTTGGACTGGGGCAACCAAAATAAGAATAATAGACTATTAACAATGAGGTCATCTATCGACAATAAAAAAAAAATCAAAATCATCTATCAAAAATCAAGTGAGCTTTTAGAGTGGCTCCGTCAGGTTAATTTTAAAAACATTTTTTCTAGTGATTTCTTTTTAAGCTACTAGATGGTGCACTTACGTAGTTAATTAGTGAGATGGCCCCTGTGATTAAAATAAAATACATTTTGTACAATAAAATGCATTTTGATTTTAAGCCTTGTTAGACCCTTTCTTGATATCTTTTATGTAGTCATAAAATAGTTAAGTAGGCTATCAGTAACTTTAATTAATTGATATCATTAGGGTATGATGATATCAATTAATTAAAAATACTGATGATACATGAAGATAATTTTTAACCTTATTACAATTTGCCATTTTTTGTTAGTAATCGTTTTTAAACACAATATCATGTTGATGGTTATTTATAAAAACTAAAGTAATTTAATAGGTATCTCTAGCTAAAAATTGATCAAACGCGAGTTGACTCAAATACAAAGGGTACCAAATTTTATAATATAATGATTTTGTAAACCTAATTTCTGGAGATCTAAAAGCTTACGAATTTTCAGTATAAGATTTTGTATCACACACATTTTTCAAGTTTGTATACTATAGTTCGTAAGTAAATCAATGTTGACATACAGATAAAAGACCAGACCGATATGTGAGCAATCTAATAACCTATTACTTATAAACCAAAGAACCTTAATTTAATTGATAGTTAACTATAAAACAGACTTCCAATTATTGGCAATAAAATGATTATCATTTTAATAATGATAAAATTGGAATTATAAAATTGAAAGTATTTATTTTATTATTCTCATATCTTTTGTTAGATTTTACTACTCTCATATTTTTTGTTAGATAGGTACTCAAGGTATCTACAACTTATTCTAGGTGGAATTTATGAATGAGATTCCCAGGATAAATACTTTGTGTGAGTTATAAAAGTATTATAATAATACAAGATGCTGTACCTACTAGAAAATAAATGAAATGCAAAATTCACTGATTCTCAAGCTTAAAAACTGTAAAGTGATTGTAAATATTAAACTGATGAAATGGGAATCAGTGAATTTTACATTTCATTTCTTTTTTAGGAGGTATCTAGAAGGTATACAAAAATAATAATCTTATTAATCACTGTAATTGAACTGAAAATGTTAATAAATTAAATAACTCGTTTTTATTTCCATACTCAAATTCAGTTCAGGTTAACGAAAATTTAATGTGGTATGAATTTGAACCATGTTTTTAAACACATTTTAAAAAGATCACAAGAAAATATGGTCCTAAAAATATGTTTGCATACTCCCCATGTTCCATTAATGAAAAATATAACCATTTTCTTCTTTCTTAATTTTTATATTAATACTTTTTTGAAACTGTCATACTCTGACCATGAAAATAGGTAAGCATAAGTTACAAAAATGCAATTTACTTTATATCTAACTCATAACAAATAAAAATAAGTTAATGTTGTTGATAACTCATAAATTACAATAATATAAAATACATTGTATTACAAAAACCAGTTTATTACCTACTCAATCCATACTAACATTACAATTGCGAAAGTCTATCTGAATTACATTTTAATGGCTAAAGCAATGAACCAATATTGATGATGATGTGGAGGTAGTTCGAACTATGGAGAAAGATGTCTTGACTGTTTGCTTCTTTCTAAAGTTAATGCATGCACTGTTTATAACAAAAGTACTAATTCCACATGAACAGTCACAGGTAGGAGCTAGTTATTAAACATATAAAGCGCAAACTTGAGACTTAATATATGACCAAAGAAACTTAGTCTAGTACAGAGAAAAACGTAGTACTCACTCATTGTCTTGCAATATCTCTTCCATGAGACGTAATCTAACACGTACAAGCTTCATACTTTGAAACGGAAAGAGTTTACAATATCTTGCTGTGAAATCAGCATCAAAACATAAATCCTTCTTATATTTACAATGGTCCCATAGTCTTGTATTATGGCTGAATTGGTGCAAATGAGTTTTTCCGTATTGAAAATAACCTTCCATGTCATCGTAGTTACATTTAAGCATTCTCTTGACAGTACTTAAGGCTTTCTCGGCATATGGTGGGCCTCTTATTTGTATTATTTCATACTTTAAGAGTGGTTCATAGTGATAAAAATTACCAGGTATCGCGTTCAAGACTTCACCTAGAAAAGTTGTTCCCGACCTCCAAGTAGATGCAATAACGTTTCTCATCGGTTTTCCACCAGTTTCCATTACTAAATCCTCCAGCTTATCGACGCCAGAATATGTAAAATTATAATCACGTAACTTTAATTTGATTTTTGATCGAGTTTTATTGAAAATTTTCTCTATATTTGGCGAGCCATCGTATGAATTTGTCGGTATAACTTGCTGAATATTGTCCTCCCCGTCTTCAGTTTTTAAAAAGTTTCTAATATTTCCACGGCTCTCGGAAAAAGGACGATAATTTGTGTTATCTGTATATCGACTTCCAGCAAGAATTAATAGAACGCTTAGCCCGAAAGCAAAACATAACGAGTAAAAGTTGACACGCCGCAACATTACGCTAATATAGACACCAGAAAAACAACTATCGAGAGATTATAAAAAAGGAAGTATTTTATAGAACTCGAGAACTACCAAGACGCACTCACTATCATTTTTTTAGTTTTTGGTATGATTACAATCATAATAATTCTAAACTTCGCGTTTCCGCGGAAACACCGCATTGCACCTTCCACGCCATTTTCACCAATTGACGTATGAAATGACAATTTACTTTTTAATTGACAAACATGACACACGTCACTAAGCTTCATAAAGCTCAATGCTCAAGTTTAGTCGATCCAATTCAAAATCAACTACATAAAGTAATTTTATATTGAAGAAAAAAATATAGTTACACGTCTGACGCGCCGAATGTTAAAACGTGAATGCCATACAGCTAAGCTTTAAATATCTAGATACTGCTATAGGCACTAGTACTTACATTATGTAAACATTTCTGTAGCTATCTTTTTTTAGGCTTCTGAGAATAAATGACGAAAAAACGGAACCCTTATAATTTCGTCCTGTCCGTCTGTCCATCTGTTTGTCCGTATGTTACAGCCAGTTTACTCGAAGACTAGTGGCAGTGTGTATTTAAAGATTAAAGAAAAATATATGCATACTTTGTGTATAGGTACCTACTATGAAGTATGAACCACTATACTATACAAGCTCAGACCAAATTAAAAAAAAACTAAAACAACGCCGCCGCAAGCAATACAGTGAGGCCAAACACTCACACAACCCAAATTATGCCTCGCATAGTTTATTGGTTTATAGCAGGATAGAATCTCGTTTCATACGTAAATTATACACTAATAAAACAATATTTTCAATAAATCAAAATAAAACTGCTGCTGCAAAACAAGTGTTGCCATTTAGTAGTAGGTGTTACAATTATTTAAATTATTAGTAGATAAATTATATGCAAAGTAATATTAACTTGCGTGTAATTCCTTGTTTGTTTAGGCAAATTGTAGCACGGTGCAGGTAAATAAGTACCTACGCCACAGGCAATGCTTATATTATGAATCTGTACCTACGGAGACATAAATACTGTGCATATCTACATATCTCTTTACTGTAGGGCTGCTCATTGCGCTAGTATTCGACTGATTAGTGGAGTTGCTTAGTTTGAGCAATAAAAAAAATAGTTTTACATGTTCAATTTTTTTAAAAATGTGCAATATGGTTGTAAATATACTCTAGATTGTTTTTAATTAAAAACAAAGTAAACCCTTAGTCATGTCATAACGTCTTCATCTCGTAGTCTTCATGTTCAACATTAGAGTTTTCGCTAGAAATTTGAACTTTCTTAACACTTTCTTTCGTCTTATTTTTCTGATTTTCAACAATTTCTATTTGTGATTCTCACTTCTTTCCAGTCGTTTCTTTTTAGATGCGTCTTTCTTTTTTAAATTGATTTTTCTTTATCTTGATTGAACTTCCTTCAAGTTGAAAATGAAATTGCAGCTAGAAGGATTCCAACCGGAATTTCATTTTCAGCTTGGAGGAAGTTGAGAATAAAAACAAGTATACCTATTTAAAACCTGTTTTGACTTTTTTATTAGCGTTAGGACAAATAAATGTTGACGAAAGAGATCATTGTTTTCTAATGTTAGCGTACCTACTAGTTTGGGTTAGTATAGTCAGGATGTCATCTAGTGATACTATGACACAGACTTCCAATTAACTATCACATGGACAAAGAATTGAATTGTGACTTGTGACCGCGTGAGGATATGTATGTACATAATAATAAAATTGTATGTGTTCAAGCGTTTATTTAATTTGAAATGGTTATACTTTTAATTATATGCGGAAACAGTATAATATGTACCTAACTTATATATAATATCATAGTGCGTAATATTATGACTTTTGCATTTATAAGTATTAACTAGGATTATAGACCTGGAGCAGTTTATTTCCAAATATGCAGTTAGGATATATGTTTATTTTTCCACCCGACACTAGTCACGTGCATGAAAGAAGAATGTGAATTGAAAGGATTGAATATGAATGTGAACAAAACTAAGGTTCTGGTGTTTGAAAGGGAAGCGGTACAAGCGAAATGTGAGGTTTGGATAAATGGAAAATGTCTAGAACAAGTGAATTAAATTGCTAGTAGATAGTGTGAATATATCTAACACTGCCAAAATAGCCATCCACAATGCGGTGTTGGTGACAACTTTATTGTACGGTAGTGAGGCCTGGATATGCCCGGAATCGAGTGAAACTATGATAAATGCAGTAGAAATGCGATCTCTTAGAAAGATGTGCGGTGTCACCCTTGTGGACAGGATAAGCAATGAAGAGATACGCAGTATGACAGGGTTGCACGACAGTGTTAATGTAAAAATGAAGAAAGGAATGCTTAGATGGTTTAGAGAAAGAATGAGTGACTGACGAAGAAAATATACAGAGCGAAAGTGAGTAGTAAAAGAAGCCATGGAAGACCAAGGCTGACTTATGAAGAAGTGTTAGCGGATGGAAATGTCAAAAGCTCTCGCATACCTAGGCGAAAATGTGTGAGGAGAATGACGATATTTGAGGAACCAAAAGAAGTATGTAAGAACCGCGACGCTTGGCGCTCCGTCCTACAAGTGCAATAGTCAGTATGACTCGAAATCTTTCATTAATGGTGTCAAACGAAAAAATTATTTCCTATTATGGAACATCCGCCATATTGGATTTATGATGACGTCACATGTCCAGAAACGTTTCCCTGCGTATTCCATTTCATTTGATACCCATTATGTTGGTGTTGAACTAAAAAGTTATTTCCTGCTATGGAACATCCGCCATATTGGATTTATGATCACGTCACATTTACAAAAACCTTCTCTTGCGTATTCCATTTCATTTGATATATTGTTGGTGCCGAACGAAAAGTTATTTCCTATTATGGAACATCCGCCATATTGGATTTATGATGACGTCACGTATACAGAAACCCTCCCCTGCGTATTCCATTTCATTTGATACCCATATTGTTGGCGTCGAACGAAAAAGTTATTTCCTATTATGGAATATCCGCCATATTGGATTTAAGATGACGTCACATGTCTAGAAACCTTCCTCCGCGTATTCAATTTCATTTGATACCCATATTGTTGGTGTTGAACGAAAAAGTTATTTCCTGCTATGGAACATCCGCCATATTGGATTTATGATGACGTCACATTTACAAAAAACCTCTTGCGTATTCCATTTCATTTGATACCCATATTGTTGGTGTCGAACGAAAAAGTTATTTCCTGTTATGGAATATCCGCCATATTGGATTTAAGATGACGTCACATGTCTAGAAACCTTCCCCGCGTATTCAATTTCATTTGATACCCATATTGTTGGTGTTGAACGAAAAAGTTATTTCCTGCTATGGAACATCCGCCATATTGGATTTATGATGACGTCACATTTACAAAAAACCTCTTGTGTATTCCATTTCATTTGATACCCATGTTGTTGGTGTCGAACGAAAAAGTTATTTCCTATTATGGAATATCCGCCATATTGGATTTAAGATGACGTCACATGTCTAGAAACCTTCCCCCGCGTATTCAATTTCATTTGATACTCATATTGTTGGTGTTGAACGAAAAAGTTATTTCCTGCTATGGAACATCCGCCATATTGGATTTATGATGACGTCACATTTACAAAAAACCTCTTGCGTATTCCATTTCATTTGATACCCATATTGTTAGTGTTGGATAAATAAGTTATTTCATATAACGCCCCCGCAACCCCCTTTGCGGGTGGAATATCGTAAAATCCGTTCTTAGCTGACCTTTACTCGCCGAAAGGAATATCCCTACGGAATTTCAAGTTTCTAGTAGGGCATGCAAACCGGTAATTGATAATCGATCCATTTTGAAAAACGATAAATATCGAAAGAAAAATCGCTAAATATCGGTATTCGATAAAAAAAATATAAAATCATATTAGAATTTTTTCCCAATCATTAGAGCTGATTCCGAAATAAAACACCGATTATTCGGGAAGTGTTAAAAAAGACTAACCTAAAAACTGAAAAAATAACACTGCGTAGGTAATGTGTAAATAGTTCGTATTATTTGTGTATCAAATTCTATTCTATTTTTCTATAAATCTAAGTTTTTACATATTTTTATGTACTTTTAGTTCAGTAAATTGTTTTTACGTTAAAATAAAATTAGATAAAATTAAAACTACGTAATGATAGCTAAATGGTACCTTGTGATCACGATATTATATAAATATAAAATATGTAGGTATAAGAAAATAACTAATGATTATAATAATTCCAAAATATTGATTTCAATATTTTGTATTTAATTGAATACAGAAATACAATCGTTGATTTAAAAAAATACTATATTTTTTAAATATTTAAATATTTATTTTTCAGTATGTAATACAGATTAAAGTATGAAATTGCCGTTTTAAAGCACTGTCCACTTTGAATTAAAATTAAACCTGCGTAGTGTCAGATTTCAGAGTAACTTTTTTTACACGAAAACTATAACATTTTAATTTTTTTTAAATCATGACATTTGACTGTTCGGACTTCTGACTGACGGACTGTTTTTACATTCAGCTTTTAAGAAGATGGACACAGCGAAAACCAGAGTAATTTTTGAATACGAGCTAGTTTCTGCTACGTTAGTCCCACGTCGGAGTGGGACTAACGTAGCAGAAACTAGCTCGTTACATCAATGCTGTGTTGGGAGAAGATACGGCTAACAAACGCACCGTGCGTTTTTGGTTTAACCGCTTTAGTAGTGGAAACATCGACTTGAAGAATGAACCACGAGGAAGACCAGCCACTAAGGTAAACAACGTTCAACTAAGGGTTATGGTGGAAGCCGATCCGTATCAACCTACCAAGGAATCAGTGGCATCTTTTGACGTTAACATACTCACAATATTGACCCATTTGCAGCCAATCGGTAAAATTAAAAACCTTGGAAAATGGGTGCCTCATGATTTGACTGATCTGCAGTGAGCAGCGCGCGTTGATGCTTCCCTGCCTTGAACTTGTTAAGCCGGTACAGAAATGAAGGGGTTCTGGACCGAATTGCGACGTGTGACGAAAATTTGATTTTTTACGATAATCGCGAGCAAACTACGTAATGGCTGACTCCGGGTCAAACGCCACACCAATGCCTTAAAGGAAAGCTTATCCATAGAAAGGTGATGGTAACTGTTTGGTGGTCACTTCATGGTGTAAATCACTACAGCTTCCCCCGATCCGGTCAAGCAATAACAGCAAATATCTACTGTGCAGAACTCTGAACAACGATGGCGATACTCGCAGCAAAACAGCCCCGACTCGTCAGTTGATCTTCACCATTATTGCTCCATGATAACGCAAGACCTCACACTCCTCGAGAAGCAGTTTTAACACTACAGAACCTGCAGTTAGCAGTTAGTCGGTTGGGGAGTACGCAGGATGGATGATCCTGCGTACTCCCCAACCGCCTACCATTTTTCCGCAATTTGGACAATATTTTGTACGGAAAATATTTTCTTCCCAGGAAGCAGTATTAAATGCTCTTCCACAGTTTGTGGATTCCAGTTCCCCAGAGTTCTATCGCAAAGGTTTAAATGAACTTTTGATTAGATGGCAAAAATGTATAGACAACGAGGGGTAATTACTTTGATTAAATAAATATATCTCGTCCTACAGAAAAAAATGTTTAATTTTTAATATTGTGGTTCATTTTAGGTATAAGTATAGTTAACCTACATGCGAAAAAACAACTTTTTGTAAAATATTATAAAAAGCGGTAATTATCGGTTTTTATCGGAAAAAAAACGATATTTTTTTTTATCGATTATCGGAACATTGCGATAATTGCATGCCCTAGTCTCTAGGTCTTATGGTTCCAGAGAAATCGTGATGAGTGAGTTCAAAATCGGGATCTCCTATATATATATATATAGATAAGGATTTGCAATACACCGATCAGTTGCTATTTTGCTAGATTTCCCTTACCTAGGGTGACATTTGACATCTCGCTTGCACCAACTATTATACGTATAGTTGGTGCAAGCGAGATATGTCCGTCTATATGACCTCCGTGGCGCAACGGCTTAGCGCGTCGGAAAGTAAACGGGGGTTGCGGGTTCGATTCCCGTCCCGAGTCTGGGTGTTTATGTATAATATGTATATATTTACAAAAGTATATAAGTAGTATATCAGTTGTCTAGTACCCATAACACAAGCGCTATGCAGCTTACTTTGGGATTAGATGGCGCTGTGTGAAAAGTCTGAGTATATTATTATTATATGTCACAGCCCTTTTATTCTGTCATCTTTACTTCTTTACAACTACCTTCTTGTAAACTGGTAACCCAAACATGCCCGAACAAACATAACCTAGACTCAGAAATGAAAAAAAAGTAATGCTTACTTCAAGCTCATTTTTAGTTTATTTTTTTTTTATTTAACTCTATTTTGACCGAAATTGCTCTAGAACCCTTTCAATATGTATGACGTATCATAAGCCAGTATCGTTGTACAGTATATTACTGTAGACATCTCAAAGTCACAAATTTACATATTAATATTTTACTTTTCTAAATATTATATTTTATATACACACAAATCTTTTATATAAATATTTTGTATTAAAGTCAGTATAAAACTCTTTGTTGAAAGAATAAGTAAAAATGAAACAACTGTCATTGTTTTGTAATTTGTTAATTTTTGATGGATACGTTTCTGTGACATTAAAAATAGGTAGAATTTTATTTAGCAAATATATATCAAATAACAAATTGCTATTGATTATTATTCATTTATACCTAAACTGGTGACCCCGACGTGAAAAAAAAAAAAAAATTTGTTTTTAAAGATCTAGCATCCAGTCATCATGTTTTTTTTCGTGAGGACATCTTACGTGGATCATTACAACCTGCTTATTCTGGTCCACATAAGGTCCTAGCGAGAGGTGACAAGGTTTTCAAAGTGCTTATTAAAGGTAAAGAAGTCACAGTATCAATAGACCGACTCAAACCGGCCTACATACTCGCAGACACTTTCAATAACCCTCCTCACATCACTCCTTTACCACCGGTGAGTGACAAAAGTAGTTCTACGCCCCCGACATTTGACGATTCTGGAGGGAATTTAAAGACAACACGTTTTGGACGTCATGTTAGATTTCCAGATTTTTATCGCCCTTAGCCTGGTCTCTGGAGGAGAGTGATGTAGACATCTCACGGTCACAAATTTACATATTAATATGTTACTTTTCTAAATATTATATTTTATATACACACAAATCTTTTATATAAATATTTTGTATTAAAGTCAGTATAAAAGTCTTTGTTGAAAGAATAAGTAAAAATTAAACAACTGTCATTGTTTTGTAATTTGTTAATTTTTGATGGATACGTTTCTGTGACATTAAAAATAGGTATAATTTTATTTAGCAAATATATATCAAATAACCAATTGCTATTGATTATTATTCATTTATACCTAAATTACTAATAACTTTTCTTAAAATGTGAGAGACAAAGACAAACACCAAGACGACATAGATATTATAACGTTAGGTAATTTATTATATAAATCTCTTGAGACGAAACAGAAATAACTGAAAAAACCATTACAGTAATAGATTCATAATTAAACTTTATAGCCTACAATGTGCATCTTTCCGATAGTTTCCCCAAGGAAAAACCACATTCCTATTTCGGTACCGACCAAAAGTAATAAAAACGCTTGCTTCACAGTGAGATATTTGTGACAACCTGAACCAAAGAATTCCTTGACCAGGACTATATCAGATTTCAGCTTCTGTAAGAAGAAAATAAAAATTTATTATTTTTTAAAACTGTACGAAATAGATTTAAACTTAAGACAGGTTAGATACATTCATTAGGTAGGTATTTAAATTAAATAATGAGTTTGAATAAACACATATTACATTATAGATTCTTACTCGCCTGCAGTTCATTACTATTTGGAGGTGCCATTTCTAATGTATAGTATCCTTTAGCAGTTTTAATCTTTCGAGCAAATTCTGATTCTAATGCTCGTTCCGCTTTTTCTGTAATGTAATCGAGATAAATTGATAATATTAGCAAAATAAATAAATCTTTGAAAAATAAAAATTAGTGACATTATGTCTGTCCGTCATGAATACTCGTAGTCGTAGAAAGAAAGCTAACCACAGACAACCTACCCCACGAGACTTGTTAAACTTGTAATGGATAGGAGTCGTTGCCTGTCATGCATGTATACCCACAAATGATCCCATAAAAAACACAAACGTGCGCTCGTTTAATAGTAACCAGAAAGATACGTAATCACAAAAAAAGAATAAAATACGCAAACAATGCCTAATTTTGCTGCAAGAGGTATGGAAGTGACAATCCTAAAAATAATTTCAAAAAGGACAATATCACATTTTGTCGGTAAGTACAAAACTAATTGTAATATACAGGTGCGAAAGGGAAAGAAGTATTCTGTCCTCCCCCACGCATGAGTAACAGCGCTATAACGGCAGCTGTCTAGAAAAGGGAAATAATTACCTGCAAGCTGTCTCTTTGGTTGCGGACCGCCGCAGGGAACGGACGTGTTGTAGAGAGCAGAGTGTAACGGTGCTTACAGACCGTACTATACAGTACATCTTGGCGACGACCTGTAAGTACCACGTACCCACATTTGGAAAGAATTACTTAAAAAAAAAGAATAAGAGGCGAATAACGGAAATAGGTAATAGAATGCAACGAAATATAGTCGAAGTGACTTAGTTAGACGTTATAATCAACGCTAAATATCTTTGAATACTTTGTAATTTGATCCAAGTAAATCCCGAATTGACACATTACCGAAAAAGGCGAGTTGCGAGTTCGATGTTGGCTATGTGGAAGAACTAAGTACTTAAGGTTAGTTTGTTATTAATATTAAGACTGTCTTTGTTATTCATTAATTATTACAGAGTAACTAGAGTATTCATCAGAGATTACGTGCAAAATGATGCAATGGTAATAAAGTGTTGCTTTGTGTAAGTGATTATCAAAAGATTTTTCTAAAACACCTAACATGCCTTTGATAATACATGTTGATGTCTGTTTTAAATTGAAAGTCTTCAGTTGCTCGAGTGACCCGAGGTCTGGTAGATAAATAGGGGAGTATCGGATATTCTTGGAATAATTGATATCTGAGCAATGCAGATATTCCAGAACATCATAGGATTAAATGGGATACTTTTGCGATTTTTTTAATCTGACATTGCTAGATCCTAGATCATTGCTAGATCGGAATGTGTAGATCACTGTGAACAGTGAGTTTTGGTATGAACATGAGATACAAATGCACTGAACTATCTGTAGAACTGAATATGACTGATATGCATGAGTAAAGTCGATTGAAATGGTTTTGTAACCAATTTACACCGTAGCTAAATAAAATTACAGGCTCCTGGTTGAAATTACCTCTATACACCTGCATCCTACTGGACCAACCAAACTGTAGATTTTCAATTGACCTGGGGTCACATAACGAAATTCTCTCAGCTGTCTACCCTCAAGATGAGAAAGAGGAAGCTGAAGAGTGTAAATTGCAGGTTCGTTAGTTGTATCATGAGCAGGTGGTGTCAACTTTGTATGGAGCTATTGCAGACTTTATATGGAAACAAAATGAGAGTGACAAGAGATGTAGAAAGAAAGAAGACAGAAAATACCAGGGATGTCATTACAAAATATAATTTATTGATATTATTTATCAATATATTGATATCTATTATTTATACTGAAATTTCATTTATTTCGTTAATTTGTTATAATTATTTGAGTACTACATATAAAAATAACAATAATAAAATATTTTACTTCATTGAACAAAGATATTTATAAATAATTTGAACAAAAATAACACATTTTGTTATCGATATTAATAATCGAATAAACTACTAATTGAATTCAATAATATAGCAACCCTGTTTGATGAAATGTCAAAAACTTTACAAATCGAAAAATTTTCTTCATAGCCGTAGATGATTTTTTCTATTTGATTTTAGCTTTTCTGTTTCGCACGAGCTATTCTCCCCCTGATCGCTTGAGAAAACTCGAATCGGTGTGATTGAAACTTGTGGATCAAGACAGTGACTTTTGAAAAGACTGGAAAAGTAGACTTTTGTTCTCCATAATAAATAATTAGAAATTGTTGTTATTATCAGAACTCGTGATGTAAAATAAAAAAAAATTATCACTAATTCTGTTTGTTTTATTAACTTTCCAAATTCTATTACCTTGTTATCCGCTGAACTAAAAAAAAATAAGCGAAAACTTTATAGTTTTCGCTAATTTTTATTTAGTTTAGTCATCTAAGAAAATACGCTCAGAGTACTATTTAAATCCTCGTCATTTTAGTTTATGGAAGCATTACCAGATGGCGCATAGTCTACACTTTTTTTGTATGGAGTTGTAGTTCTTCTCCTTGGAGTATATGTGTTCTGTGATCATGAGAGTGACTGAATCAAGGTCGACGATACATACCAAGTTAATGAAATGACAGATAAATAAATTACGAGACACCACCGTCAAGTTAGTATTCAGGTGTGAAAAATACCACAAGTAAACTATTACTTGTGGTATGCTAACAATACCTGTGATAGTAGCACTGCTGGTCATTCGATTGACAATAAGTTAAAAGTAACCCAAGATCCTGCATGAAGGGGGCTCGTACATAAAAGAAAACAGGTCGCTTTTTGCTCTGGTAGCCTTTAAGATAGCAGCAATGCTGGTCATTCAATTGACAAGTAAGTGTAGATAACACATGTCAGCAGCACAGCTGGTCATTCAATTGAAAGCAAAGTGAAAAACACTTGAGTGAGCAGCACGGCTGGTCATTAAATTGACACACGGCTGGTCATTAAATTGACAGTTTAAAACAACACATACTAGCACAACGCTGGTCATTCAATTGAAATCAAAGTGAAAAAAAAAATACTTTGTTAGCAGCACGGTTGGTCACGGTTGGTTAAATTGACAAATATGGAAACGACGTTTACATAAAGCACTATTTGACTAATCATTCAATCGACAACTCATAATAACAATATAACTGGTCATTAAATTGACAGATTTTACATACTGGTTGACCAGAATATTCAGAACATAAAATTTTAATTGAAAAAAGTTAATAAAATAAGCTCCTTTGTGGGGTATTTTTGAACGTCAAATCTAACGCAAATTTGGATTTCCTTCTGATCTTACTGAGAGGGAATCGACGGGAAATTTAGTCCGGAGGATTTTCTTCAACATCATTTTACAATATTTTGAAACAGGATATCCAGAAGGCGAGTAAATACATGTGCAAAGGAAATCACACCATTACCAGTCTCGTCATGGATGAAAACTTTTATTAGAAAGTATGATCTTTCAATTAATATTGTCCAATTAACCGATGCATAAACTTAAAATTAAGTGTTATCCTTAATAATTGATTTTTCCAGTTTCAGATTAGAAACGTGTAATTGTTTAGGGTGCCTATCAGACTTGCAGCATTACCTTATATTAATTTATTATTATTAAAGATTGCCAGCCCGACCAATCTCTTAATATTTCGGAAACTATGGTTTTCGGGGACCTAGGGTCCCAAACCTTCCACTGCAAAAAGCGTAAATACGAAATTCGCAAAGAGAGTCGCAATTACACCGTTTCAAGTTCTCAGCAGTGCTGGTTGCAGCATTCGCTGACCTGGCAAGTGTATCGGTACAAGTGGCGTTTTACATCGACGGTCTTCCAAGTTTCTAAGACTGAGCATCAATCCATCCTGTCTCCTGCCGTCGCCGCGCACAATACCGATAGGCTCTAAGATTGTAGGAATGTCGGCAGTTATAAGAACCCGCCGGATAACGTCATTCAAAATAACATGACGTGACATGCGGCCCACACTATATAAACAAGATAAACCGTGGTGACCTAGTACATGAGCAAGATCATCACAACGACAGAGATGAGGAAGATTAGTCCCGGCCTCTAGATCAGAAAGTCTGATATTGTCTAATAAGGTTCCTAAGTATTTTGAAGGTATTATCCGCAACCTGTGTCCTAATTTCTTCTCAAGAACAGCCAGTAGGCGGCACGGATCTCTTTTGGTGCTTCGAGAATCAAAAAGTTGTTAATGAATGTTTTGCATAGTTTCATCTCAGTGTTTCTGACAAAAGGCCGAAGTAGGCGGGTTAGTACTTGGACAAACATTTAACCAGACATTTCGAGCATTAGTCAAGCACGCAACCTCGACAGATCATCCTAAGGAAGGGCGAATAATAAATAGAAAAAGATTTTCCTTGTTGTACGTTGAGGAAAGAAGATCAGACAGTAATCACTCGTGATTTTGCGTAAAATACATATTAGATTCACTAATAATACAAATGAATTATGAAATTGAGCAGAGTTCTAATGACACTGTTTGCTGCTAAGTCTTAGATCAGTATTTATCCTTGTCATAGAAAATCTAGCCTACAGGACTTCAAATAGAGAGGCACCGTTGTCAGCCGTCCATCTGCGAAAATGCACATATAAATTCAAACACAAACTCGCGCGCGCTCGTTTAGTAGTAACCAGGAACCAAATATGCGACCTGTGTATAAGCGTTATAAAAATATATAGAATAAAATACATAAACAATGTCTTTTGCGGTAAAGTGGTGGTAGTGACAAACGTAAAAATAGTTTCAAAAAGGACAATATCACGGTTTATCGTTAAGTACAAAATTAATAATATGAATTTATAACAGAAGTGAGCAGAGTTCTAGTGATACTGGTTGTTGCAAAGTTGTTGTTTCCTTGTCTAACACGCTACAATTACTTGTTGCGCCTCACTCTTGTAAGGCAGCACGTGTAAGTAGAGATGAGAAAAAACGTATCGATATGTCAATATTGTTTCAATCAATTTAGGGAATCCATAATGACTATAATTCTTTGAAATTATATGTATATACATTCCTATTTCCAAATTGTCTTGTTTCCTTCCTACAATTACAAGCTTATAATTAATTGATATTTATTACATATTATATACTCAACGTCAAAAAAATCGCACCCGTTGAATAACATACTTAAAATAAATTTTAACCCCATCTGGAACCAATTATGGGGGCAATACTGGGTATCATTTGAAAGGTAATGAAAGCGACCATTCAAAAACAATTAAATGAAATGTTTTTTTTTTGTTTTTGTCTTCGAGCTCCTGGAGAGCGGTAGGAGCAGGATCCTGTGATCAGACCTGACGTTTAATTTAGTCCCAAATATGCTCTATCGGGTTCAGGTCTGGATTTTTCACTGGCCACTGCATATCTGGTATCCCCAACCTCTCGAATGTAGTCACGTACAATTAACGTGGTGTGAGAGCGAGCGTTATCATGTATCAATGTAAACCCACGGCCAACAAAGTCACCATAGGGGACTACATCTCCTCCAGGTTTTCGGTGATGTACCACCGAGCAGTCAGCGACCCTTGCCCTCGAAGATCTCCAGTCCGGAAAACGCACACAAATTCGGTTTTGCCATCTGCTGGTATGCCGCCCCAGAACATACAGGAATAACCGCCGTATTCCACCGTCTCTTGAATGCAGGCTTGTATGAATCGCTCTCCCTGCCGTCTGTACACTCTTCTGCGCCTATCATTACTGAAAAGGTAATCTCTCGTCTCATCTGAGAAGAGAACGGTTCTCCATTGGTTAATCGTCCAATTGAAGTGGTTGTAAGCAAACTGCAAGCGAGCTCTTCGATGCTGTGCAGTCAATTTCGGGACTGTAGCAGCTTTAGCAGGCACTATTTTCTTTTCTCGCAACCTTCTTCTAACCGTAGAGATGCTCACGGTTCTTCTGTGAGTTGCCTGGAGCTGCTGTTGCAACTCAACAGCATTAGAGAATCGATCTCTGAAACACGTCAATAAAAAGAACCGATCATCTCTTTCCAACGTGCAGCGTCGTCTGCCAGTCTCATGCCTCCGGATATAACCATTACTTTCCTGGAACCGGTGGTATAATCTTCGAACTGAAAAACGGCTCAAGTCAGTTGCCGATCAACATCACATTGCCGCATCCCTTACTGCAAAAGTACGATAACTGGCGGCTTCATCAGCAGTGGTATCCATGTTAAATGGTATTTTGTGCTTTAAATATGTTTTACTAAAAAAAACTTTTCACTGAATTTTCGCAAAGACTAAAGGACGAAAATGACGGGAAATCATGTTTTTTCTGCCTGAAGCAAAGATACTATACCACTTTTAAATTCCATTTCTTTTTGTACTGTCTTACCCACGTATAAAATTAGAAATTTTAACGGTCAGTAACAATGCCATGTTATAGAGCATTAAACGTGCTTTCATTTGATACATGTAATGCTTGGTATATAACGAATAACTAAGGAGCTAGGAACGATAAAAATTTGTTTTCCGAAACGTCCGATTTTCTTGACGTTGAGTGTACTTTTGATTTGAGTAATTGTTTTCAAATTGAAAGTTTTATGATTTGGACTAGTAAATTCGTACATATTTTATTTCAAAGTAAATAATGTTGGTTTGATTAACGTAATTAAAAAAAAAAAAAACGTGAAAAATATTCGATTATCGATAATATTATATCCACATGCATAATCACTTTTTTCTATAACTCGTTTTTTCTTATTTGTCTTAAATGATAAACAAATATGGCGTACAAAGAGCCACTGACTTTTCATAGGGCTGGGAACAATTGAATGAACTACTTTCTTTTGACGATTGAATGAAGTGAACTAAATGTATATGTCGCGTGTTTTCTTACTTGCCGTAAAACGTAATCAATCTTTACACGTCTTTTTTTATAAAATTCATATTTTCAATAAATTTTCATTTTACTGGAATAATATACGTAGATACATACATATCTTTACGCTCTATCCCTAACGGGTAGTCAGAGAGTAATAATTTAATAACAATATACTTAAATATCACATTGTCCGTAATAGATTAGTAAGTTGGCAATTAATATTTAAATAATTTTTTGAATAGAGACGTATTAAGATTGTTTACAATTTAAGACAATTAAGTAAAAACAGTTTTTTTTTAGATTGTTTGTGTCCATCTATCTAAAAAAGGGAAATTTCTCATATGATTTACCCAATGTAAAAATCATGTTATATTGGTATTTGTTTATTGTGTTTTGTGGTGATACAAAACGATGCTACATATCGATGTTTTTATCGATGCCCGTCAATACGATATGGGAGAAATCATATCGGTTCTCCGGAATATAGTATTCAAAATATCGAATGACTCGAGAGATTTATATTTGATCTATGAAATTTAAAAAAAAACAAGGTTAATCATCTGATTTAAGTTAAGTTTCCAGAACGCCACTATTACTTTCGAAAAGATAGTGGTGGTTTCAAAATGTTTTCATAAACATGGGGTACGATATATTTTTAAGCTCCCATCCCATTTTTAACCCGATTTATACGATTTTTAAGTAAAAACTTTGAAAAACGATATAATTATTATCTTCCGATATAAACAATATCGATACAATGACTCGATAATATCATTTATCTATACAATGGGTAATGATACATTGCGATACGATATATTGATACAAAGCGAAATATCGGATATTGCTAATGAATGACTTCATTCTTTCTATAAGACAATATTGACATACATACATACATACATATCCTCGCGCTGTATCCCTAACGGGGTAGTCAGAGAGGACGGAGCCCCAAGCGTCGCGGTTCTTACATACTTCTTTCGCTTCTTATGCTTTTGCCATTTCCGTCTGCTAACACTGGCTATTTGATCTTCATAAGTCAGCCTTGGTCTTCCTTGCCTTCTTTTACCACTTAATTTCGCTCTGTATATTTTCTTCGTCAGTCTTTCATCACTCATTTTTTCTATGTGCCCGAACCATTTAAGCATTCCTTTCTTCATTTTTACAATAACACTGTCGTGCGACCCTATCATACTGCGTATCTCCTCATTGCTTATCCTGTCCGCAAGGGTGACACCGCACATCTTTCTAAGAGATCGCATTTCTACTGCATATTGACAGGAAGACAATAATCCTAAATCTCAATTAAAAACACCATATTATTCCCAAATTACATTTAATTTGTTTCTAAATGAAGGAATTTACAAAAAATATATCTGTTTTTATGATATTGCTTTTTTAATTTCATTTTACTCACTTTTATACAAACTTGTCAAAAAAAAACGAATCTAAATTGCATTCATTCATCCCCTTAATCCCATCTGTAGAACAAAAATTCAAAACTGTCATGTCTATTTATTATCTGTCAGCAGTAATTTGGTTTTCTAAATAAAATGGGTTTTTATTAGTTTTTACGAACAATTTGAAGTGGTTTACAGTGAAATGTGATACTTTCATGTATTAGTTAAAGTTTAAAACGTTCCTCCGTAGCCAAAGTTCTGCAGTTTTTTTGGATTGCCATGTTTTTAGTACAAGTGGTGTTTGTTTACTATTTAGGACAAGTAACAAAAAACGTATTATAGTGCGCGCCGTTACATTGTCCGCCCACTTATGTCCCATTTCTTTGAACTTGACAGAATAGTTTGCTTAGAAATTTCTAAATATTTTAGATCTCGTAGGCTAGGTCGTGTGTGGTCTTTGTCTAGCACGTTGTAGTTCCACGCTGCGTCTCCATTACCTCGTTTGCTTAGTTTACATAAATTTAGAAATTAACAATGTCTATAGACAATTTTTTTCTATTATTAGATTATTACTATAAAATTGATTTTCCTCTCGTACGTGACGCTACCCGTGCCACCCACTTACGTCCCCCGTTCCTCTAACCCAGCCATTCCCAAAGTGGGCGATAACGCCCCCTTGTGGGCGCTGCAGGCCTAAAGGGGGGCGGTAAGAGACCCAGAAAAAAAATGGGGGCGTTGTGTAGAGGCCTGGGGGGTGATTTGTAATTTCATTTAGCTAGGAGGCATCTTAGACAACGACTGCATGAGCTTTCGACTCAGTAGACAAAATAAGTTTGGGAACCCCTGCTCTAACCTATACAAAATAGTTTGCTTAGAAATTCGTAAACATTATCTGTCTCGTGGTTGGTGGTCTGTGATACAAAACTATGTTTGTATCACTGACCGATGACGATAAAAACGACAGGTCTGTGATACATTATAATATTATATTTATGTATATCGTCTTAAAAAAGACTATCGTGTAACTTACCCTTAATAAACTCCATAAGTTTATCCTTTTGTCTCTTAACCGAAGGTTGGTTTAATTCAGATATTTCATTTATCATGTTAATCTTGTTTCCTGTGAAAATACAAGATTTTTACACGTGAGCATTATTTATTATTACGATACATGTGCGCTTATCTGTAGGCTATAGCGCAATGCTATGCTGCAGGATGCAAAGCGAATTATAGTACGTTGAATATGTATAAATTCTGCAACAAACAAAAAGATCGCAAGAAAATTTGGGGCCTTAGACCACCAAGATCTAGCCCAGTACGTGGATTCTGGGGTACCTAGAGTATAGCGTTCAGTACGTAAACTCACAGAGCGGAAATATCGTACCATCCAACTCGGGAGCTGATCGGTTTTTAAAATAACAACTCTCGCTCACATTAAAACAGTACATAAGCAATTGCTGGACCTGTGTAAGAACACCTCCGTATATTCCGAAACATATTTAGATACTTATATAATGACTTACTGTTCTACTCCGTGAAGTGGCAAAAACGACAGAGTCAAACTATAAAACGGACGGAATCTCATTCGTCAAGTCTAGTCAAAATACAGTGGACATTTAATTGACGTGCTCGATGACGTGTACCTATTAAGCGTCTCGCTTTCCACTTGGTGCAACCTCTATTACGTTATACCAGTCTATTCATTACGCACATGTAACAAGTGTTGTACTCAATCGAATACGAGTAAAGAATATTATAATGCATTAGTAGGTAAAGTAGAAAAAGTTAATTTAATTTTACAATAATTAATGTCGATCTAACGTCGTAGCAGCCATGCCGTCACATCCACATAACTTATCGAATTATTTTAAGTAGGTATGTCAGATCTTAATCAAAAATTAAACATTTCCCCCACAAACCCCAATTAAACCCCACATATAAAAAAAAGTAAAAAAGAATTTCCTTTTTTATGTTTAAGGGCGTCGGAGGAACACTAAGTAAATAAAATATAACTCAACACAGAATAGGTAGTTGATAGCATTTGTGAAAGTCGGTATCGTTATTTTGTCATGAGTGTGAGTAGTTACTATTCTGTTACGGTAGTTACCTATTCTGCATTATGAAGTCTTTCGGTTTTTTGAAGGCAGATGTTTTATTTATAACAAAATTAAGTATTTCATACATACACACATATACTCAGTCTGTATTCCTAACGGGGTAGTCAGAGAGGACGGAGCGCCAAACGTCCTTGCATACTTCTTTCGCTTCCTAAAATCTTATCATTCTCCTCACGCATTTTCACCTAGTTATGCGAATGCTTTTAATATTTTCGTCAGCTAACACTGGCTATTTGATCTTCGTAAGTCAGACTTGGCCTTCCTAAGCTTCTACTACCACTCACTTTCGATTTTAATCGTCAATCTTTAATAGCTCATTCTTTACGCCTGCCCGAACCATCTAAGCTTGCCTTTCCTCATTTTTACCATAACGCTGTTGTGCAATCCTGTTATATTGCGTATCTTTTCATTGCTTATTTTGTCCACAAGGGTGACACGCACGTATATTTTTAAGATCGCATTTCTATTACATTTATTTTACTTTAATTTGATTTCGGGCATAGCCAGGCCTTACTAGCGAACAATAAATTTGGCACCGACACCGCATTGTGGATGGCCATCCTAACCTACCCAAAAGGAGTGTTCTCATAGAGTCGATTCTGTTCTGGGGCTTTACTCTCAACTCGCAAACACTTTGTTTGAGGTTATTTTACGTAGTTTATCGAAAGCTTAGCCGCCCTTTTGGCTAAGTTAGATATATTCACACTGCCTACTAACACGGACAAGTATTACATTATGTACCTAAATCTATACATTTATAGACATTAAATAAAATCGAAGTAGGTACCTGTCTGTGATTTTGAAATAGACTTTTTCTTCAGCTTAAATGATTATTTTTACGTAACTAAAACCCAAATACGCTTTTTTTACATTTATGTGTGTCCGTCTGCCTGTTTGTTTGTCATGACTAATCTCCGTAACGGCTGAACCCATTTTGACGGGACTTTCATTAGCAGGTGGAGGATTTTTCAGAGAGTAATCTAGATTACTTTCTGTATCAGAAAAACGCCAAATTTAACGTGAGTAAAACCGCGAGACACAGCTAGTAAATATCTATAATGTGTAGGTAGTCGTAGATATACTTTTACTCAACACTTCAAACTTTTTTTCTTTTGATGTTATCCATTTTATTGAAGTGCCATATGCATATATCCTTTGATTATATACTTGCCTAGACCTCAGACTAAATAAAAAAAGGAAGACATAATCAACATCACGAACGACACAGTGAAGAAGTATTTTTTAACATGTGGTTTGCACATAAACATAGTTTCTTTATGAGGCAAACCATAAGGAACTAATCAAAAGCAACGAAACAAAATTTCTTACGAAAGACCCCGGTGGTTCTTCTAACAACGTTTGTGAATGTCGTCATGATTTTTAGTTATTTAAATTGCATAATATGTAACATCAAACATGCATCAAAATATAGTTTTTATTGAATTTCACTTTTTACTGCAGAACGAGATAAAAAAAACTGTGTGATATGATGACAAGTAGGTGTGTCATTTTTACTTTTTAATAAATTCCATTGATTTCCATTACAAAGGATACAATGAAACATGAAAAAAGGTTATTTTCTCTTTATTTCTTAAGATCTATTTTTTTTTAATTTATGCACCATCGTGAATTGTATTGTGGACCTGACCACAAACTGGAATTTTTGAGTAAACAATCTTCAAATGAAATCTTCAAATTTGGTCTACGTAGGGTACGCAGGTACCCGATTGAATAATATTTTGTAATTTGTATGTACTGTTTACCTTTTCAGATACTAAGATACTTGTATCGTTGTATCTTAGAAACCATCATGTCTAATCGATTTGAAAATATTTTACTCCGAAATTATAAAATTAATGTGTTACCTCTATGAAAGCCTCTATCACAGAATAATTAGTTACTAGCATAAACTTTTGTCATAGGAACCCACAAGGTATAAACGAAAAAATTGATGTTACAATTAGGTATTCTACATAGAAGTACCACCTAT
Source organism: Zeuzera pyrina (assembly GCA_907165235.1). NCBI lineage: Eukaryota > Metazoa > Arthropoda > Insecta > Lepidoptera > Cossidae > Zeuzera > Zeuzera pyrina. The sequence goes on from OU015617.1 coordinate 9,535,771, forward strand.
CATATTGTACATACAATCGATTTGAAGAATTTTTACTAAAAACTTACGAAGTCAATATTTTAGCCTTTTTAAGGACTCGCTGTATCTTAGAAAAGGAAAAGGTAAATATAAAAAAAAATTGTACCTATACCTAATTGTATACCTATGTAGTACAATTAATTTGAAGACCTTAAACTCAAAATTTGGAAAGTCAGTAGGCCAGGTTCACAGAACTGTGTCTACTTTATCTCTAATTACTATTTTCTACCGATGAAATGCTCGAAAAACCTAGACACTTTTTAAATTCGTGGAATGGATGTCGATCATACCAAAAATATTATTCAGCGTTGACGTATTATTTCAATAAGACGTCATATTCATATAAGTATGTATATAGTATAGTAGGTACTAATAGGTAGTAAGTTTATCCACGCCTACATACATTCCTCATAATAAGACGGCACCTAGGCAAAAACCGAATGTTTTTTACTTCTCTCCTTTCGGTATTGGTCCTTGGTATGTAGTAGATAATATCCCAGATTTCAAGAACTACGAGTACCAGTAATTATTTATTTCCATACAACAAAATATCGTTTAAGATTTTGTGCAGTGTTTCCGAAGTTCAACTACCTTAAATTTTTTCAGAAATTTACTATTTCTAAAGTACATATCTCACCATCTATATACATTATGTGTATATAGATAGTGTATGTATATGTGTATGTAATGTATATGTGTATGTATTATAAATCAGTGGTTGTATATTGTACTAATGCAAAAATTTATCATTTAAATAAAAAAGTCTCCTTGAAAATTTCTATCATTTTTAAAGTATTGATACCCCACACGCTTATGCGACTGGAACTTTTTTCATCCATCAGTTACATACATGGAATGCCACCCCTAACTTTTTTTCATACTTTGACTACTCTGTACAAGCGGTTCATCGAATACACCTACTTTCCTTTCATTTATGGAATACCAATAGTCCGCGAATAAAATGTCCGTGACAGACAGACAGACGGACACGACAAAATTATAAAGGTTCCTGTCTTTGCTATTTGACTACGGAACCCAAAAATAGGCAAACAAAAAGTAAATACATAAGTACTGAGTGTAACAAATCGTTAAAAACATTAGTAATTTAGATCTAAAACGTTTAAATAGCAAATCTGATACAACTTTTTTAATTTACTTCAATAGGCGTTGATTAGAATGTTTATGTAGGGTATTTAATAATTTTCTTTTCCTTTTTACAAGTTAACAGTTATTTTTTTGTTTTCAAATCAGAACGTTTTCGCCAAGTCTATGCTTTATCTTCTTTTCTAGAAGCCTCCTTATCTTTTTTCGTCTTTTCAGCTGGTTTTTGTTTCTCATTTGGTTTTTCACTTTTTGGCGGTTCTGCTTTCTTCTCTTCTTTGGCTTTAGCTTTAGCCTCAGCAGCTAATTTTTCGGCTATTTCTTTTTTCTTTTCCTCCTCTTTTCTTTTTGCTTCGGCTATAGCTTTATCATGTGCAGCTTTAATTGCAGCTTCTTTTGCCTGCCTCTTTCTTTCTTCTTCTGCATCCATTTGTCTTACTGTATTTTCTAATCCACCAATGAAACCATCTACTGACTTAGCCGCAGTATTTTCCAAGGCCTTTCCAACAGGTCCATTAAAATAATTCGAAGCTATTGGCGGTACTACTTCAGTTTTCGCGTACTGCCATGCTGTACCCAGTGCAGAGCGAAGCGCCTTACTGGTAGCTAAAAACAATAAGTTTCAATTTGAGTATACTTTATTTAACATCAGTACTTGATACTGCCTAGATCAACTTGATAACATAAATGTTCAGTAGTTACCATTTTATTTCATTAAACATATAATAATTAATGTAGTTTCGATGAGTAAATAAAACTTATTATAAAAATATCAGAACACTTTATTTAGAAACTCGAGACCTTTTTTATCTTCATTTTTTTATTTTTCTTTTGACGTTTTCCAATTCTCTTTCAAGGTATTTCAGTTCTCCTTCTAATTGTTTATCACGAAGTGCTGTTATCTTAGACATTAGTAATTCCGTAGCTCTATCTAGCTTAGCTTCGGCCTTTTCTACTATACGATTACAAAGAAGTACTTTTATTTTTGTATTTGAAACTGATGTCTTAGTAACAAACCATAATTTTGAAATAGCCGGCTGAATTGCTCTCAACGAAACTGAAATAACAAAACAAATGCGGATTTATTTATTGAAATATAAACTAATACAGATTCTCAAATAAATACTGAAAATATATTACATTCAACACACCATAATAGAATTCTACATCCACTTTTGTTTTGCTAATTGAATAAAATTTACCTATTTAAAGCTTATCAATGTATGTACATACCCAACGCCATATCAAGTGCAATTCTGCTGGCCCTCGCCATTTATATAATTTTAATTTGATAATATGTTCATTTTTATTTAGGACGTCAAGTTGATTGTTCGCATTCACCTAGTAGGAGCATTCACCAATTATGACAAATTCACTAAGAACAACAAATTCACGTTGCCCCTGACATGACGTTTAAATTTTTTTTAATATAACAGAAATATTATGAAAAATAAAGTAGTGCTCAGGCAATCGGTAGTAAAACCTTTTAAATATTTTCCTTTTTTAACCGGCCGAAATTGAAATTAGGAATCAAGATGATAGAGGTGTACCCCTCAGGCCCTCAGTGCCTACTATCTACGATGCATATCATAAAAAATAAAAGTCGTGAAACTAAAACCCGTAGAATCTACATGTTATACAAGAACTTGCAAATAAGAAGAAATAACTGTAATTTATTGAATTCATTGCGAGAATCGGTGACTTATTTTACTTTCCCTATTCCCTTCCTATCACTTATCTTATTATACTTGCAATCGTTAAACAAGGGAAAATATGAGATCTCCGATTCCGACAATAATTTCAATAATTTGGATTTATTTCATATGGTTTGCAAGTTTTTGCAAAATACCTAATAAGGTTTAAGTTTTGTAACTTATTTACATTTCTTTAATGTAATAAATATTGCTTTATGTTTCACATTTTTGTATATTTATTGGAACCAAGTTCCTTAATGCGGCTTGCGGGAGGTGTGTGAGAAATCGTCACGTGACGAAAAAGCATTATACCCCCTCCGTTCGACTCTCAGCTACTCTCTATCCGTCTCTATCTAACACACGCTAGTTAATGGAGCAACGTAGAGCAGGAGTGCGAACCGCGCGCCGCGTTGCGCTAGGTTTGTAAGCTCTTCGGCTCTGTAGCCTGGGCCCGAGAATAAGACTGCGGTGCTCCCCGCCTGTCGTAAAAGGCGACTCAAGCGGCCTTCGGGGTTGCGGCCGATCGGAGTGGGGGTTCCGATTGTCTTTCCACACGACCCCGAGGAGGACGACAGTGCGTGTGGTCCGCGCTGTCGTAGCACTGCAAGGGTGCAGGGGGACTCTGTAACTGCCTACCACGAGAAGTTCGGCACAGCGCGAGAGCAGCTCCAGTTGCGTTCCATAGGAGATCTCGAAGCCCCTCGACAACACGCCCCGATGGTATCCCGCCTCCTCCCCGAGCGGGACAGGGATGCATAAAGCATTCCCTGACGTAAAAAAAGGTTCGCTAACACTATACATAGATTCACAGTGATCTTTCCGTCTCTTTCTATTACATACAAGTATGTGTGTATGCATGCAAGTATCGAAATTTGAGCAGCAAGCAGTGTGTGCGACCGGCTGTATACCCTCATTACACGAGGAAATTTTGTTAAAACTTATTTGTTTTTTGTTTTGAGAAATGGAAACTGCAGCGAGGGAATTTCCTTCCTGACAGGGGTCCCCCCACTGCACACGTTTTTTTGTATTATATTTATTTTTATTTTTGTATTATGCCATATATTAAAATCCGTTATATGGTTTCGATTATGTGTAAACACAGGTACACATACCTACATACGCTGCTAAAACAAATCGTAAGCACTTGAATTTAGGTATTGGCGCGCTCGGGCACTCATGTATGCGTGCGACTTTCGTAGCTTTATTGTAGTGTGATGAGTAACGAAGCGACTTCAGTATAAAATATAATTTTGATACTTTTCCGAATCAAAAGTTTCGATTTTTGTTAGTAAATTTATTTCATTTTAGCTAAATACATATACTATTTTTAATTAGTATTACGTGTTCTCAACACTTTAAATGGATGTAAAGGAAGTACAATAACATTCCTTAACACTAATATTGTATTTAGTTACATATTATTATGTTTAATATAGGTACAATTTTAAAAGTAAAGATTGAATAGAGGTTAATATTTACCTATCTAGCACTATTAGTATTAGGATCGATTACCTAGAAACCACTAGTTACGTAGTCATGATTAGATATAATTATCCTTTACTAGTCAAAACTCAAGTTCACATCCCTGACTAATTAAAAATAACTTCGCACCGTTGTAATGAAAATGAACGTGATGATATTATGCACTTTTTTAAGTAAGTGAGACTCCAGTTATTCAAAAACAGAGAGATTCGTATAGAAATTCAATGGCAGTTTCTTAGCTTTAAAGAAATAAACATACAATACAGACAACAATTCTATAAGTATTTATTTTGGAATCAGAAAAACTTTAAATGTCTAATTCAGTCATTTTCAAAAAGATCGTCTATATACAGACTTGGCTTTGTTGCTGCTTTATAAAAAAAACTAGCAAACTCGGCCCATTTCACTGGGCGTTAGTTGAAGTTAAAATAAATTAAACAGTTTTTATAATTATTTTGATACTGCAAAAAAAAAAAACAAAAAAAATTCTACTGATCCGATCGCTACCAAATTTTACAGGAACACTCGCTAACACATACGTACATCGCCTTTTATATATATATAGATAGATGTAGTGCAAAATATATGCATATTACAGATGCAACTTAAATAAAGAGAGCTCATTTAAAATCTCAACTTCTAAACAACGGATCACGATAAAACATACCTAATGTGCAACCTGACTCTAAGGGATGCAATTATAAAAACCATCTTTATATTCTTGCAGTATTTATTGTACTTAAAAGGCTTAAGTACATATATGTTGTATATCCAGACAGACAGATAAAAATTCTAAAAAAACTGTTTTGGTTCCCATTAGTGCTATGCGTACCGTCTAGGTTATTTTTTGTTGTTTTTTTTATTAACAGGTCCGGATCAATTTATAATTTAATTATTTGTAAAGTTGGTTTGTTGATTTGTAAACGCTGGGTGTGTTGCCTTCCCTCAGAGAAATCACCCGCCGCTTCCTCTTGGCCACAAAGCGCCATAAATTTTCATTAAGAATTAGATCTCAAAATTCGAATCGACAAAATTTAACACTTTTTAAAACATTATATATAATTATATAAATAAATTTTAATTTAGGTTTTGTAAATTTTCGTATCGTATTTGATATAAATATAATCATACATAGACAACGGTTTTTATTAATTTATTGAAATATTGACAATACGAACCAACATTTAGTTATATATTCTAACGCATAACATTCAAACGTAGCGTTGTCTCTTTTCGACTTACGGCTTCTTGTGTGTGTAAGAGAAAACAACAATACTTTTCTCAAAAAGTAATTTTTTTATGTGACATCATTGTAATGTCAAAACGTGCCGGTCCGCCATGCTTTGCGACTCGCTGACAAGTACATGAAGTGTTAAAACATATCAATGAATTTAATATTTTTCAATGTTTCTGAGATATTGTGCTGGATATTGGAACTGTTTTGTTAAAGGAGAAGCTAGCATAATAATAATTTCTAAGTGTAGTGTGTTAGGATGTGGCTCGAGGAAAAGCAATAATCAACGAAATCTATAATGCCACTGGTGCGTAACAGAAATTCATCAATTTAGTCTGATGTCGTATATATTTCCATCGTAATTACTGTGTTTCTTAGTTTACTGTATTATGTATATTTTTAGTTATTAGCAGTTTTTATTCATATAATACAGTAAATTACTTCGTATCAATTTTTATTGTTATTGCAGTTAGGGCTGTCCATGTACCCCAATATTAAAAAAATATCGATAAATACAGGTATCATGCTTATATGTCGTAATTATCTCGTTTCAGATTACCATCATGTATTATTAGAGGAAAAGAGTGGCTTGACATAATCGGAAAAGAAAATTAAAACCCCTCTATAAAAATTACATACATGTACATGATATATACATATATGTATATCTTCACGCTGTATCCCCAACGGGGTATTCATGATATATATTTATGTTATTTGCATTTCGAAGAATCTTCTTTCAATAGAACATTAATAAAATAACTTTACGGTGCTTGCTTGCTTCATGCATTACCCTCGCAAAGATTATTTATTGGGAATCAGAGAAAATATTTAGTGGTAATTAATTACTTTTTAATTTCATGACCATGTAAATCCTCTATTGAGAAAAAGTAACAGGAAAATATTAATTGTTTATAGAATGTGGCTGAACTTTGATTTAATGTATCCGAGAGAGAAAAATCTGCTCATAGTTCTAAAATTGTGCTTTTGAATGATGTGAATCAAGACCACGCCGAGTTATTTTTGCGACCAATAAGAGCTTGTAGTGGTTTTATTAATAACCCAGATGCGGTGCAATTTAAAGAATCTTTTAAAAAACTTAAAGAGTAGAAAGAAGAGACGAAGGTGTCGGAAACTATTCTTATGGAACAAATAACCGTTTTGATTTGCTCTTGTAGGATGGATTCTGCGAAAGCAATAAATAATTTCACAGAAACAAGTTCTTTTCTTGACGTACAAAAAAACGTCAGCGACATGATGAGTACAAGGACTGTTTAAATTTAAATCTCAGTATTCAAAAGTTTAATTCTGTTACAGTTGGCCCTTATGCGTAGGGAATAAGGTCGATTTTTGGTGGAACTCGAAACATAACTTTTGGTGCTTATATCTCGAGACCTAGGCTTTATCGAGTTATGACCTAAAAACGCATTGCTAGGTTTAAGGCCTACTATCGAATGGTATAAGTCAAATTAAGAAAGAAGAACCAAGTTACACCTCGAATATTCCCGAGCGATGACGTATCATGTACCTATGACTCATGCAAACAGGCGGCATCGAGAACAATGTCGAATTACCGTTAGCGAGCGTAATTCACTAGAAAGTTCCACCCTCGTTTTAGGCGACTATAAATAGAGCTCCGTGTCCGCCGCCGACTCAGTCTTTCTCAACTATCGTTCGAAGCGATATATCGAGGCGACATCAAGGCGAATTACGAAGACCACTACGACGACTTTGGATAGAACTCTGCGATTCGGGAACGTTGTTATTGAGTGAAGCGTGTACCTTCGGTGACTACTACGCGAGTACCTACTTCGAGGGTGACTACGAAGATTAGGAACCGCCGTAATTAAGTTCGCGTGTTCTTGACATCTACTTGTACGAAGAAAAATAAACTCTTTGCACCCTTAACCGGCATCTTATTACCCTCAGTTCGTAACAATTGGTGTCAGAAGTGGGATGCCGGTCACACCAAGGGACGAACAAGGAGTCCGTACGAGACGTCAAGCAACAATTGATTTGGTGCGTCAAGAGGAAGCACTACCTGACACACCCACCGACGGAACTCCCGCTACCGCAGGAACGTCCGCGACGGCACGAGTGCCCGTTTCTACCGGAATGCCCGCTAACGTCGGTACGTCTGGAGCAGCTAACTTTGACATGGCAGTGTTACTAGCTAGCCTAGCTGAAATTAAGGCTAGTACGGAAGCTAGCATAATGAAAGCCATGGAAGCCACAGAAGCTAGCATACGGGAAGTTAGAGAATCTACAGAAGAAAGCAAGGAAGAGATACTGAGATCCATGGATAGCAGAATTATGGCGTTGGGCGACACCATGGACCAACTGGGAGCAGAGATTAAGGATATTAGGAGCGAAGTGGAAAAGCATGATGTCCGTATAAGTGCACATGACAACATTTTGACAGAACATGACAAAGACATACAAACCCTGTATGAGAAGGTGCAGAAAGTCCGAGTAAGGGGCATCGTGTCCGTTCCCAGTGTTTTACCTAAGTTCGAAGTACCTCACTTTGATGGGACGACATCATGGACAGCTTTTCGGCTCCAGTTTGAGACGGTAGCAGAGGGTAACGGGTGGGGCGATACACAAGCACTAACAGCCCTTACACTTGCTCTGCGAGGTGATGCAGTTCAGGTGTTAGAAAATGTTTGCAGCAAAGGAAGGACGCTAGCCGATATGCTCGAGGCGTTGTAGTCTCGATATGGGGAAAAGCATCTTGAGCACGTTTATAGGGCCCAACTATGAGACCGTGCCCAAAAGAACAATGAAAGTTTGCAGCAGTGGGCCATGGCAGTTGAGTGCATGGTACGACGAGCATATGCGTCTACGCCGGCGCTTATCGATACAACTGTCGTGCAAGCGTTTGTCGACGGGATCCGTGACACGGAAGTTAGAGCTGCGGTCCGTCTGGGACATCATCTGTCAAGGCAGCCCTGGCACACGCACTTGAGGTGGAGGCAGTGCGTCAAGACAGCCGAACTCATCGTGTGCGAGAAGTCACGATGCAGGTAAGATCGCAAAGAGGACCAACCTGTTATGAATGCGGTGAGAGAGGTCATCTTCGTATCAGTTGTCCCAGTAAAAGGGTTAGGAAAACGTCGTCTGGGACACAAGTTGACCTCGAGGAATTAAAACTAAAAACAGCCAGGTCTGCGGGGCAAGCGCTGGCTGGTCAAAGGCAAGCCCCTATTGTGATAGTCTCCCAGATGCGTGATGGGAACAGCTTGATCGTTGAAGGAAAGCTGAACGGAAATCGATGCTGCTTCACACTGGACACCGGTGCATCACGTACTATTGTTAAGCCTGATCTACTTCCACGAACTGTGAAATGGGAGAAAGGATCTTCACGTTGCCGGCTACAGACTGCTACGGGCCAGCCAGTGCTTGTTCTTGGTGAAACAAATGCGACATTGAAAATGGGTGATAAGACGGTGACACATCCAGTTCTTATAGCTAACATTACAGACGATTGCATCATTGGGTTGGACTTCTTGGCAAAGCAACGTTGTGTTCTCAATGTAGCAAAAGGGGTATTAAGGTTTCCAGATGAAGAAGTTTTTCTGGAAGGCGCAAAACAAGGATCAGTGTACAGTTTGAAAAGAACTGTTTTGCCGCCAAGGTCGGAAACCTTAGTAGATATACGATTCTCACCGACAGTATGCAGTAAACGCAGTGTTATAATAGAAGACATTGGGAATCACCCCGACTGGATAACTGCGCGAACCCTAGTAATGATTTCGGGACAAGCCAAGGTACGTGTTGTCAACGTTAGTAACAAGGAGGTCGTTTTAGAAAGGAACTGCGTAGTGGGCAGATGCGACCCTGTTACGTCCCTAAGAAGAGTAGACTTGCATGAAACAGACCACGGTAATCATGCTGCAACACATATATCCACGTTACTTGAAAACTGTCGGGAAAATTTAACCGATCTGTAATGTCACAAGGTGGAACAGTCCTTGTTAAGTTATCAAGACATCTTTTCGAAAGGCGATGACGATTTGGGACGTACTGGGCTTGTAAAGCACCGCATAGATACGGGAGATACACAGCCTATAAGACAGAGACCTCGACGTATTCCACTAGCAAGGGAGCAAGAGGTATCAGAGATGTTAAGAGAAATGGAGAAGAATTGCATCATCGAACCATCGACTAACCCTTGGTCATCTCCTGTTTTTCTGGTTAAGAAAAAGGATGGCAGTACAAGATTCTGTGTCTATTCTGTGACTACAGAATGCTGAATAGTGTTACAAAAAAGGACAGCTATCCCTTACCACGCATAGATGACACGTTAGACTTGCTAAGTGGCATGAAATGGTTTTCCACAGTTGACCTCAAAAGTGGATATTGGCAGGTTGAACTCAGCCAGGAGAATAAAGAAAAGACTGCGTTCACTACTGGCCCTGGAAATGGTCTCTGACAGTTCATTGTTATGCCATTTGGACTGTGCAATGCTCCGGCTACATTTGAGCGCTTAAAGGAACGCATTTTAGTGGGGTTACTCGGCGACGCGTGCTTGGTCTATTTGGATGACATTATCATCATGGGGCGCAGCTTCGTGGAGCACCTGCATAATTTGGAGAAGGTTTTCCAAAGAATACGGGAAGCTAACCTGAAACTCAGTCCTAAGAAATGCACTTTGTTCCAAAGGGAGGTTGGATACCTAGGGCACATTATCTCTGCACAGGGAATCCGAACGGACCCAGAGAAAATAAGAGCTGTCCAAGAGTGGCCGAATCCTTCTGACAAAACCGACGTGCGCTCTTTCTTGGGACATTGTGCGTATTACCGCCGATTCGTCAGGAACTACTCTGAAGTGGCGAAGCCCTTACATCGGTTGACAGAAGACAAGTGCCAATTTGAGTGGAATCCTGAATGTGAACAAGCATTCACATTACTCAAGCAGCATCTGTGTGAGGCTCCTATATTGGGCTACCCTACTAGAGAGGGACATTTTGTTGTAGACACGGACGTCAGCAATGTCGGCATTGGAGGAATTCTATCTCAAAAACAAGGAGAACAGCAGGTTGTCATTGCCTATTTCAGCAAATGTCTTTCGAAACCAGAAAGAAATTACTGCGTTACACGCCGGGAACTTCTAGCTGTTGTTAAGACCTTACAACACTTTAAGAAGTATTTAATCGGAAGACAGGTTACTCTTCGTACTGATCACGCTGCTTTACAATGGCTTCTTCAGTTCAAAAACCCAGAGGGACAGGTAGCGAGATGGTTGGAACAGCTGCAAGAATTCGACTTCGTGGTTGAACATCGGAGAGGAAAATCACATTCTAATGCTGACGCTTTATCCCGACGTCCTTGCGAAGAATCTTGTCGGCATTGTTCGAGACAGGAAGCTAAAGAGAACATACGGGTTATAAAAGTAAATGCTTTAGATAACACGTGGAGCGACGAAGCCATGGGGGATGCACAGAAAGAAGACAGCGACTTGAAGTACATAATAGAGTGGAAGCAACGTGGCCATAAGCCAGCTTGGAGTGAAGTGTCGGAGTTCAGCCCAATTACGAAAAGTTATTGGGCTCAATGGGACAGTCTGGTGGTAAATAATGGAGTTCTTCATAGGAAATGGGAGTCGCCCAGTGGACAGGAGGTTACCATGCAGGTCGTAGTCCCCCGAGGGAAAGTGGCGTCGGTGTTACGTCAGATTCATGATGGAGTATCGGGAGGACATCTAGGCGTAAAGAAAACCTTGGACAAGGTGAAGAAAAGATTTTACTGGGTGCGGTGCCGCAAGGATGTGGAGGACTGGTGTAGGAAGTGTACAGCTTGCTCTTCAGTAAAAGGGCCGCAAACAAGAACCAGAGGCCAGCTGAAATTGTATAACGTGGGAGCGCCTTGGGAAAGAGTTGCAGTCGACGTAGCTGGACCGTTTCCTGTAACTGAAGACGGAAATCGTTACATAGTCGTCCTTCAAGACTATTTCAGTAAATGGCCAGAAGCGTTTGCTGTACCCAATCAGGAAGCTCATACAGTTGCCAAAAAGCTCGTTCAGGAGGTATTTTGTCGGTTTGGCGTACCTTTGGAATTGCATACTGATCAAGGTAGGAACTTCGAGTCGGCATTATTCCAAGAAGTTTGCCAATTACTTGGGATACATAAAACGCGTACGACACCAGGTCATCCGCAATCCGATGGAATGGTAGAGAGATTTAACCAGACGTTGGAGAATCACCTGGCCAAAGTAGTGGAAGAACATCAAAGGGACTGGGACTTAATGTCTTACCGCTCCGCTGTACATGATAGCACAAATTTCACACCATCTAGGATCAATTTTGGACGAGAGATACGACTACCAGTTGATGCTCTAACGGGAATACCACCCTTTGCACCCTTAACCGGCATCTTATTACCCTTAGTTCGTAACAATTCAAAAATTATTTAATAAAAATTGTGCTATTTAGTTAGCTATATTTATTTATTTTGTGAATATGTTATTAAGAATTTTACGTACGTAATATAATTATTATTTTACAAACAGTAATATTAACAAACAGTTCTATTTTTCAAACCCAGTAAATCATTCAACATTTATCAAAGCGCTCCATAAAAATATGAATTTCTTTTAAAAAGCAATTTTATTTCTGTAATAATCATAGACGTACTATTAAGTATTACAAAAAGAGTTACCTAAGTAATTTGTTTGTATGTAGGGTTAATTTAAAGTTCCATACGAAAATGATCGAAGGACAGAAAGGGGCTATCCTTGAAGGCGCCTGTTGCTATTGTTGCTAATAACACCCTAAAATCGCCTAAGCGCAGATTCTAATTATATACCGACAGCATCGAACTACGCTGACTGCTATTTTGAGTTTCAACAATATTTCAGTACTTTTGTATAAATGTATGACATAAAAAAAAGCCCTCCCTTTTTCTGAAGACATCATGCAAAATTATTTTTATTTCAATACTGATGCTGATACAAAATTTCTTTCAACAACTGATTTAACGACATCTACATAGGAGATACTTGGGACATCACTAATAGGCAGCCATTGTTTGCGACAGTGGAAGTTTAGGCGGCACGTTTATTTTGTACTTGTTTCATGTCCTTTACTTTCTCTAGTCATTGTAACAACCTAATCCTCGGACCATGAAAAATTCTTGTGGTTAATATACTAACCTAACCTAAGCTATCCAAAGAGAATGTTCTTATAACACGGATTTAATTCTGTATTAAGATTACTAATAACGTAAAGGACATCGGCTATATAGGTATAGATTTCTTTGCTTGCTAAAAATTAGACAACCATAAAAATATAAACTTTTAAAATTTCGCGTTGCATTATAAAATATATCTAAAACGGGAAATTTAACGCGATTACCTTTTTATTTTGGCTTGACCCAATCATAAAAATAATATCTATGATCAAAAAATTAATATTAAATCTGTGATTAAATCGCACAAATTTTTCAGTCATAAAAGTTAACGAAATTAATATCTTAAAATAATAGATCCCGTAATGTAAAACTTTAAAATCTTAAACACATAAAAGGTTATCCCTATCCTGTCCCTCATTACGGAAATACAATGATCATTATGTGCATACAAGTGATTAAAACACGTAGTAGTCGCAACTTGATATAGAGATTACAAAATTATTGTCTTAAAAAATATAATTGTGTTAAATGACGCTTTAAATCTTAGAAATTTATAATGATTGTCTTGTGCTATGAATATGTCATCATTTTGTTGAATTTCACAAAAGAAATTTACAAAATTTTATCAATTACGAAGCAATGTAAAGCTTAGCCAAAAACCTTAAGGTTTCTGAGAATTAGAGCGTCAAAATATCACTATTTCTCACAAAAATGTCAAAGGACTCTTAACAAGTGAAACAATTTTAATCGAGTTACAATGAAATGAATATTTGACGAGTACCAATGGACGTACAGTACGTCCATCTGAGTACCCCAGACAACCTACCCGTGATGAGTACTTAATAATACCAAGAAAACGGATGTAATCATAAGGAATAAACTTTGAATGCACAAAATTAAAAAGAAATCTACATATTTATAAAACGACATTTCAAACTGCCAGACAAGAAATTCCTACATACATAGGTAGGTATATTTGATCTCACTTCCAATGGTGTTTAAATTACCAAAATTTTAGGTCGATGACATTTATCCTTGGGCCTTCCTTGGATATTGAACTTGCTTCTGACTACTCGCACTTACTATAGTCGTGCCGTGTTAAAGTGATCAAATGAAATGTTACTTAATTATGCAATATAAACGTTTAATATTGTAAAATCCATAATTATTATTTTGATTACATTTATTTTTACCTTATAAACTTATAAACTCAAGTGTAATATGTTTTATGTTGAAATGCCATATTTAACTGACTTCAAAGAAAAGAAGGAGGTTCTACGTTCGTCCGAATGTATTTTTTTTATGTATGTTTACCGATAATTTCGTCAATTGTGTATCGATATTAATGATTTTTTCTCCGTTGGGTTCAGCCGTTCAGTATAGCTCCGAGGGAGTCCCATTTTAATTTTACTGATATTGGAGCTTGGATTTCGAAGATATACCAAAATAACACTAACCGCTTATAAGCTTTATTTATATTGATGATTATTTTGTATATCATTCTGTTCCAGAATTAGAAAAGAAGTTAGTTGTAGACCAACCCTAGATATTTATTTAAGTTAAGATCACTCAAAAGGGAGACATAAAAAACTTTTTAAGAAAAAAATTAAACTGAATTCAAAAAAAACCACTGAAAAGCACGAAATAACTATATTTCACTAATCAAAACTCAAGTACAAAAATAACTTTGTAAATATAATGCACATAAGAATCAGATAATGAATAGTTTTAAGTTTATACCCATACTTATATAATTAAATATGACAGTTATTGGTGTCGGTACCAAATCAATGTGCAGCAATAGAAATTACTAGTTTGGTAGGCTAGCCGCAACGAGTAGTGATCAAAAATCATGAGAGCCAGGACGTCAATTTCGCTTTGTGATCTTTTTAAGTTCCGGCTGTTTTTGCATGTGTCGCAAGAATCACAACATGAATGTCGGGTAGTGTATAATTTAAAGCATAGAAATATGAAGTACCTTTATTATTAGTTTCTACTTGTATTATTTAAAGAGACCACAGCGCATTAAGGATCTTTTTTTCTCTCACTGAGACGTTTCGTTATTTAAGCCTAACTTAAGCAAACATTCAAGTTGTAACAAATATAATACGTTACACTTAAGTAATGTACTTGTCGTATTTATGACTTACAAGCTTTCAAAATCATAAATAACGAAATGGGTGTTTCATTTAATGTATAAATATTTTTATCAATTTTATTTGAAATACAAAAACACTTATTTTCTTGACTTTTTGTTTTGGGATACACCACTTTCATAAAAAACTCTTGTTTACTAAAGCCATGGACTGACAATATGCGGACTTAGAAACATTTTTACGGTGCTTATATTAGGAGATAAAAAAGTTAAGCATCTCAAACATATAATAGAACTGACTCATGCCTCATAACTACATAAAATAATCCCATTACCTATACAATTGCAGAATGTAATGCAAGTACATTTTAATACAGTTCACCGGTAGTCGACATAATAAGAAAAACACGATTGAAAGCTTAGATGCATAAATACTATTACCCGGTTTATTTAACCATGGCTAACGAAACTTTTTAAAGTAGGATTTTCTGACCGCACTGAATTTTTTACGTGAAGAACATCTCATAACTCTGAATGTTTGGGAGCCAGTTTGGAATCTGGATATATGGTATATAATGGAGCTATATAATTAGTATTCCATAACTCACAATCTTTAACATAAATGGTTTTTTCTATAAAGTTGCTACTGTTCATATTGATAACATTTACTTCATAATTAATAGTTGCGATCCCTGCCAGACCTTTTTAGGGCTGCTATTCCTCTCCTGTGCACACCGTGCAGGACAACGTTAGCGATAGCGATAGGGCGGTTTGTCCCCGCTGTTGTGAGCAGAATGCAGTCCGGCGTTGGGGACCGCCACCCAACACGCTGTGCACCTCGCGGCGGGAAGCGGAGGGAGGAGTGCAGAATAGCTGCGTGGAATGTGAGAGGGGGGATTGAAGAGAAAATGAATGAAGTGATTGATATTATGGAAGAAAGAAGATTGGGGATGGTATGTTTGAATGAAACCAAGAGAATAGGCAGTGAACTTGCTGACTTGCTTGGAGGGGGCATAACTTTGTCGTCAGGAGTACCACAAGAAGAAAAGGGATGCCAAGGGGTAGACGTCTTACTGTCCTCTCGATTGGTTAATTGTTTAACTGAGCATTAGTGTGTAAACCTGAGACTGCTATGGGTGCGTATCCAGACAGGGTTGACGAGGATTTTTGTTTTGGTGGTGCATGCCCCAGTGTCCTCTGTCAGTTTTGGCGAGCTAGAGCAGTTTTGTGAGAATGTTAGGGAAGTTCTAACGACGGTTGAAGAAATTGGTCGGGACAACTCGAGCAGGATTTGAGTCTGTCCCAGGCAAGTACGAAGATAAGAGAGTGAATTATGCTGGTAGGATTGTATTAGGAGTGTGTATGTAATTTTTATTGTAATAAATTATTAGCTTTATTATTATTAGCTTTATTATTATTATAATAAATTATTAGATATTTTTGTTGCTAATACCTTATTTAAGCACAAAAGGATTCATCAGTACACGTGGGAAAGGAAAGATGAAAGGAGTATGAGTGATTTATTCCTGGTCGACAGCCGGCTCAAAAAGCAGGTTATGGACACGAGACGCACAGAGAAGTCGATCTGAGAAGGAACCACTTTCTAGTGGTAACTAGAATAAGGAGTCTGTTTGCAGCGTGAGGCGATATCGCGTAGCATCCAAACCTGAAGTGGTCTGTCGCATCATCAGATCAGCAGATCTGGAAACTGCAAGATGCGAACACCATGAATTAATATGAAAGAGTAGTAGTCCGGTCGAACATCCGCGACAAAGTCGCGGGCACAGCTAATTTTTTTATATAGCAACTAATAACAATTTTGTCCACATTGTCACCAATTTTGAAGACAGTTTAAACGCAGCCCTTTGGAATCTGGGTTTAACATAAATTGTATAAATGTAATAATAATGTAACAATACATGTACCCTTGTATGTATATAAAATCTATAACAAATCGAAACACTAATAGAATTTATGCAGCACAGCTAAACATTTTTTTCAGTGAGAGAGACGACGGGAACAGTCCTCATGTGCGGATGGTAGGAGAATTACATCATCACTTAATTGAAGTGAATTCTAAAGACAGACAATAATTTCTAACTCAGTTGTCCTATCAAACCTCAAACAGACGCAGGAAAAGTTTGTATGGGTTAATTTTTAATAATAACCATTTACTGTGAATTAGTCTAATAGGTATAACATTTTGAACATTTTTTCGAAAAAGATTACGTAACGTTTTATAATGTTTTCGTATAAGTATATGCAAATGGGAATCAACAAAAAGGTACACATTCCAGTGAAGTTATAACGTCGTTATACATGTTTATTATACATATATGGCGAAATGCAAAACCTGTAACAGCTACTTTATGATTTTAATTGAAAGTTCAATTTAGTTGTTATTGAATATTTACTGAATCCACCTAAAAATGCATGGAAATATTTTAAAAATGATATATTTAAGATAATGCTTAGGTTTTAAGTTTGTAAATATTAACGTTAAGATATATGTGTATGTACTGATTTATGTCAATTAAATAAATTAAAGTAGTAGTATTCAAGTCTCAAAAATACAGCGCAGACCACATGCACTGTCGTCCTTCTCGTGGACACGTGGAAGGACGATCGAAGTCTCCACTCCGATGGACTGCGACTCCGAAGGCCCTTGTAACAGGCGGAGAACACCGTAGCCTTATTCTCGGGCTGGGCCTACAGGGCTGAATACGTAGGCAACCTATTTTTATCCCTCTCTTGCCATTTAATGAAATGTTATGAAATGAAAACTGACGTGATTAAAATTGTAGGAAACTACAAATATTTTACAACATTTTAGAAAGAACATATTGCTTTTTATCACATTTATCTTATATAATTCGGGCACGTAGAAAGAATAAGAAGAAAAAGGAGTATAATGAGTAATGAAAGATTGACAAAGAAAAACTACAGAGCGGAAGTGAGTGGTAGCAGCAGAACCCAAGGAAGACCAAGGCTGACTTATGGAGGTCAAATAGCCAGAGTGTAGCTAGTGGAAATGTCAAAAGTATACCTAAGGCAAAAGCGTATGAGTAGAATAATGAGATTTGAGGAGGTGAAAGAAGTATACAAGGACCGCGATGTTCGGCGCACCATCCTCTCTGACTACTTTATATGTATATGTACTTATGTGTGTATGTATGATTTACTGTAGTAATTTAAGTGTGTATAGATGCATGTCGCTTGGTCGCTGTTACTCGATTGATTTTTTTCTCTCCCAGCCGCACCTCTACGGACTCTGAAATCTGAATCCAGCCGCATCTCTCCACCTTAACCGCCGTCGATTAGTTAATGCTGTCGTTAACACACACAAAAGTCTAAGACATGGTTCCCGTTCGTGCCCCTCGCATTTTTTTAAATAATTTTCGATATGGACTAAGATTTAGACAACAATCTTAGAACCATACTGGATTTTGCAGTGCCAATAAAATAATAGTACAATTATGGAGATTAATATTTATTATTAGTAATTTCGAAGACGATAAAAATTACCCAGCATGACGTCCTAGTATGTTCGCCGTCTCTTACGTTACTATGCTTACCAGTTAAAACCACTGAGACAAAAATTACACTGACGTCACACAAGTGTTTTCTGTCTTCCAAAAATTATTAGCTACCTACCTACTGCAGAATCTATTCTACTATTTTTGTTTTTAGTTCTATTTTCCTACTCTTCACATACCTACCTACTGGCAACTCGTTTCACATTTTTGAATCGTTCTGCCTTTCTCATATAAAAAAGTGGTGTATCTCTGATGTGAAACGCCTGTCTTCTTATTATTAAGTCTCTAAACTCTCCAGTAACGTCATAGTACGCTTAACTCAAGTAAAAAGAATTTCTTAGAGAAACGTGGAAACTTCACTTGCCTTACTTTAATGCACAATATACCTACTGTCAGTTTTGTACCTTAAATCTCCCAAAAAAGGAAAGAAAATAGAAAATCTAAATAAAATTCCAATTCCCAACTTCACTTCTCCCGCTCCCACCAGAAAGGAAAGAGGGATTTAGATCATTTACTTCTTTTCGCAGTGAAACCACAAACTAAATGAAAAAAATGAAATACTTAAATGAAACTGTTTACGTATTTCGACACTTAATCATAGATTTTTTTATAATTCTTCAATTCTCAATGCAAAGGCAAAAGGCAAACTTGCCTATGTTTGCTGATTCCTGAAGCACTTGCCTGATTACTTCATGTAAAATCTCTTTATTAAATACATGTAAATGGTTAATAAAATGTATAGCATAAAATGTCTATTAAGTTTAATTTACGTTATTGTCCTTTTGATTTAAAGTATCACTTTACAAAATCCTTTCTACCTTTAACCTAACCGAGTTAAAAATCTTTGAAAACTCATTACGTCAGAATAAGTGATTTTCATACTTATACATTTCGCATATTGAGGAGCACCTCTTAATCATTTACTTTCCTAATTTCACTGTACAATTTTAAATAGTTTTTGATCATAGAAAAACCTATAGTTTCTTTACCATTTTATCAGAATCGATAGAAAAAGGCGGAGTTATAGGTTTGTTTTCGTGACATACCATATAAGAACGAACGGACATGTTGAAATTATAAGTTTAACATTTCTGGCATTTGGCTAAGGAACCTAATAATAATTTTATTCCAAGACTTAGGTACCTCTTCAATGGTATTTATCGAGAAAATACACATAGACAACCGTTAATTAAACTGTATGATCTTTTTATCGAGTGTTTAATGTATGTAGACAAATAAAGTTAATGCATGTAAACTTTAAATGACCTCGTCGATGAAAATATGCACAAGAATATTGTCGATGTCTGAATTTTTATATTTTTTTTTTGCTTTAGCACAAAGAACAATAAAATTGCAATACACATCCGTAAATAAATTGAACAAATTGCTAACACAATAAATCAATTGTTTTGCAATTATGAGGTTATGAAATTATGACAGTTGTTTAAACAATATATCAGTGTACTCAGCATTATAATATTATATTATTCCCATGTTGTAGTACAGTCGTAAAATTGAACAGATCGTGATGTCATTTCATGGAATGATCTTATACCAGTCTCGCCAAGTGTGCACGGTGATGTATGAGTTGGAACTCCTGATACGTTTGCACCCTGTGCAAGAAATTACAGGTTCCACCACCCCATTGCGGCATTTACATACAGTTCTTTCTGATCCAAATTAGATACCATGACATACATACCACATACCACACTTTCGCTTAGGCATACCGAGTGCTTTTAATATTTTATCAGCTAACACTCGATATGTGATCTTCATAAGTCGGCCTCGGTTTTGGCTTGTGCTACCATTTACTTTAGCTGTGTAGGTTTTTTCGACAGTCTTTCATCACTCATTTTTTCTACATGCACGTAACATCTAAGCATTCATTTTATCATTTTTACAATAATACTGTCGCGCAACCTTATCATACTGCGTATCTCTTCATTGCTTATTTTGTCCGCAAGGATGACATCGCACATATTTCTAAGAGATCGCATTTCTACAGCATTTATCTTACGAGTACTTTCATTTCGATTCATTCGATTTCGGGCATATCCAGGCTTCAATACCGTACAATAAAATCTGCACTAACATTATGGATAACCATTTTGACAGTGTTAGATATACTCACATTGCCAATTAATTCGGTTAGAGCATCATTCGTTTTATTACCGGCTGCTACCTGTCTCTCTAAACCTAACTCGCATCATCTCCATCCCTCAAAAATACGTTCCCCAGATTTCTAATTCATTGTTCTAGATATTTATCTAGACATTTTGATTTACCCATATTTCACACGTCGTCTGTACATGTTCTTTTTCAAACGTCAGATTACCGAACATTCTTAATATGTACTTAATCCGTAAAATGTCGAACAGATCGATGGGAACAATACGTTTTTCAATATTTCAAGTTGAAAGTTTCGTCAAAACATGATCTCGCTGGACATAACGTAAAATCACATTCACATCGCTAGTGGCGCTGTCTCCGAACTTTGCAATTTGTTAAGTGTGCATGCGTGAAATGGCTACATAAAAACAAATGAATGTTGTACCAAAAATAAAGGGCCGTAGTAAAGCAACGAGATAAGAAAAGTGCGTCTTAATTGAAGCTAATCACACTTAATTTTTATTTTCAATATTTTGAACACCCTACAGAACCGCTATTCTCAATGGTAGCGGGGGAATTGTCAAATTTGCATTGAATGATATGGGCGATATGAATTGGCCATTTTACGAAATGATGGCGTTTCTCGAAATGTCCAGGCATATGATGTTCTTCCCGATTCTGTGATCGTTCGACTACATATAATATGTTACGGTTGTATGTACATAATTTCATTTTAACAAAATAATACTGGATACAACATAATATTAGATTAAAAAATAAAAAAGGTTAGCCTTAAAAGTATTAACACGATATAGACCCAGTTTCATTTAAAATTATAATATGCAGGAGAAACCTGCACACAGATACCCAGTTTCTTGGTTAAGACACTTAGTTATATTGGGCTTTTGCTCAACAAAACTTCTGCGGTAGTTGTCCTCGGCGCGTTTTCGAGGGGCTCCGAAATTTCCTACGGAACGCACTAGAGCCCTTATCGCCATCTCCGCACCTTCTCAGTGCCATGACAACGCGCACCACACACGAAGTCGTACTCCGCAGGATCGCAAGGGTGAAAGACCGGAGCTCCATTGCGATCGGCCGCGACCCAGAAGACACCTTGAATTGCCTCTTACAACAGGCAAGGAACACCATTTTCTGGCCCAGGCTACAAAGCTCATGGTCCGTTTCTCGGAGCGGCATTAGTCCTCTCCCGTTCCCGCAGGACATCCTACTTTTGGACCATTACGGTTTCACAAAAGAAGGACATGACCTTCCACGACTTTTCTTCTACCAGCATAGCCACTACTATTGCTGGCAGGGACTATACAAGGGCACTTACTGTGTTACGGTTAGCTAAGGTGTGTAATTCGAGGTTGTTACCTAGTACCAATAAATTTACCTTTTTATTTGTGTAATAAAGAAGCTAAATACAATGCAATTAAATCGCAATGTTCAATGATTCTTTCAAATTTTTCTGTGTTGAGCTTTAAGAAATAAGGTTATACTTTTGGAATAAACAGTAATTTTTAGTTTTTATCGAAAAAGTGATGAATGTTTAAGTATAAGACTTTTGAGTTTTAGATTTAAAGGGCTTTCGTTTGATATATCATACGAATGAGCAATTATTTCTTTTAACTCTCGACATAACTACGATATAAATATATTAAAGGATCGAGTGGAAAAAAATTACATTTGAGATATCGAATAATTTTTGTACCGACTGGTGATTTTAATAAAATAGACGTTCAAGAAATGAGTTTTAAATGAACAGTAATTCTTTTTTTGTGATTTCATTTTCTCGGTTTTATTAACAACCTATATACGATATATAACCTTTTTCTATGGCGGAGGGGGCAAATTAGCCTATAACTAACTATAACTAATATGCGTTCAATAAAAGTGCGAGATAGTTTCATAGTTATAATATATCCATCTACATCTAAGAAGGAAGAAGGAAAAAGATGTAGTAAAAGACATCAACGCGCGGTTTTGTATATTGCGTACGGAATTTGAATGATTACAAAAAGTCTTTTAATTAATTTAATATAAAAATAAACTAACTAGTAGTAATTAAAAAGCAATGGCATATTTTTAAGGTTTACTGTTGCAATTTATTCACTTCATTTTACAACACAAAGTAAGGTATTGCAATAACAAATAAAAATATTTATTTATTAGCGAGAGCACATTAATAGAAAGACAGGAACAAGTAAGAGTGAGAGTTATGGACGTAGTCGACACTTATGATAGGTAATAAATGATGATAATAATAAATACCAAACTATGGGCAGTTGCCGGTGCACTCTTTAGCGGCGTCTATTCGACTTGTTTGTCTGTGTACTTCTATTATTTTTTAAGTTAAAATTTATTAACTACTGCTGTTTTAAATTTTATCTATTTACTCCAGATACTCCATGGAAAATAATTAGACAGACTGAGATAATTCCTTCGTTTCGCAAATATTGGTACGAACACTGAAGTTGTAGAACGCTAACGAATAACCAATGGTAGTGAAGTTACCGACTGTTAGAAAAAAATACTTACGTAAAGTAGTAAGCATCTATACATCTTTATGGTAATGGAATATTTCTAAATGCTTTTTATTAGGTAACAACCTTTTGTTAGCTATTAACGATATTCGTGATTAATCTTTACAATCAAAATAATCATAGGTAGATAACAACATTACCATTTTGAGGATGCTGTCACCTAGCGTTAGATAATAATATTGAAAATGGTGGCGGGCACTCATGATAAGGTTAGCAAAAAATGTAGACAAAGTATGATTTGATTGATCAGTCTAATGAAAGTAATGTATTAAAACACTTAAGGTGGTTCGTTTTCCATACAAAAAGTAATCATAATATACTGTTTCATTGAATAGTAAAAATGTTTAAAAATGTGCTCATTAATACTAGAGTTCAGGTATTTATTTACGCAAATTTAATAAAAAGTAATAAATATTTAATAGAAATAAGATATATCAAGTACCGTTTTTTACAAAATGATATGCGTGTGTGTGTGACGATTTTCGTGTAACAACACGAAAGGCAAATAAATTAGCGATGTTGCCGGCCTGCACGCGCCGTCCGTACGCTACGTTGCCATTCATGATATCTTTCCTTCAAACTTCAAAATGGATTAGAAACAATAATTGCGAATTTTTAACAGGACTACAAATTATTTAGTGTTCACAATATATTGTAAATCGGTATCAAAAATGTAGACCTAAAATGAGTTAAATTATTATTTAAAACGATATACAATTATATGTTGTATATTATTTATGTACTTTTATAGTTGATAACAATAATAGATATTATTTGGATATTATTATCTACAAACATATCTTCACGCTGTATCCCAACGGGGTATTAGACACTGTCTAATAATGCGGACAGAGCACCTTTCACTTTATTGCCAGCTGCTGCCAGTCTCTCCACATCCAACTCACATTTTCCATTCCTCGTAAACGCGCTCCCCAGATATACAATTTCGTTCACTTGTTCTAGACATTTTCCATTTACCCATATTTCACACTTTGTTGTACATCTTCCCTTTTAAACACCAGAACCATAGTTTTGTTCACATTCATATTCAATCCTTTCACTTCACAATCTTCTTTTGTGCACGTAACTAGTGTCTGCAACTCCTCTTCTGATGGTGCTATAAGCACAGCATCGTCAGCGTAGAAAAGGCAGTTTACCACTGTACCATCACATACAGTACCACTCATACTACCTTTCAATGTCTGGAGCCAAATGTCTAAAAGGCAGACATCACGCAGCCCTGTCTGACGCTTGAACAGAATTCGAACCAGGGCGACATGTCACCATCTATCCTTACGCTGGCTCTGTGGTCTCGATATAATGACCTCACATCCTGCAGTAAGGGGCCCTCCACGCCATATTCAGGCAGAAGACTCTATAAATTTCTTTCGCACTACTCTATCGAATGCTTTTTCATGATCCACGAAAGTGCAGAAAACTTTCCGACCTATGGCCAGAAACTTCCCCACGACACTGCAGAGCGAAAAAATCTGATACATACAACTGCTACCGTTCCTAAAACCACCTTGTGCCTCCCACAAATATCTTTCAGAAACGCCTTTCATATGTTCAGTCAATACCTTGATATAGACTTTACTTGCTAAGCTGACCAAGCTGATAGTCCTATAGCACGCGCAGTCTAAATAGGAACCTTTCCCTATATAGAGAGGCACCATGATTACGGCGTGTCAGTCCTCCGGAACCTCTCTCTTCTGCCAGCAAAGATTGCACAGTTTATAGAATGCATCCCTGACTCTAGGACCACCATACTTGATCATATCAGCAGTCACCTCATCATTTGCCACAGCCTTTCCAAACTTCAGACTTCTTATCGCTTTGTCAATCTCTTTCATACTAATGACTTCTTCTAGTTCCTAACCCGAGTATTACGATTCGTTAGGATCACTCTCAGTGTCAGAGACAGAGTCTCCACTCTCATACAGGTCTCCGTAGTATTCGTTCCATTGCTGCAGAAAAACTTTTTTATCTGTTAACAGGTGATGTTGTTTCAAACGCACTTTATTCATTCTGCAAGGTGTCGGACCACTTCAGTATTTACGTATTTTTTTCCAAAATAATTTGGAATTTTCTTCGAAGTTGTATTCTTGGAGATTGCAAATGCCTTTCAAATGAGGTATCACAAGCCTACACTTCTAATTTGAAAAATTAGGGGTGGTAAGATACTGAGGGGGTGTCAGTTAGGGGTGAAAAATTTAAGTTACTAAATTCAATTTAAAAAAACAAAAATCGACCTGTTTCAGGGTTTCTTCATTCTACGAATATTAACTGAGAAAACGAATTTATTCATTACACAAAGTTCACACTGTACAACAAATACACCATAAAACTCACTAATCATTCACTAAAACACTACATATAAAGCTCACTGAATAACTCACTGAATTCTCAATAATTCACTGCACTCTCATTTCGACTATATTTTAACGACTGTTCGCGAATGCACCAAAAATATACTAATACTGATTACACTAGACTACTTCTACCAATTTAACAGTATATGGCGGAGGGTATAATTAAATTATCTCCGACTATCTCCATTTAAAATAATCTGTAGACGATCACTTGTTGCTACTTGACAACTGCTATTTACACAAAGACTAAAGTCAGATTCTTATATACAGCCTCACCAATACGTAAGCCATCCACTTTAACCTCACTCTTGCTATTAAAATGTTACAAAATAATCACTGGTGGCTAATTACTAGCAGTGAAGCTAAGAGTCGGCGACTTGTGTTGTAGCCTCTACTATCTACAACACATTCCGCTGCAGCCTCTATATATCTGCAACATCTCACATTGTAGTCTCTTTATCTTTACTTATCAATGATCTGGTTTCTGCATATCCAATACATAACTCTCTTCTTCTTATTGCCATCATAATACCAGATGACCTCACAGCGTATTGCCATTATTTAATATACGCATTTTACAAACTACAAAATTCATGCAAATTCAAATGAAAAGGCCAATAACCAAGGCTGGACATATCCCGCTTCTGAACTAAAAGCACACTAATTAATATGTACATTAAATTATGTTAATTAAATACACTATAAAACTCGCTAATCACTCACTAAAAACTATGTATAAAGCCCTGCATAACTCACTGAATATTAATTTTTAACCCCCGACGCAAAAGAAGGGGTGTTATAAGTTTGACGTGTCTGTGTCTCTGTCTGTGGCATCGTAGCTCCTAAACGAATGGACCGAATATGATGCAGTTTTTTTTTTGTGCGAAAGCAGGTTTGCGGTGGTTCTCAGACATGTTTTATCAAAATCCGTTCAGCCGTTTGAAGAATATCAGCTCTTTTTTAGTTTTTAAACGGACGCGAGCATCTTCTATAGTCTAATCGATGCGAAATTTAGTATACTGTGATTTCAATAATGTCACAACAACATAGTAACCTTGACCAGATGCTGCAGCATCATCTGAAGTCAACAGGATATCCAACTCCTCGCCACTTACAGTAGAGGTATCATGTTTAGGCTCATTGAAATGGTCTGTATGAATAGGTTATAGATAGATAGATTGTGATCAGGGACTGATGATGGATCAGACAATTATTGTCAGAATACTCAGATTTCGGCGAGACACGATCTCGTGTCGCAGTTTCGTGTATCGTCCCGGAAATTATTTGCGTGAATGTGGGAATAGAGTGTAGATTGTAGTGTTTAAAAAGCATGAAATAAATAAGCGTCGTCACGTCGGGGGTAAATAAAGTAATAAAAACAGAATACAACTAAAAATAATAAAATATGTATGAAATTTAAATAAAAGTAAACTTAGCGGACCCCCGACGTAACGACGCTTGGATGTATTACTACTACTATTTATATTGAAACTTATTACAAATTTAAAGGGCTATGAGGTACATATTATTTTTTTACTTTTTCGAGATTTTTTTGAGTCGGGTGTTTTTTAAATTTTTAATTTAATGACTTTATTTGAACAACGACCGTTTGCGGATGCAGCTTAAAGTAGACTAATACTAATTGCACTAGACTACTTCCGCACATGGCAGCACATGGCAGAGGGTATAATTAAATTATCTTTGACTACATCCATTTGAATATTATTTTGAACACGATCGCTTGTCGCTGCTTGACAACTACTACACAAAGACTAAAGTCAGACTCTTATACAGCTACACCAATACCTAAGCAATCCACTTTAACACCACTTTTGCTATTAAAATGTTACAAAATTATTACAGATGGCTAATTGAAGAGATTAAAATTGTAGTGAAGCTAACACCCGTTCCGGCCAAAAAATGTAATATACATTGTAGCTCGTAACACAGTTTAAACAACTAACACGGGCTACAGGGCATCATGAATTTTTGTAATAGAAATTGTAACAGAAAATAAACATTATCTTATCTTATTATTTTGTAAGAGAAATAAAAATATTTTTAATTTTCATTCGTAGGTTTTTTATATAAAATGAATTACATATTTTAATTTCTAATATTTTACTACCTAACAATATAGTAACGGTTTACGGTATTAAACTAATTAATCTGTGGTAACGGTATAACAATAAAAAAAAGTTAGTGTGTAGGGATTCGAACACTGAAAATTACAAATCTCTAGTATCAATATGTACCACTGGGCTAATTTTACTTAAAATTTCACGCTGAAATTATTAAATAGTACAATCACTTGAACTTAGTATACATGTGTGGGTAAAAAGACCAAATTTGTGATTTGAATTATTGATCATGATATGTGACTAATAGGTCTACAGGATAACTTACAAAGTTGTCGGAATAGTTGCGTATAGGTATAAAGTGTACGCAAACATAACTCGTGAGAGGAAATACAAAAGTAACTCTATAAAAAAAAAAAATCTCGAATGTGCATAAGTGACGCCATCTATTGAGAAAATAGGCGCTCGGGAACCGAACGAACCAATTTAGTACACCCAGTCATAGATAAGAGTCAACTATCTATGGAGTCAACCAGTACAACCATAGATAGTACAACTTTTAATTCGATAGTGATTTGACGTTTCTAGGGTAACCAGTTTTTCCGGTTTTTTAAATGGTGATGTCCCCCTACATCAATTTTATTATTATTAGTCTGTCGCGGTTGCCCCGTAGCGTTATCTGTGTGAAATTTCCTTTTTATATCATTTTTATCAGTAGCATTGAAAATGTCATGATATTTGTAGCAATAAGAAAGATTAATTAGGTCAAATATTAATAAAGTCAGCAATAATAAAATATTCAATTATATTCTAAACGAGCATATTCGAGTAGGTATATTTGTTCGAGTTTATTAAAGTTATTAAAGTATTAAGTTTATTAAAGTAAAGTTTTTGAGTTTATCCATTACATACAAACAAACAAAGTTTACATCTTTATAACATTAGTATAGACATAATATGAAATGACAACATTACTGGGCCATGCCAGCACCATGGTACCGCGCACTTTGACACATGTTATTCGATCTATTGGCACCCCTAAAATAATAATGATTTCTAAAAACCCCTAAAATAATAATTTCAAAGTACATCGCAATACGGTTTCTCAGTTTTTAATTTGTTAATTATTTAGACTTTAATTTTATTTTTGTGTCTATACAAAATTATTTAATTATTATTATTTCGGAAATACTACATGCACAACCTGCATTTGTACGTTTTTTGTGTACAAAGACATTCTTATGAAAAATATAAATTTAGAATTATTAGAACTTTTTTCGTTCTAACCTTGTTATCATATCGAATTAAATGTTAGACTAATTGATCGATTCAAAGCTATATCTCTTGACATCACTAGAACTTTGACAAAATGAAAATGTTACATCACTCTATCGAATCAAAAGTTGGACCATAACTACGTTGATACTTATTCATTTAGAAAGATTTAATGAATTTGCTGCTAGTCCTATTATTATAAGGATTTGGTTATATCTATATGGATTCGAAGTACATTGAAATTCATACTTCGATAAGGGCTCGGGCGGCCCAGCATGTAGCGCGACGACGAAGGTTTCTTGACTTTACATAGAATATTTTTTTTCTTCAAAATACTTCATGACATTATAACTAGATATTTACCGAGCATTAATTTGTAGAATCTACCCGCAGATACGGGCATTCCATGCTCGATTTTCAACAAAACACAGGAAATCTATTTATATAAAAGACAATGTATGTATGTATGTTCCTTAAGGACTCCGAAACCGCTGGAGCGATTTCGATGAAATTTTCAGCGATTCATCAGATTGGCCTAGCGGGTGATCCTGTAAAGTTTGGTAGCGATCAGATCAGTAGAAATTTTTTTTTACGCCCAGTAAACTAACGCCCAGTGAAATGGGCCGGGTTTGCTAGTAGTAAATAAACGCAAATAGAATTGAACTCATTCAAAAGTCTATACGTGTGGAGCACGTCGACGTCAAAAAACATGAATATTAATCCAAACGGATTTTTTTTCATTATTGTTACCACGCTGTGTAAGTGTAGAGAGATATACAGTGTGATCGAGATAGAAGGAGACCAGCCGCCATTTTCAGATTTTTTTTACTTGTGCGGCTCGTATGTTAATTCCTGATCCTGTTAATATAGTTAACTTAGATAATGAATCAGCGAGCAATCTTATGACCATCTCTCATTTTTCTCTTGAATTTAAAGCCTTCCAGAAAGAATAGATTAAAATCCCATCTAGATTCCTATCTTGATTCCGATTATCAACTTTTACACCATTTTCGTACTTTTTGTTTCATCGAATCTCTTAGGTACCTTCAAACCTTTAAATACCTTCTCTACAATGTAATTCTCTACAAAGTAACTAGTCTGTGTCTACGCACTAATATATGTTTATTGAAGTGTAAATATTATTGCCACTTCGAAACAAGTAATTTAAAGTACAACCGATTTAGAAGCGTTTTTATTGCATTTATAAAAAGGTAATCGTTGACTGAAAATTCAGCAACGCTTTAATGGCTCAAATGGTTTTTGACTTCATACATTCAATTTCCGCTACACGAACAAATCATTCCTGTTGTCTCCTCCACAGTCATTTTGAGAACAAAGCGCGCATTTTTAATTACAGATTTTTTTAATGATGTATCTCTGATTGTTCGTTTTAAATAATTCTTATGCTCTATGAATATTACAATGTAAGCTAGTTTCTTGACATGTAACCGACTATGACGTTTTGTAAACCAAATGTCCATGTCCAAAAGTGGGATAAACTAATTGTTCTGTCACCACTCGCGTGGTTTACCAGAATGTGGCACTTTCGCTTCACAAGTCTCTGATGCAACCATAAATTGTAACCAATGAGGATTTCGACATCTACATATTAGACACATCATTCGTTTAGTGTCTACTATTAGCACGTTTAGCATTGTGGTACAAAATAGGCTTTTACAATTTACGTAAGATCTAGTTGAAGTTATGTTGCATGCGATAACATGCAAGGACCGAATATTTTTACGTAATTTTGTATGAATGAATATGTCATAGTAAGATTATTGTTATTATTTCTAGAAAGTTACGGCCGAATACTCAAAGGCTAATTAAGTATTTGATCTTAGATCAAGTCTTAATTTGTCATTATCTCATACTGAAACAATAATCAAATACGAATTTGATGGCTCATCAAAATTTGATGAACATCAAATCTAATCTACCATTATCTCGTTAAATGGTATACTAGAATAATAATTAGACGTTTGACAACACTTTGACAGCACGTGAAATGACTTGAAGCTCCGTTAATTTTAAAGTTGCTTTTGACCTCCATTAACGATTTCTTTTAATGAAAACTAAGGAAAAAATTCAAAAAACCTCAAAAATTTACCTAAGTTTTCTCTAAATATTAAGTAAAACATATTCACTGGGAGTGCTTAAAGTACAACTCAAGAATGTACCTGCAATAATAACAGCTTGTGTCGTGCTTCATAACATAGCTATAAGTACGAATTACTAGCGAAAGCCCGCGACTTCGTTTGCGCAAAGTTCTCAATTCACATAATATATCTTTAAAAATTGTAGTTATGTGTTATTACGATGTACAAGCTATATTACTGTAAAGTTTCATTAACATTTATACAGTAATTTTTACTGAAAGAGTAACAAATATCCATCCATCTACACAAAATTCCTAATTTGTAATATTGATAGAATTAATGATCGATAGTTATGAAGATTCAGATTTTATTATGGAACCAGAGGTATTAGATGGATCGTAAATAATATAAATAATAAATTATAAGTAGTACAAAAAATTCAATAACAGTTATTCTAATGGATAAAATGTTTTATTTTTGTATTACAATCATGTAGATACATGATACAGACAAAATTATTATTTTAATATATTAAAATCTTTTCACAGACCGCCTTACCTGAAAAATAAAATAATAAATCATTTTAGTTGAAAGTGTCGCTGGTAATATATTTAGGTAATAAAGACCATACTGTGATTATTATGTTTATAAAAATGTAAAATAAACTTTAGTATAATATTATTTCACTCATTTATAAAATTGCCGCAACACTTTATTTTCGCCACTCTGTTCATTACATAATCGCAATGGAGTTTCTATTAATTTTATTCCCAATTCTGGTTTCGTATCATATATCTTGTTTCAACCTTTGAATGTACCACTTTCTGGCAGAAATGCTGCTCGTTTACTGAATATTTCTTTTTTTCTGAAATTCAAATAATAGCAATAATAAAAAGCTAATATTTAAGGGTGATTAAAACTAAATAGGTATATGATAAAATCTTCGGTTTTAAAACATACCCAATCATTTAACTCTTCAGTAAGCATAGTAATTTTAAACTAATATCGCTTGTAACAAAAAATATAGATTTGCTGTAAGTTCTCAGTAGTTTTAATTGCGACTTACATTTCGATATTGATACTTATGATTATAACTTACATTTGCTTGTGATAATCTTCTTCTTATCCTTTACTTGAAATCATCATACAAAATTTTTTGTTGTACGGGCGTTCGCCTTCCACTCGAAGTTGAAGAATTAAAGTATTAGGCTATATGAAGCCACGCTCCTTGCTTTTTTTAAATTGTCGTAGCATTAGTTTCCTTATTTGATATTATATTATGTCTACAAAGCATGATTTTTATAAAAGTTATCCAGACATATATTTTACCAACCAATTTTTTTTGAGTCCCCGATGAAATCGTGTAGGTATATAACAAATTACTCGCTTTTTTTATAATTTCCAGCAACATGTGTTTTTCATAGGCAGTGTAATAAATTACAACCTCTTTTTTTCTTACTATCCATTTTGTAATTATCGATTCAGACAAAAACAAATTGTTAACAAATCAAAATTCAAATATGACTCGTGACATCAAAAAAAACCGTTCCGTTTGAAGGTTTGTTAATAGGATCAAATGTAATTTAAACTTAATATTAAATTTCTTGTTTAATTTGCGAAATAGAAAAAACAGACGTAAATGTGATAAGTGGCTTTTTACACAATATTTAATAATTCCTATTATTTTCCATAAATCCGATTTAAGATTACAAATAGAAAACATTTAAAAATTTACTGCGTGAAACGCAGTTCATATCGATAAGTATTGTGCAAGACCCAAATTTGACAGAAATATTTTGAATATTGCCATTGTTGACACGTTGACAAGGCATTAGTAAATGGACCATTACTTTATGTTAATTGAGCTTTCAGTATACCAATTAAATTTAACCTACGATAAATTTTAATGAAGACTTTACTTGAAGAGAGATTTGATTACCGTTTGAGTATTCGGCCGTTAGTGTTCATTCGGAGTTAAGTTGACAGTTTGATATCGACCCGGACTGGAGCACATGCATAAAATATCAGCCCTACTTTGGAGAGGAAAGTTGTAATAAAAAATATTTTATTCGATATTTACATAGGTAGGACGTATTATTATGATGTATTTATTATTTGTCAGAATGTTCATAAATGTTGGATACGAACATTTAAAATTACTTTAATGTAAGCTAGATTTAGATCTACTTGTAAAAATGGACACTGAAAATGTATTTCCCCCTTAATTTATGTGTAATATACACACACTCAATATTGCTTATAGTTAATGAAAAACAAATAATGTAATAAAATAATCTCTATTTCTAATCTCTAGTTTCATAATTAGTGAGAAAACCTTATTATTGTTATTATATACGAGTCGTACAATACTTAACCTTTTATGAAAAACATATCTGTGACAATAAAGGCCTACGTCTATCTAAGCCTAGACTACGGTACTATTTTTTTTTTGACTCCTACAAAAATTTGTTTCACAATTGTAACTAAGGAACTTATCTGAATTGATTTACCCTCAATGTATCTGGGTGACCCTACGGTGATCTTTCAATACTTTTCCTGACATGGAGCTTTAAAAAACCGAAGCACAAATTAAATTACATTTTTATTATTGATTGGGTATCTCGTAAACTCCCCAGTTCTTAAGTTATAGTTTTATGGGATTGTTGGCATACGTGTCCTTTATAGATTTACGTTGGCTTGTAGTTTTAAAAAAGAATTAAAATGCCTGATAGAGTAGTATATCCTTAAGAATAAAAGTGGAATTTCAAATATTTTTAAGATCCGAAATCTTTTCCAAACGACTAGAAGTCTGGGTGTTAGTAGAATGGGTAGCTTTTAGATAGGAGACCACAACGAACTTTTTGTGTTGTCATCTAAGTATAATACAAAACTAGCTTGATTTAGAGCCGTGCAATTGGTGTTTGTCTGGAGATTAGCAAGTACCGGACGTAATAGGAATAATTTCATAGTCATATGTACACATGTATGTAATAAACTAGCGAGTTGTAATGTTGACTTCGCTGCATTATCACACCCATTATATCAAAAATATGAAGGAGCCACGACAATGCATCGCCGTTCACTATTTCAAAACATTTGTTACATTCATTTTTTAATAATCACAAGTAGGTAGATATCTCGCAGTCGCAAACTCTAAACGTAAGAGACGAGACATCGACACCGCAACATATTCTCCTTGCTTGTTTATCACAGAACGACATTCGAACGTGTTTTTTTGCAAAACGACTCACGTACTCTTGTCAACTTCCAGTCAACATAAAGGTGTAAGTCAATACCAATTCGGCTGTAGCCTCGAAGCGGCTCGAAGTCATTCGGCACTTTTTCCTTCCTCCAGAACTTTTTGTGCCTTGCCCCCGATTGCAGGTTCGTTGCCTTCGGCGTCTAACTGGACAATTTTTTGCCGACATCGAGATTGCGATGGCCACTCGATATAACATAGCGGGTGTGGCGCTTCAATATTTTTTCTGTTCATCATTTTCAGTATAAGTAGGCGTTAAACGTTTTAATATTGTTTGGTAGTAGAATAAATTAAATTTCTTTCTATAGCAATAGCGGCTCAGTATCAAACAGGGTGTGATGCCGTATGCGGAAGATAAAGACATCACGCCTTAATACTAATGAATAAGCAAATTTTTTAAAATGACGATTACTAATTAATATGTAAATCAGAAGTACATATAGACAGAATTTTAGAAAAAAAATATTTTTTTTTAATTATTCTACGTTTTCGTCTCACCCTTGAGCAAGGATTCTCCCGACAAAAATGAAAAATTACTTGTTTTATTACCTATCTTATTCAATAAGATACATCAATAAAATTAACCGATTCATGCTATTTTTACAGCAATAAGATGTTGTTTTATACCAAAGGTCACATTCGTCAAGTACTTCGTGTAAAAAATGGCTTTTATGCTGAGCAGAGACCGGAATCCTTCGCGGCCTTCCGCAATAAAATAAAGTTTTAGCGGAGATATTTATTAGTTATGGAAAGACATTGAAGATAATTGATAGGCAGATTGTGATGTAATTGTTTGAACATATCAAATATACGCACCTTATCACGTTTAAAGCTATAATCGTGACGGAGAAGACCTAGGCGTCGTTACGTCATAATCACTGATGGTGGTTACAAAAAAAATATGGTGATATCATTTAAACACGGATATGATGATATGTAATATATGATAGAATAAAATTAAATGAAATAAATATTGTATAACAAATTTACTAAAATTTTCCCATAATTCCACATCTATTTATTTTAATAGTTGTTTTACAACATCTACCTAAATTATTGTTTTACGAGAGTATCTAAGTAACTTTCCATATTATGTTTAAAGGTTGATATATTCATGCTACGTCCCTAGCGGAGTAATAATATGAAGGTTAGTACCTATTCGGTAAAATTGAACATTTATCCAAACCATAAGCAAACATTACGACTAGTTATATTTATACAAAATGTTTAAAGTATATACGTAGGAAACTAGGTATATCAAATATGAAAAACTTGCTAAGAGTAAGTTATACTTGCCTAATTAGTATTCCGTACTTACAGTTGTTATCAAATACCAACCGTAAATCAGTTTTTCATAATTCATTCTCTATACATAAAAAAATATTTAACATAATACACTACCGTCGATACTGATAATTTGATTACGTTACCTTATTCTCAAAGTTTATGATTTTTCTAAGATTTTTCTGAGCAATGGTTTTGAAAATAAGGTGGGAGACAAAAGTTTTCTGAATAAATGTAAAAAAGAAACAAAACTACGTTTAAGTATTGAAATCCGGGATTTTAAGAGACTTCATTCAATTGGCACGATGTCATAA
The DNA here is from genome assembly GCA_907165235.1 of Zeuzera pyrina. Lineage (NCBI taxonomy): Eukaryota > Metazoa > Arthropoda > Insecta > Lepidoptera > Cossidae > Zeuzera > Zeuzera pyrina. The sequence continues at coordinate 9,571,401 of OU015617.1, forward strand.
TTTTTATTTTATTTCGAACTAACCCCTAATAGGTAAAATTCAAATTTCGAAGTTCACATCTGTGTTTGATACACTACTTACTGTAATTACTTCCAATTTCAGCTGGTTACTTACAATTATTATTAGTATACAATCTCTATATAATGAACGAGTGTGTTGTATTGTGATTATAATTTAATGATAATAGCCTGGTAAAAATGCAATCGGAAAAATCTCTTTTTAAAACATTTCTTTTCACAATCGTTAAATGTACGTAATTTTAGTATACATACTATATATACCACTGGTTCCCAAACTTATTTTGTCTACTGAGTCGAGAGCTCATGCAGTCGTTGTCTAAGATGCCTCCTAGCTAAATGAAATTACAAATCGTCCCCCAGGCCTCTACACAACGCCCCCATTTTTTTTCTGGGTCTCTTACCGCCCTCCTTTAGGCCTGCAGCGCCTACAAGGGGGCGTTATCGCCCACTTTGGGAATGGCTACCTACCTACTTACATACGTATATTTTAGTTCATAAATGAAAAAGTTATATCAATTTAAAGAATCACGTCGAACATTTTGTTCGATAGAAATGCTATAAAACAACTGTTGAGTTGAATTGGCTGAAACTTTAGTTAACTATATATTATGGTCTGTAAAATGATGATGATTGAAAGTTTATATGATGTACACGCGAATTTTCAAATCCAAGATGTCATATTCTAGGTTTCTCGGGATGCTGATTACGAAAACGATGTTCATTTTCAAATCCACGATGGTGAATATTACTTTTTTGGATAAATCGACATGGGTGTAATATTCTAAAAATTTTCCGCGCAGACGAAGTCGCGGGTACAGCTGGTATTTAATAAAGTAATATTTATGCAATTACATACAACCACAGATAAATTAGTTACTAACGTAAAATACAACTATTTATTTGGTGGATTCACAGTTTAATCTCATATGAAAGACATAATTATGGACAACTGATAAAAACTTTGTTATTACTATTTTTTGTAAAAGAAATAAGTTTTAAAGTTAAAGAAAATAAAATTTTCCAAATTCAATAAGTTTTTTGAAACATATTCTGCAGTTTCCGCAAATATTGGTTGATTTGGTGGATATTATAAGAGAAAAACTATTTTAGCAAACTAAAAAATATTAAATTTGATGAAACTTTATAGGGGAAATGCTAAACCGCTGAACCGATTATGATGTTTGGTACAGAGATGTACTTGAAAATCCGGTACAGTATGTACCCGAAAACAAAAGTAGTCTACTTTCTTTTTCAAAAAACGACATGTAGTTTTTTATGTATATGACGTCATCATAAATCCAATATGGCGTATGTTTGATAACAGGGAATAACATTTTTGGTCAACACCAACAATACGGGTATCAGATGAAATGGAATACGCAGGGGAAGGTTTCTGTATGTGTAACGTCGTCATAAATCGAATACGGCGGATGTTCACAGTAGGAAATAACTTTTTGTTCAACCCCAACAATATGGGTATCAATTGAAATGGAATACGCAGAGGAAGGTTTCTGTATATGTGACATCATGATAAATCCAACATGGCGGATGGTCCATCATAAAAAATAAGTTTTTTGTTCAACACCAACAATATGGGTATCTAATGAAATGGAGCACGCAGGGGAAAGTTTCTGTCAATGTGACGTCATCATAAATCCAATATGGCGGATGTTCCTTAATAGGAAATAACTTTTTTATTCAACACCAACAATATGGGTATCAAATGAAATGGAATACGCAAGGGAAAGTTTCTGTATAAGTGACGCCATCATAAATCCAGTATGGCAGATGTGCCATAACAGGAAATAACTTTTTTGTTCAACACCAACAATATGAGTATCTCGGGTAGCCTCGGTAACCCGGAGAGGTCACGGAAAAATTTTCTATGCGGACGAAGTCGCGGGTACAGCTAGTAATAATATAAATTTAATGTTTAATAAATGATTTTAATGTTTTTTTTTATTTTTACCGCTGGCAGTTAAATCTTTTATTCCTATACGTACACTTTATTGAGTACAAAAATTACATTAATAAAGTTTGAGGATTTCGTACAAAGGTGAGCTTATCTCTATAAGAGATTTCTTCCAGTTTACCCCACAAAGCGGTGCAAATACTGTGGAGGGTAAATAAGGAAATAAAATTTTAAAGCTTGAGCAAACAAAAAATATGATTTAAAAAATATACACGAACAAAAAAAATACATAAATATAAAGACATATGTATAAACACATATAAATAGATACATAATTCATACATTTTACATATATATATATATATATATACATAAAAAATATATAAATACATACAAAAATACATTTAAATACATAAATAACACAAATATTTAATGAATAAATTATAAACGTTTCTTGAAAGAAATTACCGATGGACTACTACGAATTTGGAAAGATAACTTATATTCCATAATTTAATAATAGAAATTAGAGTTGGATAGAGGATATTTCAAAGTTTTATTACTTAGCATCTACTATTCATCTATCATGTGAATGCAAACAGTATCTCTTGATACTCACATAGAACAAACTGTGGAACAAACATCGCAAAAATAGCTGAGAGCAAACAAGCAGAATTTATGTGAATTATCTGTGACATCACCTCATTTGTTGTTTGTTATTTTATGTATCAAGAAGATACAAAAATCGCAAAATCGACTGAGACGCATGTAACTTGCAAATTAATGTAAAATATCACGTATAACTATTATTGTAGATAAAGAAAGTCATAGATTGTGCGCATAATTAATTTATTCTTATAATAACTACCTCAAATAACTCTATACTACACTTCATGACAATTGTTTTTACAGAAATGAAAATTATGTGACTTACATTTTCACGAGCATGTAACTAGCAAAAATAGAATATAAAAGCCAATATATGAACTACAATAAAACGATTCCTTAGTTGTAATATATTTGTAATTTGCCGTTCATAAGGAATCTTTTCTTCACTTGTAAAATTATTTAAAAGTGACCTTATAACATAAAAATGTGACAAATAAATTAACCATGCCACTGTAACAAGATTAACATGATTTAATTTAAGAAATATTTAATATAGATAAATGACACCTAACATTCTATTATAGATTACCTATCAGTAATTGTATCAATAATTGTGACAAAAATAAATTCACGAAAGTTATATTAATCGGTATAATTTTGTAGTTTACGTATTACAATTTAAAATTACTTCAACTTACCTTTTATTTAGATGCGAAATCAAATCTAATCGGGTCTTAATATTCGTGTCATATATTCAATATATATTGATATATTATACATATTTATGATGTACTAATTTATTTCATTCACTTCAAAATTGCCTCTAAGATTATAAACATTACACTATTTAGGTAAAGAGAACAACATGTAACAATTTAGATACATTTTGTGTTCAAATTGCTGGTTAGAGTGTAGTACCGTTAAAGTAATTATATGCTGTTAAAACTGTGCATCATCTTTTTGTCTAATGCAGCACTATAATGAATGAAGCAATGTTATTAGTTTTATACATGTAAGAAATGAAATTATATATATGGTACATTCAGGCCCAGCTGAATAAATTGCAAAGACAAAACATTGTTTATTTTGCTTTATTGCACCGTACACGCTCAAGGTGAGAAACTTAGGTGATGCCAATTAGTAATAGATCGTAAGTTTCGTGGTGGCTTATCAAACAATGGCACTGACACGACCTTAGTTGCAAAGGTCATAATTTGAATGGACTTATTTGCTTAGCTAGAGTTAAACAGGCCCTGTATTCAGTTTTATAATCAGTTTCCCGTTTAATGTGCTTTGCTATTTTCTTATCGCCTGCATGTAATAATTATTAGAAGAACAACAACATTCTGTATAGACACATACGGGTTCTTCTTATCAAGATGTATCTTTTACATTTACCTACTTGATCTACTGAGCTGACTGAACTAATAGACATAGCCATTTTTCTTTCAGTATTTCACACAAAAATTTGAACAACGATCTCGATATCAGTCTTTCTGGCATATTCGTTCTTCTCATAGAGTCTATTAGATGTAATCATCTCTTCTGGGGGTCAAATGAGGAAGCGTGCTCGTCGCGACCCCTACCAGCCCTTTTCAGGGCTGCAATTCTTCTCCTGTGCACATCATGCGGGACAACGATTGCGGTATATTTGAGCGTACCCCGAACCGGTGTACGTCAAAACCGACGTACACCGATTTGTCCCCGCTGGTGTGTGCAATGTCCAGTTCGACGCTGTGGACCGCCACCCAACATGCTGTGCACCTCGAGGCGGGAAGTGGTGTAAGGAATCCAGAGTACCACACGAAGACAGGGGATGCCAGGGTAGGCGTTTTACTGTCCTCTCGTTTGGTTAAATGTATGACTGAGTATAGATGTGTAAATCCTAGACTGCTCTGGGCGCGGCTCAAGATGGCGTTGACGAGAATTATTATTTTGGCGGTTTATGGCCTGTGTCGGTTTGGGTGAACTAGAACAGTTTGGGAGAATATTAGAAAAGTTCTAGCAACGGTTGAAGAGAAGAAGAGAATTGTGTGTGGAGACATGAATGAATGGGTCGAAATAGTTCGAACAGAATTTGAGACTGTCCTAGGCAAGTATAGAGATAAGAAAGTGAATAATGTTGGTAAGATTGTGTTAGGACTATTCTTGGAAAAGGATCTTTTTGTAGCTAATACCATATCTAAGCACAAAAGGATCTAACAGTACATGTGGAAAAGAAAGGGTGAGAGAAGCATGATTAATTTATTCCTAGTATCCACTAGGACCCAGTGGATAGCTGGGTCAAGAAGCAGGATATGGACACAAAAGTGCATACAGGAGCAGATCTGGGAACGGACCACTTTCTGGTGATAACCAGAATAAGGGGCCTGTTTGCAGCATGGCGATGCCGCGTAGTGCCCAAAGTTGTAGAGGTTTGTCGCAACAAAAGCTGGAAATTGCAAGATGCGACCATCAAGAGTGAATATGAAAGGGTAGTTACCGATATGCTTGATTATACATTGAAAGTGATGAGCGAGGATGTTGAAGAATTTGGGCAGAACCTTAGGGATAGTATGATTGAGGCTTCCAAAGAAGAGTGTGGAACGAATAAGATTAGGAACGGTAAATAGCATGATGTGTGGTGGGATGATGAAGTAAAATAATCTATGTATAAGAAGAAGAAAGCATGATGGGACTACCTTGCTACTAAAAATGACTGTGGTATGAAGAATTTGATGAAAGACGGATATAAGCTACAGAAAGCCGAAACGAAAGCACTAGTGAAAGAGAAACGTGAAAGATGTAGGGTGTTAGGCGAAAACAAAATGTCCGGACAACTTCCAGGAAAATTCCAAATTATTCTGGATGGAAGTACGCAAGTACCGAATTGGTCCGGCACCTTGTTCTCACGGGTTTTTATTTATATAAAAGAAATGTGCTGCAGCAATGAAGTGAATACTATGGAGAACTGTATCTGAGTGGCGACTCTGTTTCTGTTATTGAGAGCGATTCGAATGAATTGCCACACTCGGATCAAGGACGGGAGGGTGCCATTAATATGAAAGAGATTGAGAAAGTAACAAGAAGTCTAAAATGTGGAAAGGCTGCGGAAAATGATGCGGTGCCTGCTGAAATGATCAAGTATGGTGGTCCTAGGGTCTGGGATGCCCTCTGTGCACTGTGCAACCTTAGTTGAAAGAATCTCTCTATAAAGGGAAATTCCGTGGATCTAGGAAAAGCATTCGATAGAGTAGTGCGCAAGAAATTATGGAATCTTTTTCCTGAGTATGGCGTGGGGGCCCCTTACTGCAGGCTGCGAGGTCATTATATCGAGGCCACAGAGCTGTTCGCTGTTCAAGTCTGTTCAAGCGTCAGACACAGCAGCATGATGTCTGCCTGGCTGTTCGTGCAGTATTTGGACAGTTGCCTCGATACATTGAAAGGTAGTATGAGTGGTATGATATGTAACGATACTGTGGTAAACTGCCTACCATCGTGAACGGTGCTCTGTCCGCATTAGTAGGCAGTGTGAATATATCTAACACAGACAAAATGGCCATCCACAATGCAGTGTTGGTGCCAACTTTATTGTGCTTTAGTGAGGCCTGGATATGCTCGAAATCGAGTGAAAGTAAGATAAGTGCAGTAGAAATGCGATCTCTTAAATATATGTGCGGTGTCACCGCTGCGGACAGAATAAACAATGAAGAGATATTCAGTAGGACAGGGTTATTTTAAAAATGAAGAAAGAAATGCTTAGATAGTTCGTGTACATAAATTGTGTATCTGGGGAGTGTGTTTTCGAGGGATGGAAGATGTGAGTTAGATGTGGAGAGGCGGGTAGCAGTTGGCAATAAAGTGAATGGTGCTCTGTTCGCATTAGTAGGCAGTGCGAATATATTTAGCACTGCTAAAATGTCCATCCACAATGCGGTGTTGATGCCAGCTTTATTGTACGGTAGTGAGTCCTGGATATGCCCGAAATCGAGTGAAAATATGATAAATGCAGTAGAAATGCGATTTCTCAGAAATATGTGCGGTGTCACACTTACTGGCAGGATAAACAATGAAGAGATACGCAGTATGACAGGGTTGCACGACAGTGTTATTGTAAAAACGAAGAAAGGAATGCTTAGATGGTTCAGGTACTTAGAAAGAAAGAGTGATGAAAGACTGACGAAGAAAATCTACAGAGCGAAAGGGAATGATAAAAGAAGCAAAAAAAGACCAAGGCTGACTTATGAAGATCAAATTGCAAGTGTTAGCTGACGGAAATATGAAAAGCACTCGCATATCTAGGCGAAAAGTGTGAGGAGGATGACGAGATTTGAGGAAGCAAAAGTAGTATTTAAGAACCGCGAAGCTAGGTGCTCCGTCTTCTCTGTCTACTCCGTTGGGGATACAGCGTGAAGATATGTATGTATCTCTTTGAAACAATTATTTTAAACCTAAAGATATTTTTTTACTATATGAGTAATTTTGAAGCTAAGTTAAAGAAAATATTTTGAGGTCGTTGTATAGACATCAGCACGTGAATGTTGTTTATGTTACAAATTCAGAAATATATTCCGCTCTGTGTTACTATTTTTATCAGAAAAATAAGAAATTTGGAAGGTCAGTGTATTCTACGAACCACTAAAATAATGTGCAATGAAATTAAAACCGGTAATTATTCAAAATTACCAATTAATTACACTAACCGTAACATACATCATGCTAATTCATGAAGTATTCAATGACAATAGCGTTTATTCATTAAATATATTTTAGTAACACAATATCGCAATATTACGGCATAAATACATATTTATCTACAGTAATTATTACTTATTCATACGTTATTGAAATCCATGTAGAAACGACAAAATGACTCTGAAATTAGAGACTGTTCTTTTTTGTAATATTACTTTAGTTTATTCGTGTTTTATGACAGATTTGTATAGTTTATAATTATCGAGAAATATTACATTAGTAATAAAAACAACATCTGATTACTATATTTGAAATTCATAGTTTTCACTATAAATCTAAAAAATCATTGTGTTACTGTTTTATGTGTAAAATTATTTTAATTATGTGTTTGTAAGTAAATATTTTAATAATATAATGGTAAGATTTTGGTATCATATTGTTTATAGCAATAAGTACCATTTTATCGTTATTTTTACCAATTTTAAAGTGCTTCAAGACGCATCCTGTTATTATTTTGCTAATCTCAGACGGGACAAAAAAACGGCTTATGAGGCAGCCCGTGGCCCTTGTCACGGTCCCTCGCAGCCCGACGCGTCATGCAACATAACTATACTATAGAAGTCTGGCAACCACCAGTCGGTCGCGCGCCGCCACCAGTATTGTGTGTCTCGTGACTGTTGCTTCAAAGCACTTCAACTTATCGAGATAACTACAAACATAAGTGCAACAACACCAAAATTCAGTGATTTTTCGTCGCAGTGTTATTCGAAACAACTTTAGAACCAATTTAACGTCTGTATGCAGAAAAATAAATGCAGATTTACATCTTACTTTCGTTTAAGGAAGGATAAACATAGCATTCCGGTAAGTTTACTTATGTATTGGATGTTTAATGATTTAATTTTTGGTTTTCTTCGAGAGTGATACTAAATTCTCTCAACTCTTCATCAATCTCATCACGGTTTTTGACGATTCATAATATTTACAGATTAATAGTTTTTCAATAATTTATTAGGTGCAACGTTTAATATTCATTATATACACAAAATTACATTTTAAAATAAATATGAAATGGTGTTGCATTATAATATCATTACGGAGATATTTTTTCAAACACTCCATAATGTTTTGCTATAAAAATGTATAAGTACATATAACATGTAATGAAATAACGAAGTTTATTAAACGAACGCTTAAGAATAGTATTGTTGAATAAATAATAACAAACAAGTAGGTACATAAGTGAAATAAAATTGAAATAAAATTAAAAAGGTTAGATGATTAGATCATCATATAAGTAAATAATATCGTTAATTGTGCTTAGATATAGCTACCCGCAATTAAAAAATATGAACTAAGTTACAGTCCGCACACTAACAAAATATTAATATGTAGCAAGTATACTTAGTATTGACTTATTGGCGCAGTGGTAGAGCATCTGCCTGGCAATATGGGGCCCCGGTTTCGATTCACGGTCAGGACAATCTATGAAACGAACTTTTCTAAATTGGTTTGAAGTCAGGGTGTTACTTGGAGCTTCCCCAGTATGTTTAGTGGTATAGTACAAGCCTAGCGGTTAGTTTGAGGTCACAATTTGTGAAATTATCTGGAGTATTATTAGTATTATTATGGTTACATTATGCGTATTATTACCACCAAAAAATACATTATATCGTGATGTTCTGGTAAATATATCGTATTTATGATAACCTACGTCACATTATTAAAATACCCATTAATTTGTATCGATTGGCTCGCGTAGTAGTGGAGCACGGCCCATCTTCTTCTCATAACTCATCACTTATTTGTGAAGACGCAAGTGAAGAATCCTGAAACCTGATCACAGGTACCAAGATGAGACTGTGTTATATAGGACTTTTACTCGCCAGAACACCTACAGTGTTCCTAATTGATATCTTACGCAACGCACCTAGACCCTTTCGCACTGTGCCGAAGTACACCGCGGGAGGGCCTTTTATTTTGGTACTATATGAAGCTTATGAGCTTTAACTCACCAAAATTCTTACGGTGGCCCTTAGCGATATCCTACACAACACACTGAGACTCTTTTGCACTGTTCCGAACTGCAACTTGGGAGGGGCTTTTACTTTGTTACGCAGGAGCAACTTGCATGCAAGTATCCAGCCTCCTAGGCATGTGACTGGGTTTAATGGGGTTTATGGGCTTATACCCTCTAAAACGCGGTTGTCCTCGATGTGTTGTCGCGAGGCTCCACCCATGAAATGCATCTATGCCAATGGGAAGCAGTGGGATGTCGTGTATACTAGATGGGAAGAAAAAAAAATATAAAATAGAATAGAATAAGATTAGAATAGGAACAATTACTCCAAAAGAGTTCAAAATGAATGTAAATTTAAAATATTTAAAATAGAAGTTGAGAGAAATTATAACAATCGGGATGAGAGTGACACGTAAGGGGTCCAAAATAAAACAAAAATGAACAAAGGCTCTGAAAATACATCGGAGGTGGAAGAGATAATAAATAAAAAAGTGGGATGTCGCAGGCATTTACTATACTACTCTACGAAGTAAAGATCTATAAATTAACGTGCAATATCAAAAAAGTACATACATATGTTAATATTGGGTCCTTACATATGAAATTAGCGTTTTGTCGTACTGACCACTTTGATCTGAAATATCTCCTCTTTAGTTAAGAATTCCAAATTAAAATTTATAAATTCATTTAGCTGGTACATTTGAGTTTTGAAAACAGTCATTCATTTGTTTTTCCCCATTATTTTTTTCTTTGGCGTCGCTTATTACCGCACAATGGAAAACATGAAATATCGGTATATTTACGAGTACGAGTTCTACCGTGGCATCAGTGCTGCAGAAACAGCTCGAAGGATTAATGATGTGTACGGCGCTGGTGTCGCAAAAGAAAGCACGGTACGTTTTTGGTTTCAACGTTTTCGTTCTGGAAATTTCAACCTTCAGAACTAACCCCGTGGACGGCCGGAGACCAAAGTGGAAAATGAAGAATTAAAGGTTATCGTGGTAGCGGATCCATCACAAAGCACTTCAGAGATAGCTGCAGGCTTCGGGGTAAGTGACAGAACTGTATTAATCCACTTGAAGCAAATCGGGAAAGTAAAAAAACTTGAACGATGGGTACCTCATGAATTGAGTGAATCGAACTTGCAAACACGCGTCGACTGCTGTGTTACTTTGCTCAACCGACAGAATAATGTAGGGATTTTAAATCGAATCATTACTTGCGATGAAAAGTGGATACTGAACGATAATCGGAAGCGCTCGTCGCAATGGCTGAACCCTGGAGACCCAGCCAAATCCTGCCCTAAACGAAAATTGACTCAGAAAAAGTTACTTGTGAGTGTTTGGTGGACTAGCGCCGGTGTCGTTCACTACAGCTTTCTAAAATCTAGCCAAACGATTACGGCAGATATCTATTGTCAGCAACTGCAAACCATGAAGGAAGAACTAGCTGCTAAACAACCGAGATTGGTCAATCGCTCTAGGCCACTGCTGCTTCACGACAACGCAAAACCACACACTGCACAACAAACAACCACTAAGTTAGATGAGCTACAATTGGAATGTCTGCGACATCCACCGTACTCCCCGGACCTTGCTCTAGCAGATTACCATTTTTTCCGGAATTTGGACAACTTCTTACAAGGAAAAAAATTCAACTCCGATGCGGCAGTCCAAACCGCCTTCAAAGAGTTTATTGATTCTCGCCCCCATGGTTTTTTTAGTAAAGGGATCAATGAACTACCTATGAGATGGCAAAAGTGCATAGATAACAACGGTGCATACTTTGATTAATTAAATATATTTTACAAAAAAAAAATTGACTTTATATTCCTCCCGTACAAAACGCCAATTTCATATGTAAGGACCCAATATTTACAAACTTAAAACTACACATTATCTTAAATAATAAACTTCCTCAAAGTTGCCGCTTAGAAAGCTGTCATTGCTCAAGGTACCCAGCAGACTGGCAGCATTGCCTCTGAATAGCCAAACTGATTCGTTGGCGGAACAAGCTGCCAGCCCGGCGGTCTTCCGAAGCCTCGACCAGTCTCTTACAAATATCAGAAACCAATCGATGGACTTCGGGGCCCCAGGGACCCAAAGATTCGACTCCAAAGGGCGTAAATATGATACTCTCAGAGAGAATCGCATACTTACGCCGCTTCAAGTTCTCGGCAGTGCTGACCGCGGCACCTGCTGCCTTGGAAGTCGCCGGCACATGGGAAACAGCAAGTGTATCGACACAAGTGGCATCCCACACCAGCGATCCTTCAAGTTTCCAAGGAATGAGCGTCAAACCATCCGGTCTGCTGCCGTCGCTGCGCGCAATACCTACAGGCTCTAAGACTGTAGGAACGCCAGCGGTGACAAGAGCCCGCCGAATGACGTCATTTAAGGCAGCATGTCGTGACATGCGGCCCGCACTACGTAAACAGAATAAACTGTGGTGACCTAATACATCGACGAGATCACCACAGCGGCAACGGTGAGGAAGATTAGTCCTGGCTCCCAGACGAAGGGATACTATGAGAGAAATCGTGGTATTGTCAATTAAGGTTCCTAAGTTTTTTGAAGATATTACCTTCAACCAGTGACCTGCTCCTTCTCAGAAACAGCCAAGAGGCGAGACCGATTTTTTTCGGTACTACAAGAATCTAAAAGTTGTAAATTAACATCTTTGCATAGAGGCTCATCCCAGTGTTTCTGAGAAAAGGATGAGGTAGGCAGGTTAGTACTCGGACAAACACTTAACCAAGCATTTCGAGCATTAGTCAAGCACGGCACCTCAACCGATCCTAAGGAAGAGCGAATAACAGATAGGAAAAGGTTTTCCGTGCTGTAGGCTGACGAAAGAAAAGCAGGATATTGTTTTGTAGGGTTCCGTAATTGAAAAGGAAAACTGAATCTATAGAGGATCACTCATACCTCCGTTAGTTTATCTGTCATAGACGCTTTTCTAAAAAACTGTCTGATATAAAATATGTCTGAACTTGAAATTTGGCGCAATGATACATTTTGGTAACCCAGATATTTTGCATTAGTCAACATTTTAAAGTGGGCATGGGTATTTCAGCGATATTCCTTGCGTCCACTCAGTAGCACTGGCGCGCCCCACTTCGCTAGTCTATTGTGTTAACTCAAAGTTGCACTATGGCGCAGCATAATGGTATGCGCCAAGGGAGTCACAAAGCGCGCGCCACTGCTATTCCCCTCGCGCTGAGTTGTAACTGTGGTTGTAACACAGGCAGCGTACTTTGGCTCAGCATTATCTCAGCGAGTGAGTGTAATTTTCTTGTGAGGCGTAGTGTTGTTTTACACGAAATTATGGATTTTTTTTTGGTAAGTTATGTGAATTTATTTGTTTTTAATTTTATTTTGCGATGTGTTGTATTTTTCATGTGTGTAATGTTTTATGCATTGACGTGTCTTATGCGCCAACACATTTGAAATAAGTGAGTCAACACATCCAGCAGTGAACTGAATTGGCGCAATTTTACAGCGTAGCGCAGTGTTACCCATGTCTACTTTGAAGTATTCTAAGAGTATTAGAGATTATCTCCGAAACTACAGAAGACAGGACCAAGAATTTAAAAAAATTCGAAATATACAGAACCTGAGTTACTTTTAATTTACGGGAACAATATAACGGAAGTCAGTTGGTTTTATAAATTTCGAGATTTGGAAAGGTCAATCAGTTTTTATGAGGATCAGGCCATTACTCTTACTTTGTTTTAATAGCTGATACTTGTACAATTAATTAAAATAAAATGTTACATATATCGGGAAGACAGTGCCAAGCCCACCAAACTAATAGACTTTATTTTGTTGCACATTGATTTCCCACCGACTTCAATAACTGTCAAATTTAATTATATAGGTGTGTGTATCGTATTTATAAAGTTATTTTAATTGTACTTGAGTTTTGATTAGTAAAGGATAGTTATTTTATACTTTTCAGTGTGCGGTTTAAAAAATTTTTAATAAAAATTTTTATTTCTCCCTTTTAAGTGATCTTTACCTAAATAAATATTTAGGGCAGGTCTGCAATTAACTTCATTCTAATTCCGGAGCGCAACGATATACAAGAGAATCATCAATATAAATAAAGGTTATAACCAGGTCGTGTTATCTAGTGTATCTTCGAAGTCCAAGCTCCAATATCAGTGAAATTTAAATGGGACCACCTCTGAAGTATTACGTACCAAACGAAAAAAGAATTTTCGAAATCAGTTCGTAAATGACGGAGTTATGAGGTAACAAACATACAAAAAAAAAAACAACATACAGACGAATTGAGAACCTCCTTCTTTTTTTGAAGTCGGCTAAAAAGGGTTACAATAGCGTCTCGTTGGCTGTCTCTTTCCTACTCGTGCCACTATCATAAAATATTACATTCTCACGAGAGTGAGAGTGCGGACTCTTTATACGTCTATACACCAGTAGGTATAATACTTAGTATATACCATGGACTTATTGATAATATACCATGGACTTATTGATAAGTCCATGGTATATACTCGATACATATACTGCCGTTTGACGGTTTGACATCTTCACAAATTTACTACTAATTGATATAGCCTTTCACACGTCACGAATTGTTAGATTGAAAGAAATATATGGCGTAAGCCTATAGTAGAAAGGGAGGGGAATACACATATTTCGTCTTTATCGGTATGCTCAATATTTTAAGCTGGCTTGCACCCACTATTTAAACTCGATTTAAGGATTTGACATCTCGCTTGCATCAACTATTTAATAGGTGGTGCAAGGGAGAAGCAAGTTCCTTAAATCGAGCTTAAATAGTTGGTGCAAGCCACCTTAAGACTGTTATCCTGTTGTATTTGACAGACCTATAAATAAAACAAATCTTTGTTCATTAGTACTTTTAAGTTTTTTAATTATTTTTGAACATGAACAAGTGAAGAATTTTATTTTTCCTTTTTGTATCCCGCTTAACAGCAATCTGTCATGGACATTTAGCTGTTTCTCTGTCGGAGCTATGTCTGATTATTTTGTTCTGTAGACAGGGGGAGTTGTCCATTGACCACTCTCACCATTCTTTGGAGAAACGTTTCGTAAGATTTGGAATGCCATTCCTTCTCAGTTTTGTGTGAATGGTACTTCCAGAATCCGTTAGTTTAGCAGCCAGGGCTTGCTATTAAGTGAAGAAATAATTTTAAATTATTTGTAAATATTTGTGAGATGGAGACTCTTTTAGGTGTGATGGTAGAAGACTGTATTTTAGGCCGGCCAGTTAAAACGCCGGTTTGACAAACATAGGTCCTCAAAGCGAGAAAGACTGTAATGGCCACTTCAACGCAATATCTATTATCTATTACTACTAAATCTGTGGATACCTCCTACCATTTTATAATCATATCGTATGGAACCCTCTATCTGATCCTCAAACTCGTGCTTGAACAATTTTTTGTTTGAGAAATAAGTTGTAGTTAATATTAGTTGCATCCATAATTTAAGGATTGTGATTTTTTTCTTTAACTTATTGATTACATAACTGAAATAATACAAGTCACCAACCTAGTTCTTCAGTCAAGTGACATTTTAAAATTACATCACGTTAAAATCTTAGTAAGACAGATGTCTTTAGATGGATTTAGATAAATCCTTGCTCTACTATGGAATGAATGTCTGATGACTTGACAGGTAACTGAATGTAATTTAAATATATATAAAAGATTTTTATGTATACAAATTGATATTTGGATATGTAGTAACGTGATAATTTTATATTTATATCTGTACCCAAGACTTCGTATGACTGTAATACGGTATATAGCGGTACCATTTTTAATTTTTGTCAACGGCATCTACTTTCATCCTTCAAGCGTCAAGTCTTTGAACAAGTCTCAAGTGTCTGTCCGCTATCGGGTCGCTAACTAAAAGATTTAAATTCACCATGAAGAAACGTGGAAGCAAGTTGTCCTTGACGGGCGCCGTTAAGGACAAAAAATTCGAGCGACAAAAAAGTTATTGCATGAAATGCAAAAATTAGTAATTTTACAGTATTCATACAGTTCAAGACCGTTGTGTTGACAAAATAGTTAGTTGCATCCATATTTTTAGGATTAGGCTTTTTCTTCTCTAATTTATTGATTACCATAACTGAAATAATACAATTAAAATAGCTAAGTACTACGAATGAACAAGTGTTTAGTTTCCCTAAAAATTTAGAGAATGAGAAAAGTGATGAGTATACAAAGGGTAAAGTTCAAAGTTACGTGATATACTACGTTATTTGATAAATATTTCAAACTGTGATACATTAATTTATGTTTAAAAGTTGCTACAATTTCTTATTCAATATTACGCTGCCTCCACGTACGTGAAAGTATGTGACAGGTATGAGACTGCTGCGCCACCTAGAGGATTATTTGCTAACAAACAAACCCATTAATTTGTCAAAACCTAACTGTTAAAACTTTGACCAATAGTTTTCTGGTCCAAGATAATTCGCATTTTATTAAAATAATTTGTTTTCATAATTTGCATGCTGTGGTTTTGTTTTAATCAATAATATCCATTTCTATACATTTATTGAAGCTGACCGTTTAAATGTTTATCAATTTTGCAATAACAATCACGTATTGTTTCATAAAAAATGGTATTTTCAATTCTATTTCCTTTAATAATTATACATATATGAATAAGAGACACCTACGTGCGTATTTTATGTTTTCACCTCGTTTATAAAAACAATCTATAATCCGAGGTTCAACCTTACGTAAATAATTCACGTAAAACAATTAGACGATCATCTTTATTGTGGGAGGTATATGTAATTTTTATGAAATGTAGTAGATAAATCTTGATAAGTATTCGTTATGCCACCAGTGTATATTTATGTATGTTTATTGTTATAACTGATTCACGACCTCTTTCTGTCCCTGCTTCAATAGTCCAGTTGGACAATACAATTTATTGACCAGACGAGTCCTACCTATATGTATTTTATATTTAGAAAATGCAGTGATAAAGATGAATCTTGATTAATAAAAAGACAGTCTGAAAAGACAGTCTAAAGTATAGAACCATTCTTGCCATATACTCTTTCAAATAAAAAAAAGAGTCATCAAAATCGATGCACAAATGACGAAGATGTCGCATATAAAAGAAATATGCAGCCGATTGTTCGACTACTTCCTCTTTTCTTGAAGTCTGTTAATAAAATTTAAATCATTTTAAGATGTATAAATGTGAGTAGTAAAACAGATTATTAGATGCGGTAGAGTGCGGTACAAAGGAGAAATTATAGCGGTCGTGACTGTCTCAAATCTTAAGCTGATTCAGAACCTAAAATTATGTAATTCCTTGAAATCGTTAGGTACCGGAGTCGTAGACCAGGAAGGAAAAGTATAATCTGTCAATAGGCCTCCGACTCAGGTAATGAATTCAAGGAATTACAGTTCACCTTGTTTGCAAGGTTTTGTTAAATAATCGTAGTTTACTTTTATAGCTTTTATTTTTATTTGCTTACATTTTTTAACAATTAATTTTGAATAATATTGTTTTAAGTGCATTATATGTTTGCACTATGATTATATTATATTTTTGAAATAGCCTTCTTAAGTTCTGGAATTTGGTACTGAAATTTTTTTTAGTATTTTATTTTTATAAACACCATATTTAAAATTTTTAAGTATTCATAAAGTGATTTATTTCGTCTCTGTGAAGGAACAGATAAACCTACATACATATTATGTACATTAGCATATGTATAATGTACATATACGTACATATACACAGGCAGTGCTAAAATTATAACCCTCCCATGCGCTACTTCACAGTATAGAAGCGAGTAAAAAAATATTTTAATTAAAAATGGTATTTTTGTCATTTTTAACAGACTTCAAAAAAAGAAGGAGGTTCTCGGTTCGTCTATATACACTATGTATACATATATATATACATACATATTTTATGTATGTTCGAACATAACTTCTTCGTATGTGAACCGATTTCAATGATTCTTTTTCTATTGGATTCAGTATAGCTCCAAAGTAGTCCCATTCAAACGTCAAATAATCTTAGCGATTTATTTATTTTGATGATTCTTTTCTACATCATTCTGTTCCAGAGTTGGAAAAGAGGGAATAATAAATATTTTTATGAAAAAAATTAAACCGACTTCAAAATAAAAACACTAAAGTGTACTAAATAATTATCTTTTTGTAATCAAAACTCGAGTACAAAAACAACTTTATAAATACGATACAAATACCGAAATAATTCAATTTGACAGTTACTGAAGTTTGTACCAAGTTTACCAACCTGTAGTAGATTATATGTAGATTTTCTGTTGTTTAAATCCAAACCGTTGTGCAAATTGATTTTATATAGTTTTTTGCGTCGTATTTATGAAGTTATTTAGTACTTTTCAATGTTTTTATTTTGAAGTCTATTATCTAGATATTTTACCAAATACATTGTGATTGTCAAAATGTCATACGTTTAAACCATACTAATATTTTCTACCAAAACGGATAGAATTTCTACCATTTTGTAACATGGTTCATAAATGCATTTTCTTTCGAATTCTTTAAGTCCTTTCCGATGAGATTCCGAATGAGTTTGTGAATAACATTTTCCAATCCGTCGGATTGAATTTATGCTTTCCGACGACGGCCCGAGTCCCGGTCCGATCGGACGATCGAGTTTTCTAAGCGTTATTAATAAGGGGGCAGGTCTGCCTCAAAAAAAAATAAAGTGTAGATTTGCCACTGAAAAAATAAAATGTAGGTCTGCCACTAGAAAAAAAAAGTGTAGGTTTACTAAAAAAATATATAGGTCTGCTACTAAAAAAATAAAATGTAGGTCTGCCACTGTCTCTAATATATATCATACTTTAATAAAATGGCTATATTAAATTCATTAAACATGGAATATGAAAAGCTTTTTATGTCAGTATTGTGTGTTACTGTGAGCCTGAAACAGAAATTTATGAAGAAAATGTAAAATCGATTAGAAGTGTGTTGAATACATTAACTTCTATTTTGTCCGAAATTTCCTAACAATTTCGGACAAAATAGAAGTTTAAATTTAAAAAACGTGAATATCCCTTAGTCCACCCAATATATCCTAGTTCCGAAATAATTTACTACGATGTGTATGTATTTTCAATTCCTCTAAAATATATCACGAGATATCTCATGATGTCATGAGTCATGATTGATATATATGTAACTAAAGTGTTAGGGATTTAAATGATGTGAAGATTATCCATAGCTATGTAATATATTTGTAGTAATTTTAAGTTCTGTCGCGAATATTCAACACATTGTGATAATACCCGCATTTAATAAATAAAGCCTGACAAAGAATTCAAGGTAGAAAAAAATCATTACACCGTCATGCATGACACTTCACACAATTGCCTATGTGGGCGCTATTATTATCAGTCTTCGTTCGAAAGCTCACAAAACCAGTTAAACAAGATATTTTCAATGAAGTGAGTCCCG
Source organism: Zeuzera pyrina (assembly GCA_907165235.1). Lineage (NCBI taxonomy): Eukaryota > Metazoa > Arthropoda > Insecta > Lepidoptera > Cossidae > Zeuzera > Zeuzera pyrina. The sequence continues at coordinate 9,590,117 of OU015617.1, forward strand.
TTCGTGAGCTTATGAGTGAAATTACATTAAGAGATCTAGTTATTTTGGTGACTAACCCCTTCCTCAACATAATGGCAAAAGGGAGGAAGGTGTAGTGGGTATACGTTCTAGTTTGAATGCGCAATTGCACTATCCATCCAGCATATTAAACATGTTTTTAAAAGTCATACTAGTAATTTACTGATTTTAAAATTACAGTAGTAAAAGAACTATTTCTTTTCGACGATAATTGCAATTCACGGTTAACTTAACACCGTTTATTGAAGCTGCTTCAAGTAATACTGTTGAACTACTTACTAATTATTTTCTTCCCTTTGTTTTCATTTTAGATGTAGATACATATTGTGTATACATATGATTGAGTAAAGAGTGCTGAGCTAAATTAATATTGTTACTTAATCAGTATAAAAAAACTGTCACTTAATCAGTATGTTAGTGACCCACGTATAGCACTCAGTTGACGCTATTACGCATTGCGTCATTATAATAACATAAGAAACCGTATTATTATTATTTTTACACTACAACGGCAAAGCAAAAAGGAAGGTTATGATTTTAGCAGTCAATGTATGTCAATATGTTTATTTCTTCCCGTGTAGCTCCTAAGCTAGATGTCGTTAACTTCGTTCTACAGTTCCGCGTGTCATAGACTATATACGACGTTATTTTGAAACCTACGTTAGCGGATATGATTTTCATAATACGACAAGCAACAAAAATAATCTTTAATTTAAATTTCTTAGTTTTAAATAAGAAGTTTTGATTCAAAGGTTTTGAAAACGTATAATGTATTTATAAAAATGTGTCATTACTCTGTGACATATAAAAACATGTGTGTATTGAAATTATCTACTAAAAAGGCTTATTTAAATAAATAAGTTTAAAAATAAAACCAGACTAAGAAAAAGCACAAAACAAGTTTGAAGATATAGAAATTGTAGTATGAAATGGATCGACAATGGATGGTAGGTACTATACCTTCCATCCAATGTTGAATTAATGAAATTATTTTTCGTAGTCGAAGATCCAACTACGATGCACGTAGCTATAACAATTCCTTGCCTAATTTATATACTATTTACAATGGTACCTATATTTGGTAAGTCCAAAGCAATCGATAAATAACTTTCGGAGAAGTTGTTGAACAAACAGACATTTATAAATTTTTTACTTATTAGCTGATTCTTTCTATGTGCTCGAACCATCGAAGCATTCCTTTCTTCATTTTTACAATAACACTGTCGTGCAACCCTGTCATACTGCATATTTCTTCGTTGCTTATTTTGTCCGCAAGGGTGACACCGCACATATTTCTAAGAGATCGCATTTCTACTGCATTTATCTTACTTTCACTCGATTTCGGGCATAACCGCACATATTTGTAAGAGATCGCATTTCTACTGAATTTATCTTACTTTCACTCGATTTCGGGCATATCCAGGCCTCACGTACGATAAAGTTGGCACCAACAACGCATTGTGATATGTACATATGTATGTAGTAGCTTACGCCCGCGACTGCGTCCGCGTTTTGTATTTTTAAAATAGCCAATGTCATTCCTCAGGATTCAAGCTATCTGCATACCAAAGTTCATCGCAATCGGATGAGCAGTATGGCAGCCCGTAAAATACGAACAAAGAAAAAACAAACATTGATTTTTTATACATTAGATATAGACGTTTCCTCGATAAAATTTAAACCTAATTTCGGTTCTTCGGTTAGACCCTGTTACCTCGACCGAGTAATGGTTTAATTTTAGCGGTATGTAGCTAAACAATATCTAAAATAAATATAATTAACATATGAGACAAATTTTAACAAAATAATATATACCTGAGTCATTAGAGTATTTGTTTTTCCTCCATAGAAATGATTACCGCATTCAATTTGCTTGATTCCTATAGAGAAAATATAACCCAGAGAAGGAAAAGTTAGTAGTTAGTACTTGTCAGAATACAGACATGTAGCCGTCAGCATATTTACGAGCTATTTACCTATCTTAGCGGTTTCACGGTTGCGAGAGGCATCAAGTGATAAATATATTTACTTTCCACGTATAAATGCATTAGTGCTCAACAGAAACTAAGATTATGAATAAAATCCGGCCTGAAGTGTTGCAACGAAATTATTGTCGAGTCTCATGATATGACCTATGCATAGTAATTTAATCACATTAATTACGACACTATACGAGTCTTCGCAACTCAATAGAAGATATAATCATATAACACTCTACGTCAAATATGTTGTTAAAAATAACTACATAAAGTCATAAACTTAGTATATTATAGCGTATAGACGTACAAAATGTGCGAATGAGAACGTAATCTTTTATGATAGTGGCACGGTAGGAAAGGGACAGCAAACAAGACTCTATCATACCCTTTTTTTGTCACAAGTCGTCACGCTGTGGGGAACGCTGTTGACTTATTTTATTTTTTTGTGTTATTCCTGTATTATTTCAAAGAAGTACTGTATTTTTCAATAATGGTTACGTGTTCAGTATGTGATTGTGATATTACACATTGCAATAATCCAGGGAATCATTAATTTCATAGGTGACTGATAAAATAAAAATCGTCACGCGTCAACGAGTTATTTTTTCGTCTATACGCCAGCATATACTAAGTTTTTGCATAAATAGATTTCCTTATTCATTATGCACATAATACATCGAAAAACCATTGTAACAAACCGACCCCTGCGCTAATACATTTGGCCAGAGCTTACGCGATATAGCTTCAAGGTCAGTAGGCAGCACTGACTTTTAACAGGCTTCCCTTCTCTAATTCACAATATTTTCTCCGGTCTCTATCTATAATTGCAGTAATTAAAGAGTTTAGTCTGTCTGCTAAGCTGTAATTTATATTCTAACACTCAAACCGTCACTACTTAGTAATGACAATTTGCGAGCATTGTGTAATAAACCTTGCTATATATGGAGCAATATACATAATTTCATGCCTATTAAAATACCTTCGAGTATTAATAGGTACCACTTATGTCAATTATGCTGTAATATAAACTCATATTTTTTTAATGTATGTGTCTAATGTTGCAAAAATTAACAACAATGTGGTTTGCTGTTGTTACTAAAAAAAATTTAAATATCGTTCATTTGCAACAGCGATCAAAAAAAGATAATTTTATAGGAAAGCGATTTAAAAGTTTGAAGTGAAAGTGTCCAAGGAGTGTTCTTCTTGTGTGGTGTATATTCTTTTATGACAAACAACGATACATTTTAAACCAATACTCTGTTTCAAGGAAACAATGATATTTAATTTTATACCACAAGTGGATATTTAATTTTATATAATGGCAAGTGTATTAGCGCTGGGGTCGGATTGTTACAATATTCTATTTGATATATTATGTGCATAATGAAATAGGAAGTGTACTTTATGTATATCAGCAATTTTTTTTTTTTAATAATCGCCAGACGATATCAGCAATTAATAATTCAGTAATTTATACAAACTTACTTCAGTAAAAACGTATGTAGTAATATAATGCGACAATAACGATATAGGTACGTGTACAATGTATGTTAAAAAAAAAAGTTCATTACTACTTATGTAACTGCTGTTACCCTCTTATTTTAAAGCTTAATGGTATGAAATTTTTGAAGACTGTACTTTGTATACTTTCTAACCTTACTGTTCAAATATAAAATAATGTTCAAATAACTCTGTGATATAACTGAACTTAAAGTCTCCGATATAGGTATATCCTATTAAAATCTGGAATAAGTTGTTATTTAAAAACCAGCCAGGGTATGCATGCGGGCACGCTCTCACAGGCAGAGTTCCCGTAGCCGTTCATTTTTTATTGCAAGGATAGTTTAGATTTGAAAATGAAAATACGTGAATGAAGTCTTAAAACCAAAAAGATTTGTCGTTGCGTTTTAAGAGATCTATAGTCACCCTGCTCTATGGAGTAGGCGTAATTTTAGTATTGTACACTTTTACACTATGACAGGTCCAAAAGTATATAATTCTATTCTAAATAAAATATTATAAATAAAATAGTTATCTCCTCTTTTCCGTATGTAAATGAGGAAATAGGATCCTAGGATCACCTCCTGTAGCGTGAAGACCGACACCGGACAGAAAGAAACTTGGTAACTACCTAGAACGATTTCTAGTTTATAACTATAGAACTCTAAATAAGAAAGTATCTGCTGATGTTTTGTGCAATAACAACCCACTGCACATAAAATGCACTGCTGTATTATTTCCGAGAAATATTAATCTAACTTGGAAGAAAAGTAACTGTGCTTGATTCTAGCTTCCATTCAAAATACTATGTTTATTATGTACTTTACAGCATACAATAAAATTATGATCTGCTCTTTAAAATAAGTATTACAAGTTTATACCACTATAAGTAATAATATGCCACTATAAGTTTATAGAAAAGATTTAACTTTTATAGTAGTCAAAAAGTCTTCAGACATTATAATGAATCAATTTCGGAAGACTTGAATTTAATATTTAAAACACAAGTAATTTATAGGTAGGTAAGACTTGAAATTTTCTAAGTTGAATAAAATACATATTACATAGGCACTTATACGTCGATAGTTAATTGAAATAAATAATTAACGTATCTCCATTGGACGCTTTTATAATTTTCCGTTGAATATTTTTATCGCCAAGTTTTTACCGTCCAAAATACAATAGGTAAGCAAAATGCTTCCCTATCGTGTCGACAATAAAGACGCTCTTTCAATGTCCACGGAATGACGTTATTGTGCACGGAAATATAAAAGCGTCTCCATACAACTGCATACATTTTGCTTCCCCATTGTACCGTGTACGGTAAAACCGTGGCGATAAAAACGTTCAACGGCCATTCGTTTACTTTACCCATTGATTAGACCTTAGGGTTTAAAAACATACATTTATCTTTAGGTTTCAATTATGTTTAAAGAGAGCATAATATTAATCTAGATTACGCATACAAACAGAGAAAAATATCATCTATTTCTGGTTTTGCTAGAATCGTGCAAAAATTTCAAGTTAGTTACCTATATTACGAGGCATAACATCGCTCTTGTAATTTAATAAGTAAGCATACTCGTATGTACGTACATAAAATATGTACATACCATGCCAATGTACATTGAGATGTTAATGAGATCGTATCAAACGACTCGAATTACAATACATTTGTATAACAAAACCGTGGCATTGTTAAGAAATTCCATTGCAGTAATAAAGTTTAGGAATGCGTACCTTTCACGCCTGCCTGTGAGCTTTAAAGCTTGTGATTAGCTAACTCTACTAAAGGCACGATCACCTCCAATATTAAAGTTTTCTGACTTCTTCACTTATGAGCTCATGCCGGTTGGAATAGAAAATGTTATTTTTGTCCTTCTTAGATTTTATCATAAAAGCTCGACATAACACTGGTGCTGTTTAAATATATCTGAGTCGTGTCAGTTCTGAATGTCTCGTATCACACTGAAATTAAAAGTTTAACATAAATACATAAATACTACTGGCATGCCAAACGATACATTGCAGATAATTGATACTTTCCCTTTTTTAAATAGTACGTAGATTTCAATATATGGGTTGTGTGTGTGTCTTTAAAATCAACAGGTACTTTCCCGAGCGAGATAAAAGATATGTCGTAACAGATTAGTAAAATGAGTTTTTACATCATCATTACAGTGTAAAAGCACTCGTTATTAACACATAATTTTTTTGACTTTGAAACAACTGACAATATCTTTGTGTTTCAAAACACAACCCTATACTATTATATACGTAGGTTTAGCTTATTATATACGTAGGCTAGTTTGTCAAAATTGCTTCTTGTAAAATTGTCTTCCAATAAACTATTTATTTAAATGTTAATTTAATAAATTACTGTTATATACCGTATATAAAAAAGAAATCATAATGGGTCCAAAATATCAGTTATTTAATTTTTTTTTGAGCCCTTTTCTTTTGTTAGGTTATCAATGTTCGTATCTGTGCGGAATTTTAGCTCAGTAAGTGCAAAGTTGACGGAATAAATCGACTGTGACATAGACTTGCCTAGCATAGACCCAAATCCTGTTGAACCGCCAAAATACTTCATGATGAAGCATATTTAAAATATTCACTAGCTTATCTATATGTACTCGTATATACACACACCTGTTACATAATTTTCATTAAACTTTTAAGTTAGATATGTACGTATATAAATATTGTAACGGTACAATAGTACTTACTGGATGTCGAGTGGCATTCCAATAAGCGTTTCACGGCGCCTTGAGCCGTATCACCTTACCTAGTCTTACAACATAATCATAATGGATGCTTAACATAACTCTTGATTTAAGAAAATTACCTATTTGAACAGTCGAACCAGTTAATAGTGTTCAACCGCAAAAAATATTTTGTCATTTTCTTAATATCTGTCGTTTCCTTTCAGTAATGATTTGTTCTTCAACTCACAAATATCATCTAGATTGTATACATAACTTCAATTCATTTTCAGACGGCGAACGGAGGATCATCAACCTTAACGTTTTTAGCAATAATGATAGTAGAACCCTACATGGACAAAGTTAGGAGGAGGTTTGAGGGCGCTAAGTCCTCTCGAAGTTAGCCCCACAAAAATATTCGAACATTGTCGTACACACATTTACTGAATTTCTCAAACTCGAATAGCATATTTGGACTGGCCGTTTGGCGTAGTGGCATATGCATCTCCTTCCAATCAAGGGTTCCGGGTTCGATCCCCGGTCAGGTCAATTTAGGAAACGAACTTTTCTAAATTGGCTTGGAGTCTGGATGTTACTGGGAACTCCCCCAGAGTTCGTTGTGTGGTACCCATAGTACAAGCTTACTGGTTAGTTTAGGGTCACACAATCTGTGTAATTGTCTGGAGTATTATTATTATTAGTATTATTATATAATACAAAAATTAACTGCAATAAATGACGCATGTACTTAGCCCCCCACTCCCTGGTCCGATGACATAACTTCACCAATGAAACGCGAGTGGTAAGACCTTGCAAGGGATCGGATTGCTACCACCACTTCCCTAACTCTGTGACCAAAGAGCAGTACTTCCACTCTTGTATTCGGATGTAGAAGATAAAACAGTCGATGAAATTTTGGGTACAGAAAGTACATCTTAGTCCTCAGTTCATATTCTATTCTTAGTAAAGCTTTCTTGATGAGTCCACTTACTAACTGGTAAATTGTTTGCTCATATGTCTTCCCAGTATAACTATAAGAAACAGTGATAAGTTGCTGCACCAACGCCAATTAGAGCTCTGTCCTTTGGCCAACTTTTACAATCTACTCAAAAAGACAAGCACTTGGAACATTATAATTTTATTTCTCTCCTATAGAACATCATGGAAGCAATATTCATGTATAATATGTGCATATTTATGTATCTATAACATACTATGTAGTTTGTTCCACGAAGTATGTAAATAGTTCACGTAGGTGATGCGTGACTGTCTACACGATCATTACGCGATAGGGTTGTTCAAATATTGACATCAATATAATTCATAAATACTTAATTTTAGCACTGTGCTTGGTGTGGCATTTATTATAAAGCGTAGAAGTGAAAATCTTAAATAATTTACGTTTGAGACAACATGCATATACAATTACGAGATAATGTGCTTCATTCCTATTAAATCACGCTAATCGTAAATCATTATCGGTATTCCTTTAGAACCTGGGTAAACAGTAATTTTAGAATACCGTTAACTGCTAATTAGCAACGCACTTCAGACTAATCTATTGCCTAGGTGTTAGATAAACTTGAATTTCAAGAATTCCAGGCGTTATTTGTGGTTAATACTAGTCGCAAATCGCAATGCTCCACCATGTTTTCAATGATAAGTTATTTTACAAGCTTATAACTTTACCGTCTAGAGCTAGTCTATTAGTGGCTACTGGCTATCCTAATTTGCGGTCATGTCTTCCTCCTCGTATGTATAAATGTACGTCATACATCATGTTCTATACGTTATGGCTATTTTCAATTTCGGGGAGTACAAAGCAACAATGTCCAACAAAGTCACAACTCGACGTTATTTTACCAGCAAAGCGTAAAGAGGGTAAAATATACGTAGAACTAGGTACTAACATGTTGCTCGGCAGTAACTTGTCCATAAAATAATAAACTGTAATCCTTGGGCGATTTTATGACCTACGTGTGAATAAGTGCAATTGGCACATTCTAGACTCTAGAGAAAATAAACTTGTATCTAGAATCTAGGAATATTTTTCTTTTTCTCCCAGAACGAAAATATTCTACGTTTACAAACAGGAAAAGCTTCATATGAACTCAGCCAGTGTTTACACATTTGTGAAAGGAAAACACATAGACTATTAACATTCTTCTCACAGTTCACAGCGATCACAGCAATACATTTACGTCTGTAAGTAACAAATACATTATACATATTTTCTTGTTTACTTGGAAATATTTTGTGAGGAAAAAATCCCTAAAAATGCACTAGTATCTCTGAGACAATAGATACGCTCTAAATAATTTCCAAATAGTTTCCAATGGAATCCTTTTTTTAAATCGACATAGTATATAATTTTAATTACAATTTTATAACGATTTAAAATTACATTTTCCAAAAATATAGTTCGATCTAAATACTTGTTCAAGACTCTATTATTTGTACGCCATGCCTGAGGAGAACACAGAAATTTTTAACTATTTAATATACACATACTTATAATACCAACACCATATCTGATCTTTCTCTCGTAGAATGAAATGAAAGAATAAAATTAATGAATAAAATTTTTTATTCTTTTATACATACATAGATACATATATCTTCACGCTGTACCCCTAACCGGATGGTCAGAGGACGGAGCGCCAAACTTCGCGGTCCTTACTTCTTTCGCCTCCTCAAATCTTATCATTCTCCTCGCACATTTTCGCCTAGGTATTCATTCTTTTATATATTCTTTTATACAGCTAGTGACAGATCTTTCAAACAAAATTGACAATCGAATAAAATAATAAATAATTAATCACAAAGACTTTACAATTTCCTTTTTAGCCAATTATAGTGTCGATGTTCTCTTATGAACAACCGGCTCTTAATTTCCTTCAGGTTGCCTCATGCATACTACAATGTAATTTTAGAAGTAGAACTAAAACTTAGCATGATGTAATAGCGCTCCTGTTTATTTTGTTCCTGAATCTAAAATAAGTCTACGTGGGAAGTTACAACGCATTAAACTTGTAAAGTTGTTAAAACAGTTTGAATGTAGTAGTAGTATGTAATAGGTTTGAAAAATGATGGCAAACAGTGCGCGGTGAGCTCATCCCATAATCTAAGCCACGAACTCACACTTAATTCCTTAGAGTTCACTTGAAAAAAGGCTAGAGGCACCAGTATGAAAAAACGAGCACGATTAACATGAATACGTAGCTATTTCTTGTTAAAATTAATATGAATAACTTCGTGTTGTGATGCGTCATTTTTTTAATATGTATTATTCAGTTTATTTCTTTTCTACAAGAATTTTTTGTAAGGTTATCGAACAAATGTAGTTTCTTGTTTAACTATACTGACTACGTACATACATATCTTCACGCTGTACCCCTAACGGGGGTGTCAGAGAAGACGGAGCGCCAAACGTCGCGGTCCTTATATACTTCTTTCGCTTCCTCAAATCTCATCATTCTACTCATACATTTCCGCCTAGGTACGCGAGTGTTTTTGACATTTCCGTCAGCTAACACTCTGACTATTTCATTTTCGTAAGTCAGCCTTGGTCTTCCTAGGCTTCCTCTACCACTCGCTTTTGCTCTGAAGTTTTACCTCATCAGTCTTTCATCACTCATACTGACTTGCCCGTTTTATAATGGTATAACGGTTAGTACGTCTACATATACACATATATCTTTGCCGAGATCCCGGTTTTGATCCCGGGTTGGTAAATCTTCAATAGGAACCTTTCTCTTTTGACTAAGAGTCAGGATGTTATTGGATGTTCCCCCACTTCTCCCTAACATGCCAAACGTTGAAGAGTCAAGAGTTAAATATACCTCTCTATTTTTTTTCCATGACTCACTGATAAGAAGACTCCAGCGGATTGTAATCTCTTAACGCGACCTCGACTTTGTAATGAACGTCTAGCTTTAGTGTGTGCTCCTCGATTTTGTTGAATAACACCACATTACATGTTAAGTTTATGAATTTCCAGTTGGTATATTTGTTTGGGATCACTATAAACACAGGACTAAAAGGAATCTGTAACTTTTAGTTATAGCTGCTACAATAATAAATAATTTATACACCTACAAGTTTATAGGTTTTATATTGTATTAGTCGTTTTCACTTTACGGGATTGAAGGGGAAAAAAACGAACAGGAACAACAGGAAAAACACGCATGCATATATAAATAAATAATAACATAATATTTGTAGAGTTTATACAGGGGTTTACTGAATAATATTTTATTATAAAATCTAAATAAAAAGTAAAAGAAAGTATAAAGTTAAAAATAAGTCGATCCGTTAATTCCCCTATAAACTCACTGAATTCGCACAGATGGTCTTACTCACAGTATCGTTCATGTATCTAACGCATGCACCACGTAACGGAGTTCCGCTTTAGTTTGCGCTGATTCGTTGGCTCCATGCCAAGGCATAACGAATTCTGCTTCATCAAATGTTCAAACATAGTAATGAGTGCGAATCTCAGTTTAATTATTGATTAAGTCCATAGAGGCTACAACTATACAATGCAATACTTTCATTTTCGAATATTGTACAGTTCTGTATAATACTAGCGATTTATCCAAATTTTACATATAATATGAGGATACAAGTTATAGGCTGGTAGCGTAAAACCAGTTTCACTAGCACGTTACACTAAAACCTTGCCGTGGGCAAAACATTATTATTATTATATTTAAGAGCCGTAGATAATTTTTGCCAACGTCTTGTTTATTTTGTTTATTTGTCTTGATTAGACAATGTGCGGTATGACAAAAATGAGAAAAGATTTTGCCCAGGTAAAATTGACGTGACGATTCAGTTGAGGACTTAAAAACAGACAACACAAACATTGAACAAGAACTTCACAAGTTAGTCGGTATTCTACATAAAAATAAGACATACTGTGTTAATAACAGGTACTTAAAAATTAAAATGCAGCAGAAAAGGGAGTATGGAGTAAATATGAAATATAGCCATACTTCAAAACCCCTTTTTTTACATTGGCATCATTTTTCATTTGTTAATGTTATTATACATGTATATACCTACTTCCTTTCATTAGAGAAATAACAATAAAATTAGTCGTCTTCTTGAAGTTGGATAATTCAATACCTAATGCTCTTTATAAAATATATAGCATACTCTAAGTTAATCTGAGACTTTGCCCGTTTTCACTAAACTTAGGAGTCGCCTAAAGTAAATGCTTATTGAATTAGGAACTGACTACAACAAAAATGCATTTCACTAGCCTCTAGGTAACGCCTAAGAGAGTAAGTACTTGAACGCGATCGTTTAGGAATAATCTAACATTAAGTATTATACTTAGTTAGGAGTTATGTTAGTGAAAATGGACGTTAGAATCTCTTTGCGAATCATTTTTTTAATAGCGGTAACAACGACTGACATTATCGGTTACCGCCTACTCACTCGAATACATTGCCAGTGATAACGTCATTCCTCTTTCCATTCAATGTTCTTTTTACGCAAAAACTGGCCCAGAGATTATAAAGTACAAACACGAATACTAGTAATGAAGCCCTGCGGTTGTATAATAATGGGAATTCCCAGACTAAATTCAAGGAATGCGGCAGAAAAAATGCGAGTTGACTCAGAGCTTTATAATGTTGGAGGTACAACTTCGCATGCGTCAGACCGTATACAAAAATATGAATCCATTATTCCTATCATCGGTAAAAAATTACTAAGCGCTGTGGTGTGCATCCTCTATAAAGGTAACCCCTTCATTAAAATTCTATATTCAACAGTACATTGACTTTATATGCCCTTCTCCGATAATTGACTTATTGAAGATTCAGCAGTACATTGACTTCACATGTCCTTCATCAATAATAAATTGTTTATTATTACTTATTTATTTTTATTTATATTGTTTTGAATAAATACTTGTATACATATGTATAATACTAGCGACTCATCCCAGTTTACATAATATAATCTTTATAGGTTAGTAGCGTATAATCAGTTTCACTAGCACGTACCGTGGCCAAAACATTTTTCGCTGTATAATTTTAAAATTCCTCTTTTGCTTAACATGACTTGAATTTCGAAAAAAACTGAATTACGTGTTTTATTATTTCTACTCAAGAATACGTTACAAAACATCAAATTAATCTAACATAAGTTCTTCCTCCGTAAACTTCCTGCCGAAACAAGCGTCCTTTGACTTCATTTTTTAAAATGGTAAAACGTTCGTTTATTTCTTTTCAATGAAGTATTTTTTAGCTGCGCTGTAACATCAAAAATCTCGACTATCACCCTTTTTTTGTTCGGATATGATTTTCCAAAAATTATTTGATGACGGTTTGTCATAAAAGAAACTTATAATTCGAAAATATCTAAACATAATTATTCTACTATAGCAATATCGATACTATGTATTGTATTTTGAATACGTTCGTACGTTTCGTATATGTACATTTATTTATGTATATACGTATATACGTATATACGCATTACGAGTATATTGCCTTGTAATTAAGCATCATACAATTTCACTACAGAAATCTTATGTGAAAAAACAAGGAAGTTTTATGCCGCACTTACGAGAAGCACGCTACAGGTTGAAAAGGATTGTTGTCTCAATAAACATCAAACCAGAAGCAAAAGAAAACAAAAAATAAACGGCGAATTAGTTAATCACGTAAATCTTAATATCGGAAGTGTCGGCAACTTGGTGTTTTGTTTTAATTAATCAACTTCAATTGTTAAGTAACAGATCAAATTCAAGTGTATGATTGTTAAATTGCAGTAACGATACATGACACATAAGAATTAAGGACGTGTAGGTACTTTAAACTAGAAGTAAAATTGAATGGCTTTGACCATAAATATTTTGTGAGATGTAAATACGACATCCAATGTAGCCATCTCGTGCGTCGTTTTATAAATCCAATAGTGTTTACATCCGAATTACTATTATTTTCAGAAGTGCGTCGCAACATAATCGTAAGCAGGTGGCGGAATCATTCCGTTTGCCGTAATTTACGCCTCAATACAACGCAGTACCGCAATTCGATAGAACAGCACTCAATAAGAGATTGGACCAATTGGTACAAGGGCACCGAGACCCTAAGTGCCTCGATAGTTCGCTTTGTTAATTAAATGTAGTATATTCAATGATTTTACGATCTATAATTCTCAAATGTTGTTGAGATGATGCAACTTGAAAATTATTAAATGGAAATGATTAAAAACCGAACGTGTACATACAAATAATGTAGTTGAAAATTTGTATGGCAATTTGTTTTAATGTTTTTGAAGTGAGAAGAAATAATTTTCATAACGATTGTTTAATTGGAAAACGTAACTTTCAAAGATGTTTATTATTACAAATAAAATTATTAATGATAGTTAGACTCGTATCTATAAAATCTTAAAATGATGAATATCTGATAGCATTAACGGTACTTTCGCTCCACCAAAATGTCAAACAAGAGGACAGGTATTGAGTGCTTGGCATCCAGCCAGAAACTGTTTACAAAATTGTCTGCGATAAAACAGTTTCCCCAATCTTGAGATTATGAAAATAAACCGTGTACCTGAATGTGTATAATACAGCGCCTTACTAATAGAAAGTATGTATTACTAGTCTTAGAATAAACTAAAATAATAAATACGTATCTTTTACTTCCATTTCCTCATATATGTGGAATTAATTTTTGTACCAATTTACTGTTCTTGCCCATCCCCTAATCAACACAGTGGGAGAGGTAGTACCTAGTACCAACAAAAGCCACACCTATCTATAAACTTATCAAACGTAAGTTGATTCTATTAGGTGCTTTTTTGTCCAGTTATGAAGGCCCACGATAAGTGCGAATTTCCATAATATAATGTTATAGGATTAAGCTAAAGGTAGCGAGTTCCAATCAAACGTTTTTGATGAATTTGTCGTGCAGTACATTTTAAATTTGTTTGTAGACGCTATTATATCAGTGAAGAATTCCATAGAAATAGGATAACATATACACGCGTACCTGTACAGAATACATATGTATTTAATCATCAATTAAATCATACTTAGAAGCCCTTGTTATCAATAAGGTAACAAAACAGAACCCAATAGCAAGAGGTTGCTAACTCATCGTCTACTATGTAAGTAGTTGTTCATAATAGACGCTGTCCTTTGACTTTTAACGGGTTGCGCTCCCGCGCATTGCTTACCGGCCCAGTAAGCGAAGCAAACTGTAAAAGCGACTAGTAGCTTTCATATAAATTATAAACAATCGATCAAACAGACGAAAGATATAAAACTGGATCTTGTTGTCATGTCAAGATAAATCATCTTCTTCATCTTCTTTTCTAAATGGGCGTGAGCCAAAATGGGACGGAGCAGTCCAGCAAAATCTCACCAAATTTCATTTATATGGATGAAATATCAATGACGATTTCACGTCAACTTTTTAATTCAGAGAAATTTAGACGGTTTAGGTTTAGGACTTTAGGTATTTAGAGTTATTTTTTTTATTTTTTTTGTTACATTACATTTGAGTGTACAGTCGTGTGATGTAGTGTTATGAAGCAAAAGTACATAAACACATCAAATAAATTGAATTATTTAATATTTATAGGAGAAATCTCACGTGAGGTGGAGGACCGCGATCTTGTCTCACCAAGAAAGAGATGAGTAGGTTCAAAGCTAAAAAAACACCTCAAGTAATTAACGGACTATTTAGTTTCCTTCGTAATTTAACCTCTGCCTACGAGTAGGTAGTATAAAGCTTGGTTGACCTGGTTAACTTGTATATATATATATATATATATTACTGACTTTATGTAAAACCCAAAACCTCGGTGTAAAAGATGATGCTTTTATAATTGTTTCTGACGCACAGTTGTTATGTACAAAATACATTAAATTTTATTGTGCCTTGACCTGTTTTATAAACAAATGTGGAACAAATTTATTTTATAGACTTATTGAAAGTTTAATAAATGTTTACACCTACAAGCGCGAATACAATACTGCGAGTAGATATTTGTATCAGTCTGTTTTATGAACAATTGCTTTCGTATTATTTTGGTAAATAAATCAGAGTTTACAAAAACGGTCTGAGGTCATTATACTACCTACGTACTACCTTTATACTATTTAAAATAAAGTAAAAATAAATTACATTCTATCCTTTATATACTACTTACCTATATATGTACATACTTAGATATTGCTAGATAAAAGAAGATAAAATGAATAATAAAATCAACCAAGAAATTGAAGTATAGATATTTCAAATGGTTCTTAAAGAATAAATGAAATATAAAATATTACCTACAATAATGACACCTGTTTTTGAGGAAAATCGGATAAAACAAAATTATTGTTCGAGAAAGTAGATGCAGCGTGACTATACTGTTTATTTTTATTCTACTTAGTCAAGTACCTACCTGAAAACGTTTTATAATTTATAATATCGAAGGTCATCGGCCTACAGTCGATTTAAAACGATACCGCGACAAATTGATGCCTTTTAAGAAGTTCCAGGCACCACGAGTCGGAATACAAAACGGCACAAAACGGTGTTATGCGATTATAGTAATAATAATCCCTATTTATAATATTATAAAACCAAACCTAATGAACCAGTCATCAAAACACGCAGACTGGCTGTACCTACTATCTACTTGATCAAAACATAAGCTAAATACTTATTTTGTCAGGCATCACGACGAATAAAGCTAACTAAACACGTCATGTAATAGGTACCTACGTGATTAAGACCGGAAGAATATCATTTTAAAGAGATTAATAAATATAAATTATTTATTAATAATAATAACAATCATATACTTATAATATTAATAACAATAAATATGTTAATATTAAGTAGGTAATATTAAAACTTGGAATAAGGAAAATATCATTCATAATATTATTTAATGCCTACCATCTACTGCACTAACGTGAAATCGCCTACAAAAGAAACTTCAAGGTTCATTCTATTATTGTCTTGCATGCTACACATCATTCATACACACAAAGATAGATGCTCGAATACGACATCGTATGATTTTATTTTTAAAGATCTTATTTTATAAATTATCATGTGAACTATGTGATACTAGGGCGTGCACGTGATTTTGTTCGTGTGGACTGCAGGGTACCATTAAACAAAATAGTGTATAATCATGGACCAAATGTATGTTTCAATACATTACCATACAAAACAATAAATAAAATAAAACGTTTGTTAAAAAGGCCTGGATATGCCCAAAATCGAGTGAAAGTATGTTAAATGCTGTGGAGATGCGGTCTCTCAGAAATATGTGCGGTGTCAGGCTTGCTGACAGGATAAGCAATGATGAGATACGCAGTATGACAGGGTTGCACAACAGTGTTATTGTAAAAATGAAGAAAAGAATGCTTAGATGGTTCGGGCACATGGAAAGAATGAGTGATGAAAGACTGACGAAGAAAATATACAGAGCGAAAGTGAGTGGTAAAAGAAGCCAAGGAAGACCAAGGCTGACTTATGAAGACCAAATAGCCAGAGTGTTAGCAGACGGAAATGTCAAAAGCACTCGCATACCTAGGCGAAAATGTGTGAGGAGAATGATGAGATTTGAGGAAGCGAAAGAGGTGTGTAAGGACCACGACTCCTGGCGCTCCGTCCTCTCTGACTACCCCGTTGGGGATACAGCGTGAAGTTATGTTATGTTATGTTAAAAAGTAAACCTTGTTTTCGGGTTGTTTAAATACATTGTTAATGATAATTCCGCGTTGTTTCAAGTAGGTCGAATAAGTGGAAATAGATTAAAGTTAGAAGGATATATATGATGTTATATAAAAAAAATGTAATTCTTAAAACACTCAAAAACGAGTCTATAAAAATTGTATATCAAATAGATTTGATTTTCGAAGAGTAAGCTTACAAGCAAGTATAGCAATTTTATCTGTTGGACATTTTGCATTAAATCCACTGTCATTTTAAGCACTACTTAGCTTTGATGTACCTACCTATATTTACATGCACAATAGTTTATAGTTACAAACATATTGTAAAAACATTTACAAACGAAAGTAACAAATACAATTTCATAGTTAAACCACAGAATAATTCAAACTGTCTGAAAAATACCTGAATCTCACTGAGAACCAACATCCATAGATTTCGACTTACAAAACGTATCTGATACACTGTTAGTCCATCAGACCAAATCAGACTCCACCGTCGCCATAGTTGTGTTGTAAAATTTCATGAAAATAAATTGGCTACAAATATTTATTGAATATTTTGTGGTTCTTTCCCAACTGTTTACTTAAAAGTTCATGAATTAGCTTCTTTTAGATATTGATATTAAATGTATAATATCCATTTATGTTTTTATGCACTGAATCTCGTTCAGTCTACATAATACATATACCATATAATTTAACATCATTACCAATTCGAGGTGGACAGAGCATTACGGTGCACAAAATCACGGATTCGATGCCACTTTCGGCAATAAATATTTGGGTTTACAAATAATAATAATAATAGTTTTATTTCGAATTATTCATTCATATGTGTTAGTAACAAATGTCTTAACCTACTGTTAGTAAAAAGTTAGGTACATATTTAGAAAGTAAAAATAACTCAGCTGAATGGCGGACGCAGGTACGTCGGCTCGCGCACGGCGTGCAGGCTCACCCAGCGCGCCAGTCGAGGCGAGTCCCAGTGCTGGGCCAACGCGTTCACGATGCTGTTCTTGCTGCCTCGGATGCGATGTGATAAGGAGGCGGATCGCTGTCTTATTATCGCATAGAAGCAATCCGTATGTGCTTCAGCGAACATTAGCGAAGCACTACAATATCGAGGCAGGCCGAGCAGCACTCTGAACGCGTTGTTGTATCACGCAGGGCGTTGTATGCCCACTGCGTAAAGCGAACCCACAGGCTGCACGTGTAGAAGGTCTGACAGAAAGCTTTAAAAAGTGTTATTTTCACATCCCTACTACAACGCGCAAACCTGCGTGCCACCATATTACAACGTACACACACGTTTAAAAAATTTAAATGATATTCTCTTCACCTATGTTTCATATTACATCAGTAGAAATATAATATAGTACCAATCTACCAAAAAAATAGTACATATTAAACATCTTGGCTGCAAGGGAAGATCAAAAAATTCTAACCAAAATTTCATCTCGATAAACACGCAAAGAATAATTACTATTACAAGTTTTAAAATCTCTGTACTAATTAACAATTTATAGATATAAATATGTTTCAAACTATATTATACCTGCATGTTGATACAAACAACAAAAAACATAAGAGTTTTGAACTGATGATGGACGTGCTATTATGGTAGGTTACATACACATAGACAAAACTGTCGGTAGTAATACTCTCAAATAATAGAACGTTTCGTTATGATTGAGTGATCACGACCAGTTGATTGATTCTGGTAAGATTCCAATTTGTATCACTGCTAACTTTTGTCTCAATCCAAATGACATTTCTGGGTCTTCGAACTCATGTCGGTTAGTTATTTTTCAATTTTTTCATTTTTTTATGTACCCACTTGTTCATGAGTTTTAAGTCTTTTAATTTCGCCAGTCGGTTCGGGTAAAAACCGTTTATAATCATGATCTCTGAAGATTATGTTACGGAACAATGTGTTACAGCTACATGTAGATACTTATATGGCCCCGAATAAATTTTAAAGTTGTTACTTTAAACTGAGAGAATATCCAGGAACACCCAAACGTCGAGCGAAATTAGAAAAGTTTGTTGTCAAAAATGACCAAGGCATTTAGAAAAATACCAAGTATTTATTGTCATTTTGGTATGAGATCGATGTAATTTGATCGTGTTAAATTTTCGACTACTAGCATCAAACTCAATACATTCCACATTCTCCACTCAGGAAAACGATTGTCCGAGGGTCGATTGCAGATCGATTCTGAGCTCTCTGATTAATGTACTATCTAACATATGTACATCAAAAGATCGATCAACTGAAACATACCTCAAAAAATCAGTTAATAATTACAGTAGGTATGCTTGGTTTAATGCGTGCATTATGCACGCATTAAATCAAGGCTCAATCTCATCGGTATTTTTCAATTAATTTTAGTAAAAAGAAAAAGTGATCTTTATTGTTAGTTAGAAGACATTATCTTTAAATTGGAAATCTATCAGAGCCTTAATAGGTACACTAGGAAGTTCGGACGGAAGAGAAATATTTAAATAATGTTTTTCAAAGTTCATCTTTGACCTTTTCATTCAATGAATCGGTTTGAGTAAAACCGCTTGTCACATATTTGTGTATATATAAACTCTAGCTGTAGAACATTTAAAAAATTGACAAGCTGCAGGTTGCGTTTGAATATGGCAACAAGGTCGAAAAGAAACCCGAGTCACGTCTACGAGGACAACTCTATTGTCTCGGCTCGGCAAGGATGTGCCTAGTTGACGACAATAATGCGCCATGAACAATAACTACATACAATAAATATTTAAATACATTTAACTGCATATTCTTTAGTGCATACTGCTTAGGTTTGTATACGTTATCATTACAATCAATAAATTTATCACTGTATTTATGTAATATTGTTATCACTCATCAAGCAACGAATATTGTTTTATAAAACTGTAGTACAATTTTTGTTCTTGTTACTAGTGTCAATGCTAAAATAGTAAACCTATTTTTATGGAAATCGACGCTGATACAAAAGCAAAAAGAAAATGTGTATGTTTCGAAATACAATTTCTGCAATATAATTATATTTCAAAACCATTTCCTTGCCTAGACGATAATGAATGAATGATTATACATCGAAATCAGGTTGCATTAATTACATTGTGTATGCAGACCGCCCTCTCTGCTTCCTGCTGATGAAGATATTGTAGTCTGCGTCACACACGTTGTTATAGTTCATTCTGCTGTAATGCGTTATACGATATCCAATCGATGTTTCGAAATCGGTAACTCGAACTTGACTGATGTTGTATTATGTCCTCTTTTGTCAATTATCCACCTTCTGGTCACATTATATATACATATTGCTAACTAATGTTGCATGCTTACGAAAATTTAACTATAATTACTTAAATTAAATATTCGTAAACTTCTGATACAAAAATAATATAAACTGATTTCTTCTAAATATAGTTAAGAACATTTTCGAAAACCGCAACTGTTAAAATAAACTTCATCCGTTCCAGAGCAAGGATATCACAGATAAACGTGCTAACAGATAGACCAACTGACACCGATGTCAAACGTGTAACATCTCTATTCCGTCGCGATTTAAAAATCAATAAGTTTGTGCATAGACTTTATAACTCCAGACAGCCTGTCTTGGTACTACGAAGTGGGGCCAACAAAATTAAATAAAATGTAGATGTGTGGGTGCTGTTTTCTAACGAAATGGCGGCCGATTAGCTTATCCGATAATAAATTTATGTACAGATGAGTCAGCTTATCTGATTTACCTTACCGTTGCTGCTTCGACGTGGTGTCTAGAATTATTTAAAAAGTTTATGGTTTGTGACTATTTCATTGTTAATATTAGGAGTATGTACAAATCGACGGTTAAAAGGCTCAATGGCCCTACTGACATTTTTTGCGGTATTGAGTTATAAAAATGTACATAATCATTGGAATCAGCAATTTTTTCTTCATCATATAGATTTCACTCAAATTTTTATAAGCACTTTTGACGCGCTTTTTTCTTCATCGTATAGATTTCACTCAAATTTTTATAAACACTTTTGACATTTGAAACCCACAAGTAACGTGATCTCATTTTGAAGATGTTGTAATCTTTTTTGAAGACATAATACATTCTATATAATCAACAGTAGAAACGACAATATACAGCATAGGTACAAATGATAATGTAAAACCCTAAACTAGGATGTAGTCAATAAATTAAAACGATTGCAAAACCTTTGTATCCGTTACATTTTTAACTTGCGTAAATATGATCAGTGATCACGTATTTTATTTCAAGACACAACTTAAGTGGCTTCCCATTCGTCTTCGTAGAAATCTTCACATTTTTTCTTTGCTCTGTAATGTTCTTCATTCTTCCTCTGTGTCGATCTCACTTAGTACTTTCCTTCAAATTTCTCCTCACTCCAATGAAATCAAAGTCCAAGCGGTTAGCTTGTGGAATGCTCTTCGTTCTCACGTTCGGGAAAGCCAATCCGTTGCTCGTTTGAAGCATGCTGTCAAGGAGCACTATATGAAAGATGTACGTTAAACTTTTATTTATTTACTTCATACAGCTTTACGTATATTTATCTGTCTCTTATGTGCATATTTTTATTCATGTATTTAATGTATATGTAGTATGCATTATATTTGTGTATAGTAGGTGTATAATATGTAATTTATGTTAGTGTATTTTATTATTATTATAGCAAGTACACACTGTCTATATTTCTACTTTTAATTTGTCACTCTAGCAGGTCTACTGGAAGAAATTTCTTTTAGAAATAAGCTGTACCTTTTCCTCAATGTTTCTGTATGCATCTTTTTTTGTAATGTTTGTGTGTGCAATAAATATCAATAAATAAAAATAAATAATCGCCTAAACAAACGTATTACATATTCTTAATTACTTACGGTATTTTAAAGTCGAGTTACAAAGGCGGCTCAATTTCATCGATCTCAAAATATAAAAAATAGGTGTTGGTCGCGGAACCCTCGACAGAATTTAAACTTCATAGAAAATGGATATGCTATATAGTATACAATATACATATATATACTATTCATGTAATGTACCACGCGCTATTTACCAGACCCCGACCAAAGTCTACCGAGATTATCCGAGGGCAGATCGACACACTTTGGTTAGGTACATTGCTATTACTTCCCATTTTAAAGCGCTGTATGAGCGGCTGTTCACTTCAAAAAATATTTTTCATAAATTGTTTATTGAAAATCATTGTGCACGTTGTTTCTTATAAAAAATAGATTCACTGTGGCTTCCTGAAAGGAGCACCTACTGTTAAGCTACCATAATTGTAATGTATGTTATTTTATAATTACCCTGTATTTAAAGAATATTGAAAGAATATATGATACTGCATGAGGATATGTACGTATGTATGAATACATGATACCATTAGATCAACTGAACTCATGACAGCGTACAACACTATACATCTAATATGTATTACTGTATTAGTGATCTGATAACATAAACGAATATTTTCAAAATATTTATAAATAAATAGATACATACATAAATATCTTCACGCTGTATCACTAAAGGGTCCTTACTTATTTCTTTCGCTTCATCAAATCTCATCATTCTCCTCAAACATTTTCGCCTAGAAATGAGAGTTATTTTGACATTTCCGTCGGCTAATACTCTGTCTATTTGATCTTCATAAGTCAGCCTTGGTCTTCCTTGGCTTCTTTTGCCACTTACTTTCGCTCTGTACATTTTCTTCGTCAGTCTTTCATCATTCATTCTTTCCATATGGAAAGAATTCGTTAAACATTCCTGTCTTCGTTTTTACAATAACACTGTCGTGCAACCCTGTCATACTGCGTATCTCTTCATTGCTCTTTTTGTCAAGGGTGACGCTGACACCGCAAACATTTCTTTTTTTTTAATATTAAATAAACAGATAATATCTCGTAAGTACTTATTGATTGCATCATAAGAACGTTCACCTCGTGCCGCTGTCATCATAGTTCAGAATATTTGGCAATAAGTTGCTGCGACGTCTGCTTTAGTTAGATGGCTATAGAACATATTAACAAGATTTCGCGTTATTTAGCCTTGGCATTTGAAAATAATAGAAAAGCATTCAAAAGCAAAAATTCATTAAAGTGTTACCTACCTATCTTTAAAGTATTGCGTCGTCTGACTTCACATTGGCAGTAAAAAAGTGTACATTAATTTAAAGTAAACGATTAAAATTGTATAATAATTTCGTTATCGTTTGAAAAGTATTTACATTCCGAACTTTAGGTGTATTATCCATTTAAGTAAAACACTTTCCCTGCTGAAGGTCGCTTCTGTGCTTTGAATATAACGCGGGCAGCACGTGCGCTGATGTAACCATCCATGAATACCCGCATAGCCATTCTAAGTTCTGACTACAGTCATAATGAGATGAGCACACACACCAGCGAAAACGTACTGAATGTGAAAGTGAAGTTATTAGAACAGTTCGTCTGCGAAATATTCAATAGATTTATTAATAATAACTATACTAAAAGCATATACTTATCTGAAATTAAATTACTATGCAAGAATTTCTAAATTATCTACAAGTATTGTGGATTTTTAATTGTAGATTATAAAAAAAAATATTTTACTGCTATTTATTACATTATGTAATTAGTATTGTTAGCGGCACGAGTAGAGCCATTCACACTGCTAAACTGGTACTTAAAACACTAGGTCTACCTATTGACGTCGAGCTGTGAGAACGAGCTCGTCTTCATGTATTCAAGTACCTACTTCTATAAAAAAAATCGAAGTGATTACCGAAATAAAAATAAATTCGATCGATAGCTATCACCATATTCTTCTGAAAACGTAATATTCGGTATATATCTTTATTTTGATTTGGTCGAACTTTTTTAATAGCAAGAAATATAAAACCTATACGGAACAGAATCATAAAAAAAATAAATGAAACAAAAATAGATCGAGAATCAAAGAATTATATTAACGCTTTTTCTACTGTTCCGAATTATTATGTGTATAAAACTATTCTGTCTGTAATTGTTATATTTTATAAACTTTTTTTTATAAATTTCTTATTGTTCTTATTTTGTTTTCAATACGACTACAAATTATTCGTTTTCATTGTGTTGCTTTACTATTTTTCCTATTTTAAATTTTTATTTTAATTTTAATAAAACAAAAGAAACTGGAACTAAATAATTACATATTAATAGATTAATAAAATAAACGCAAGAAACTATATTGTACAATAATACAATCCCAATAGACAGGTATTCGTGTCATACATAATAGACGACAATTCTCAGACTAATCACTTATTATAAATCTTTATTAACGTATATATTATAAATAAACCCCGAATCATTAAAATCTTGAAGAACAGTAACTTTTGAATTTGAATTTACAAATTGAAATTATAGATTGAGTTGTGGAATCCCAATACGTAGTTGAATTCACTAGGTAGAGTCCGCGTTACGATCTATTGTATGCCCTTAACAACAAAATGTAACCGGAAGTTCTACGTGCCTGTCTATTTGTGGACGTGCTCTGTAAATATGGATATTATTGAAGTTTAATAAATAGTAATTTGTTTTATTTACAAATAGATCGCAAATTGCATATAAGTCACATAACGCAATTTGTAGTGGAATGGTTGAATATGATTTACTTATTATAAATGTAAACGCATTAATAAACGTATTATATATGTATATAATTATTGTTAACAGCTTCGAATACTCTTCAATTAATATTTATTGTTGTTAAAAGGGTTTAAATTAGGGAATGCATTGATATAGTTATTAGGTGCTATATAAGCAGTGAAAACATCAATACTATAACCAAATTAAACCACAATAAGAATGTATTGCTTTGCTGTCGTATATAGAGATTATCTCACCGATTCCTGGTAATACATTTAAATTTTGTTTAAAGTGCTTTGCAAATCATATCACGAAATTGTAATCAATATCAGTTTCATTATTGTTGATTCGTCGCTGTTTAATAATCTGTTAATATTTACCTATTTTTTGTGTAGTTTAGTGACTACGGTAGCAATTTAACACAAAGCCATATTATTCTCTTTCGACCTCTAAAACTTAGAACCAATTGAAAAGGCTGTACGGTTAGTGAGACATTTAAGACTATATTGTATTGGTTCAGTTGTTATTTTACATTATGTCCTCTCATGGATTATACCAATATAACTTTACATAATATCGTAGTTCTTGAATACGTCAAACTTCAAACTTATTAATTACTAGCAAACCCGGCCCGTTTCACTGGGCGTTAGTTTCACTGGGCGTAAAAAACAAAAAAAAATCTACTGATCCGATCGCTACCAAACTTTACAGGAACACCCGCTAGGCCAATCTGAAGATTCCTTGAAAATTTCATCGAAATTGGTCCAGCCGTTTCGGAGTCCATAAGGAACATACATTGGCAAAAAATTTGGCGCAAATTACATAGGTATCTAAAAATATGACAAATTAATTGGGTGCCGATTATATATACGGCTTAATTTTTAGACATTGCTTTTAAATTCTTAACACCCAATTGTTTAAAACTACTTACGTAATATACAATACCTAACAAAAAAATATTGAACATTCTCTAAATAAAAAGCAATCATTCGGACTATTGTTGGTATCATATAGAATGAATGCTAGTATTTTTTCCCTCTTTTTGACTGTGGTAAAATAAAAACAATACGGATTTTAAATTTGACATGCGCTACAGCGGTTCGTTGTGGTCATCTAATCTAATATAACGATTACATTGCAGTAGCGTTACAGTTGACTTTTATTACTGTTCGAGCCAAGGCTGCTGTGGTTGGATTACCAACCATTCTGCTATCAGGTTTGCATGCAAATAACTAATATTAGCCTTATTTTCATGTATAATATTTTTATATATAAAATTCCAGTGTGCGCGTGTTCATCATTTTTCTCCTCCTAAACGGATTTACAGATTTTGATGAAATTTAAAATGGAGGTAGATTAAACCTCGAAGAAGAACATAGACTAATTCAGCAGCTAGTAATACTATAAAATCTGGTTCTTCTAGTGATGATCGATCTATATACATTGACATAAAACTTGCAGAAAAATTCATCCAAAATCGTATACTTAATAATTTAGCATACATGCAAAAGAAATTAGTAAACGATGAATAATCATGTATCAATCATTACTGGAAGTCGCCCCGTGGCAGAAATTCGACTGCAAATATAAACTTATGATATTAAACTTTTTGGCGATAATCTCTACTCCGTGCGACTGTTTGTTCCAAGGAGATTACATACATATGATCACAAACCATTCACAAACTGTTATGAGTTTGACGCTGATGCAGTCATTTTGACATTGGCAGTATGAACGTAAACGAGTATTTAATTTAATTTAATTTAATGTATTTGTATCACATCAAACTTTTAACTTACTGCACTTCTTCTCCATGTAAACTCTAACTACGTGTGCCAAATCTCACACTCCTCCGTGCGAGCAATATTCTTAAAAAGAAGGGATCCCAAATTAGCGCTTCACGTATTAATATAATGATTTTTTAACCGACTTCAAAAACGATGAGATTCTCTCTATTCGTCAGGATCTTGTTCATTTTATATGTGTTCACCGATTTCCCCGTAATTTGTGCACCGATTTTGATGAATTTTTTTTATTCGGAAGAGTACATGACCAGCTTGGTCCCATAGAAATTTAGCTAAGATCTAATGATGGAGGATACTGGAGGAAACAAAGAACTCAACGGTTCGCATATTTTGAAGGTAACTTTTATGTAATATTCCGTTCCAGAATTGGAAAAAAAATTTGCTGTATGGTACTCAAAGAGAAAATAAATAACTGAACAAAATTAAATGACTGGAGTGAAAGCACTAAAAACAACGAAATAAAATTATCCTTTGCTAACAAAAACTCAAATATAAAAATAACTTCATAAATACGATACGAATATTTATATTTTAATTATTTTTATCTTAAAATAATATATTTGAGGGTTACTATGTGTTTGGTATCGTTATGTCATTTCAATAATTGACAACAAACTTCGCACTTGTGGGTACTTTTTCCTAACCGCAACCATCCCTTTCCCACATGCACTCTTCGATCATCTCGCGAATGCAAATGCCGTGTGCTTGTGACCTGCCATGATAAACGCAATTTAATTATTTTCATCGTATAAATCTCGCATATTTATATTTCGCATATTTAAAAACCGAGTGTGCTTGCTTTACCAAGGGATTGTGTTATTCCGTGTGTTTGTGACGTTTTCTAGAAGCTTGGACTAAATCGCAAACAAAGGACTGCAAAGAGAGGCAAGTAAGTGTGCATGTTTTTTCCTTCCCTTTGTCAGCTGTATTTATCATCTGTCTCCAGCTCCTACGGCTGCATAGAAACACATCCCTTTTTGGAAGTGTCTTGCAAGTGCATTCGCGATAAATTACTAGTACCAATACAGTCCATTTTTTCGTACTCGACAAAGATGTTTATTACTTTATTACATTGAGTACACCGCCCGAGAAATTTGGGAAGTTTGCTTTTCCACTATGCCTCATGATTGTGACAAAGACAACACCCACTATTCCGTCGAGAGTTAAAAATTAAAACGAGTGAAACTGCAAGTAGCCCCTATGTTACATTCTCGTAACTAGTAGACAAGTGCCTACTATACTTGTAAATGTATAACATATAACTTATTTAATTCGAGAATAATTTAAGAACATAGAGCAAGTTTGTCCACGTAATTATATACAATTAGCAAAAAGTAACTGCCCACCGCTGTCTTCACAAAATTTCAATTTCCAAAGCACTGAATTATTCAAAATTTTTTTTTATGTGGTTGATATATATATATAGTCTTACGATGACTCGTTAAATATATTTTATATACTAATACTTTACTTTTATAGAGACCAGCCAAAATTATCAATGAACGCAGAAATTACTGAAATATTTTTTTTGTTCTTTTTTAGACGCAACATTACATTGATTCAGTCACTACATACGTACGTGTACGTACGTAAGTACGTGTATAGGTAGGTTAGTTGCACGTAACCAAGACACGAACACTTTTTTTTTAAATTTTTGTTAGTATTATGTCTGTCTGTTTATTTGTCCGGAATAATCTCCGATTTGGCTGAACCGATTTCGATGGGACTTTCATTGATAGGTAAAGCACTTCTCAGAAAGTAATCTAGTCTACTCTTTATACCGGAAAAATACCAAATTTAACGTCGGTGAAACCGTGAAACACAGCAAGTGCACAATGAGCATCAAATGTAGTTGATCAAAATCATAACAAAATAAAGTTTTACGGAAAAATGACTGTCATACATTTTGTTATAAAGACGTGACGGTAATCAAAATCATTTACCAATCCGGTATTCAACTTCACTGCCTCTCTGCACAGCTCATTTTCAACGGCTAGTCGGCAAGGCAACGAACATTCGGGTTGACTTTAAAAATATTTGATTAAAAGATAAAAAGATTTCATTTTAAAAGGGATTAGTGTAATTAACAGCGATATAGTGAATAATAATATTTAAAACACTCAATTACGGTTAACGAGTACACCCGTGCCATGTTGTCAAGGAGTGGACGGTTAACGAGTAGACCCACGCCCTGCGGCGAACTGGCCCTGAGTTGACTCGGCAGCAGGCTAAAGCGCTCGAATTTGAAGAGGCGCTATTGAAGTCATTTTTCTACGGCGGCGCAGCGCTGTGTTAACTTGAGCCGGTGCTGACTGCTGTGTCAACGAATGACCGGTTAACGAGTAGACCCACATCGTGCGGTCAATGAATGGACGGTTAACGAATTGAGTTGACCCATATCGTGCTGTCAAATGTCAATGAGTGAACGGTTAACAAGTAGACCTATTACGCCGTGTGCGCGGTCCACTTGCGGACTGCGCGTTGCGTACGAGTGGACGGCGAGTAGTCCCCGAATGATGACGGCGAAGTGTTCCGATGTCGATACGGAGCTGTTTTTATATGTGCATATATACGTATGTCTATATAACAAATCCCAACCACTTGAAAAGATATGGTGCTGGTCGGGTGTCGGGGTTGGTAAATGACCGTTGACCGAAGTTTAAATTTTTTTGAATATTTTGACATAAATAATGTCACAGAAATTATAACCCGTTGAAAACCGATTGTCGTCATTTATTTAAAAAATACGTCAGTATATATCTGTTATCCTATGACATGACACCATCCACGGGTAACAAAACCTACTCGGGCTTTTTTATTACTGCTCACTTGCATTGTATGTCAACATTTTTTATTAAACAACTTTGTTTTACTTGCACTGGGACCTGTGTTTATTAAACTTCAATCGGTCGTGTAATGTTAGTGTAAAATGATGAACATACACACATAAAAAATATATACACATAATATTGTTCAAACATAATGTAAGCATGTATTTATGACAAATCTTAACAAAAAAAACCGTATAATATTTCCAGTAACTTAAACTTTTCCTATTATAATTTCATTTATTCAACTTAAATTATAAATAAACAGTCGTTTTATTTATGAGAAAAACTTGACAACAATCAGAATAGAGCGAATTTAAAACTAAAACAGAAATAATTTAATTCATATTTGTATTTTAATATCTATTATTTTTATGACATTATTATTAGAAGCTTTTATTTAACTTCACAGGTATCTTTAGTTCAAATCTTGCAAGCCAAATTTGAATCACTTCCTCTAAACTTACGACTTTGAAAAGCTTCATGCTTGTTCAGTTCTGATATAATAATGATAGAAATAACCTGATACTGCAACCAGAATTATCTCCTCACGAGAGCACTCCACAACGGTTATTAGTACGGAAACGAACCTTTGCAAATAATAATAATAATGCGCCAGACAATACACACCAATCATCTGATCTCAAATTAGGGTACTCCCTGTGCTATGAGAACCAGACGACGACTACTGGGGGCACACCCAGACCTAAGACAGTCTAGAAAAGTTCATTTTCTAAATTGACCCGACCGGGAATCGAACCCAGAACCTTCCGCGCTTGGATTAACGTCTAAACCATTGCGCCATCTAGGTCGTCAAATACGTTTAATTTAGAGAGCTAAACCTGATTTCTACCATGAATTGATGCTGCAGTCGAAATTGTCTCCTCTTGAGGGTACTCTTCGAAGATTAGTAGTAGAGCTACGAAAATTTGCATGTAGATTTAATTTTGATAGCTAACCATGATCTTTAGCATGAACTGATGCTGCAGCCGATATTGTCTTTGCATACAAGTTTAATACATGGCTTTCTATCGTATGTAATTTGGCGAGATTGGAGTCAACAGCATTTGTCTGCAACCTTTCTAGGAGAAGAAATACTCCGAAATCGAACAACTGATGTTGCAGCCAGAATTGTCTCCTCATGAGGGTACTCTTCGGCGATTAGAAGTAAAGATACGAAAATTTGCATGTAGATTAAATTGTACAGCTAAGCATCATTTTCGCCATGAACTGATACAGCAGCCAAAATTGTCTCCTCGTGAGGGTACTCCTCGACGATTAGTAGTAGAGATATAAAACTTGGCATACAGATTTAATATTCTTTAAAAGCGAAAGTTTTATTATATAATAAAGAAATTATTGTAATTGACATTGTCATGGTAGATTCCACGAATATTTATTTTACACTAACACAATTTCCAGAACTATAAAACAACAGTAACAAAAGAAATAATTAAAACTATACTCATAAAACTTTATTACCCTACATAAATGAGGATCTTATATCAAAATCGTCCTTAAATTAAATGGTTTTGTAATTTACCATGGCGATTTCCATTTACTCGTAACTATGATATAACCATGAACGGTGCTATCAAAAGCTCGTAAAATATTTTATAGAAAAGGCAAATACACTCACTACACAAATTAGATATTTTACGAATGCTAAAATCAATCCTGATATACGCTAATTTCTGACTCGTTCTAGCAACCACAAGTTACAGTGTAGTCACGATTGCCGACACTCAGGCGCCTCATTTAATTAAGCAAATTAATAATCAATCTTGATAGGCTTTTAGTTTAATGGAACTTGCTTTTGACACGATGATCTGCTTATACGAGTAATCACTAACAGGCTTTCTGCGAGTCTTAAGTAGTTTTTGTTATGGCGTATCACAGAACATGCGCAACTTGATTAATAAAATTGTTAATTAATTAGTTAATTTTCTTTTTTAAATACGTTTCATAAAGTTGCAGTCATTATTTACGAGGGGCATTCATTAAAAAGTGAAATTGCAGTACAAACTTTGGAAATTAAAAAAGTAAATACTGAGTGGCAAAGCTGAATTATCTGTTAGATACCATAAAGAATAAACTGATTGTTTTGAATTCCGTACAGGAATTTCTAGGTACTCGGGATGATTAAGTTATCTGCATAATATATTGTTGTGTAAGTATATTATTTAATTACAACATGTAAAATCAATTTATATATGTAAGTATTTGAATTTATAGATTACATAAAAAACTTATATCGAGATTTACATAAATAAAATATTCTGGGTTTGAATTTGATATCTGGAACCACACACGAGGAACCACAATCAACGTACAAAAATGAGAGTCCGAAATAAAAGGAAATAAAAGCACTTTGAACCTTAATTAGTTAAATGTTAATTTACAAGGGTAACCTACAAAATAAAAACAAAATGAATTATTATATTCTATAAAAAATAAACTTTTACATAGTATGTTTACACAACTCGCGAGCCGAGAGAGCGAAGCGAGCGCCTTACGGAGCGCCAGAACAGAGTCCGCCCATTAATAACTTTGTTTAAATTTTAATTCTCTTGAATCACTCGTAGGTAACTCCATTGTTTGTGACTTCTAAGACTGGGAACTTACTTTATTTTATTTTTTTACGACTAAACAATTTTCAATGATCAGAAAACACCAGCTGTTGACGCCATCTTATGTAAACAAAACGAAACTAGCGCCGCGGTAGCGGAGAAACATACTAATTCAATGTTAGGGTGGTTTATAAGTCAGCCGTGATGTTCTACTGCAAAACTAAGCGTATGGTTGAATGGCGTTGTTCAGTGAAAAAAATTAATTCAATGAATAAAAGACTAGCCGTGTCATTAAATGGCTATTTTAACCAGTTGGTTGCGACATATATAGGTACACATAACTTTCACAAACATAAGAATTCTGACAGAGCGATACGCGTGTACGTATATATATGATAAATAAATTGAAAGGCATGCACAGCTTTCCTAAATGTAACACAGTATAGACTATATTAAAAAAAAGGAAATACAACAGACGACTAAATTATTGCTCTAGTGATAAAAAGGAAAAACAAAACAGACTCTACACGGAACAGAAGAGGCTGCGCACGACATTAGGTAACGCCGTAAGAAAGCTGGCCCAGTGATCATCATGTCATTATCACCTGGCCATACGTACAACTAGATTGTTAAACGAACTTACAAGGCTATGGAGTATCAAAAAAATTGTTCTATTAGGTGTGCATCAATTCGATTGGTAATTATTTTATGTAAGAGAAGAATATCAAACTATTAATAGAATATCAAAACTCAACATATAAAAGTGTCGAAGTTTTTGAATACATAATGATCATAATTCTCTCACACCAGTTCTAGAACTTATGTAATTAACGAAGCGTTTCTGAACAGAGAGCTGAGATTAAAAAACGGACAAAATAAAGTAACAAAAAGCTCACGTAGCGACATGACTCAAAATCTTAAGGTTTTGTATTGAGTCAGATTCGTTCTAAGGATAACTGTCTGAATTCCAGTAGCTTAATAATAAGGAAATCAATAACAAGAATTATTAAGAATTAATGACCTTGGAGTTTCCAGAAATTACCAAATCATTTAAAATAATTTACTAAGTGACTAATCACTGACTTTTATAATCACAACTTTGGCATCCATTTCAGCTTTTATAACACACTATCGTAATGATTATTATCGATAGCCATAAAGAAGGTTTTTATCAAACTATTTTTAGTTCTCCATTAATAGGATACAAGTTCAATGTACACACATAATGTTTGTAACGTCACGCGGTTCACTTACTGCGATTTTGAACTCATGAACAAAATCGTCTCACCAGATAATAAAAAAAACCTGCCCTGCTTGAAAAAAGCTTGACGTGTATTTTACACTTTTTAATACGAGTAACAGCGTTTAAGTATCTCGTTTTAGAGACGAATCACAAGTTCGTTTGTCTGTTGATTTCGAAATAAACCTGAGTCATTCGAATTTTTAAATACGTAGGTACTTACATTTTTATAAAGTGACATGTTCACTTAATGTATCTTCAAATAAAAATACGAGTACATTCAAATATAATTTCAACTTGAGTCTCTATTCCCTATCTTATTCCATCAAAGTTACATAGAAACCTGGATAGATAGACAAACGGAACAGCTTTGGCCTAATAATTAATAGTGTTCTTTTAGCACCTTCTGAGTACGATGTCTTTTAAATTAAATTAGTATAGTATAAGCAACCTGCTTACAAGAATGTGTGCAGCGAACACATTTTATTGTATTTAAATATTGTTTATATTATTATAGTAAACAAAATAAAAGAAATTATCTACAGATATCTTTAAAATATTACTAGTTAGTAACATATTACACTACTATTTAATAATTCTATTAGTATTTCTAACGCTTTTTACAACACTTTTTGAAGCTTTCTATAGAAAATTTTGACTAATCTCTAAGTTCAGTTTAATTTATAGTGACTGGAACATCACAGCATTATAATTATAAGTACCTACTTAAATATACGTAACGCGCTTATTAATTAACACGCAACACAATGTAGCAACTAATCAATCGAATAAGTAATTAAACACATATTTTATCTATGTATTTATACCGGAATTGAACTTGTAATCGGTATGAAATATGTATCTACAAATTGTACAGAAATTAAAAAACCGGTCAAGCGTGTGTCGGATCACGCACAGCGAAGGGTTCTATAGTGGGATACGCATATTCTTTTAAGCGGCAGCGAAAGTAAGTTTACTACCGAAAAAACAAATTTGAAGACACAGAAAACGAGGTTATTTCTGCGGTCGCTGAACGCGTTACCAAAAATACCCTCTCAAAAACTACACAACATATAATATTCAGACGAATTTTCGGTGAAAATGCTCTTGAAGTTCTACTATCTTAAATTTTTTCAGAATTTTCACTTTTTACGAATTACAAGCGCATATCTTGGTACATCGCGGCAACTATCGACTTAAATAAAAAACTAATGTTTAATACCTGTTTACAGATACATTTATAGGCATTCAAATTGTTTTTACACCTTAGTGGCATGTATGGAGGGCCACCCATAATTTTATTTTTTCAAAATTTCAATAGCGGTTCATAAAATACACCTATCATCCAAACATCTAGACCACTGGTTCCCAAACTTATTTTGTCTACTGAGTCGAGAGCTCATGCAGTCGTTGTCTAAGATGCCTCCTAGCTAAATGAAATTACAAATCACCCCCCAGGCCTCTACACAACGCCCCCATTTTTTTTCTGGGTCTCTTACCGCCCCCCTTTAGGCCTGCAGCGCTCACAAGGGGGCGTTATCGCCCACTTTGGAAATGGCTGATCTAGAGGTATATAAGTACCAAAATAGTCTCAGAGTTAATTAGCTGTGACATACAGATACACATACGGACAAGACAAAGTTATAAGGATTCCATTTTTAACTATTTGGGTATACGGAACCCTAAAATTAGATATGCCAAACTTTTACGATTCATCAAAACGACAGATTATTTCAGTTTATATCATTTAGAACGCGTACGCGTAACCAATTTCACGAAAATAAAGTCGTAGGAAGAAGCTAGTTACTAATATGTTTCAATAAACCTGCATAATTTTAAGTGATATATGTACAATAATTACGTAGCTGTTCATACAAAATGGCTGTAAACTGTACGGGAAATTTGATAGTAAAGGTAATAGGCAATCTCCTTTAATAGCAGTTTCAAGGTAAAGTAACAAACATAGTTAATTAAAATTTATGTATAGTATACATCTCTTTCAGAACCGAAAAGTAATAAGTAGTCATCATTTTATAAAGTATGATGAAGTACAATTTGATCATGTATTTATATTACACCTATTAAATATCGTGCATTTGCATAAATATCGTTGACGTTAACGTTGTATGTCAACCTTCTGTAAAATGTTCTCTGAGAAACTTTTCGAGCTTTCTTGTGTGAAAGGAGATGTTAGATTTTCGGCTCGCGCATTGTACGCTATTTAGAAAATCGAGGAAAAATCTAAAGATAGTTAGAAAAATAGTGAAATTGTAATTTTTATTATATATTTTTAGTACAAGAGCAATATTTTTATTATTTAACAGGGCTATACGGACAACAAGTACGCCATAACGAGTTCGTTCCAAAACTAAATGCGAAATATTCAATTTACTATCAAACTCATGTGATATGTAGGTATATTATTAACAAAGTAATGATAAAAAAATCTCATCCATTAATTTATTCTTTACTAAACAAAAATACCTAGTTACAAAGAACTTTCAGCGCTACTATTTTTATTTTGTTGAAAACGTGTAGTTGAAAATGTCTTCGTGTTGTAATTATGAATATACTTTGAACGTCGCACACGTCACGGGTCAAATTAGCCAAAACGCTGTCAAAAAGTATGGAGCACAGATTAAGGATTTGTAGCAAGCTACAGATGCGACAGTCGCTTTACCGTAATTGTTATGTATATATAATTGTTTTGGCGCTACTATCGCCTAGTTAATGTTCAGGTTATTTTTTTTATCACTATTCATATTAACCAAGCTTGATAAAATACAACACCATCTTTGATGTGCTGACTAAAAATCTCTACAATTCACCTAGAACTGCATATATCAAAAAAGGCGTGTTTGTTTCTAATTTCGCTTAACATTGACCTGTTCCTCAAACGGGGTTATTGTTTTATTAAGTACTTATACTTTACCCATATTATTTACCAAGGTAATAAAATAGAACTTATTTAATCTTTTGATTTAACATTTGTTGTCGCTATATTGCATTTCTCAAAAGAAAAGTTGATTTGGTTGATCTGTTTCCCGAGGCGTCAATGATTTCTTTTCCTGTTAATTTTTTTATACCCTAAACTGCAATGTGGATATGTTCAAACTGTGAACAGGCTACTGTTTGAGATTTTAAATAGGTTTCAACAGTTAAGACCTGCAATATAATTAGTTATAAAGAGTACTATTAATTAACTATTAAAAGGGGAATACGTCAAATATGTCATTGACGCCATCTTGTTTAGGTAAGGTGTTGCCTGTGATATGTGTATATAATACTTTTGTACGAAAGAACTAGGCTAATATATATCGAAACCATAATTAAAACACTTTTATTTAATATTAAAGTTTCTAAAATGTAAGTGTACAAAGTGCGAGCCGGGGCTCCATACATTTGTGAAACGTCTCCTTTAGACAATAAGATATCGGTATTAAAATAAACATTTAAAACTGTTTGTTTTGTTTCAGAAGCAGACCAGTGTCGCGGCGCTGTATCGGCGCCCACCTCCACACGCTTGCTGATGACAGAATAATTTGTGATGCTGACACGAACAGGACCTTACAGAAAACTGCGTCCTAGAGGACGGCGAAGGACGTTGTAGCCTACGACATACTAGTTTATAAAGTGCAAGTGCCTAATCGCTGTAAAATGATGGGTAACCGTCGTAACTTAATCTTTAGAGTGAGTATCGTGATCAATATCGCAGTGCTTTTATACGCGGCGATGCATCTATCCGGGAATACGACGCCTACTGGAGTAATGTGGGTGCCACTTACCGCTGACGGCTCGGAAAGAAGTACAGAACTGCGATACTACAATAAAGATGAAATTAGAAACGACACAGAGATAAGACTGGTCGATTCAAGCATGAAAATCTATGAAGAGTCCACTTCTCAGAAGACTCCCTCCACAATGCCTACAACGAACAAAACAGTTTCGAGCACAGTGTCGTTAGCGGAAATGGAAAAGAAAATTTCGAATACAGTGCCATTAGAGCTAGATGCCACTAATGAAACGATTTTAGATATAGTAGACGAGAACGCGTTATCGGAAGCAACGCTTTTGCGCCTTCGAACCCTGCTCGCATGCAATGAGAAAGACTTCGTTCCTCAGACGATTCAGAGTGGGGAGTTCTGGGTGTTGAAAAACTATGTGCGAGCTGATCATGGAACATTATCTTGTCATGAAACCATCACCTACACTACGCACGCAGGATTCGAATTTCTAGACAACGTACAGCCTCTTGTCGAACGGTAAGCTAGATTTTCTAGCCATTAAGTATTCAATAATACTATCGTGTTATTTTTTTAATATTGTGTTGTCTACTTGTTTATGTTGAAACCTTATTTCATATACTCTCTTTAGTTACCAAATGATTTAAACAATACACAATCGAAAAGCAGTATTGATTGCAAACGGTGCGGCTATTATTTAAAATCAACGCATTTAAATGTTCCATAATTAGACAATTGTCGTCATATCGCTTACTTCCTTGGCAAGGAGCATTTAGCGTGTCTCGTCTCTCGTGCAAACAATATTAGACTGAAAATTCACATAATCAAAACCAACTAAATATTCACAATAATGTAAAGCTACGATTAGGTACACTTGGACTATTTTAAACATTATAAAATATTACATTTATCATTTGATATGCTATATTTCTTATGTGGAAAATATCGGGAATATTGAAACCTCGTTTAGAAAATACTGTCGATTATAAGCAATGTTTACATCTAAGTCGGAATTTTGTTATAAATATAGGTATCAATAATTTTAAAAATTTTAACTGCTTAACTGACCAAATTACTGACCTTCACAAAAAATTAATTCCGGTTATATTATCAACTAAATAAATGAGTCGGAAATTCGCGAGTGATCAACTTTCATCAGTTACCTTGACTAACCACTTCCATTTAAAAAAACGACCGACGTTTCGCTCCCACATGTTCTAGTCTATCAAGAGTGAATTTTAATATATTTTTCACAAGTTAGTTGTTATCAAATTAGAAAGTATATTAATATAAATATTAAGTTTGTTTCGTCTTAGTAAACAATATAATGTAGCGTCAGTGAGTATAATTTAAGTCGAGTACCTAATTAATTTGATCTTCATTTAACGGTGTTCAAATCTTGCTCAACTTGTAGAAAGTGCAAGACCGAAATCGATTTTCAATGTCACTGTTATAGGTATTTATTGGTAAATAGCTAATTATTATGTTGACATGTGTTTTTAATAATTATATAAAACTAAAAAACTTCACCACAGTTTTAATAAACCCTTGCAAACAAGATGAAATCGCTGTGATTCCTCGAATTCATTACAGGAGTCAAAAGTCATGAAGAAGGAAAGGACGGGAAAACAGACCTCCGACCCCAGCAATGAATTCAAGAAATCAGTTATTCTATCCTGGTACCTATGCAAGTTTTTGTAAAATCTACTGAATTTTTATTTTCGCAATTACTAATTTTAAGTGTTTTGGATGTTTCATAAATGTGTCCAGTCGAAGTAAAAGTTATGTTTTCGTAAAATCCTTTCACTTGGTCCCATATCAAAGCAGGTCCCGAAAAAAACGCCCGAATAAACGAACTTGTCATCTTAGGGCTACATTGTACACTGTATTGTATTAAGGATCACGTCACCTGTCGCTTGAATTGATTAGCTTGTCAATTAGATATAAAACCCAATAAAACCACATACATACATATATATAATACATACCTACATATACGTGAATTACGTTACCCTCATCCTTTTGGCCTCGCTCTAGTCGGGTAAAAAGTATGACATAATAGGAAACCAAAATATACAACAAAATAAATCTCTGATATCTGTTAACAATCTCAGATTTGATATTCTGACCTAAAATAAACCTTATAAATAAAATATCATCATCCTATCAATATTTACAGGTATCACTTAGATCTCCTATGATCATAATGATTAGATACGCCTTTCACAATCTTTAAAAATGATATTGCGGTCACTAATGCAGTGCAATACAGTAAGATAATAAGATTAATATTTTTATCGAAAGCTTCACATCGACTTGCATTATACTCTTTATATCGCTGATGAAATTATATTGCTGAAACTAACTTACATAATTTATTAGTTAAATTGTGAGATCCTCTGTAGTGTTCGTTTATTAAAACAGATGTAGAAAAATGTTTATTTAATTCAAAATTATGAGCTCCTTATTATTCTGTAATTGGATTCTTACATTGTTGATAAACTGCATATTGTTTTACGTAAATATACTATACAATATTTATTTCCCATGACCACCACTTTGTTCAAATTTTTTTTTATGACAACGTAGGCAATGTAGACTTTAGAGTCTTAGAATGAATTAGAACTTGAAATTTTATTTGAAATTTTAATATTGGGATTCTTTAGGCTATGTATGTACTTTTTTGTTATCAATTTCATTATTTATTTTTTTATTTTGAAATTTTATTTAATACATATAAAGCTATTGGTGAATATAATTTGAAAAATCAGCATTTCAAATTTATTTAAACATATGTAAAGTCAAATGTTAATCACTCGTTAA
Organism: Zeuzera pyrina; assembly: GCA_907165235.1. Lineage (NCBI taxonomy): Eukaryota > Metazoa > Arthropoda > Insecta > Lepidoptera > Cossidae > Zeuzera > Zeuzera pyrina. Next base: position 9,629,663 of record OU015617.1, read on the forward strand.
TCATTATCGCTAGTACGTAGTACCTAACTAATTAATGTGTGGTCATGGTTGCGTTCGATTATTTCCCCGTGGAAGTTTCTAAAAGTTCATGAGAAACGTCACACTGTCGTCAATTAAAGTTGCCTTTTTGAACGCGTTTAAGGAACTTTACGACATCCACGACATTTCTGAACTTTACTTATATCGTTTTATGAAATTTTGATAATCTACCAACTGTTATTAAACGTACACTGATTGGGAAAGTATACTACAAAATTAGCAATTTCATTAAAGAGAAAACAAGTCTGGAATTAAGCCTCCGCTGCACATGCTTTGCAGGTGTTATAATAATAATAATAATATACAATAACAAAAATACCTTGCAATTGGGTTTACTTGAATAAATAGATTTGACTTTGACTTTCATATCATATCGTACATTAATTCAACAGAGAGAACGAACTAAATGAAACTATAATAAATGATGTGGCGACTGATTTCAATGTATCGACTTTCACCTTTAGTCGTTATTAGATCGTTAACCAACCAACAACTAACTTGGTAACAAGTTTACAAATGCTAACATCTCAACATGTAGTGCATTGAGTAACAATCGACTGTGGATCGAGACATAACTGGGAGCGTTACCTCACACGAAGCCAAGTTCACAATGGGGGCCAACAAGCCGGTAATAAAATTGTTCCTAGAACCTGTGACACAACTACTTTAAACAAATCGTAAATGCAGCGAACAGTATAACCTCGGCGTTGTTAAGATATGGAATTAAAATGTGTTTAAACAAATGCAATATCTATAACAATAATCTTTGGAACTATCTACACAAAAATTACCAATTACCTTCTACAAATCGTCCTAACTTACATATTTAAAATGTACAATTTTTATTTAATTTAATACAGTAACGGGTTTTTGTATATCTCTCTTTTTAGGGTACCGTAGTCGAAATAACAAAATCTGAATCCTTTTAGATTCGTCATGTTCGCCTGTATGTCATAACCTATTTATTCTGTCATCTTTACACCATTACAGCTTGTAGCTGAAACAAATTAATATCATAAAAACAGAAATAAGAAAAAAAAATTGAATAATCAGATATAGCGGCCTATCTCGACTTTGCCCGGGCTGAACATATACATATATTATAAGGGATGCATTTAACGGCACATCAAAATTGGTGAAAATATAGACAAAATTGCTATGAATTGCTAATAAAAAATATAATGTCATACAATAAAATGTTACTCCTTTATTAAATCGATATTAGCTGTAAAAAAATTTAAGACGCTATAAAATAATTATTGTCAGTAAAAAGATAGGCAATCATTTAAAATAATAGATTGTGCTATGTAAAATAACATTTTCCTTAAACTAAATAAATAAACTTGACGAGCTTTCATCCTGATAGCTTGTCAAGTTTATTTATTTAGTTTCATTTACACTACCCGGGCGGTCCTTACGGTACATCCGGCGTAGTGAATGGAGTTAAAGGAGTATTATATTCCTTGAAGGAGTTGGTGCAATTGCGCAACGTCTCTTCCTATCTCGTGGAAATAACTCGAAAATACACCTAGTTTAAATGAGATTGCTATATATAGATATACCAACAGCAAAAGATGAAAAGAGATGGAGGATTATAGAGATGTTTAGAGATTAAACTCGACTTCAACTATCTCTTTAGAGTGCGTACGCGTACTCATGTTTCAATACCGCCCCATGTATAAAGCGGATTCCGATCTAGCGCTTCGCCGGCCGCTGCCGTGGTACGCTCCCTTCGCTCGTTCGGCTCGCGCGTTGTGGTAAAAAGACCTAACCTATCCAAAAAAAGTGTTATTAATATATCGTCGTGTTTGTATTAAGTTACAAAAAAATTTGCATACCCAACGTAAAACCTAAACCTTAGCCGCCTGCATTTGTCCTCACAATTTTCTCCCAAGCATTCATTATCACCAATACACCACATTAAAGTTTAAGTGATTGAAGTTGTAACCAAAATTTTATCGTGAAAACAGTTAATTTTTAAGTTTTTTTATAGCAAAGACCATTAATTTTAAAGAAGATGTGATTTATATCAAAAGTAGCAAATTTATAGAGAAAATCGTCAATTTTAAATATTGAGATTTGTAGATAAAATTACTAATTCTATAGCTCCATTATATATATCCTATTGTATAATATATCCTTTGTCCATCTGAATTAATGTACCGTTCATAAGGTGAAAGAATTTCTCAAACAGGTGCAGTGGCTCCGGAGATAACCCTTCACATATAAACAAACTTACAAAATCCGCTCTCTCTCTTTATAATATTTGTAAAGATTTTTATCTGTATCTATCTTATATATATCTATGCTTTAAAGAAAACAACGGAACCCTTGTAAAGTCGCTCATGGCTGTCCGTCAGTTTGTCTTACTGTCTGCTCGTTTGTCACAATCAATTTTCTCAGAAATCACGTGATACATAATTTCAAAAGTTGGTAAAGGCTCCTGTTCCTCGGTTCCTCGGCTATCGTAAGTGGCAACTAAAGGAACTTTCGTGGCAGCAACCCATATTTAGTGGGGGATCCGTCGTCCATCGATGCAATCACAAGGAGGATGACAGCACGCCTGGTCCGCGCTGTCGTCAGTCGCCTCTTTATTGGCCTCATGTGGATGATCGGGCTCTATTTATTGTGATTTATTACTAATAAAGCGTCCAAAATAATTCTTACTAATATAATACAAATAATGTCATTATCCGATTACCCCGTTAGGGGTACAGCGTGGAGATATGTATGTATGTATCTGATGTTAATCATATATAATACCGCGATACCAGACATGAAAAATCAACAAGATTCCATATTGATCAACCAGCAGACACGTTTTATTTTCTTTTCTGAAAGTTGAAAGTGGCAACACTATCCCATGAGCGTGAAGCGGATGTCACACTTGTACGACAACAAGCTAGCCAATGATCAACGTTACGTAATAACCATGCGGTTTTTTTTATTTCTGTCTTTTTATTGGCCTAGTCCTTTACTTTTATATATATATATATATGTATATATATATATATATATATATGTGATGATATATATATATATGAGCATATATATATATGTATATATTTGTATATATATATATATATATATATGTCGTATACTGACTGCAAGTTACGTAATAACCATGCGGTTTTTTTTTATTTCTGTCTTTTTATTGGCCTAGTCTTGTACTTTAATAGAAAATAACGGAATGAATTTGATTCTTTTGACATTCACTGGAACAGAAAGATCGAACATTTTGACTGATTATTATTAGACTACTATCAGGATTCCCGTTGCCAATTACATTTACACGCGAACAAAGTCACGGGCGGTCACATTAGTTTCAAAAAAAATACTAATGCAATATTAATAATCAATAGGTATGAATGTATCATTTTCATTTTGTCATAATTCGTTATTCATGTATCGTGGATAATATGGGTTTAGTTTCAATGATACTGATAAGCCAACTAGTACATATAAGATATTACCTACCTGAAATGACAGTAAATAACTACGCGACAGGCTGTAGTAGAAGGTTACAACTGAACAATAAGTATTAAAAGTGCTAAAAGATACATAAAATGCGTAGGTACGTGTTGTTCGAGGCTAAGAAAAAATCTACTCCAATCTGATCTGATAGAGAGACACACAGCCTTTGTTTTTATATTACAAAACAATAGTTCTCGGTTGTACACAAAAACTATTTAATTTATACGTTGGTACTCAAAGGTGGAGGCTTAATTAGCACGTAACAACCATTTGCGAATGAAGATTGAATAACCTCTGCTCTCGGAAAAAATATACTCATAACAATGTATACGACTTACCTTCATTGTGTATATTGTAGTTTAATTTTAATGTCGACAATATGATAACTTTTTTTAAATAACTTTTGTAAAATAGATTTCTTGTAGTAGTGCAGTACAAAATAAAGCATGAATTAACATTAATTGTGGTACTAATGATTTTTGATATATCGACAGAGTTATATGGATATGATTATCTTAAATTTGGAACCGATTTAAAAGTCGGAAAATTTCGAAAATTGAGAAAATCTTTTATTATTGAATAACTCCTGTGCACTAAGCCTTTTGGCATAAAATAAAACATGTAAGCTTCATTTCACTTTATTGAAGTAGAATCAGAGTAAAGACAAAGTGGAAAACAAAGTAAATTAATGCCCTCATTGCATCGCATAGCCATAATAATAATCAGTATATATAATTTTCTCTGAGATAATAACAAAAGTACTTCGTCATAGACGACCGTCCAAAGAGAAGAGAATCGATCGGAAACAATCCGACGTTCTGTTCAGTAATTTTATTCTAACTACATTGCAACTCCAAAACAAAAATTGTAGTAGTAGTTGCGATAATACCACGTCTTCAGAGAACAAGTAAGTATGTATCTACTTACACAAGCAATTAGGAGCGGTTGCAACATACGAAACATACCTGAACTTATAAACATGATTTTTCGTCTTTATTTCTTAGGCGTAATTTCCGGTACTAGTTGGGAACTCATTGGATACTTATATTAGCCTATTACACATTTTACGCTTAGTTTCGAATTTGCAACCGATTACGATCTACGGAACCCTAAGAAAAGACTTTCTTCAAAATTCTACTTCCGGCAAAATTAGTGTGCTTCGTCCCCGAGAAGTGCTTCGGTACAGCGTGAGAGAGGCTCCAGTACGTTACATAGAAGATTCTTGAGACCCTTGACAATGCACAGAAAACGACCACGTCAGGGATTTTGGTGGGACCCCAGAGGCTGAGTATCTGTGTACAGATTTCCTGAGTGTAACAAAAAAAGAGTCGTTCATAATACTTTTTGAAGTTGAATGTCCAAGACGAGGCCTAAGCGCCCCTCCCGAAGGCCAGCTCTACAATTCTTTCGACAACACGGATCACCACAAGCTCGACGAGCTGGATTTGTGGGAGGCGCAAGGTGGATTCAGGAACGGTAGGGGTTGTATGGATCAGATTTTCTCGCTTCGCGTTATCGTGGGAAGGTTTCTGGCTTTAGGTCAGAAAGTTTTCTGCGCTTTCGTGGATCTAGAGAAAGCATTCGATAGAGTAGTGCGGAAGAAATTGTGGAGTCTTCTGCCTGAATATGGCGTGGAGGGCTCCTTACTGCAGGCTGTGAGGTCATTATACCGAGACCACAGAGCCTGTGTAAGGATAGACGGTGACATGTCGCCCTGGTTTGAAGTCTGTTCTGGTGTCAGACAGGGCTGCGTGATGTCTGCCTGGCTATTCGTGCTGTATTTGGACAGTTGCCTCCAGAGATTGAAAGGTAATATGAGTGGTATGGGATGTGGTGACACAGTGGTAAACTGCCTATTGTACGCTGACGATGCTGTGCTAATAGCACCATCAGAAGCAGAGTTGCAGACACTAGTCACGTGCATGAAAGAAGATTGTGAAGTAAAAGGATTGAAAATGAATGTGAACAAAACTAAGGTTCTGGTGTTTGAAAGAGAAGCGGAACAAACGAAATGTGTGATTAGTGTAAATGGAAAATGTCTAGAACAGGTGAATGAAATTGTGTACCTGGGGAGTGCGTTTTCGAGGGATGGAAGATGTGAGTTGGATGTGGAGAGACGGGTAGCAGCTGGCAATAAAGTGAACGGTGCTCTGTCCGCATTAGTGGGTAGTGTGAATATATCTAACACTGCTAAAATGGCCATCCACAATGCGGTGTTGGTGCCAACTTTGTTGTACGGCAGTGAGGCCTGGATATGCCCGAAATCGAGTGAAAGTATGATAAATGCTGTGGAGATGCGGTCTCTCAGAAATATGTGCGGTGTCACGCTTGCGGACAGGATAAGCAATGATGAGATACGCAGTATGACAGGGTTGCACAACAGTGTTATTGTAAAAATGAAGAAAGGAATGCTTAGATGGTTCGGGCACATGGAAAGAATGAGTGATGAAAGACTGACGAAGAAAATATACAGAGCGAAAGTGGGTGGTAAAAGAAGCCAAGGAAGACCAAGGCTGACTTATGAAGATCAAATAGCCAGAGTGTTAGCAGACGGAAATGTCAAAAGCACTCGCATACCTAGGCGAAAATGTGTGAGGAGAATGATGAGATTTGAGGAAGCGAAAGAGGTGTGTAAGGACCGCGACTCCTGGCGCTCCGTCCTCTCTGACTACCCCGTTGGGGATACAGCGTGAAGTTATGTTATGTTATGTTATTGGAAAGTCATATAAATGCGTGTGCTGAGAAAATTATTACTGCATATTTTAATTCCTAAAAGTCAACGACATCTTTACAGACCAATCTTCGAAGAGACCAATGAATAAGAATCATTTATTTTAATCACTAGTTAATGACGTTATATTTTTTTTATATATTTACTTTAGACAGTAGGTCTGTAATGATGTCCTCACCTTGAGTTTAACTAACAAGAACATTGGGACACTAAACACGTCAACAGACTAAATTAAACTAGATAAGTCTAGTTTTTTGAACTTTTATGTGAGTCTACTGCAAATATTGCCATGTCAGTCAGTGCTTGTTTAAACACTTACGTCACGTCGATAACACAGAATATTCGTTTCATTTTACATGAAACAATTTGCCTGAGAATTTGTTCTATAATTATTAATTACAGATACATTACATAAGTCCTTTTAATTTCATTTATTATAATTTTATTTCTATGCACACAGTTTACTATTAAAAATTATAAGTCTATGGATTTAAAAAAATTGTAATTACGTACGTCTACATATTTTACCTACCATATAGTTACTTACAATTTTTCTGGTAGGACGCTACCTAAAATTAACAAGGTCAAGATCAAACAAACAGACGTTTTGTTTATGAAATATAATGAATAAGATCTAGGAGGAGAGTTGAGGCAAACTAAAAATAAAAACAAATTAATACAATGCGTAATACATCATATTGTTATCAATCAAAAATCATGCTAAATATTGGAAATACATATAAAATTAACTGTATTAAATACTGTGCAAAAGATAAAAGATCCGTTTGAATGGTACATGTGTTTGATATCACCGGATATGGTCGGCCGTTGCTGCGATACGCTCTCCGTCAATTCGCTGCGTATTCATATGACCCTCTTTCCATACCTACAGCAATAAACGCGCTCACTGTACGGATTTACGGATGAATACGTCCAAAATGTGAAACGTTTATTATAATTTATAACAATGATCTAATGCAACTGTTGTATATTTATAATACATAAAACACCAAACCAATTATCATTTTTTTCTTGTAATCGATAAAGCTCCTAGACACAGATGCAGTATATTAATAGCTTGGACACCATATCTGACAGTAAGTCGTGCTAACGAAAGGCAACACGAAATCATAGACGTTAAAAATTCTTATGGTTTTTACTGGCATATTTTCTTTCGCTTCGAGATCAACTTGTACTTTTATTTGTCTATACAGTATAAAAAAGCAACAAATATTTTCATTTTACTGGTTTTTGTCAGCTTCCACACATATGTACATTCTTTGTATTTATTAACTGTAACTTAAACTTAATCATCATCTGCTATGCCTATACCATTTGAAAAAAAAAAGAAAAATTTAAACTTATTTATTTCAATAAAACTTATAATAGTATTTTAATGCATGATATACACATAGATTCGTATAGTTACTTGAATATTTAACCTAGTGCTCTTAATTAAATAGAATTTGAAGACGATAATCGCGGTCAACCCAATCAATTTATGATGGCACGCAATCTTATAGCTTATTCACGGAACAACTATGTAAATCGTCAGACCGGTCCAATGATCATTCTGATATTGGACTCTCACGTAGTTTCCAAAACGAAAAGTGAAAATGTGTGTACGAAGAGGTGTGTTCTGTTGACATAGCTAAGATTAAATAAGCACGTAAGTCTACATAATATGTATATAGCCATTCGCCTTCCGTTTCGTTCCGGTACTTTTCACCCGGAAGCTATTATATACCAAAATCAAATTCGTCATTATTAGCATAACAAAACGTGAAGTACACAATCTAGTCAATGGATCCATTATAAACTTGACGCTTGACAAACTTCCATGATGTTCTGGGAGAAAAATACTGTATTTTGTGTCTTTCCTCGCAAGTCATAAAAGTCGGCCAAGGGATCGAGTATCGAGTCTATTAGGTATACGGAACTTGTATAGGCATTTGGCCAGCCGAAACACTTATTGTGTCAAGGTGTGATTTTATTGTGCCTTGAAGTTTTATCCACACGAATAGAAAGTGACGTGAAATTGTAGGTGATAGATACGTCATTATAACATATCATAGCATAGTACAAAAACAATATAACACACTGTGTAGTGGCCAAATTGACGGAATTATTTAGCAACCATTTGACTTCTCACGACACAATTTTGTTATGAAACTGCAAATCTATGAAACATGTATCTAACACTAAATATTTTTGGTATGTCAATTAAGTAAAAAGGAAAGGTTGGTAGATAACGCATTCATTTATTTTCAATGTAACAAACAACAGTATACATTTACTGTTCTGTACTGTATACAGTACTGTTAACATACGTTCTAATATCAAAAAGCAATGCCATTTTAGTAACGCTTGCAATTTTTGCAAAAACCACTTTTACTGCACTCCCAATAGCACGTAATACCTGATATAGAAGTTAAACCTATTGTTACGGATTTGACCTCGAGAGCTATAGATTTTGTCTGTCGTAAGAATAAGGCAATGGTGCAATTGCTGTCGTAATCAAATGTCACAGGGTTTCAATTTATTTACATCGCATATAGTCATTGTAGACTACGCACGTGGACCAGTGTCTATTTAGGAAATGAAAAGAAACCTGTTTTGTCTACAGCGTGCCACGTGCTCGTCCTATTGATATTAATTTTCCGGTCCAATAAACTGGAGCTTGCATAGCACATAAAATGAGTAAGCTTGAAATCAACAAGTTTTCAAACGTTTCCTACTCGACACAGTGAAGTCACAGTCAGTCGCTAAATCCCTTTCATACATTCTTTTAATGAAACCTATTTTAATCTAATAGCAAAAAGCAGGATTATAACCTGAAATACTTTGGAATTTAGATATGTCTTTATGAACAGTAAGATACAATACAAAGCTATTATAACATAATAACATTACATTATGTTGTAATAGCATATAATATCTAATATTTAAACGTTATTATTTACAAACTTAAAACTAAGTATCATATTAAATAATAGTGTTCTACAAAGTCGCCGTTTAATTAGTAGTATATAGCACACTGGCAAGACAGTCTCTATTAAAATTAAATAGTTCGACATAACATTCGTTTTTACATAAAAATATTTTGTTGCTGTACTTTTGAATATGATTAGCTTTTTAATTTTAGTGGGGACATAGTTTTTATTTGTGGCTTTGTTATCGAAGTGCATGGTTCCAGCAGATGGTATGCTTTAAGGTTGGTTACTTCAGCAGTTACCGCGTAAAAGAAAACCAAACACAAATTAATTGAAGAACGTTTTATTTTTCGTTCCCTAGCCGAAGTGTGAATCTTATGTGTGTGAAGTATAAAATGGAATCTTGAAAGTTTCGTCATATCTGTCTGTCCGTCTGTCTGTCCATATAACACAGCCGATACATCCATCGTACAGCAACATAAACTGGTAACACAAATGCAGAAACCAAAAAAAAAAATACAGGGTATTTTTGAAACAATTTAATTTTAAAGAACTTTAAATTAATACGTGTCCGATACCGATTTTATATAATGTTAATAAAAAACTAAAGATTTAATAATATTACAGGTTTAAGCTTTGATATATTTTATTTTGTTCTCGCGTTTTTGTTATACACTAACATTAAAGCACAAAAAAATTGCATATCAAGAAAAAAATTAATAGTTTAATAATGTGTGAAATAATATGTCTTTTGATTATGACAAAAATAGAAAATAAAAACTAAACGTAACGCGTTTCATTTTCAGCGTTTTTTTCCGTTTCGTTTACTATAAATTCAGTCTTTTATCTTATCAAGGCGTAAATACCTACCATTAATACAAGAACTAATTCTTTTGCTTTCATAATATTCATTATCAGTTTATCAGTTACTCAAAATAAAAAAGGAATATTTTAATATGTTTTAATATGTAAAATAGTAAGTACATCTAAATTTTTAAAAATCAATGACAATATTATAACATATCAATAGAACTATGTTTTAAATTATAGGTGCTAAACGCCTTTCTAAGTAATTAGTTTGATGTTAGCTTGTGAATTTTTGAGTATAAACATGGCATCAACGGCGCCCGTGAATTAAAAACTAAGGAGCGGTTCGCGTGAGTCCGACATACCGACATTGAATAATGAGAAGCAGCGAGATGGCACGAAATTGAAGTATGTTTTATTTTAATGAACTCAATACAGGTCAACCGCTGTACGCGCCATAACTGATTACAAATGATGCAACGTTACCTGAAATTATACTCGTACATGATTGATTTTAGAATGTAGGAAGCCATTAAAGACATGAAATGTCTGCTGTTTGCGACGGTTCCAACTAATGAAATAATCATAACCATAATCGTATTTTTGTACATTTTATAATAATACTAATAATACTAGTATTAGTATTATTATATTTTATAATATTAGTATTAGTATTATTACATTTTATATACATAACATTTTATCATTTCGACTGGCCCGTTGGCGCAGTGGCATATGCATCTGCTTTCCAAGCTAGGGTCCCGGGTGAACACTAAACAGAGCATATGGCGCAACAAAATCACGTCTGGACAGTGACTCTCTGCCTATGTATTTGGATTTACAGTTGGCAACGCGGTATCAGATAGTAATTGTTTGCATACCCATACAATGCTCGCCAATACCAGTCCTTAGCCCAGTAAATAAATACCCTGTATATGTTTATACATATCATATTTTACATGCGCATCTAAACAAATTGACAAAATTACTGTATATCTAAATTATGATGTTATATAAATACAAGCTGATCCCGGCAACGCACTGTGTGGCGCGCCTTGAGCAAAGGCACAGTTACGTTTTTATTTATATGGATATAAAATAGGTAAATATAAAAATACGTGCATTATCGAATTCAACATCGTGTCAAAATTTTAAGTCAATCTCTACTTTTTGAGTTTTACGTCACGGAATCTCTACTTTTTGAGTTTTACGTCACGAATACGGAAATTGAATTTTAAATTTCGATAATAGAATACACTATTTTTTTTTATTTAATAAAAGACACAAAATAATCCGATTATTTTTGCGCTACATATAGGACAACCTTAGTCATTTTCAAAAGATAAGAATATGTAATTGAAAGATAGGGTTATCTACATTTACTCCTTAATGAAATGTGATAAGGTGTCTAAGAATTCCATTTGAAGATCATAAGTACTTAACTATACACACTTGTATATAGCTATTTACCTTATTGAGGATCAATTGAGGAAATATGTTCGCCGCGAGCCTTGTTAGCTCTTTTTGAGGCTACAATTCATCTTCTGTACGCACCATGTAGAACGCAACTATACGTAACGCTAGGTCGTGCGCAGGAAACGACGCGCACCAGATCGTCCCGCTGGTGTGATCTAAGTGCAGTTCGGCGTTGAAGAGTGCCACTCGTATGCACTTCGCGGCGGGAAGTGGAGGGAGGAATGCAAGTAGCTGCGTGGAATGTGAGAGGTAGGATTGAAGAGAAAACGAATGGGTTAATTGATGTTATAGAAGATCACGTTATCGAAGATCAAATAAGGAAACATGTTCGTCGCGAGTCTTGTTAGCTTTTTTTGAGGCTGCAATTCATCTTCTGTGCGCACCATGTAGAACGCACCGCAACGAACGCAATTGGATGTGTTATGTGAACAGGTAGTGAACTTATGGCCCTGCCAGGTCTAGACATCTCATTGTGGTCAGGAGTACTGCAAGAAGACAAGGATGTCAAGGTGTAGGCATTTTACTATGCTCTCGTTTGGTTAATTGTGTAACTTGAGTATAGGTGTACTACTCTGTCAAGAAAGTACCGGGAAAAGATCAATAATACACGAAATGTTAGTTATTCATCCAAATTTATTTTATCACCTTCAAAGTATGCTCCTTCAGAAACGATACACTTACGCCAACGAATAATCTAATCATCAAAACATTTTTTAAACGCTTTTTCCGGAATTGAGTTCAGTGCTCGCCGCGAATTCTCCTTTATTTCTTTCGTCTTCTACCGAATGAAAACGGGAGCCACGAAGTGGTAATTTGAGTTTAGGAAAAAGAAATAAGTCGGCTGGAGACATATCTGGTGAATAAGGTGGTTGCTCGATGGTATTTGTTGAGTTTTTGGTCAAAAATTCGTTCACAATGATGGCCTTGTGCGAAGGCGCATTATCGTGGTGCAAAGTCCAAGAATTTTTTTTTCCACAAATCTGGCCTTTTTCGTCGAATTTGCTCTCTTAAACACCGCATAACGCCCAAATAATATTATTTATTTACCGTTTGACCTTCCGGCAAGAATTCCGAGTGCACAACACCGCGATAGTTAAAGAAAACAGTCAACAAGACTTTGACTTTTGATCGACTTTGGCGTTGTTTTTTCGGTTTCGGTTCAGTTGGAAGGCGCCACTCCGAAGCTTGTTGTCTAGTTTGCATGTCAAACTCGTAAACCCACGTCTCGTCACCAGTAACAATGCGTTTCATTAATGTTGGATCGGAATTGACTCGTTCTAGCATGTTCTCAGCGACTCTTATGCGATTGAGTTTTTGGAGAAAATTCAGGTCGTTTGGGACTAGCCGAGCGGCAACATGTTTCATACCCAAGTGATTATTTAAAATGGTACGGATTGACTCGTGAGACCTAGAATGTTCGGCGGCTATCTCTCTCAAACTTGAATGAGGATTTTCTGTCACTATTTCCTTCACTTTTGCGATGTTAACTTCAGTTGCAGACGTTGATGGCCTACCAGAGGAGGCAAATCTTCCATCATATCTCGACCGCTTTTGAACGCTTTGTACCACTCATAAGCACGTGTTTTGATAAAGTCGATTCACCGTAAGCCTTCTGTAACATTTTCAGTGACTCCGAACACGAAATTCTATTGGCGATGCAAAATTTAAGACAAACTCTTTGTTCGATGTTTTTGTCCATTATGAAATTTGCAATACACACTAGAATGATATAACTAAAAACAGCACTGTATTTAATCTAAATAACAGATGCAACTCAAACTCCGCGCCAAAATGGAAGACAGTTGTGCCTATCAACAAAAAAAAAAAACAAAAAATTGAATTTGGAACCATAAACAAATCATCCATTCCCGATACTTTCTTGACTGAATGTATAACTGCTCTGGGTGCATCTCAAGGCAGGGTTAACCAAGATTTTTGTTTTGGTGGTATATGTGGTTTGGTGGTGGCTCCAGTGTACTCTGTAGGCATGAGGAGAGTAGAGGAGTTTTGGGAAAATGTTAGGGAAATTGTTGAAAAAAATATGGTGCATGTTTGTGGTTTGTTATAGTATGTGTGGATAATGGAAGGGTGGGGAACAGCTCGAACAGTATCTGAGCCTGTGCTAGACTCGCATGAAGACTATAGAGTGAATTTTGCTGGCAAGTTTTATTAGGAGTATGTACAGAAAAGAATATTTTCGTTACTATATTTAAGCACAAAAAGATTCATCAGTACACGTGGTAAAGGAAGAGTGCGAAAAGCATGCGGTTTATTCTTCGTGGGCAGTCAAATTGAAGATCAAAAAATAAGAAAATCAAATAACATATCTCGGCGAAATTGTGCGAGGAGAAGGATGAGACTTAAGAAAGTGAAAGAAAAAGTACCGCGATAATTCTCCATTTACTCTGACTGTACCATTATGTAAGTACAAATGTATGTACGTGCATATTTATCTATGAGTGCATAATCGTTGCATTCCTCGTAATCAAGAATATGATGCACTTACTAAAAAAATCATCTAGAACCGGTCAATTTGCATATTATTATGCATATTAACAGGTGCTCGATGCAAACTCGCGTGAGACCTTGCGGTCAACCCAGATGAAGTGCAGTGTCTTCCATTAGACTCCGCAGCACCACTTTGTACTGTTATCCGTATTGCGACCGCGACCGCCCATGTAGGTCGACACGACGTGAAATTAAATTTATTATTACTTTCAACAATTACATTGTTCTAATTGTTAAATCCGTCTGAAACGCGTCTGTTACTGTATTTCACAGCGTTTTCAATTTATTGATTGCGGTTACACAGTCAGATACAGTTATGGAAGACAAAGGTTGTTACAATACAGGTAACTATCTAACTATTTATCAACGTTATTTTAGTAACTATTTTCCTGCACTGAAAGTTAAACAATGTGACAGCTGCTTGTCTTTCCACGCAGGTGGTAAAGATCGACCAAGGCATAGGCTGTCGTTAGAATATACACCTTTTGTGTTCTATTTTACCTGAATAAGAAATGGTGCGACGTTAGGTTAGGTATATATATTGTTATAATTAAAAAATATATTGTAATTATTCTAATAACATCTCAGTTTCCCTGCTTAGCTTTAACTTGCCATTTTATGTCGAAAGCTATTTTCCAAAACTCTATTTTTTGAAACATTTTTTTTTTGCTTTAAATCATACCTGAGTTTTATTGTCTCATTATTGCATTTAAGTTTTTTTTAATAAACCTTTATCCCTTGGCCGCCTTTTACGACCTGCGGGGAAACATAAGCAGCTAGCACATCCTATATTTTTCTTTCACACCCAAACAACCGTAAAAGTCTTAAAAAGAAATTTATGTTCCTATAACTGACGGTTGAAGTAATCTCATTAATGCCACGTAGATATTACCATAGGTATGGAAAGAGAACGGTGAATTGCGACAAACAGGGGCCAGACCCCATCCATCCATCACTTATAATCCGTTTTTGATTATCGATCGCGACAGACCCCTGCAATAAGTTCACTGCACCTACATCAGACAGCAGTAATAATGTAAATTTGTTAACAGTTTCTCATTTTTCTTATTGACTTTTGTATTCTCTAATTAATGAACAAGCAAATATTGTAAAGTGACATGTTCGTGGCATGACATGATCTTATCAAGCACACTCTTAATTTTTTTTTAAAAAGGAAAAATGGTAACTTTAACATTTCACTAATGCATCCGCCCGTCTGTTCTAATCACAATCGATTTCCTCAGATTCCATGCGACGACGTAAAAGCGTAAAATTTGGTACAATATTATTACTTTAATTAGAATTATAAATATAAATTGAATACTCGATACTCAAAAAAATCAAAGCTTGCTTAAAATTATAATAAAATATATAATGAGAGATGAGAGATCTAGGAAGGAAGCAGAATAAAGTGCTCTGGATCCCACTCCGTCGGACTAGGATTAGACAAATAAAAAATCAAAATATTTCACATTCATGGCAGTTAGCAAAGGCGAGCGCGCGCGCGCTTCATTCTGCAGTCTGTTATACAATATTTCACGCTAGGGCTGTACGGCCCGTTGTTCCAAATTCGTAGCATTATCTAAACAAAATTGAATGCTTAATTAATTTAATCGCTATTTAGGTTCTAATAATACATTGCACGTTGCATGTTGTTTAGCAAATACATGACATGAATATTAAAATGATTTGCCATTACTTTGTTAACATTGTAGCTTCAAAACTTCTCAGAATTTAAAGATTTTTTATTTTATTTTAAAATACATTAATATTTATTATAAGAACGTAGGTAGCTACTATGTGTCACTGTACATTATAATAACAAACAAATACATAATATTGTAATTACAAATAAATCTATAATATACTTGTGATAAATTCCCAAAATCTATAGCTATTTTCCGCTCAAACTCCAAAAACCACCAATCGACACGTGTTTCGCCCCTCAACGGAGCATCCTCAGGATATACCAGAGATAGGATTCGGTGCTGGTTAGCTGACCGAGAGAAATGGATTTCCGCAAAGTAACACCTGAGTCTATAAAATATGTATAATATACTTATCTAATACCCATATTACATCGTGTCCTACTGTCTTATATGGTATATATGCATATTGTACGGTGGCATATTTTACAAATTGACTTTTTACTTACGTACCTATCTCACTGTACATATAATGTACTATAATATATGTAGATATAGCAAAAGTAAAAGACTTGTCAAGTCATGCTTTGTAAGCGTAACTACCACGTAAATTTTTCATGAAACACAATGTAGCCACGAACCTGCCTACATTAACCACATTTTCATTATGTATTTTACAAAAAAGAGCCGCGAATACAAAGCCTTTAATGTACCTGTGAAAATACAGTGTAATAAATTAAAATTAATAAATTGTTGCAGTATATATCCACTGCGACAATTAAAGTAAAACATCAAAAACGAAGCGAATAGCTACAATACTACTACTACAAAAAATGTAATATTACAGACTTCGCATTCCTACGAAACCAATCTAATAACATTTACTCGTATAATACAAATTGTGTAATAATGCCACGTCATAATTATAACATTATATTGTCATTATGTAACTCAATACTGTAATGCATAGATACAATTTAATATAGGTAATAATGCAGACACAATAGAAGAACAATGAGTATAGACATGTATGTTCACGCCCTGTTGATATTCTTCCAAATATCAGTCGCTGATCAAAAGGCGGAACGTGGTAAAATACAACAAAATGTCACGTGATTATAGCTGTGAATAGGGATACGCAATAAACTAAGTATCGATCACAGACTTCTAACACTTAGATGTCTGTAGTATCGATACTGTTCGTATTATCGCGTTTGTGAATAGTAATGAATCGATGCCATTATCGAGTCCAATACTATAAATATCGAGATAAAAGTATTGAATGCAACATAATGACAAAAACTTAAATCTTAAATTTTTCTATATAAATTAAAAGAATTTCAAAGAAACGAATTTCATTTTTTCATGTTTATTCTAATAAAACCGAAATCATGTATAAAATTATTGTATAAAATATTACAAATAAAATTTTACAATAAAATATTACGATTATTATATATATAAACGGGTCATGTCCATTTTTGGTACCGATGTTTCGACTACATTGCACCTGTCGTGGCCACGGGCAGAGCGATGAGGCTTAGCATCGGTCGTCTTCGCAATGTGCAGTTAGCGGCAACTACACTTACATAATCATCACAATTTTTATTAAAATCCCAAATAGTACTTCATTAAGTATTGAGAATTTAAGAAGCAAAGTGTCCATATCCGTATTGCTATAAAAGTATCGAGTACTCGGTATTGTATTCGAAATACCGATGTTTAGTATCTACAACATCGATATTTCTGCGTATCCCTAACTGTCGAGTAAGCTTCGTGACCTGAAATCACCCTAAAACGACGGCATACACCTTGTCCCATTTATATTCGCAGCCATTTCATCAATAACTATACCACGTTATAAAGAACACATTATTCTTTTTTACAACACTGAATCGACAGATTTTTTAATAGAATATTGTATTTGGGTAAGTTCACAGCTATTCATTTTATTGTGTTAAGTACCTAATATCAACTACATAAAATGGAAAAAATGTACTTATTTGGCCTTTCTGCTTAGAATATTCTAACACTATTGCTGAATAATCTATCCAAAAGCCAATTCAAAGATAAAAAACAGACGAGTGTGAGTCAGTCACGCGCAACGAGGAGGGTGGATAACGGTTTTGCTTTACGAATACATACAGACGGATACAAAGGATATTCAAATGGGGCTCAATTCGAAAGATTGAATCTACTCTGAAAAGTCAACGCGCTTCAAATGTTATACATCGTTTGAAAGGGACCACGTAACTAAGTTTGTTTGTAAAGGATTTTCGATAATTTCTAAAAAAACGTAAACCTCTATCAACTTAATTTTATTTGAGTTCCCTCTTACTTTTCGACCCCTTTTGCAATTCCAAATTTCAAATCGATAGTATTAGTATATAGTTGCTTAAATAAACAGCGGTAACAGGCAAGCAGACAAACGAAGTCGCACCTACCACCATAAGAGTACCTTTTTTACATTTTAGTAGGAAACCTTAAAAGTTTATATGCCATGTAATAATATCTTCTGCAATTTATTTTTTGCAATTTTAACTAAGCTTCTGCAGTCGTTACTCGTTATTAGAACAAAGCATTGACTTTATACGTATTAACTATTAACAGCTAAAGCGAAACGAAAATATTTTGAATAGGCATTTTCATAAACGAACTACAAAGAGTTTCCACTTGGCCCGCAAAACTACTGACCATGTTCGATCAGCTTGTGACAAAGGCGTAAATGTTGTTGGTCACGCAAACGTAACTGGGACCCTCGAGAACTGACGAATCTATATTGAATAAATGTAATTATGTTGATACATTCATATCATCATTGGATTATATAATTATTATAATGTTTTTACGTTATTACTGCATTCATTATTAGGTATACTCATTAATGACAGGATTGCGACTGCAAAATTGATTCAAGTTTACCCAAATTCCATTGGTTGTAAATGAAAAAAGAATTGCTACTAATATTGTATACACTTAAACGGAAAATTGTTCATTTATTTATTATTTTTTTTATTTTTCTTTCACACGAAAATTTAGACATTAACTACCTTGAATATACACAGTACCTGTAGTCAAGCATGGACTACCAGTTCTTAATATCACACGAGCAAAACCAAGGATAAAAGAAAATGGTTTATAATTATGGCAAATAATATCTAATCTATATAATTAATACTACTTTTCCTCAGATGGATGGCTCCGGTGAGTCTTGCAATACACGCCTCAGGGAGTGATCTTATGCCAACTGTAAATAGCATCAGATTCCTTCGCGACTGCCTCGGCAACGACCTCATACGCCAATTCGTCACCTTCCACATCTTCTTCTCACATAAACATATACCTAACAAGGTTTGTTCCTATAACTTAAAATATACATAAATATATATTCCCGCGCAATTTCCTTTTTAAATGGACAGAATATCAAAGCTCAATAGAACTACACTTTGAGGCTATTGAGAAATTGGCAGCCCAGCCCAATAAAGTTACAACCTTCTAACAAATATTTAGTAAATAATTGTTACTAAATATTTATTGCATCCATCTAGAAATATATGGAAATATTTTAAATTAAATAATTAAAAGTGTTTTAATTGTTACGAATTATAAAAAATTAGTAAGTGTTAATTTAACATTTATTAGTCTTTTAAAATAGTTTTTCTCTTTGATATATGCATCAAATCAACCAATATTTCCGAACAGAGTATAAGTTAAAAAACTCATTTAACTTTAAAAAAATTATTTTCAAATTTAACTAAAAATGTATTGTGCTTAAGTAGACAAAAAATGGTAATAGCTCAAAGGCTTTGTCGTTATCTGTAGTTCTTTATGAGATCAAGCTGTGAATCTGAAAATAAACCGTTATAATTGCTTCAATATAATTTTTTATACGGCCATACACCTGCACTCGCATACCTAGGTGAAAATGTATGAGGAGAATGATGAGATTTGAGAAGGCGAAATAAGTATGTAAGAACCGCAACGCTTGGCGCTCTGTTCTCTTTGACTACCCCGTTAGGGATACAGCGTGAAGATATGTTATGTGTGTATGTATATCTGGTGGTTTATTAAAATTACATACATAAATGTCTTCTTACGAATTTTTTTCAAATCGTATATTTACTGGGCTATTTTAGACGACGTAGGTTCAAGATAAGTATGTATACAAGTATAACGTCATATGAGTTCGGATTCTAGCGTAGATTCATAAACATTTCTTAAGTAATGGACTAGTTTCAGTTACACCTTTACGTAATAAGTATTAAAGTTTACAGATGACATAGCTAGATACTGACGAATTACTAGCTCGTTGACTACAATCTTTCATTATTATTAGCTTTAATAGTTAATGATATCTGAAACTGTTTATATAATTCATAGGTGCCTGATGAATACTATTCGTTAAAATATTCAATATTTGTCATTATAAAAATCAATCGAATAGCTGTCTGTTAGACAAAGTGTTTTTATAAACTATTCGTTACAAGCCTTTCGTTTTTGCCACGATGGCATAGAGACAGTACAAGTATATTTATAACAGACTAGTAACCCACCCCGACTTCAAACGGTTAGAATTTTTTTTTAAATAAAATGTAGCCCATGTTACTTGCTGATAATGCAGCTTTCTATAGGTGAAAGAATTGTTGAAATCGGTTGAGTAGTTTTTGAGTTTATCCATTACATACAAACAAACAAAGTTTACGTCTTCATAAAATTAGTACAGATGTAGAAGTATATATACTAGGAAACTATTGTCACACCATTAAAAGTAGTTATGAGAGCAAATCATTATAATATTTCAGACCAATCAAAAGGTAATATTATACTAAGCGTTAATATGTAGGTAATAATTAAATACATGATATAGTCTGGAAATACTTACAATCTTTTATATAATGGAATCGAGAATACACTTGACACGACTTTAATGGAACTTGTAGAAAACTAATATCGCAATAAATGACTACCTCCGTGGCGCAACGGCTTAGCGCGTCGGAAAGTAAACGGGGGTTACGGGTTCGATTCCCGCCTCGAATCTGGGTGTTTATGTATAATATGTATTTATTTACAAAAGAAAAGTATATTAGTTGTCTAGTACCCATAACACAAGCGCTGTGCTGCTTACTTTGAGACTAGATGGCGCTGTGTGAAATGTCTGAGTTTATTATTTATTACTATTATTATTATTATTATTAATAAAAAATGTATCTAAATATTATCAATTTGGAAGTAATCTATCTGAGCTTTATCAATTTCATATTTATCATAATAACTGTTCGTTTTTCAGATTCCAGATCCCGAAACATTTCTATCAGTACCTTACAATTGTTCGATACGGCCTCCTTACGAGACAGTTAACGCTTCCGCCACATACATGAAAGAAAAGAGTTTACTTTATCCAGTGAATGTTGCTCGTAACATTGCTCGAGATTCAGCATTGACTCACTACGTTCTGCCTTCAGACATCGAATTGTACCCAAGCCCATATTTAGTACCTCGTTTTCTAAATATGATTGCCCGAAATGGAAAACCCCTAAACACTTCCACGAACCCGAGAGTCTTTCCGATTAGCATCTTCGAAGTTGACGCCAAAGTTCAAGTAAGTTTACTTAATCACTTATTTACTTACTTCATTCAAGTAAGTTACTCGGTAATTAATATATATAAATGCGTTTTTATTAAAATATAAAAAAACAGGACTACTTGAGAGTGAATAAAATGTCATATTTTCATAATAAAGTCCGTACATATTGAACGTTAGGTGCAATGGCTGCCTGTGTTGTTATACGGAGGTCATATGTTATAGATGTAACGTCTACGCCTCTGACCAATAACCAAAAAGGACGTTTGTTCTAAGAGTGTATAATAATAATAACAATACTCCAGACAATTACACAGATTGTGTGACCCCAACTAAGCCGCAAGCTTGTACTATGGGTACTACACAGCGAACTCTGGGGGAGTTCCCAGTAACACCCAGACTCCAAGCCAATTTAGAAAAGTTTGTTTCCTAAATTGACCTGAC
Organism: Zeuzera pyrina; assembly: GCA_907165235.1. Taxonomy (NCBI): domain Eukaryota; kingdom Metazoa; phylum Arthropoda; class Insecta; order Lepidoptera; family Cossidae; genus Zeuzera; species Zeuzera pyrina. The sequence continues at coordinate 9,651,302 of OU015617.1, forward strand.
CGGGGATCGCACCCGGGACCCTAGCTTGGAAAGCGGATGCATATGCCACTGTGGCAACGGTCCAGACCAGTATCTAGTATCCTTACGGTGTTCTTTTTTGTTAACGGACTTCCTAAACTTTTACTACTGTGCACGACTAGAGAAGGATCACAGTACAACGATACACAGCTGAACATGACATATTTTTATTTCTGTGAACACTAGTACTCGAAACCTTAAGATTTACGAGTATTTTGCAAATAATAATTTCATGACCGACTCATGAGCTGACACAAATTACACTGACAGTGCGAGGTTGTCATACTATAATTAACTGTTTGACTCGTGGTTACGCTCAATGAAATAGAAAGAGACACGAAAATTCGTTTGACGCACGGTGATAAGAGCGGCAACTTATCTTTCATTCCATCTATTCGAAAAACGATGATTATCGATGTGTGACTAAAATAGGTCTTTTCTCTTAAAGATTTTAACAAATGGCAGGAATTAATTTGAATAAGGAACACATGAAGTCAAATGAAAATACTGTATGAAAAATGTCACGGGCCGAAGTATACTGGGCGGCGGCAGCCGCGCGCCAGAAAAAAAGGAAATTAAAAATTAAATAATATAAAATCTCTGTACTTTTAAATATCGAATAATATATCTCATTTATTTTTCTCATAGACGGCAATGAAAAGTAGTGTATCACTCAGTATAGTAAAATATTAATTTTTTACCTCGGGCGCCGTAGATTGAATCCTTCGCTCCGCTCTGGACTCAAAGTAGCACCTCGCCGTAAAAATATTATTTTACTCCCTTGTTATACAATCTACTAATGGCTTCGTCCAATGTTTCTTGGTTCGAGTTACTCTACATCGAAAAAGAGCCAAATAAGACAAAGTTTCAGACATGTAATGGTCAGTTTATGGTCACGGTTACACATTTGAGTCCAGTAGTGATTAGTCGCAATTACGGAAGCTGTCCTATACAACAATTAAAAGACTTGACTGACTAGGGTTATATAAACTCCCAAGCTGAGGGATCCGAGTTAATTTTGTTGTTTTGTGGTATAGGTCGAGGGTTTTGTATTGTTTTATGTGTTTTGGAGTCTAGGCCTCTAGTTGTTTACGGGGTGCTCCCCCAATTCGTTATGTGGCACCCATATTATAAATGCTCATAGTTCGGGGTCACACAATTTATATTTTTGTCTGGAAAATATTTTTATTATTCTATGTAAAACAAAAATCTTATTTCAGGTGCCGTTAACAAAAACGCAGTTGCAGAGCATGTTAGCAAATAAAACAGCCATACCATTCCACAAATTCGTTTGTCCTAACTGCCATAACATACCACAAGGGCCGCAGTGGATGACCGCCAAAGAAACTGACCGTGAGTAATTGTAGTCTCTAGACTACAAGGATTCTAATCTTTCATCACTTTTGATTCAATGTAATAATATTTTATTCATGTTATAAAAAATGAATACTTATTCTTACTTACAGCATATAAAATGTTCATATAATATAAGTTGTTCTGTTATCTTTTGTATAAAAAGACTTTACATATATTACACATTTCATTCACAATTCACACAATTTCGTGGAAACATTTTTTTAGCAAAAGTACCGTTTCCGCATTCTATGGGAACATAAGAGATTAGTCTCGTGATGCAGTAGCAATTAATCTCTTTGCTGTTGGTGTCGTGAGCTATTTATGCCGTCTGTAGCATAGCGTGGCAGTCGTATGGGGCATTCTAATTGCGTATTATGGTTCAACGACCGCGTTTTACCCGCCATTCCCAGACGACCGGCTTCAACTTCTTACACCAATTTGCAAAATCACAAACTCTGTGCCTTCACGGTATAAAATGCAGATGCTATTATTTACATCATATAGCTCGGTTATTTAATTAAGTTAAGTTAAGTAAGTATTTTTTCCTGTTATGTGATGATATCTACACAACATATAGTCACACCTACATGTTACATAACAGACTATATATATACACGCTCCAATTTTATTGGTCGATCAAAAGCATCCAGGTTAATGTATCCGATGAATATTATCCATTCCCGTAAATAAAACTTTAATAAAAATAAAAATAAAATACCCACAAATAAAAAAACAAGTATCGTCTTTTGAGAAACAACCTGTATGTAGGTCTTAGATTTTTTTTAGCTTCTGATGCTCTATCTATGTATTTTTTTTAATCTAAGACCTACATACAGGTTGTTTCTCAAAAGACGATACTTTTTTTTTATTTGTGGGTATTTTATTTTTATTTTAATTAAAGTTTTATTTACGGGTGTGGATAATATTCATCGGATACATTAACCGGGGTGCTTTTGGTCGACCAATATAATTGCAGCATGTATATATGTAGTCTGTTATGTAATATGTATGTGTGATTATATGTTGTGTAGATATAATCACATCAGGCAAAATTGTAATACAGTAAATACTTTTGATAAGGGCAAAGGTAATTACTGTATTCCTTATTTTCGTTATTCTATGACCAAAATACCATACCATACATATCATACCACCATACATCTTATCACCATTATCATATGTAACACCTACCTATGGACCGATAAAAATAATGAGCTGATTATATAATACTAAACCTAAACTCAAACACCATGGCGGTTAGATGTAATTAGAATAATGTAAATAGTCCAACAGCAAATCGTAATATAGTAAACATGATTAAAACAGTATTGAAAACTCGATATAAAAAAACTTTCGATAAAATAATAAAAACAGATCAATTAAAATAAGTTGTATTAATACTTCGGTAACTACAGTCATATATATTTAGTTTCGCACTAATTTAAGTTCTTACTCATTGTCAAAATCAAAGTGCTCTTTCTAACATCTTTCAAATCTCGGCGCTATTATTTTTTGTTCGGCTAAATCAATATATTTAGACAAACAAAAAATAACTCAATGTATAATAAACTATCTTATTTTTACATATAGTTTTTATTAATTCCTCTATTAATTATTTCTTGCAGAAATGGATGTATTTCATTTGGGGAAACGACAAGGGAAGTATGTACACTGGGAGCCTATCTTTATCGGTACACACCAAGACCCCTACTACGACGAGAGGCTTAGCTGGGAGGGCAAACAAGATAAGATGACACAGGTAACAGTAAATATTACTGCAGACTTATCAGAAAGAAATCCTCATAATTTTACAAAAATAACTATGAAACAATTAACACTTTTGTCCTCGCAGGTACTACTGTACCACGTTTAGGAATGAAATACGCAATCAATATATAGATCGATCCATTGATGTCTTGAAAAAAAAACATATTATATTATAGTCATTTTAAGCGATGTTTCTTGTCTATCGGTAATAGATACTGTAATGATTATATGGACATAATCATTAGAAAAATAGTGATGTTTAAAAATAGTTATTAATAACTTTTTTGTCATTATCCTTTCATATAATAAAAAATCGTTTATTTTTTTATTAGTTTTTAGTATATTCGTTTAATATAAACTTAATTTCACAAAACAGCTTATCTACAGTTTTGTATACAGTGCTGGATTACCCATTAGGCCGGACTAGGCCATGGCCTAGGGCCCCCGACAAGCAGGGGCCCCCACGAAAATTAAAAGCCATGTTTACTTAGAGGTTTCGAAGAGATTTTCAATTTTGGCTGACTTTAGTTTGACAGAAAATGAGTACCGCGAAAAAATTGCCGGTTTAGTTGACTTTTACCGTGACGATTTGAAAGATTTTTATCCTGAACTCAAACAGTTTCACGATTTTATCAAATCAAAATTTCCATCAAAACCTAAGTTCACTCACTCTGAACTCTACGAAAGTTTGATTCGAGATAATCTTGAAACTGTTTTCCCAAACGTTGACATTACTCTTCGCATTTTTTTAACTCTTATGATTACAAATTGTACAACAGAGCGCTCTTTTTCAAAGTTGAAACGAATAAAAAACGATCAAAGAAGTGTTATGCGTCAAGAACGATTGGACATGCTAAGTCTGATGTCCATTGAATCGGATGTTCTTCGTCAAATTGAATTTTGAAGATGTCATTAAAGATTTTAGTGATCTGAAATGTACGAGAAAAGTTTTTTAAAGATGAACGTCGTTTTCATATTTAAAAGAGATGTCCAAAGATTATTTTATAAATTACTATACTGTTAATTATGTAAAACTAAAAAATATGTAATTTGTGAGAAAAAAGCTATTTTGATTGTTTTATTGCGTTTATAACCTTTAAATGATATGAATAAGCTGTTTAAATTCTATAAATGCATAAATAAAGATTAATTTTACAATTATTTAAAAAAGGGGGCCCCAAAATTTGAATGGCCTAGGGCCCCCAAGTGGCTTAATCCGGCACTGTTTGTATAATTCGATGCACCTACTACATATACACCTGCAAACTTAATGCATGTATTCTCATACCTCATACACTACCATTTAGTATATGTACCTATCTAATATTAATTTACGTTAGCCAAAGTAATTTAAAAAACATTGATGTTTGGATACGTCGATGTTTTCAAGATTTTGTTTTGAGACTCCAATTTTTCTTTTTGACGTTTTTCTCTAAGACATTTTCATATATATGTTCAATAAAATTCAATTTTAAAATCATTTTTAGCAAGTAACGTATTTTTTCAGGGCTACGTTCTATGTGTGCAAGACTACGATTTTATGATTTTAAACAACGCCTTCCTCATTCATAAGCCCGGAATCAAGCGTTATGTTAAAAACGCTAAAAGAGACACTATCGCAAGGAAACAAAACTCATTTATCAAGAACGTCATTATGCCGGAATTGAAGAAACTTTTCGGAACCAGAAAAGGTTGCGCACTGTGACCAACACAAATTAATTACAACTTGTCGAGTGTTACATCCATAATACGTGAATATATCTACGAAATTGCAAATGAAACAAGGCTTTCTTTATAAACGAAATCTGAAGTCTATTAAGATTATTGCTCGCATCATTATTTAGCGATTTCAGAATAATTGTGAAGAAGAAATAGGAACTGAGAAGTGAGATTTTTATACTATTGATATAATTTAGGATATGTACTAAAAATTTTAAGCATGAAAATTTAATCATTATCCAGGGAAAAATTCTAAATACAGGGTGCAAGTATCCGCCTAAAATTTTTTGAATGCTTAGGTACTATTGTGCGGAATTAATGTTAGAAACGATACATATCACTTCTTATATATATCACATATATACACCTCAAAAAAATTCACACTTGCCTTCTATTGTGTATGAGTGACCTATTGTTACTATTATTATATGCCCCGGAATTTAGCTGTGTACGCTATTGTAATATTAATAGGAATTTTGACTTAAGGTCCATATGAATTATAATATAGTAGACCCGTGTCATTCGTGATTGAATCTGTCATTCGATTGTAATCATTTTAAAGTATTGATGATCGCAACTACAATCAAACAACCGTATCGTTCATCGATGCAGTCATTTGACAGAATAGTACTGCTAATTGTAATGAATGGTATGCCATGTAATGTGATATAAATTGTAATCCTAAAAGTTTGTAAGATTAACTCACACATGTATACGTTATATTATTATATTTCAAAACTCAAACAATAAAATTACAAATGCAACAAAGTTACGAGTATCTCTACTCTATACGAGTAAAAAATATCGATAGGTAGGTAACTTAAAAGACCGGATTACTCATATAATCGTTCCATCTTTCATTTCAATCAAAAATTCATTATTGTATCTGTACACAATGAACAATTGATTGGATCATTTGACCGAATCTTTTTTCACATGTATACATCATACCGAATGAATCAATACTTGAACAATCAAATCCTTGAGAACGAATGATTGACACAGGTCTATTATTGTATAGGAACTAAGTATATTGTACTATTTAACCCCAAAAGCAACGAAAGTTTTATTGCACTGCAGTGTAAAATATAAACCTAAAATGTGTAATTGTTTGCTTACAGCTGTATTTTTGCTCATATTAAAATTTAATCTGTAAACTATGTTTCCTAGTTTAATATTGCTTTGTATATTTTAAGATTCAAGCACATATAAACGGTACAAAACATATACAAATTAAAGTTCAATTAAACAAATAACTACAAGACTAAAGAGACAGAAACTAGTTTAATACAGTACTGTAATATAGTATAACCAGTATAACTAATCGAAAAATTTACGTAAATTATTAGTTTACAAACAATTGAAATTTTCCTTTAGACAGGCCAACTACCTATCTAATAATCGTATGTGTATTAGCCAGCTTCACTTAGCAAAGTTGTCATTCAATTCGACAATTGCTTACTTTTAAGTTCTAAATGTAAATATTTCTGTCGGAGAACAACAACGTGAAATTTTTTTTTCATAATATTCTAAGTTAATGATAATGGCTTGAGTTTAATGCCTAAACCTTAACTTAGATATTTTGTTGTTACCGTTATATTTTATTTAAGTGACCTATTTATAAATAATTCCTTAACTACTTATTACTTTATTTTAATTAAGATTTGGTGTCTATTTACACTTCTTGCTACATATTAGACTTAAATACGGTGTTTATTTTCTGCAATTATTATAATTATATAGGTAAAGTGATGTGCATAAGTCAATACATATCTGTTTAAGTGAAAACGTTAATAAGATTATTTATTCAACATAATCTAGATTCCTATTACCTTTTATGCATTTTAATAATACTTATATTATTGTTGTGTGTCGTCCTAAATGTGAAATACTTGATATGAATAAGAATCTAACGCAAAGCGTTTAAAAAAATCATCATCTTACTTACTTCTGTATTTTGAGTGAAAATAATATTTGTAAAATACAACTAGTTTCGAAAGTAATTTTTATTACCTTACAATGAAAATGTATTCGATTAAATAAATAAAAAATTATCAAAACAGAAGTAAATGGTATGTTGATTTCATAATTCATATTATTCAATATATGTACATATATTTTAAGTCGATATAACTTAAGTGATTATAATATACGTGATGGGCCTTATGGTACTGGTGATTTTTAGCAATTAGTATACTTAATTATAGTGATTAAACTCACCACGTTCGAAAAATAATTATAATTGCGTAAGTAGGTTATAATTTAGATACAATCATGCTTTTAAACTTTAAAAACCATGTTAATGATACTACGAAATCAATTGCCATTTACCGGTCTAATTATATTACTGTAAATGACGCGATGTGTTTACCTTATTAATTTTGCACGATAGAGTAGGAATAACTGTCTCGGAGTCTAGACTACGTAGTCTGTAGCAAACGTGTTCGGTTTGAAGAAAAAAATAGAAAACAAATACAGTTTTTTCTTTTCTTATATAAAAATAATCTTATCTTAGATAAAAAAATATGTACACAATTATTCTCCAACTCTGTCATCGGCACCAAAGAGATTTTGGAGCAGCTCCCTGCTCCCCATAGATAATATACTATAATCACTACTGCTCTCCTATTTTATCGTAATAATATGTAGATATCTCAACGGATTTTGCAGAATCATTAATGTCACGCGATAATTTTATATTGCTTTCTTTTTCACTATACTGCTAGTTTATTTTACAAAACAATGCTAGTTTTTAGTCTAGGTAGCATAAAAGGGATTGGTTATGGTAAACGCATGTGGTGAGTTTTCACTTGCAAGCAAAAATTGCCTCGTAGTCTATAATTCCGGTAAACAACTAATACATGTAACTGTACGAATGTGATCGTTTTATGAAATGTATTTATTGATATTTGTGTACTAATGAACCGTTTTAGAAACAAACATTCTCGTTGTAATTTATAATTGGTATGAACTCAAAATAAAATGTTCTAATATTTCTTATTTTATTATTTATTTTTATTACAATCCTCACATAGAACTAGCGAAACCAAAAGTTAATACATGTTACGCTAATATTTAATAAATTCCATTAGATAGAATGGTATTAAAGTAGCACTAAATTTCAATCTGACAGTGCCTGATCTTCTGTGAGGGGTGTGACTGGGAAAGTAATGACTATCAGGTGGTCGATTCAAATCTTTGTAACGTGCAAATTCATCATAAGTCTCTATCCGACTACGCCTTTGCGGCGCTTCTTCTTCTGGAACCGGATCTTCTTTCTTGGGCTCTTCTTGTTTCGTTTCTTCTCTTTCAGGCTCAGACCTTTCTGTCTCTCTATTTTCGCCATTACCATCCCTATTATTTTCACTGGAATATGTTAAATGTGAAGTAATTGCACTATTCATATTACAATTGACGATATTCTGGTCTTCTATTAGCAATACTCGCTTGATATGTTTTTGACAATCAATTACAAAAGAGTGGTCAGAAGCAACGCTTGCCTCATTGTTCATGAAGTTATTTTCATTACTACAAATTGCTCCAGTTATACGTGAAATTGTATCGTTACGACGTATCGATAGCAATCGATATAAAAACGAAGAATTACGATACAGTAAAATAATAAAGATAATTACGTAAGGAAACGGTATCCGAAACCTCATTGTCATTTTGAGAACAATTTTCCACAGAGGAAGTAATCACTACGTCAAAGAGTATTGTAAATATACAATTATACCAACACTGCGCAAAACAATAACAATACATGAGCAAGAAGGTGAATTCAAAAGGGAATCGACTTCTATACTTATACACTGATACAACTAAATATAGTACCTACTATAATTAATATAATAAATAGGTAAACTTTGTTTGTGTGTATGTAATGGATAAACTCAAAAACAACTCAACCGATTTCAAATCTTCTTTCACCAATAGAGAGCTACATTTACCCGTGGCGGGTCCCTATTTTTTTTTTTATAAAAGGGAGCAAACGAGCAAGCGGGCCACCTGATGGAAAGTGACCACCGCGGCCCATAGACACCCGCGACGTCCGGGGAATCACGAGTACTTACGTAGCCGGCCTTTATGGAAATAGGGAAAGGAGGGGGAGAGGGTGATGGGCCACCGCCACTCTCACTCACCGATCGCAACACAACAGCAATAGATGCTGTTATTTCAGCCGATATTCTCTGAGAGGGTGGTATTTCTCCGGGCGAGCTGGCCCAATTTGTGCTGCAATGCAGCATGGCTCTACCACTCTAGTAAGAAATAATGACAAAAAATTAGGTATCTTTATTAATAGTAGGTACAATATTAGAAAATAGTTTTTAAGGAAGCTCATAAGCGGCAACACATTAGTGAAGTCAAGCTTCAAAGTATCAACTTTGAACTCAAGTCTTATGATATTTTATGGGATATTTTGGAGTATTCGTCAGAATTACATAACCGGTTCCATCATTTCCGTTCTATTAACGAACATTCAGACAAAGGCACAAATAGAGAATTCCTCTCTTATTTTGTTGAAATCCCTTTCATAATCATGAAGCCATACAATTCATCTTTTATAATAAGTACTGCTTTGGTTTTGAACACCCTTCTTGCGTCGCCGTCGATGTTTCCTCTTATATGTAACTTAGAGATTTTTCTAGACATGAATGACTAGTTTCTGGGGAAACGTAAATAATATTTATTTATTTATTTTAAAAAGGTATATCTACAGTACACACACCACACATTCTTACATAAGTTAATAAACGCTTAACAACTAATATGCATGCCAATTAAAGATATACACAACATTCAATATCGCTTATACCAAATAGTCAGCACAAATGTAATACAGCAACACCAAATGAAAACAAAAAATGAAAAGTACGTCAGAATGCAACATTAGAAACACACTAAATAGGATATAGATTAAGAAAGTAGACGGCCTATCCTGGGTTAATATTCACAAACGTCGGAAACTTTCTGTGGCGAAAAGGCCGATCGTCGGAAAGCATAAATTCAATCCGACGGCTTGGATTTGTGAATACGACTATATATAATATGATATATAATATAATATAAATGTGATACGATTTCGGATTTGTGTAGCGCGTATAGACAAAGTCATCAAAAAGTTTCTTGTCGGATACGGAAAGTTGACTTTCCGACGTTTGTGAATAATCCCGCTGTTCCTATATTTTGGAAGGGAATCACAAAACACATCCAAATCTGGCAATTCCGCTTGCACTCTACTCTGTGATGAGTTATGACAGATTCTAGATATCGGTGAATGCCTGCCAACATTGGTTCTGCTATTGGTTTCCTGGGTAGCCTACTTGGAACAGACAATGAAAAATGACCAATCAAATCCTCGTTTTCGATCTGTCCATTACAACATATACAAAAAAGTTAAGTTATTTATTCATCGTTATAAGTTTCTATCAGGAATGACACTGTCAAACATTTGCCCATTGTACATAAAAAACATTGTATATGCACACAAATGCGATGTCGATGTAAATATGGCACAATGACCTTTCAGCGTGATGAACAGTGCATTTACCTTTCAAGTGGAGGGTCGTGGGTTCGGTTACCGGGTAGCTCGATTTAAATAACGAACACTTTTAAATTGTCTGAGTGTTATTGCTTATTGGATGCTACCTCCAGTCGGTTCTGTGCTTACTAAATAATTAAATGAGCGATGTTTACCTGCTCCAAAATAAGATCAAAGTTTATGTTTAATCTATAAATAACACCCATGTTTATCTAAATATGAACACAACATTCCAAAGTTATCTACTTTATGTTTAAAAAATTTAAAACTGAAATTAAATTGTTATATTATTATTAACATTGTAATATTTCGTCGACTAACCACGTTGAATACAAATCAACTAGCGGTGAGATAAGGAAAAGATCTCTAGACGATGTCTACGTGCTTGGCATTGGCTGGTCGAGGTATGGTTTTCCTTATTAAGCAGAAATTTATCCTTAGACCATCCATATCCATAGAGTTCAAGATAGGAACTCCCAGTATTGTATGACGCTGTAAGTTAAATTCATTCCGGATTTCAAATCAAATACGTTACGATGCCACTTTATTTAGCGACCTACTCTGAGAACCATGGAGAGTAATAGAGATTTTTAGCCCTCCCCCATAATCTAAAAAACCGCGATTCCAAATATTTTTAAAGTTTAGCCTATGCATAAGTATGTATCTAGATACTTACTGACTATGAATAAAGCAACAACATTTTATACACATCTAGGGAACCTTATATCCGTAACTTGCAATCAGCATGCGATAGCCAATATCGCAAGATATCTGCTATCAAAACGAGAATTTGTGTAAGGTAAATTCTATAGTGGCGCTAAATCTACCGCGAATAGTGTATTTTACGGTCATGGAATAATAGATACGCAATCGTTATACATGATACCAACTTTTTATTACAATTAGGCACCGGTCGCGCAGTGATCGCGTGGCTGTCGCTGTCTGCAAATTTTAAGATAATCAACCGCTGGTTTCATTGTAGTTACAGAGTATCAGCTGTTGTGGGATACAAAGTGCACCGTCTACATAGTATACTTTGAAGTTTACTTAGATACGTTTCGAGATGTATGTTAAAAAATACCTACCCTACCCTGTTTTCCGACACGAATAGAAGATTTCCTTTTTCTTTAAATTTGAGGGGTCTTTCTTTAAAAAAGTGGTAAAATTTCTAATACCCTTGAGACAGGTTGATAGAACAGCTCCGCAAGTACATAGTCATCGAAATAACTGCTTGGTATGCTGATTTCTAGCGAAATGGCGGTCCTTCGGCTTACTTGATGTAAATGTATGTCGTATTTACAGGCGGGCTGGGTTATATCGTGCGCTTCACGTTTGAAGTACGCGATGCGGAATCAGTCTTTATATTAATTATGGTCATTAGTAGAACCATATCTTGACCTTGAAACTACTTGAAGCAAGTGAATGTAGCTCCTAAAGTTTACTCTATGACCGCGTCTGATAACCTAATCCTGTTGAATCATGTAGGTAATTATAGAAACTGCTCGTCGCAAAACAACTGCCGTTCTTCCTAGTACATTTGATAGTAACTTTAAAATCACTGTAGAGATCAACTCGGAGAAAACATCACTTATCTTCTTTTAAGCTACGACAAAACAAGAATGAAAGTACTTTAAGTAAATGTACATGGATACGTTTGTGTATGAAGTATTACCAATAAAGTCGGTATGCATTTGCTGTACATAACTACCTACTTAATATCTATGTGTTGTTACAAGCCGGATATTCCGGCCTCAGATAGCAAATTAAACTTAAACCAGGCGTGCACGAAATTTGACGTGTGTTGTGTCAATATTCTCGATTAATCGTTCTAATCATAATCAGCACTGTTTTTTTAAAGGTGTTGCTACTTTCATAATAACATGGTACTTTTGAATGCCAGAAAATAAGTCAGTTGCACTGAGTAAGTAATCACTACGTTTGTCAGTTGGGAAACACATGAGCTAGCGAAAGCACGTCTTTTAATTATATCTCGTCATACTACGTTTCCATCCAAGTCAACATCCTAGAAGAACGTTTAGCTTTTACGTGCAACTGTATGCAGTTGTAGCAAGTTTGAATTAGACTTCCTAGTTACCACGCGACAAAGATACAATGTTGATGTAACAATTGGACTGCTTTGTGCTCGAGTTATTCTGGTACGACACTCCATCTTCGTATCAAAAGGCAATTGTATACTACTACACAAAAATAGATACCAAAATATGAACAAAAATTTAATACCTTCTAAATATTTATTTGCAGCAATATTGTCAAAAACTTTGTTGTCATATTTTACATAGCAGAAATAATCAATTGTCAAAAGCTTGCCTCGTTATATTTCGACTTAGCAATCAAAGAAAAATCAAGCACGCAGCAACTTTCTATGCTTTTGGGGCGGGAAACATGGAACATGTTGGAACATTGTCATACGCCAGTGTTGAGTTCTTCCTCAGGTGCCAAATACAAGCATTGCTGAAATTTTGGCGGGCAAAAGCTAAATGTAACAACCATATTTTCTCAGAGAGCCGAGTATCTTTTCAATATTCCATCAGCGTCAGCAAAGAAAAACACTAGTGAAGTTATAAATGCAATACGTATGACGGATAATCCAAGATGCATAATTACTTTTTCTTTACGACGCCTTGATACGAGTGTCGAATTAGAAAGACTAACGAGTAGATCGCTTTATCAGAGTTAAGGCTTTATCCGACTGAAAATCTAAATAGTTCAAAAATTTAAATGAAATATAAGTACCAAAACAACGAAATTTACCCAACTGCTGCTGCAAAGTTAATTAAAAAGATGCAATGAATACAGTTTAAAAACTGAACACATTTTACCGGCCCGGACATTTTAGGGACAGCTCTACACTCTTAGCTCCACAAGTAAGGGAAACTATGATTATTTTGTGTCATATTCATACATACATATCTTCGAGATGTATCTCCAACGGGATAGTCAGATAGCCAAGGGTCGCGGTTCTTATATACTTCTTTCGCTTCCTCACATCTCATCATTCTCCTCACACATTTTCGGCTATGCGAGTGCTTTTGACATTTCCGTCTGCTAACACTCTGGCTAATTGATCTTAATAAGTCAGCCTTGGTCTTCTTTGGCTTTTTTACCACTCGCTTTCGCTCTGAAGATTTTCTTCGTCGGTCTTTTATTACTCATTCTTTCTATCGAACCATATTCCGAACCATCTAAGCATTCCTTTCTTCATTTTTACAATAACACTGTCATGCAACCCTGTCATACTGCATAATGCGTATCTCTTTCATATTTATTTTATCCAAAAGGGTGATACCGCTCATATTTTAAGAGATCGCATTTCTACTACATTATCATACTTTCACTCGATTTCGGGCACATCTAGGCCTCACTACCGTACAATAAAGCTGGAACCAACACCGCATTGTGTATGGCCATTTTGGCTGAGTTAGATATATTCACACAATTTACTAATACGGGCAGAGTACCGTTCACTTTATTGCTAGCTTCTACCCGTATCTCCACATCCAATTCACATCTTCCATTCCTCGAAAACTCACTCCCAAGATATACAATTTAGTTCACTTGTTCTAGACATTTTCCATTTACCCATATTTCACAATTTGTCTGTACATCTTCCGTTTCAAACACCAGAACCTTAGTTTTGTTCACATTCGTATTCAATCTTTTCACTTCAGTCTTCATTCATGCACGTAACTAGTGTCTGCAACTCCGCTTCCGATGGTGCTATAAGCACAGCATCGTCAGCGTACAAAAGGCGGTTCACCTTTTATCTTTTTTACTTATTTAATGTTATCTGCTTCCCCTGACATATGTAAGGTGAGGGTCCTTTTTTGCCCTTTCTATTCTTATCCATCTTTTATTTTCAATCGTCCATTTCTGCTTCCATTCTTTCCAATCTTTAATTTACACCTGACCTACTATATCTTTATTAATTACTTATTCTTATTTCTATTACAGCATTGCTTATCTATTACATTTTGTTTCTTACTATTCTTAACTTATATTTTTTAATTTTATACATTCAATTCCTTACTTATACCTATTTCTAGTATCACAGTACTTATCACAATTTCCTTATTCTATTGCATTACACTGTTATCACTCCTTCTTATTCTCTATTACTTATTAACTACATTTACTTCATTCTCTTACCCTATATAATTTCAACTTTTATTCTTACATTTATCTATTGATTATTTATTTATTTCTCTTGATTACTTTTAGTACAACTTTTTTGCCGTATCTTATAAATCTCTCTCTCTTTTGCTTTGCCTCTGTGGCCTCTCTGGGATAGGTAAAATAGTCTCAATTTATCGACGTAATCGACAACTTATAAAGAGAAGTATTCTTTTTTTATACATGTAGTCTTCTTCTTGTCTTTTATACATTCGCAACTCATTTCATATTTGTTAGAAACATTTCTGGTATTCTCATGTAAAAAGTAATGTCGCCTTCTTATTACTAAGTAGTCCCTAACAATCCTGTAAAGCGATTGTAGGGATTACTGGAGTTAAAAAGACCTCTTGGAAAAATGCGAAATCTTCACTTGCGCATATTTATTCAAACTTTCCAATTTTAATACTTGCACAAAACCTTAAGTTTCAGTTTTGTATCTTAAGACTCCCAAAAACGCGAAAAATAGAATATTTAAATAAAATACCAACTTCACTTATCACGTCGGAAGCTTTTGACAATCATACTAATTTTTGTAGTAACGGTATCCCAGAAGTAAAGAGAGTATTTTTAAAGTTCGTACTGGCCAAAGAAAAAAAAAGAAAAAATTGTTATCATGGCGAAAAAAACAAATCGAGCAACCCTTGGTGGGTTTTTGTAAATCGTTTTCCTATTTTCCGAAAATGAAGCGAGCTGAACAAGAATTGTTTGCAAAGAGAATAATCCAATATTATGTGTGTAATGGAAAGTCTGAGACACTGTCTTACAGCTATAAGAACTAGTTTGTACAAAATAATAAAACGTTATGGAAAAATAGAGGAGACTGATTTTAAAAAGATTCCCGAAGACAACGTACAGTAACGACAGATCGAAATCGACGTGATCGACAGACACTTCAACATCGGTGAGAATTCCGGCAGATAAACTGAAAATGTGTAAGTGTTTCGAGAATAAAAATTCAAGATCGAGGCATAACGGCTTTTGTAAAATTAGCCGGCTTAAAACATCAAAGACCAGAATGTATGTGCTAAGCGAGGGAGTTATGCAGATTTTATTTTCATTCGAATATAAAACATATTAGCTGACTGAAATTATTCATTAAATTTTTTAAATATTATTTTTGTTTCTTTACTTTCGGGACACCCCAGTATACAGTATAAATCATTTTCGAAAATAATGCGTATACCCCAATGGGGGTTTTCAGGCTGTATTTCAGTAACGGATGAAATTATTACAAAATAAAAAAAAAACGTAAGATTTAAAATCTGTAACTGTACACGATCAACCCAATTTTACAAGAAATGGTGGGGATAACACTAACGGTCATAACTTAAACGGATACGTTTTTTTCGATAATTCTTTTTGTAACTACATACTAAAGTTATGCCCTTTCATCCATTAAAGTAACTGTCCCGTTTTCATATACACCCTGTATATACATTCAATTATAATTTACCTACTTTCAGTTGATATAAATATAGTTTAATAATGAACTGTCGTCCTTGACAAAACGTTACACAGGAGCATAATTCATAACGAGTTACGACTTCCTATAACTCACCTACTCCAATGTTATTAATACGATGTAAAAGGTTAACATACACTGTACCGTGAACTTATATTTAATATAGACATTGCCGAATGGCATTTGTAACTTGTAATTTGGCTATACAAAATTAATTATTATCGTGCAGTTACTTATTACCATCGAGCGCATAATAAGTGAATCTATAGACTACAACATATTAAAACAATATTTTTACTACACACGTCAAAAGCATCTAGGGATCAAGCCCGCTTTACAAAAGCGTGAATTACTTCAAATGAGGTGTCTTGAATAGTTTTTTTTTGAACTCCTATAGATTATTGTTAATTAATTACATAATTTAAAAAAGGAACAGTTTTAGAATTTCAGTTATAAAAAGATGAAAATCTTCTGTCAAGTCGTATTTTTACATGTTTCTGCTACGGGTTTGAGACCAAACCAGTACCATTTCTCCCACGCTTTCAGTTGAATCAATATAAAGGAACGTTATAATGGAGAGATGTCACTTAAGCCGAGTAGTAATGATCAAGCCGTGGGAGTTTTTGATACTGCTTCTCAGCAACATGATGTGGCTTTACGTTAGTAACTAATTAATCTGTGCTATGGCTATATCTCTGGACACTACACAGAGTGTTATAAGTTATAAGTCACCTTTGGACAAGCTACCACTTCACTGATAACGAGGCTGAGCGCTATAAAGGACGATCTCTAATCACCACACACAGACAAGATCGTTACATATAAACTACAATGGATAGCTACGACTGCAATGATGTTGGTTACGAGATTTCATCGCTCTTCAGGGATGTTAATAATGATCGAACTATTAGAAATCGCTTGTATAAAGTCAATCTCTATTCCCAAAGGCCGCTACGAGCACCACCTATTGTGGCCCGCAATCGCAAGGCCCTTTTACAATAGTTTCGTGAACACAGAATTTGTGCAGAGGCAGAGTGGCGTTATGTATGTTTTTCTGACGAACAGCTTTGGCACGAGACCAGATACTAGACGTACACAGTATTGGAGGACCCCTGAATGCCAAAAACGATTAAAGGTGCGCCAGAAAGTCCAGGCATATATTGTGGAACAGTCGTGATATGGACGGGTATTTGGATCGGTGGAAGAATCGGATTGATTTGGATCAGATGCAATCTGAATGCACAGTTTACGCTGAAGTGATTGTATCTGATTTCATTATTTTTCGGACCCAATTGGATGCTTCCTTTCAGCTTATGCATTATAATCCATATCCACACACACACACACACACACACACACGCATCAACGTCCTACCATAGCCTGCTCAATTACCAGTGAAGTGATGTTGGTGTACCTACGCCGTTACACACTGAAATCGCTAAACTCTTTTGTTCTTTTACTACAAACAATAAAATAAAGTCTTACTTTATTACTCGAACAAAGTATAAAGTACGTTTCTTCATAATAACATACGATACTTGTTTATAAAGAATGGGTGGCAACCCTAAAGGTAAAACCGAATTACCGAACCTTTTTTTGATAACACAGGAGAAATCTTCAAGAGGTGCCTACTACCTAACCCCCAGGGGTGAGATTAGGTTATGTGGGATTTTTACCCATAAAAACTCCCATAGTGGTCGAATTCCTGTATTAAGGCCAATCGAACGACACTTTGCACTTCAAAACCCATCAAACCGTTTAACTTCAAAGAAACAGACATACATACATACATACGTACGTACATCCGAAAAACATTACCAACATCCTCCTTCTTGAGCAGTCGGGTAAAAATTATAGACTGTAATATAACGCTTACATCTCGTTACGTAACGGCACGTCAAACGGGCCGTAAGCTTGTTTGCCACCCAAATTGCTACCTGACCCACTATAAACATTAATAATAAAATTGTAGTCAAATGTCATGGAAAGAAATAGTATAAATTATGAAGAAGCGCAGTATACTTGTCCGTGCATCACCATCTCAAAGTTGTTAATGCCAACTGATCTTTTTTGTCTTTGTCGTTTGTGTGAAATTGTACTACAAAGAAAACGCTCTATTAGCTCTATTAGGTATTTAAACATCGCCTAATTTTTTACCTGTATCACACCCGTATTAATATTAAGATTTAAAAAGATACGTTTTGATAAATTGGATTTAAACACTGATTGAAATTACGTAGTTAGTTAAGATGTACACAATTACCGCACTTTGCTACACACCATTCCTCTCGATCCAGGGCCTTTCTGAATTTCTGAGCGATTATAAATAAAACGACAATTGATTATATATAGAGTGAATACATCTTCCCTTCTCTTCTTTAGTCTATCGCTACCCAATGTTGAGTGTAGGCCTCTTGCTACACGCCATTCCTCTTACTATAGGACCTTTCTGTATTTCTGAGGATTATAAATAAAACGACAATTGAATATTGTAAGAGGTAATACATATGTTATCGCTAAAGCTCGAAAGACTTTAATGTGCGCATTAACGGCTTCCATATCGTTCATTTTCAAAACTTGATTCTCAATTCCTTTCCCTGCGGTTTTCACCTCTCCCACCAGTTTTAGTTCGGTTTTGCTATGTGCAAATTATCTAGGTAATTTGCAGATTACCTATAGGTAGATGCGTGGTAGAGCCATGCTGTATTGTAGTATGAATTGGGCCGGCTCGCCCGGTGAAATACCACCCTTTCACAGAATATCGGCGTGAAAGAAAAGCAATTGTTGCTGTTGTGTTTCGTTCAGTGAGTGAGAATGCTGGTGGCCTATCTTCCCCCTCCCCCTTCTTTTCTTAAAAGCCGGCAACGCACCCGTGATTCCCCGGAAGTTGCGGGTGTCCATAGGCGACGATGATCACTTTCCACCAGGTGACTCGCTTGCTCATTTGCTCCCTTTCATAAAAAAAGGTAAATTGGGAAATAAACAGGTTTCGGTACTTTAACGTATCATCGTAGTTAATCTACATATTACTTAGCTAATTTGTAGAATAACTGACTTTTGCGCGTTCGCGCTAACACATACATAGTTCAAGTCTTATAGCGTTCACGAATCTAAGATTTGGGTCTTATAATCCTAATCTTATCTTTGTACAATTGTAATTATATCAAGTTATTATTATTGGTTGTATTACTATAAAAAGAAATTATTTTATATATACATACATATCTTCAAGCTGTATCCTTAACAGGGTACACAGAGAGAACGGAGCGCCAAGCGTTGCGGTTTTTACATACTTCTTTCGCTTTCTCAAATCTCATCATTCTTCTCACACATTTTCGCCTAGGTATGCGAGTGCTTTTAACATTTCCGTCAGCTAACACTTGGGCTATTTGATCTTCACAAGTCAGCCTTGGTATTCCTTGGCTTCTACTACCACTCATTTTCGTTCTGTAGATTTTTTCGTCAGTTCATCACTCATTCTTTCTATATGCCCGAACCATATAAGCATTCCTTTTAAAATTGTTTTATGATGTAATAAAACATCATTTTACCACATCAGGTCAATAAACAACTGATATGTGAGTTATTTTGCGCTTTTCGTCATGTCTTTAACATTTCAAATACCTGCCCGTGTTGTGTACTACCTGACAGAATACGTAATGTAATACCTCCTTTGCCTATGTAATACAAAAGGCGCGGTCAGAGATGAGACTGGGTTTCACAACTGGGTCTGTCCCCAAGGTCGCATCTGCCCAACTCCTACCCATCGTTATTCACCGTTTGTGTTAAACTTGTGCGAACGTGTTAGTTTTACGTAGACCGTTAAAATATGAAGACTTTCGTGCTTATGGCGTACGTATGCGCTGTTGGTAAGTAAATTTTTATGTTTATAGATTATAGATCGATCAAATTATACCACTAACTTCACTATTCTTAATCCATACAAAGAAAACATTTAAATAAAAAAAATTTTAAGAGTATGCTCGTAACATGCAGGCCGGACGCGACCCTCTATGAAAATATTATTTTAAATGAAGGCGTTTTATATATTATAATAAATAAGTCCTTATCCCTATAACAATCTTTTCAGTAGAAATTGTTAGCAAGCTAATATGTACAACAAACTCCTCATATATAGGTATAATATTAAATATAGAACGAATTAATTGAAAAACAATAGTTCTATAAGTACCTACTTCTCAAATAGAAAACACTAAGCCAAGTATTGAGACAAAGGTATATTGAATTACTTATCAAGCAAATAATGTTCGCATGTTACTATGTATTATTTCTACGTAAACAATATATAATTTAATTTTAATTTTATTCACAACATGAAACTTGCTTATTTATTCTAAGAACATGTTTATCATTTTACATTGAATATAATACAAATTTAGAATGTTAGCAACCTCTAGCTTGTATCCTAATTTTATTAATTTCGTAAATATATTTCATCTCAAGTACACTTATACAATATTTTAAAAGAACCTGTTATTATAATAATTTAAACAGCTTTATTATAATTATTTACATGTTTGAATAGGTTCCCTAAGTTCTTCTAAATATTGTTCCACAAATTTTCCTGAACTACATCACGGATATTTCAGTATTTAATTTGATTCAGGTCCTCTAGCGAAAATGAAATTCAACTTTATGACGCCAGTAAATTTAGTGTTCTGACGACAAAAATTGTCTCCGACATAAACAGAAAGAGTTTTAAGCGATTAAATTTTTTACCAATGTTGATATGGAAGAGTTGCCAGATTTAAGCTATCACTTAAAGGCAAGAAGTTGACAAAGAATCTAAAAAATGATAATGTTTATTATGTTTTATATAATAAAAATAGTAACTCCAGGAATAATCTTATATAATCTAGGTTTTACAACACGACGACGTAATTTTGTATTTTCAGAAAATATTATTATTATTGCTGATAAATCGTATTTTAATCATTTAAAAATTGAAGTTAATTCAAAAGTAACGCTTGTTATTAACATGCTATAGTTGATACAGTCATGACGGTTAATCACAGAGGTTAATATAAGTAATATTAGATATCAGATGCTTATACCTATGAAATTATTGATTTTACTATTGGCCATTTTGAGTTTCGATGTCTTCTGTTTTAATTCTAATTTTCAAATAAAGTAAAGCGCAGCACAGCACATACATATTTTGTTCGCTATTTTTTAATATGAGTTTCATTTTTAAGAAGAAGTTAGCTTGCAATATCAATAGTGCGAATGGGTCAAGCACTACCAGCAATTGTCGCGTCCGTAGATGGTTTAAATACTAAATATATCATTTTGGTAAATGAACGAGCCTCACAAACCTTTAAAAGCTACAAGTAGTGGGAGCGGAGCAGATCCATTTTAAAGTAGGTACAGCCGAGTTAGCAGCAGTCTAGGTTAGGTTTGAGCTTGTCCATCATCATTTGCAATTCTTCACAGTACAATTTCTTCAAACAACTCTGTAGTAATTGTTGTGCCAGATCTCGAGAAGCTGTAATAAACTATACCAGCATAGGTCAAAAGTCCACCATACACTCGCAAGCAGCTGCTTGTAAGAATGTGGTGGACTTTTAACTCTATTGCGTTTTCAACCAACCAAATTTGTCCAACCAGTGCAACGGACGTTTTCGATTGTGATACAGGATCCACCTTTGTGACAATCCGAGCTACATTAATGTGCTGCGTTTGTGCTACGACGAAACTCGTTTACAAAATAACGTGCAATTTCAATTTTTCCGTGGTCACAGAAACAGATATCAAAGAAAAATCGAACAGCGCGAAAACAAATGAACAACTGACTTTTTAAAAGAAATGTCATAGCTATATTAGAAAGTTAATTTCAAAATGGAATTCTATGTGGAATGACAGATATCGATCTTCAGGCTAGCCAGCATTAAATATGGTTTATTTCATAGGTAAGGACATAATAATACGATAACCATAAATGCACGTTTCAGTACTTGGATTCAGAAATCGCAGCCCAATAATGTCTAAAGCGCAAGATACTAAGCTACTCATATAAGATTGGCGGTCCTGTATATATATATATATATCTCTAATAAATATTATGAGTCAATCTAGAACGATCCTAGGAGACAATATTTCGAATACTGCCATTACCAAAAGTATTATTAAGCATAAATAGAAAAAAAGAATTTTCAGTTTTCAATTTATAACAGTGACAAGAAAAAATTTCTTATAATTCGATTTTTCAAGTAAATTTTTATGTGTTTATTTCTAAAAGATTTAAAGAATGCATGTGCGTCGCATAACCTTCAAATGACACAAATAAAATCTGCATAAACTTGTCGTTTCAATAACTTACTTAAATCACTTTTATTTTCGAACATAAGCTCGAATTTGGTTAAACAACAATATCATTAATCAATGTTATAAATAAACCAGACCAAACAAATACCTAAGTAAATAAAAAAATACAAAAGTCAAAATACCATGAATTTTGTTTAGTTGTTAGTTATTTTGTAAGTCGTTAATTACAAAGACGTCTCAAATGATTACATATTACCTGTAATCATTTACTTGCATTTATTCGTAAGTATATATAGTAGATAGGGGGAAACTTGAAGGAAACGCGTCCTCGTTGTCACAAATAACATAGTTGTTTGATTCACAACTATATTTGGAACACATATCAACGCTGCAAATCTCTGAAATTTCCAATCAGTCACGAAAAATAAAAAATAATATACCTAGCTGTTATTTGAATACTTACATGATTTTTTTCAATTGGTTATTTTGAACTAAAATTTATATAATTAAGGAAATTAAACTCTTACAACATATAAATGTGTTCATATTTTGTATTATATTCAATGAATGTTGTTTATTAGGTTTTTATAAGCTTTTATTTTTAAAGTGGCTCAGGTACATGTTGTCCTCAGCTAGTTGCCACAGATATTTAAACCGCACAGTCTTTATTTTTATTTTTAAATGTGGTTAATAGTATAATAGGTAACAGACAAACACAGTGGTGGTTCCATAAGTGATCTAGTTTTTTTCAAATTCAGAACGGAACACTAAAAATGACAGGAAAAAGTAAAACAAATAGAAAAAATTAGTAGCGACGAAGACAAAAATGAATTTTGCTGGATTTCTTTCGAAATTTGTTTAATCAGCAAACCAAATTAAAAAAGGATTGTTCTACTCATCTTTTTGCTACCACCGTGTTGACCGATTGCACCCCTTGTTGCCCAATTGCATTTAATCACCAAGTGGACCTCTTGACCTCTTATTATGACAACTTTTATATATTCACATTAAAATCAGCAAATTCTTTTTAATTCTTTATGTATTTTTTTATAACGATTTACACATTTTTGTGACAACTATCACCTTTCTCTCCTACTTATTAATGTACATAGTATGTATGTAATTGTGTTACATAATATGTAATACATACACTTAACATGTAACCTACGTACTTAAATATATGAATATATCTACACTAAATTTTTAAATATACACTAAATGAGTGCAAATTACATAATATGCACTTACTGAAAGTGATATTCATTTAAAGTTTGCATTAGGTACTAACGTACAGGAATAGCATATAAGTAGTTATAGTTACCTATATTGATTTCATCTCTACCTAAACATATAGTAAACTAGTAACAAATAAAGTTACTATGTTAAAAAACATATAACAAATGTGTAAAAACTACAAGATGTACCTATTTATACTGCTGCAATAAAAACCGTTTACATTTTGTTTATTTATTTATATATAAGTACTTACCTATAAAAGTTATTTAGAAGCATTGTAGGAGCTTATATTATTGTCTTATATCGACATGGAAGGTTAAGTACTCAATGTACATCGATAATAAAGGTATCCCAGCCATTTTACGGGATCTCATTCATAGAAACAGAGTCTACATTTTATAGTAATAACATAGACGTTCATATTCGTTAAATTTCACTAATATTTTACAAAGTTACAATACACCTACATAAACAAATTTATGTTCACAGCATATGCACAACTCGAGAACACACGATTGCAGTCGACATTTGGCCAAAGCTCAACATCAGCATTCGGACAAAATTCGGGAGCATTCGGAAATTCCCGACTCCAAAGTCAAAACAACTTCCAACAAACAACTAGGCCTGGACAATATAAGCAAAATTCATTCGGCAATCAAAACAACCAGTATCAACAAAATCAATACCAACAGAATCTATATCAACAACAATCGACGTCTCGTCAAAGTGCGGGAGCATGTAGTGAGAAAAACGAAAGATACCCAGTATCGGGTAGCTGCGATAGATATATAGAATGTATTGTAAGTATCTACCTTTCAATTATTGCATAAAATATTCATAAATAAAAATCAAATTATCGGAAAATTGTACCTATTTAGGAACAAAATAATTGAATCTGTTACACAATATTGTTTCACAATAGTTGACCAATACTTTTTCAGATCATTTTTTGTGCACGTATTAAAACAGGTAAATTAAATATTTTTTAAAGTGCCAGTGATCAAGTGATTAGTGTACTTAATGAGCCTACTAAGACGTTAGAAATATAAGATACTTATTTATAATAATATGGTATTATCTGAATTTTTTTTTTACATAACTAGAATGGAACAGCTGAGGAGAAACTCTGTCCAGACGGCCTTCGTTTCAATCCAAATGTAAATTTCAACGTTTATCCTTGCCAATATCCTAACGATGTGCCATGTCTCGAACGATCATCATTGCGTAAGTCTTATACATAGTTACATTGTGCAATAAGAGAAAGCTTTTCCTAAAGCGCCTAGGTAGGTACTGTACCTGTTAGTTGACTGGCCCGTTGGCGCAGTGGTATATGCATCTGCTTTCCAAGCTAGGGTCCCGGATTCGATCCCCGGTCAGGTCAACTTAGGAAACGAACTTTTCTAAATTGGCTAGGAGTCTGGGTGTTACTGGGAACTTCCCCAGAGTTCGTTGTGTGGTACCCATAGTACAAGCGCAAGCTTGTACTTGCTTAGTTTGGGGTCACACAATCTGTATAATTGTCTGGAGTGTTATTATTATTATCATATTAGTTGTCATCTGTTACGTAGTAAACCCTATTATCCTCTTTGTCTATTACAGTAATTTTGAACCGGCGGTATATCTATATCATTATTACAAAACTAGGCTATATCAGAGTCAAAATACATACCATAAAAACTTAAACAGTCAATTTATTTCCCATTCCTCTTGCTGCCGAGTTTTATAAAACGTCCAAAAATATTTCTTATTTTATCCTAGAAGCTTTTGTACAGACCATAATTGGATTAGCATCAAAACTTAGATAACAGTATATGCTATTTGAAAATCACCTCACCTCAAAGAAGCTGAATATCTAATAAATAATTACACATAATATAAGTAATTAGAATTATAAATGAATGTCTCTTTTGTAGAACCTCCACAACCCACAGATGACTGTCCTCATCAATTCGGTTACTACAAAATAGGTGATGCTCGTAACTGCAGTGGTTTTAGAAACTGCGTAAACGGCATAGGGTATGACTTCACATGCCCCGAGGGCCTTGCTTGGAACTCGGAGACGTATCGCTGCGACTGGCCTGATGAAGTTGCCGACTGCGATGCTGAAGGTAGGCAGACTATGATCACGGAGGCGATCTAGTGACAATTTCTAGTATTTAAAAAATTTTTGCATTTAGTATTTCATGTATGCAAGGAAAAACTATTTTGTATTATGCATTTGAAATATTGTAAATTAAAAACGTATTTGCACTTCGTGTTTAAATATTTTTATTGAGCCATTTCGTACATCTCTGACCTGAGTTGCACTGTACATATATAACGAACTCGCGACCCGCCTCGGCTTCGCACGGCTAGAATTTTTTCTGAAAATAAAATACAGCCCATGTTACTCGCTGATAATGTAGCTTTCTACAGGTGAAAGAATTTTCGAAATCGGTTGAGTAGTTTTTGAGTTTATCCATTACATACATACAAACAAAGTTTACCTGTTTATAATATTATTAGTACAGGTAATGCAAATAATTAATTAATTAAATCACAAAAATGCTTCAAAAAAATAATATGGAAAAATGGACAGTATTTCCCTAGAAATCTCTTTTTCAATACACCCATCAGCAAAATAAAATGGCACCAAATCAAATACACGCCTACTCCCGTTTTAAAAAACATTTTAATTTTTTACTTATTTTCAGCTTTCCTCGGCTTCCGTTGTCCTAGTGTACCTGTATCTAAAGAACTCGGTGAACCAGCAGGATTTAGATACTACAGGTAAAAAATAAAAAAACTAGCGATATAATATCATTAATTGAGAGAGTTAACAGAAGCGGCGCGAACATGTTAGCTAATGTTACACGGACCGGTCAGTGGTGTTAGGTCGTAGCTAAATGTCAGCAGATGAACGGCGACCTTGCTATGATGTAACCTCGTTATTTTATAGAACTACAAACTGTTTTGCATCACATATTATAATACATTCTTAGCCATAATGTAGCTTACGGGTTATTCATTTGTTTCTTTCATGCTTAAAATGCTAAACGAGTTATTATTGTTAGACATACGTACACACGCATTTATATAATTTAGCCTCTAGACCCTAGATGGTGACCAATTTTTTTTAATTTGAGGTGGTAATAATAATATACAATATATATACGCATGTACCTACCTATACATTTATTTTACTGTCAAATGTACAGATTAATTTGTTACTAGCGTAAAGTCAAACGCTATAAACACTTCAACCAAGCTTCAACCGAACCTGGCAACTGCCGATCAACTTTTTTTGATTTAAGGTCTCAAATTTAAGGAATCTTATATCAAAATGCATTTCGAAATCAACATTACCTAATACCCATATAATCTAAATGTTCCGTTAGCTCGGTGATAGTGGACCTTTCTACCTTACATGACAACGACACCGAATACGTTTCCGGGTCAGGAAACTTATCTAAATTGTCTTTAAATGTGATTTTCACTGCACGCTCCCCAGTTTGTGCGTATCGGTACCGTCACCACAATACAAGCCTGGTACGTACTTTGTAGTCACACAATTAGAATAATTAGCTGGAGTAAGTAATTATTTATAGTAATTTTTAAACTCCTTCAGATCGGACAACAACTGTCAGAAATATTTCATCTGCATTGAGGGTCGTCCTCGCGCTTTGAGCTGTGGTGGGGACTCGGCTTTCGATGATCTCGTATCTACATGTGTTTCGGCTGACGAGGTAGCTTCGTGTCCCGCAGAACTCCGCGCTGAAGCTGCGAGATCTAGGGAAGAGGAGAAACAACGGCTTGCCAAGGAATTAAGCTTGAATTCGTTGACCCCTCAACAGAAAAGACGATTCTAATCTATTTCTAGTCCTTTAATAAGTTTTTATGTTACAATTACATTTAGTAATAAACTGTATGTATGGAATAATATACTATGTAATAAAGAACTTTATGTACAATGTTTTATTAAGTAGATGATTAAAAACAACATAATATATAGGGTAATATGTATACAAATGGGCATTGACTCGTTAATCAGTTAATCGTTAATTAACGTTAACAATTTGCTTAACGGATTAACTTTTAAGGTAACTTAAAAAAAATGTTAACGCTTTTAATTTCCGTTAGATTGAACTTCCGTTAACTTTAGTCCATTAAATTGGTTGTTTGTTGACATGTTGTTGTTTTGTTTGTGTGTGAATTACGCGCCATCCCACACTCGTACGTTCGGCGAGTCGCATGGTCAAGGTATTTCATTATGGTAAATATTTCATCCGAAGTGCGCGCGCAAGTGTGATCCATTTAAAACTGTTATTTATGCTAGACGTTGCGTAGGTGTGAGTAGGATCACTAGAGTTGTGGAGTTGTTGAAAATGTTTATGAAGGGAAACATGCACCGAATGTAAAAATATGATCAATAATAACTATTTATTCATACTACTTTATTCCTTACCGAATACCGAAGAATATAATTAATAAGTCGCAAATAATTTGCTAGACTTCGAACATATGAAATTTCTGCCTAATGATGGACGACCTAAATTAGCACCTAACAAAAGTAATGATTAATTCATTGAATAGAGTGATACCTGCCGATACAAATATCAAGTACAAGAAATTAACATATGACGCACCTAAAACTCGTAGAGAAACGTCATCAGATGAGGCTGGATAATCAAACCGATACTCCTGAATAGGCTCTACTTAATGATATTCGCCAAAAGTTGAAAGAGCATTTGCAGCAATACCAGGAAGACAGAATTACAAAGGTAATCGAAGTGAACACCAGCAAACGAATACTGCGTGCAGAATTATGTAATGGTAGAAAGGCGATTTTTCAGCAATTCGACGAGAAAAGCGATATTATCATGAATAAAGAGCATCTGTTACAAGTAGCGAAAAACATCATACCCGAGATGTTGAAGCTAGGTTCAAAAACGCTGTGGAGGAGCTCTTGTACTGCTGTTTACAAATTGCATATTAAACTGCAAGATACCGGAAGCTTGGCACAATAGAGTGATAATCCCGCTCCTTAAGAAAGGAGACATTCGAAAGCTGCGTAACTATCGCCCTATTGTCTTTTGTCCCATATTTATAAATTATTTACCAGTTATTTTAAATAGGCTAGCCAATAAAATCGACAGTTACCAGCCGAGGGAGCATGCCGGTTTCCGATCTGGATACGGCACAAATGACCACCTGCATACGTTGAAGACACTATTTGAAAAATGACATGAATACCGAAAGCTAATCATCATCACCATCGTTGACTATGAGAGAGGGTTCGACTCGGTGGAGGCTTGGGTATTGAGAAGGCTTTAGTAACTGCAGAGTTGACGAAAGGTACATCAAGCTTATGAAACATCTACAGTAGTATGAGACGTCATCGGTCAGTCTACATATACTTACAAAGCCGTTCAAACTCGAGCGAGGAGTTCGCCAAGGCAACACGATTTCGCCAAAGTTGTTCAACGCTGCCCTCGGGAACATCTTCCGAAGACTCGATTGGAGTGACAGAGGTATTATTATCGAGAGAGAGAGAGAGATTGAATAACTTGTGGTTTGCCGTTAACATCGCACTGGTCGCGCATAGCGTTGAGGATATGCTCACTATGATCGGCGACCTGAAGAATCAGTCAGCCAAACTTGGATTGAAAATGAATAAGTCAAAAACTAAGATCATGAGAAACATCCCAGAGGCGAAAAATCACCACCTACCTGTAGATGTCGTCGACCATTATAGAACCCACACTCCACAAAATCACCCTTGGCATGGAAGTTAGAAAACTGTCGTATAAAATTAACTGCGTCTCATCTACTTTGCAAATTTTAATGTATTTTACTTGTACGTTAAAGAGCATTTAAAGCTCCTTTCAATATCAAGTGATGGTGATTGACTCCCTCATCACAATGTAAATTTAATTCGATACAATCTAACCTACTACTTAATATTATTTCCCTTTGAAATTTGGACACACAATTATTTTTACATCTACAATCAGTATCTTAGAACGAGGATTTAGTTAAAATATAACCGATCGCTCACTGAAAGACTCACAAGTATTAAACTCGATCTCACACGATAATTCTGTATCCTGTTGACTTTTGAACTCCTAATTAAATTTTTATAGTCTTCATGTTCTACGGACACTGAATTACTGAACTCTAAAAACAAAAACGTTAAAATATAGAATTCTACACAGGTTTTCCTTCATACATATTTAAGTCTATGACATACCCAACGCAACTCTCTAATTGGTATTTGTCATTGTTGTAGTCATAAAGAATATGCACTATTGCATGCTTACAATGACCACGTCGATCTTTTTTGATTTTACACAAGGCTAGTTAATCAACTATCCTAGCAAAATCGTATATAACACTCATGTATTTCATCTTCACTGTTTGCTTCTCTATTAGTGCTCTTTTCAAAATACTGTTCCGTCTCATCCGTGACTGACGTCGATTCCGCGAAATTCTTTTCAATCTTGTAAGTACCTGAACGAGTTTCAACGGTCTCTTCTTCTGATGGTAAATCTGGCGTAGTTGCGGTCGAGGTCAAAATAAGAAGTGTGTGTACTTCTACCTCCATTGAAAGTGGGGCAGCCCTCTTTAGAAAGTGGGGCAGAATGCTCAGACTCATCACTGGAGATGGAACTTTCTGTTACTCTTCAATAGTTATGTTGACTAAAAAATAAATTTGAAGTCAATTTTAGGATAATGATGACTAATTACGATTCATCTCTCTAGCGTTTTGCCAACTTTTTTGAGGTCGGCTTCCAGTCTAAGTGGATACCGCTGAATTACTACGAGGAAAGCGGCTATAACATAAGACTTCCCCAGTCATGCCGGCGGCGTAAGAAAAAAACCTCACCTTTCGTATATAACACTGGTTCCCAAACTTATTTTGTCTACTGAGTCGAGAGCTCATGCAGTCGTTGTCTAAGATGCCTCCTAGCTAAATGAAATTACAAATCACTCCCCAGGCCTCTACACAACGCCCCCATTTTTTTTCTGGGTCTCTTACCGCCCCCCTTTAGGCCTGCAGCGCCCACAAGGGGGCGTTACCGCCCACTTTGGGAATGGCTGGTATATAACCATAGCCCACTGCCTTTTTCAAATTATCTAGCAATGTAACATCTCGCAAAGGAACGCCAAGAATAGCCGAAACCATTTTTTATCGCCGGCTACTTGATGTTAAGACTCGGAATGAATTTATGTTATAACTTATTAACTTAACACGTTTAGCCTATGAGAATTATGATCCTGGACTGTCCTTAGGCTGCCCTTATACTGACATTTGCTAGACAGACGCGATCAACGATGTCACCGAGAGATCGGCAAAACGCGATGCGAGAGTCCTGTAAATTACACGCGCTTCGTTTTGTGCAAGTACTGGCTGAGCATGCAAGGCAAACGGCGTGCAATCTAAGGCGTAGGGTTGGCGAAAGAAATAATTATCATAAGTAGGTAACAGCCTTACACACAAAAACTTCGTAGCATTACGCCGCGGTATATAAAATATCATAATTATCTAATTATCTGAGTCTTACCTTTATTCATTTTTATGTGCACTTTTCACCCACTCTCAAGTACCTAACGTAAAACACTACTATGTTTACGCACGCTAATAAACAGATTATAGGATATTGTTTTCTTTCCGGTGTCAAGTGACAAATAAATCATTGTGTGACGAATCAGATCTATTTACATGATATGTAAGGAATACCCGCAGGGACATCCCCTTAGGGGCGTCCCCGTCTACGCCGAAGTAGTTTGACAGTAAGTAAATTCCCTCAGCTGCATAAATAATTGCAGGGAATTCCCCCCTTTAAAGGAGCCTTTACAGATAGTTTCAACGTTATCATTATAAAATATAATTAGAATCATTAAATACAGATCAGTACACGTTATTAAAACGTATTTTATTTCAAACACTTAGACATGCCAACCACTGGTACCTTTTTACTAAACTTTTCTCTTACAAAATTTGCTACATAGAAACATCATATATAAAGTTATTGTATAGACTCGGGTGTTACCTTGCGGAAATCCATTTCATGTGATAAATTCGCAAATTTTTTAGCTATTTTCCGCTCAAACTCCAAAAACCATCAATCGACACGTGTTTCACCTCTCAACGAAGCATCCTCAGGATATACCAGAGATCAAATTCGGTCACCCAACCAATAATCCATATGCTGGTGCACCGATATATGAGACTACAGGACGAACTGGCACATTAGTTTTATGTATTTTGGGAAGACTTTGGCGCTTGTCAGTTCATTGGAACTTTGTAGTCTTTCATATGGGAACCATTACTGAACAAAAATCGAGATGTAGAAATGCCTCTCTTAATCTCAGCTTTAAATCATTTCGTTGGATCATTCGGAAGTTGAACAATTTCATCAGTATTATAATTTTTAATTTGATGTGCCACAATACTTTTAAATAAGTTGTCTTTTTTATTCCTTATTGCTACCACTTCTGATTCGACTGCCAAACATTCTAAAGCTTTTTGTGTATGTTTATACGCATAACTGTACTTTAATTTTTTTTCTAATACAGACATTTTGTTATTAATTTCCTAATAACAAAATGAAGGGAGATTTTTATTTCTATGTAAATGTGGCTGTTTAATTTACTTTCATTGTCACTTCCGAAGTGTAAAATTAAAACAAAATAAGAACATACGAGTTTGTTCCCATCGCTCGTTTAAAACGTCTTTCATTCGTTGTCATTGAAGGAAATTAAAAACTATATTTCAAACTGTCAAAAACCACCAATAAACATTCAATGATTTTCGTTAAATGTTAACCATTCTTGCAATATAAAACTAGATTATTGTTTTGCAAAAATAGCGCGTACTTACTCCTTTCATATTCAAATTTAAATATTTTTCTAATAATTTACATATGGCTATAAAATATCTGAGTTATTGAAGAAATTTTTGATGTTGATACCAAATATGAATATAATATGATAACTAAATATTTTGAGTTCGTGACCGATGTTGAAACAAGCGATAGCTGTGCCAGGTAGACGTTCCTTTAGCGCAGCCCTGGCAGACATCGGCCTAGTTGCCCCTTCGGATCGAACAGTTGCGTAGTCGATTCGCGACGCAGGGCCGTAGCCTCCGAGCCCTGCATGTTATTTGTTTTTAATTTCTAATTTACATGCCATTCTGAAATCTAAAATGTAAAAAACAAAAAGTGATCAATGTGTCATCCGTGGAGAATTTGAATACACTCAATTTCCTCATTAGATTGTGAACAAAATGGAAGATTCCTTTATTATCGCCAACTTCCATACGTTGTGTCGACTATGTTTGAACAAAAGCACGCTAATGGTGTCAATTTTTGATAGCGCTCCTGACGACGACACAAACGTATCTGTAACCTCCAAAATAGCGGAGTGTTTCGAACTCCAGGTTTGTCTTATATAATTTTCAAATACCTACATGTCTTTAGAATACACTAAATTTATAGTTTCTAAATGTAGACATAATATTAACATTCAAGGTGATTAAAAATTTTTTATTGTTTTTTTGTAGATGGATCCAAGTGATGGATTACCCAACAGAATCTGCTACAAATGCCTGTTCAAAGTGAATAAATGTTCAAAGTTTAGAATACAATGTATTCAGAGCGAAACTAAATTGAGGCAGATTACAAATCAAGTAAATGATATAAATAATTCAGACGAATTAAATAACTATAACAGTAGTCAAGAATTTCAAAGACCAAAGCCTGAAGATTACATTGTGGAAGACAGTGTTGTTATGGTTGTTGATCCAAGTCTTGATTATGATTCTTCGGAAGAATCTGAAAATACACAAGTTGAACAAGAACCAACTGAAAGAGATAACACTCCTGAAAACGAACCAATACAAGAATCTTTTCTTAAGAATGTGTTTATGTGTCAGTTCTGTGATCAAGCTTTTATATCTCAGGAAAAGTGCAAGGAACATGAGCAAAATTGTCATGATCCGAACTTGCCATATAAGTGTGTTGAGTGTAGTTTAGTTTTTGCTGAGCGTAGTCAATATATACAACATATTAGACATGTTCATGGCAATGATCGACCATATCATTGCCCTGAATGTGATAAATGCTTTGGACGTAGGTCAGATCTTAGGAAACACTCTATTGTTCATACTGGTATAAGACCTTACCAATGTCAATACTGCCTAAAAAGTTTTTCTCGTAACACAAATCTTAGTAAACACCTCAGAATACATGCAGGGCTTAAACCCCATGTCTGTCCATTGTGTCCAAGGAGTTTTGTGGCGAAAGGAGATCTAGAACGCCATGTTTTAGTTCATTCAGGTATGAAACCATATGCTTGTCGGAAGTGTCCCTTAACATTTGGACGAAGAGATAAACTTCTTAAACACGAAGTACGCCATGGACCAATCAGCCCTGAACATAAAACAGGTGAGTTTGAAAATGATCAAGAAACACATGACATGGTGGTCAATGTGAATCCATTTAGTAATCTTATGACCTCACCTCCTCCTTCAGATGGAACAAATAATGAGTATGATTTACCTAGAGTACCTGATCACATCTCTGGAGAAAGCAGTTTCATTAATCAAGTACAGAAAAAGCCATCAACATCAAAACAAATACTGCATTCTCCACCAAAACAAATAAAATCACCAAAACAATCTGTTTCTAACAAAAATAAGCCTAAAAACATTAAATGTCATCAATGTCCAAAAAGATTTTCTTCCTTAGATGCTTACAAGACACATGTATCTTTAGCACATATTGCATCACGAGTCTTCCAGTGTAAAGTTTGCTTTAAAAAATTTGCTCGCAAAAGAGAGTTAGATCGACATGCCACACTGCACTCTGGCATGAAACCGTTTTCATGTAATCAGTGTGACAAAAAGTTTACCAGAAAGGACAAACTTGATAAACATGAACAAAGTCATGAATGTTTGGTTGTGAACATGCCTTGCATAGAATGTGGTGCGACATTTGAAAAGAAAGCCGATTTAGTAGCTCACATTAAATCCCATTTTACAGATAATTTTGATGAGAAAATAGAAGGAGAAATTAAGAAAGAAGATGTTCCTGAATTTAATTTAGATGAACATTTTTATGATTTAGAGACTTGAGAATTAGATGGTTTTGAGTTATGATACTGAAGTACTCTTCAGAATTATCTTGTCAAATATTGTGTATTTATCTTTAATATTTGATTGCACATAATAATAATAAGAATTCAATGTGATTTTATGGAGGTGTAAATTATTCAATCATTTCTTAATGTTTAAAATTTATTGTTCTAATTTTGCAAATAATGTCACAATATTCAATATTTTGATTACAATCATTTATACACAAGCTAATTTAACATGAAGAAGTGTATTAGGAATCACATAGTTGTAAGAGGCCTAATAATTTAAAATATGCTTTAAAATATTACAATTTTAATTTTTGTTGTTTATCTAAGTTGTATATTTTATCAATCTTTAATTTCCTAATGTAAATAATTTAATTAATTTCATGCTTTATAATAGCGTCTGTAAAAATCATGGACTAATTTTTACTAACTGCCGAAGTAGGGTTATGTTTTTGGAGTGTATGTGTATACGAGTATGTTTGTATGTCCATTTCTTTGGCATGCTGTGTAGCCTAAACGGCTTGACGGATTTTAACATATGAGGTGTCCTTAAATTCGTCTTAATTGTGGGAATGACATAGGGTATCAAATTTTAATATGGCGCCCATAAATAGAGGAGAAAAAGTGTAATAATCATAGGTGAGCACAGTTCATCCAAAAGCTAACTTCGTTAATCGCTAATTCGTTAGTTAGAAAGTTAACCTTCCAAAACTAATACTTCTTTTGGGCTGCAATACATAGGTTAATAAGACAAAAGTAAGTGGGTAGGTTAATTATTATAGGTAATGTACAATGAGCAATTAAATACACATTTATTTAGCTCTGAGACAGCATAAAGTAGTATGAATCTATCTATATCCCTTGATCCCTAGCCCTTGATGCGCCCATCTTTGAAATTAAGCCTACTCTCTTTCTTTCCTTTCTTTCTTTCTACGACTGTCTATCTCTCGCCACTTCATCCAGTTCATGCCTGCCTGTTGTCAGACGCCATCCACCTATCTCCGAGGTGGTCTTCTTCCGCGGGCGTTAGCGCGAGGTCTCCACTCCAAAGTATTTTTGGTCCATCGACCGCAGTCCATCCTGGCAATGCGCCCTGCCCATCTCCACTTCCGGCACTCAATCTCCTCTACCACGTCTGTAACTTTTGTCTTCTGCCTGACCTATTCATTTTTTGAAGTTAACTTAAAAGTTAATCCGTTAGCAAATTGTTAACTTTGTTAATTAACGGATTAACGAGTTAATGGCCCACCTTTGGTAATAATTACATACCTAATACATCTATGGTAATAATATGGGTATCAAATTAAAAGTAATAAATAGCCAATTCCAAATACATAGGTAATAAAAATTGTGAAATAAATTACTTATTTAATAAAAACCCAATTGTATTAATAATATCAACTGAAGAGCGAAAAACAATACACTAGTCATATATTATTCATGGATACTTACCATTACACATTGACGGAATAATTATGGATCCCCGCCTGCGATACCTTTTCCAACATTCAAGTTATATTTATATAAAAATAGTTGAAGAGGTATTGAACAAATATATACATTGCATTGTGCATTATATTGCTCTTATAAATCTCTGTACATTTTAAAGCTTGTTTTTCTTTTCTATAAAAAGTGTTAATGCAGTCGGGGTTTTTTGTTTTTTTTTTAAATAATCAATTTATTAACAAAGTTATTATGCTATTAAACACATTAAAATAATTTTATTTGAATATGTTTCTTGTACCGCTGTATTGATATTATATATTTTATTTACAAATGAGTCATTACTACAAAGATATAATAAATATTAGATCCATGGCTATATAATGTACTCCCATGTATAAACTATTATTATAAATTGTTATTAGGCAATCTCATTTTCGTAAGTTTTATACTAAAATATTAATTGATAGTATAAAGTATAAACAAATAAAAATTTGTTATTTAACTAGAAATGTCTAATAGTGTTAACAAGTTTATTAGCGTAATACACCTGACTGATTATATTATGTTAATTGAATTTATTACTCTTCAGTTTATTTGTATTTACCTATACTTTTCATTGTAAAATTTTTTATTACAACAATATAATCTACAAATATTTAGTACCTCAGTCTTTGTGTTAATTATTAGTAACTACTGCTACATTATAGATACCAACAGATTTTAATAATATAATGGTAAAGGCTGGACCACACCAAATATGTGTGGCGGCAGTTCATGCAGCAAAAACTTGTAGTTCATGTCCAGCATGATATCTTATACTTTTATAACTTGGACCTTATTTTTTTGTTTGTTATCAACATGTTTGTCAACCTTTAAATGTGGTCCAGTCTTAAAAAATAATGTAAAACTTAAATGTTAGAAGATTGTTCTACACTACTTTAATATTGATAACTCTTCAAATTTATTGTTAGAACTAGACTCATTGTATTATCTTAACAGCAAGAGTGTACTGTTTTTTCATATGCCTATAACCTTTAACTAATGTTAGAATATGTTCACATATACTTTTTTGCACCAATGCAGTTGCAAAATTATACTTTTATATTTAATAATTACTAAGAATTGTAATGGCTTGCAGAAAATTATGTACTGCAACTGCATTATTGTAAAGGGTGTGTTGGTTCTTGCAAATTAAGTCTGTTGTTCACTGACATAATAATAGGCATTTAAGGGAAATATCTTTTTAAATTACTTCCGAATTAGGACCTAGTGCTAGTGAATATAAGACTTATTTGTTAGTTTCATAACAAAATGTGAACGTAAAATACTTAAAAAAATACATTCCCTTTGTTTTGAAAGTATGTGACAGTGAAAGTATTTTATTATTTGTAAGTTGTTAGCAATAAATTATGTGAAAATTCAATTATGAGCAATAAATAAATATGTTGCACTTAACTTTATTTTCATTTAATAAAAATAAGACTATTTTTTACCACATAATAACTTTTATTACATTATACAAGTATATGTACATCATTTATTTCATCCAGCCAAAGGGTTTGCATGGATAGTAACTGAAGTTATTCTTGCTTCTGTCAGAGGTCTAAATGTTTTAGGATTCACTGGCATTTTCTCCAAATCATCAAGAGCTTCAAATCCATCTATGATCCTAGAACCAGAATGTGCAATGTTAATGTGTTCAGCATTCATTGGACTAGGTGTACCTAAGTTTAAAAATTGAATTACATTATTTGTACCTATTAAATATTAAATTTTTTTTTTAAATAGCACCACCTGTTACTACAGTAGTAATTTAAATTTTCTCACCTTCCAAATATAGTGTATTTTAAATCTAAATGAGGCTGTTCTCCATATGTAAAGAAAAATTGACTACCATTTGTATTGGGTCCATTGTTGGCCATACTTACAATTCCTCGTGCATTGTGCTATAACAACAATGAATAGGTAGTATACCAAATGTGTTTCAACAGTAAATATAACCTTTTTTTATGAGACATAACATACCTTCAATTCTTCTTTAAACTCATCCTCAAATTTTTTACCCCAAATCGAGAATCCACCTTTTCCAGTACCAGTTGGGTCACCTGTTTGTACAATGAAACCCTGCAATACAAACAAAATTGAAAACTGAAGATGGAAAATTTGCAATGAACATTATCAAGTAGGTAGTACCCACAGAACAAAATATCAATAAGTTTATGTTATTGCATATAAACCTTTATGTTTCTGTGAAATAGACAACCGTTATAATAATCACTTGCACATAATGCCAGGAAGTTCTCACAGGCCTTTGGGCATTGTTCACAAAATAATTCTATTTTTATATCTCCTACATCAGTGTGCAAAGTAACAGACATGTTGTATTTTTTCAGTTTGTTAATCACTCAGAATAATAGTATTCCTGAGTTAATCAACTATAACATTTATTTCAATAGCTTATAAAAATCTATAATCCTAAAAAGAATGTTCCATTTGCTTCATAGAAAAACTTATTTGAATTCTTCACAATACAGATTTGTAACAGAAAAAACTTATTTGAATTCTTCACAATAAAGATTCGTAAATATACGCTACAATATTAGTATTCTTAGTTTGTGAATGAACAGTAACTGATAAAGCAACACACAAGCACAATAATGTCATAATATATTACATTCTCTTTTTTTTTTTCTCTGTTTTGGCTTCGCAGATTGCATTTAGCCATTGACCAAGTATATGAGTCGAAAGTAAGGGAAACGAAGTTTCCCGCCCTTTTTTTCAAGAAACAATGTTCTTCTTCTTTCTTTCTTCATAGCATGGCGCGTAGACCAGCGCATTTGCCAATGTCACGTATCACTAAGTAGAGTCACAAGTAAATTCGTTTTTTCCTATAGTAAAACCCCTCCAGTAAAGTGATAGTAAGCTTTACTGAAGTTTCAAAGGACTTCTTGAAAGAGCGCGAGAACTTCAGCTACACATGTTTATTTAGATCTACTCCATTCCTTCCACTTACACGGAAATTTAAAACACAATATACTATCACTGTTGTACTTTTAAACTCCTAAAAATGTAAAAAATAGAAAATCTAAATAAAATGACAACCTCACTTCTCCCGTTCCCGCCAAAAAGTCGACAGTTGAGTTAGACCCTGTCCAACATTGTTTTTTTTTTCTTTCTTCATGGTATGACCAATGACTAAAGAAGTCATTGGGTATGGCGCACAGGTTAGCGCATTTGCCAATGTCACGTATTATCTAGTAAGTAGAATCCAATGACTAAGGAAACTAAAGGACATGGCATGTTGATCTATAGCAACATTTAGTTATATATATTTTAACGCATAACATTCAAACGTAGCTTAAATTATTAGCAATAATTAGTGCGTTCAAACGTAGCGTTGTCTCTTTTTGACTTACGGCCTCTTGTGTGTGTAAGAGAAAACAACAATACTTCTCTCAAAGAGTAATTTTTTTATGTGATATCATTGTAATGTCAAAACGTGCCGGTCCGCCATTTATTGCGACACACTGACAAGTACACGAAGTGTCAAAACATATCAATAGATTTAATGTTTCTGTGATTTTGTGCTGGATATTGGAATTGTTTTATTAAAGGAGAAGCTAGCATAAGGCCACAATAATTTCCAAGTGTAGTGTGTTAGAATGTGGCTCGAGGAAAAGCAATAATCAACGAAATCTATAATTGCAGTGGTACGTAACAGAAATTCATTAATTTAGTCTGATGTCGTATATATTTCCATCGTAATTACTGTGTTTCTTAGTTTACTGTATTATAATCATGTATATTTTTAGTTATTAGCAGTTTTTATTCATATAATATAGTAAATTACTTCATATCATTTTTGTTGTTATTGCAGTTAGGGCTGCTCATGTACCTATATTAAAAAAATATCGATAAGTACAGGTATTATGTTTATGTGTCGTAATTATCTCGTTTCAGATTACCATCATGTATTATTAGAGAAAAAGAGTGGCTTAACATAATCGGAAAAGAAAATTGAACCCATATGATGTATTCATGATATATATTATGTTATTTGCATTTCGAAGAAACTTCTTTCGATAGAACATTAAGAAAATAATTTTATGTATGAAGCATTGCCCTCGCAAAGGTTATTGGGAATCAGAGAAAATATTTAGAGTGGTAATTAATTACTTTTTAATTTCTTGACCATGTAAATCCTCTATTGTGAATAAATAACAGGAAAATATTAATTGTTTACACAATGAAACAATGCTTATTTCAACAACTGACAACGACATCTACATAGTAGATATTTGGGACATCACTAATCGGCAGCCATTGTTTGCGACACTTGAAGTTTAGGTGGCACGATTATTTTGTACTTGATTCATGTCCTTTAGTTTCCTTAGTCATTGGTAGAATCGTTATCTTTAAACTCTGTAAAACTCCTCCAGTAAAGTGATAGAAAGCTTTACTAAAGTTATAAAGCACTTCTTGGAAGAGCGCGAGAACTTCAGCTACACATATTTATTTAGACCCATTTTATTATTTTTAGTTACACAGAACTTTAAACAACAATATACTCTTGTACTTCTTGTAATATTGAAAAAAATTGGTTAACGTCATTTGTTGATAATTTTTTTATAAACAAATAATCACGTTTATTAAAACAAAAAAGTACATACATACGTTAATATTTACAAACTTAAAACTGCACATTATCTTAAATAATAGACTTCCTCAAAGTTGCCGCGTAGAAAGCTGTCATTACTTGAGGTACCCAGCAGACTGGCAGTATAGACTCTTTGAATGGCCAAACTGATTCGTTGGCGGAAGAAGCTGCCAGTCCGGCGGTCTCCCGAAGTCTCGACCAGTCTCTTACAAATATCAGAAACCAGTCGATGGGCTTCGGGGCCCCAGGGACCCAAAGTTTCGACTGCAAAGGACGCAAATATGAAACTCTCAGAGAGAGACGCATACTTACGCCGCTTCAAGTTCTCGGCAGTGCTGGCCGCGGCACCTGCTGACTTGGAAGTCGCCGGTACATGGGAAACAGCAAGTGTATCGACACAAGTGGCATCCCACACCAGCGATCTTCCAAGTTTCCAAGAAATGAGCGTCAAACCAACCGGTCTCCTGCCGTCGCTGCGCGAAATACCTACAGACTCTAAAGCTGGGTCCACATTTGTATCATTTTAGTGTATCAGATCTCCGACGCGTGGCATCGACGTGTATCATTTTCGCTAGTGTGGACGCAAATGATACGCGATCATGCTACACGCCGTAGCATGATACACCCCGATCCGTATATAACCGCGTAACTGATACGGGTCGTATCGATATCCGTATCATGATCGGCCAAATGATCGTAGTATGGACGCATTTTGATACTGTTTCATGATACGTCTTGTCTATTTGATACGTGATACACCCCGATCCATCCCGAGGCGGTTTTTACCCGATCATCAAAGGGAATACGCAACGCCGTGACACGATCTAGTCATTGCACGAGCACGCATCTCTGCTCTGCTCATTAATTTGGAGTTTAGTGCATACTGCGTACGTTGATGCTTTTTTAAAACTTTTTTAATCATGAGTTGGGATAACGATAGTGTGTTACAACTGATAGAAGCATATAAAATGGATGGAGATGGATTCTGGGTCCATGTCTGAACTGAATGAGAGCCGTCGAATGAATACAAGGAAAAGATACGGGGAACGGGAGATTTGGATACGAGGATCGTAGAAAAAATTCAGCGTCCACACATGACGACACGCGTTTGGCGACACGCTGACAAGATACAGTATCGTAAGTGTGGACGTGGTTTTTAGCATGACAAGTTGAGAGATACGACATGGTCGAAGTGGGCGTCCATACTTATGATACGGATACGCGTTACGATACGCCTGATTTTGAGATTCAAGATGATACAAATGTGAAATGTGGACCC
Source organism: Zeuzera pyrina (assembly GCA_907165235.1). Classification (NCBI taxonomy): domain Eukaryota; kingdom Metazoa; phylum Arthropoda; class Insecta; order Lepidoptera; family Cossidae; genus Zeuzera; species Zeuzera pyrina. Next base: position 9,693,384 of record OU015617.1, read on the forward strand.
AGCTTAAGACTGCAGGAACGCCAGCGGCGACAAGAGGCCGCCGAATGACGTCATTCAAGGCAGCATGTCGTGACATGCGGCCCGCACTACGTAAACAGGATAAACCGTGGTGACCTAGTACATCGACGAGATCACCACAGCGGCAACGGTGAAGAAGGTTAGTCCTGGCCCCCAGACGAAGGGATACAATGAGAGAAAGCGTGGTATTGTCGATTAAGGTTCCTAAGTTTTTTGAAGGTATTACCTTCAACCAGTATCCTGACTCCTTCTCAGAAACAGCTAGGAGGCGAGACCGATCTTTTTCGGTACTACAAGAATCTAAAAGTTGTAAATGACCATTTTTGCATAGAGGCTCATCCCAGTGTTTCTGAGAAAAGGTCGTGGTAGGCATGTTAGTTCTCGGACAAACACTTAACCAAGCATTTCGAGCATCAGTCAAGCACGGCACCTCAACCGATCCTAAGGAAGGGCAAATAACAGATAGGAAAAGGCTTTCCGTGCTGTAGGCTGACGAAAGAAAAGCAGGGAGTAACACACTCGAGATTTTGCGTATGCCCAGGCCTCCATAACAGAATTGTAAAATGATAAACACATTTTTTTTAATATTAAACTTGTCTATTTGTTTATAAAAAAATTATTAACAAATGACGTAAAAAAATTTTTCTCAACGTTATCTAATGCCATTGATAGATGCAAAAACAGCAATAACATACCATTTGATTAAAATCCTTTTTAACATTTCGTTGACTTTTCATTTTTTGTTAACTTTAAAAAATTGTAACACAAAAACTTTTATCTCTTGATCTTATTAGGTATATATATATGTACGAAGGGTTCTAAGAAGCAAGACTTTTAGGCCAATTATTAATTTAAAGTTTTATGTCGCCTTTTATGAAAACGGAAGTCCGCGAAAAATTACTTAGTTAACAATTATTGTATAACTTTTTGAAAAATCAACATAAACATTTTTTCGAAGGGGGCTTTATTCTTTGAAGTGTTATGATGACACCATAATTTTTTTAATTTTAATAGCAGAGCCCTATTTTCAGCGTTAAATTGAAATTATAAATAATGGAGGTAAAGTTCCGGGAGATGGGAATTTTTTTAATTTCTAAATATAGCTTTTGAAATATAAGCGAAAAACTAAAGACCTTTTTTTATCTTAATTTGTTAATAACTTTTGCAATTTTTTACGTGCTGTAAAATCCTTAAAATACATTTTTTTAGACGTCTTTCCGAATCCAATGAGCTATCACATATATTTTTAGGACCTATATCAAGAATTAACACCATTTTGAACTTGTCGAACAGACTATAAAAGCTTTCTTAATGGCGCAGGATACGATAACACGGAACTCTCGGCCTAAAGGTAGGGATGAGCGATATATATAGATATCAATGTTCAAAATATCGATATTTTAATATCGATATCGACGACTTTTAAATATCAAAATATCGATATATTAAATAAGATATCGTAATATCGATATTATTAACCAGATATCGCAATATCGATATTTTTAACCAAATATATCAATGTCGATGTTCGTTTTTACCAAGATATTGTAATGTCGTTATTATTTCATGTACAATGTGCTTTGCAAATTACGGAGTTAACAAAATATTCAATATAATATCTTGTTATAGAATAAATAATGTGTAAAAAAACCAGATCGTGCCAATATTCTTAATTTACTAAAGCCTATCTAGTACCTACTACAGTTTGATAGGACATAGGTAATAGACGTCTCATTGTTTGTTGTCAATACTTCTGAGAACATCAATAAAAAAAATTTCTTGATTTGCTTTTGGTATACTTTTTAACATATTATTTTAAGTTAGTAACTAATTAATCTGTGATATTATTAGAAAAAAATGTAATGTCTATTATCTTTTTGTATAATTAACACCTACCGAAGTTGCAGATGATCATGGTCTCCTATAAGTAGTATGCATTTATTTAAAGTGTTAAAAACCGTCGATATTAGAAAATATCGATGTCTTGTGGTAGACAATATCGGAATATCGATATCAAGCTATCGATATCAATATCGATATTTTAGCAACGTCGCTCATCTCTACCTAAAGGTGTTCCATGAAATGAGGTGTTCAGGCGTCAAATTTCCCGATAGGACATATCTACAAATATGTGATATGTTCGATTACTACGTACAGTCACACCGTCATAATATTATTTTAAGTTAATAACTAATTAATCTGTAATATTATTATTAAAACAAAATTAACTTTCGACCGCGACGTTATAAAGAAACCTAGTCTCTACACGGGTATGAATATTAGCTATCAACACTAATAGTAAAGCTGTGTAGAAATCTATAGTGCACTTTTTATATCATTGTGCCACGGCAAAGAGTAAGGTAATAATTTAACGGTCACGGCCACGGTCCTTCGTAGCTTCGTATTCGCCTTCGTTTTTGGCGGGATTTTGTGGGGAGCGTTTATTTTAATTATTAGCAAATTGTTTTTAGTGGATATTATGATGTAAAATTGGCAATGTTTTGCGTCCCAAGTATCTACGCTGTTGTGTATTATGTGGAATTATTGAAATAAGTGCTTATTTAGTAGTGTGATGGTCGATTTTTTTGGTAGCTTTTAATGAAAAGATTAAAAGATTTATGTTCACGTAAGATATACGAATAGAAAGAAAAATGAACAAAACGAAACGAAAGAAATAGAAAGAACAAACAGACTATAATATAACTATAACCAAGAAGTCGGAGATCGTATCATTTTCAATGTTGCTCCTTATTTTAAATTTAGCGAACTGTTTAACCAGGCAGGTTATTTGGCAGTTCATAATACGAATTTAAACAAGACAGTTTACGGGCTTATAATGAATCACCTGGAATTTGAATGGTTTGTCGACTCCTCGTAAATCAGACTTTTGTCACGTCACGTCACGTCACGAATTTTACATTGTCTTTGATTCTTTGCGCTCACTGTCGCGAAAATGTGGGTAACAGTTCATGCTTCAATTACACAATAGCTTTTGTGGATGTAGCGTAGCACTAGAGTGGCCGCGCAGAAAACTAAAAATTTGTCACTGGGTTCATTCTATACTCAGTAAAAGATTAAAAAACGGAAAATTCTACACTTTAGCGAATTACGATATCCGAAATATCTACACAAGTTTTATGAATATTGTTGAATGTCTGTTACGATAAGCTTCTACGAAATATAACATTATAAGTAAAGACGGTAACGTTTACTTACCGGTATTTTTAAAGATATTTTTATTTACTGAAAAAACCGATGTTTTGGTAATTTTACCTGTAAAAATTTGGTAAGCAATAACCACAGACTTTTAAATGGAAGCAGACTATACCTATCGATACAAAATGCGTGGCAAATTCACACTAACAAATATTACTCACACACATGCAGAACTCAGGCCCGGATTAAGGAGTGAGTGCTTATACTGCATATTATCTTCGAGCGGGACTATTTGGGACACTCCGAATTGTATTTTTCATGTGATAAAATAAGAATTAAATTAACTGAGTAATGTACTAGTATTAGAGATTATTACTTTATTATATTCCTTCTTGTTGTAGATTGTTTTTGTCACATTAAGGATGTAATTTGGAGTGTTCCCAATAGCTCCACAATACAATATTATGATTGTTCGTTCGATACATGAGGCATGACGGCTGTGCGCTGCTGGTCTTAGGCCGCATGTACATTGTGATGACCTTGCGTGCGGTTCGATTTATGTGGGTACATGAGGTTTAACGACATAAACGATATATTATGAAAAGTCGGGAAAGTTGATAATCAGGCAAGTGAACATTTTGAATTTAGACTTTTTGGCGCGAACAAAAGAAGCATGGTTGGCATTTTATTCAAAATTCAGATTTGCTATTTTTTGTGCTTTTGGGAATTTTAAATTATAGTATATTGTACGTTAAAGTTGTGTGCAAGTGATAGGAATTGGAGGAATTTCGTTTAACAGTTCTTTGTAACTCCAGTAAAGCCTACTTACCATTGCTTTACTGTAAGTGTTAGAGACTTGGTTATGCGAAAATAGAACAAGTTTTATATCAGACGAGTGTTATCGTTAACTACTTTTCTATCAGGAGATAGTCGATGGGTGATCAATCACATTGAGAATAAAAACTAAAATAACTTACATAATAAAACAAAGAATGTTTTCAGTCTTTTATTTATTAATCGGATTGTTTTCTTATTACATTATCTAAGAACTCATTATAGATGAGCATCAAACACATCATTTCACTGTTTTTCAATGTGTGCCAGAAGTAACTAGTGCAGAATGTCAGATATGCTAAGGATTACCATTGCAAGTAATCGTGAGTATTATTTGTATTCGCCTCGAGATATCCTTATTTGTTTTCATCATTTTTACATGTGAACACACAATTTATGCATAATAAAGTCCATCTTCGATTACCTGTAGCAAGAAAGTTCAATTATTTCTTCATGAAATTAAAAATAATTTTGTAATTATGAAGTATGGCTTTCAGCACTGGCTTTTTTCTAAACAACACTGGCCCAGGTTCGGCCCAGCATAGAGACTAGAGATTAGTTTGGCAATAGCATGTTCATTTTTAATAGGTATGTTAAATTTCATGGTCAAACAACAACAGGGTTTTACGGGTATCTCTTTTACATAATAAACGAGGTTCAAAATGTTTTGAGCACAAAACTGCCAGAATTGGGCTGCCAGTTTGTTCTATGTAGCCTTTCTTATGTATTTCTTGTATGTGGTTCTTTAACCAAAAAATTTGAAGATTTCATCCTTTAGAAACCCGAAATTAACAAGGTATACATCAAAATCAAAAGATAGTTGCAAAAAATAGATAGTTGCTTAACCTTAGGTACCTGTCCGTTAAGATTTAATTTTATTACGAGACTCAGTTTTCTCTGAATTCGGCTCTCTTTAAGGTACAAGTACTAATAATGTCAACATTGGGTAGGTACTTGGTACAAAAATATAAAAAAAATCTGATACGATTTAAGGAAACTTTAATTTTAATAGTTTGCAACATATTTAAGTGTCGGAGCCACGAAATACAAAAATATCAGCTAACTGAATGCAGTAATCAAACAATTTGCAACATCAGATTTACTTACCGATGGAACGTGATTTTCGGGGCTTTTCTGTATGAGGGGTTGCAACTATTGGGGGTACAACACCTTTGTATCATATTTTGCACTTTAAATAACCAAAATAACGTTTATACACCAAGAAATATTTAATCATCGAACATGTGACGTACTACACAAGTAAACAGACGCCATACTCCGCTTATTTTGACTTAAGCGGAAGATGGCGGCTGCCACGGTTTCGGAATTGTCTATGTGTGCCAGTGTTGCAACAAATGAAAGAAAAGGATAAATATATACAATTCAAAACTACAATGAAAGTGACAGTGCTATTACTTACACGGTATTTATGTGTGAGTGAATTATGTTTGATCTGCTTCCATTTATAAATCTGTGGCAATAACCGTCCCTGATGGAAAATGATCGATGACAAAAAGTCAAAAGTAAACGATGACTACACTTTTTAACTCGTTCACTAGTCTGGCTAATGAAAGTTGACACTGAAAAGGCGCGGCAAATTTAAAAAATATCCGCATAGCCACCCCAAAATGTATATGAAATAGGTACCTGGAATAACCTATTATTTTATGGTAGTAAACTAATTAATCTGTGCTATTATGATACTTCTGAATATTTTTTTTCTTTTGGGTGTTAAGTTCCCATAGCCTTGTCTAGTTTGGGGCAAGATGAAAGCATGTAAAATTTGTTCCCACATTTTTGAGGCAGTTAGTCTGTCTAGGTGACATCCATCAAAAGAAACCTTACACGCGGTTTATGATATAAGTATTACTATATTATAATAAAAAAATACCTATTACAAATGATTAACAAAAAATAACAATTTTCAGTAATCAAAACTTGAATCCAACATTTCTACATGCATAGAGTCATCAACTCATCAGTGTCACTGGTGTCATTGTTTCCCATTGATTAAGAAACTTTCTAAATTTTCTCCAGTAATTCTATCTCTTTCTTTGTATTTATATTCAACGTGAATGGTGTGTTCTGTCATTTTCTTCCAATTTTCTGGCGTTATGGTTTTAAACGATTATTTGATCAGTTCTTCTAACTCTATACACTTTGTCAAACTCCATACAAGCTCTATGGCATTTAAATGGCATTGTTTGTAAACAATTATGAAACCAAATGATTAAGTTTTGTGCTATATTAACATTAGCAAAACAAATCTTATGTAGGTACGTACTCAGTAAAAGCTTACTAGTGATTCAAACTATTTCTTCCAAGTTCTTCTTCTTTTGATTCGACCTTTTTGCTCTAAATCACTAAGATTTTTGAGTTTCCACTATTTCGTTCACCCTTGCTCAATCCTCCAATTTGTCTGTCAAAGAAAACAATTTGTTTTAAAAGTTCAATGTAATTTTTACATAGGTATGGTCAACCACAGATCAAGCTACTCATTTTGGGACTTTGTACCGTCCTTACCTCGTGCACTTAAGTGGACTATACATAGACGGGAGATGCATAATTATTTTGGTATTTATTATAACGTAAAATGGATGTGGAAGGTAATAAAATCTTTGCAATACTCAAAATTATGGCTATGAAATATTTGAATTCAAATTGAAGATCAAAATTATAGCGTCGACTAACCCAAAAAGTCTAATACCACACGCAAATATTCTTGTTTTTGTTTGAATTCGGCGTCTTTCTCCTGTCGTTTTTCTCGAAACTTGCGAATCATGCAAAACAACATTGTCCGCACTTCGTTTTTAATAGTTTTATTTATTTTTAATCTAGTAAAATGCTGAAATAAACTCACAATAACACAAAGACAACAAATCTGACAACAACAAACAAGTTCAAAAATTGACGTTGATGTTTGTATTAGCATTGCCATGTAAAAGTTTACAAAAAAATCGAGTGTCTACTTTCATTAGCCAGACTATAGAATTGGCTGTTTATGTATATTCTCCGAATACAGAAACACAGAATCAACCAGAAGCCGCCATTAATCGTAGTCGGATGTGGCATCATCGTAGCATAGCACGATTTTTCTGATCCTACGACTCCCCCCAACCCTCCTAGAACCGCTCCCCTATTAACCGCCCCGCGTAGACACGAGCTGTTTACCTACTGTTTTTGGGGTAACCTAATAACATCGGTTATAATACGAAAATCCAACTGCTATATTTTCATTACTAGATTTGTTTTTTCAAAAAGTACGGCGTGGTTGCTTAGCAGGTATAGGTCAAGGGAGAATCGTACAAAAAACAACGAAAATAAAACAAATTAAATAGTTAAAATTATAAATATGTAAATGCGCTATTAACAAAAAAAAAGTGTGATCCCATCCAGTTTTTTTTGTGCCCAAAATAATTACTACGCTTAGGAACAACATAAGATGCTTTGATTATTAATCTAAATTAAGATTGCATAATTCATTTTAAAATGACTAAGCGCGATACTACTTAGTACCTACTTAAATTAATTTTGTGTAGTTTGTACCCTCTAGGTACTTTTGCGCCTTCCGGTCGATTCTATTTTCTGAGGATATAATATAATATATTCTTTGCTCCATAAATAAACATATAAATATGAACAAATAAGCAAAATAATAAAACAAAACGTTTCACATTTTTTAAATAATATTATCCAACATAAATTATAATTTTGTTTACATATTCAAACATCATTTTATTTATAGTGTAGTTAAAGCACTAAATATAAGTACTTGATTTATAAGTTTAAAATAGTTTAAAACTTATAAAATAAATCAAGTTCATCGAATCTTTTTCTTTTCTTTTTTCTTAATCACTTAATAATCACAAATTCGTTCTCTTTCACAATATTATATACATTTAACTGATAGAAGATAGATGTCACCCTATAATTTAAATTATTCACTACCACCAGCTCTTTCGTTTTGTCCTGCGTGAGGTTCATGCGTGTTCTCGTCCATACCGCGCTCGCCGTAGTTCCCTAGTATTCTCTGCCCTGTAGGATCAAAGGGGGACTTGAAATGGAAGATTGCTTTATATTTCTTTCCCATAACTTCGATCTCGTAATGACCCGTTTTTAAATAATCTTCCGAGACAACTTGACCTTTGTTGCTAACGTACCCGATACCTATAGACTTGTCTAAGTAGTATGCATATTCTCCTCTTCTTAAATATCCTACGGGCTCTCCATTTCTGAATATTGCTTCATGACCAAAAATGGCAACCTGAAATAATATCATTTATTTAATACAAATTGAGTCTATACATACATATATTATGTACTAGCGATCTATCCCGGCTTCGCACGGGTATACATTTTTTTTAAAATATAATACAACCCATGTTCCTCGTTGTAATGCAGCTTTCTATAGACGAAATAATTTTTGAAATCCGTTGAGTAATTTTTGAATTTATACATTACATACAAACAAACAAACTTTACCTCTTTATAATATTAGCACAGGTTAATAAGTTACTAACGTAAACAGATGGTCAGATGCATAGAGACTGTCCCACATTAAAACTGGCAACGCAACTGGCAAGTAGTTTACATTTAAATTGAACTAGATGGCGGCATACTCTGAATACATTTGATACTGGTCACAGCTATGACTTTTTTCTGTCCTCTTCACAATAGATGTCTTTAGTCATTACATATTTCTATTACACGAAAGATGGCGATAAATAGACAAACATTTCTGGCAGATAGATATCTTATACAACACAGACATCAGCTAAAAGAACTCACAAAATTGGATCTATAGTAGGCAAAACCACATGGATGACAGCTACTAATTACGATCCAAACAGCCACACGATAGTCGCCACAGGGTCTGCCCATCCTTCATATACTCAACTGGCCCAAGATGTACCGTCCTAGACTGCAAATGCCATTTGAACATTGACTTTTTTCTTTTTGGTACCACCTGACTTGGTCCTGATTCGTGAGCTACCATAGCCATACCGTATCGTACCGTAGGTTGCGAAACTATTGACGCCTTTGTTATTTTTATGTGATGAATTCCTACAATTTTTAGCTATTTTCCGGTAAAACTCCAAAAACCACCAATCCACACGTGTTTCGCCTCTCAACGAAGCATCTTCAGGATATACCAGAGATCAGACTCGGTTAGCTAACCAGCACCGAATCAACAAATGAATTCGGATTCTTCTCGTAGCCTATTTGTGTCCATGGGGAAACCTCTTCGAGGCTGGTTCGCCTCCTACGGGTGGTTTTCATTCGCCTCGCACAGCCGTGCGAGGGTCATTTGGGTGACTGCCGAGGCAGTCCGTGGTGTCAATCATGATGCTTTAGGGGCTTCAAAAGCTTGAGATCTTTGGGCTGGAATCGTCCGGGAACAGGAATCAAGTGGACTTTGTCAGCTAGCTAGGTCTCTCTCTAGGAAAAGCTAGGATTCTATCTAGAGATCCCTTCGGATAACGTAATTTCTCACATATCGTGGGGCCCGCACCGCTGTCCTTAGGGCCAGGTTTTGTTGCTCCTCAATCTTGGCACGCTGTCGCCGCGAGGTGAGTACGTACCAGGCCGCGGCCGCGTATGTGATTTTAGAGCGTATATATGTTTTGTAGATCCCCAGATTGCCACACAACAGAAGGCTCGTCATCAGGATGCTGTAGAGTTTTGCGGACTCCACGTACGCTGTCAATCAATTGGTCCACGTGAGGCTTCATGATGAGGACTCGGTTCATGAAACTCAAGGTACTTGGCCGTTGGAGACCATGTTATCTCCTGGTTACAGAGGCGGAGCGAGGGTGGCAAGGGCGGTTGCCTCCCTCCGCTGACAATAGCGGCCTGAGATTTCTGGACGTTAATTGCAGCATAATCGGTTCTGATGGATGACGCAACATATGCCGCATCGTTCGCGAAAAGAGCCAGGTAAGCTCCTTCCGCAATGGGGATATTGTCGGTGTTACAGCATAACAAGTAGGCGAAAGGCAACTACCCCGAAGTTATCCTGCCCTGACGGTTTCCTCCTCAAATAGTTGGCCCTCCACCGTCACTCGGAACCTCTTGTTATCCAAGTAGGACGCTATTACCTTGATGATTCGGGTTGGCATGGGAAGGGCGATTAGTTTGTAACACAGGCCAGCGTGCCAGACCCGGTCAAAGCCTTCTCCATGTCGAGGAATACCGCCGCCACATGTTCCTTCTTGTTGACCACCTGAACCATGTGGTGCAGTACCCTCGACAGTTGGAAGGTCGTACTGTGATCCCGCCTAAAGCCGAATTGTTCTTCTCTCGGCGTGAAGTGTCGACTCATTTCTTGCAGCAGCAGGCAACAAATGAGTCAGTTACACGACTATTACTACTAATGGCCCTACCCATGACCAGAGTGAGTGACCAATCAGAGCTCACCCCTAAGGTCTCCGCCCACTTAATTTGGACGAATCAGTATTATGTTTAATATCTATAAAATATCTATTTGTTATTTTCAACATACGCCACTCGACTTCATTTATGTGTAAATGTCATTTTCTTCTTTCACAATTTAACAAGTACAAAGTGGCATGGCAAAGCGATGGTATGTAAGTGACTGGCGAGCCGCACCTTCAAATTGCTTTATATCCTACTAATGCAATTCAGCATTTTTAGCATCGCCAGGTCGCTACATTATAAATACTAATCGTTGTTCGTTTGTGCATTTTTCGTTCAATCAAAAATTATGAAAGCAATCCCCGGTCGACCTCGATTGCTTACAGAGTGGCTGTACCTCTGCCTCTGACATGGGCTACCTTTCGCCAATACCACATGAGTGAAGCCATGTGCAAAAGCCAGTTTTTAATAATTAAGCAATAATATTTTATTTTCATAACATACCTTATCATCCAATGTGAAGAAAGCATATTTCTTTGTAACTCCATTAGCTGTTATTTTAGAAATTTGTTTGTTTCCGATATACTCGCCTTCCTTTCTACAAGCGAACTCTAGGTTTGCTTCAATTGGGTTATCATCTGACCTTAAATCATCATACCACAAGTGATGACCTATAAAAGTAAAAGTCCATTAATAACGCAAATATATTTTGTCACATTGGTTTTTGGCTGAGCAAATACATCTATACTGCTATATAAATCTCTTGCGTCTGTCTGTAATTTCAAATTTTGCGAAAGATAGTCGTTTTATTACTTACTTATTTCGATTCTACCATTTTTAAAATTTTTGTCTATCTGTCTGTCTGTATGTCCTTTTATAACTAAAGGACGGCTTGACTGATGTTAATGGCAATCGGTACATCGTAAGAACACGTGATTACGCTCATGATAGGTTACTTATTTTTTAGAAAATATATCCCTAAAGGGGTGAAAAGGGGGATGAAACTTCGTATGGGAAATGGTAAACCCCTGAACCGATTATAATGAAATTTAGCACTGAGATAGTTTGACATCAGAAAACGGACATAGGCTACTTTTTTTTATCAAAAACTTACCCTTAAGGGGGTGAAAAGGGGGATGAAACTTTGTATGGGAAACGCTAAATCTTGGTAATGATAAAATTTGGTGAGGTGGTAAGACTTTTTTTAACAAAAATACATAGGCTAGTTTTTTATCAAGAATCTGTGAAAATGGAGACGGGAGGGAGGGGGACGAAACTTTGTACGGGAAATGCTAAACCGCTGAACTGACTATGGTGTAGCATGGATATAGTTTTTTGACACCAGGGACTGTGACATAGGCTTACTTTTTTAAGGGGGTGAAAAGGGGGATGAAACTTTGTACGAGAAATGGTAAACCGCAAAACCGATTATGATGAAATTTGGCAGGGAGATAGTTTGACATCAGAGAACGGGCATGGGCTACTTTTTTTTATCAAAAACCTACCCTTAAGGGGGTGAAAAAGGGAATGAAACTTTAAATGGGAAATGCTAAATCGCTGACTATGGTGATATGTGATAAATGATGTTTTGTTCAGAGATAGTACGTGGACGGGGGCAGACCTAGGCCAATATTATCTATCTATACTACTATATAAATCTCTAGCATATGTCTGTAATTATAATTTTACTGTCAAATTTTGTGATAGATAGTCATTTTATGACTCAGTGACTTCGATTCTACCATTTTTAAATTTTTGTCTGTCTGTCTGACTGTATGTTCTTTTATAACTGAAGAACGGCCTGACCGATCTTAATGAAAATCGGTATGTAGTAAGAATATTTAAATGCATTCATGATCAGCTACTTATTTTTTAGAAAATCTATCCCTAAAAGGGTGAAAAGGGGGATGAAACTTTGTATGGGAAATGGTAAACCACTGAACTGATTGTGATGTAGCATGGATATAGTTTGACACATGGGAACGGACATAGGCTACTTTTTTATCAAAAAACTATCACTAAGGGGGTGAAAAGGGGGAAAAAATTTGTATGGGAAATGCTGAACCGCCGAACCAATTATGATGTTTGGTACAGAGATAGTATGTGTCAGGAGACAGACGTAAGCTTAATCGTAGACTTTTTTTCAGAAACAATGTTTAAACATACTATGCATATTTACATATAATTTAACCTAATCCAGGAAAGCCACGAAAAAATTTTCCGCGCAGACGAAGTTGTGGGTACAGCTAGTCTTATTATAAAATAATAAGATGTAAATAAATCTTATTATAAAATGATAAGATGTATTTGCTCAGCCACATATATACTATATGTATTACTTTCTAGATGAGCGCACCTTTTCACCGGTGATTTAAATTTTATTACTTTCCAAGATATAAAGTAGCCTCGATACTTTCTGAAATGTCCTGCCAATGAAAGTTCTGTCGAACTCGGTTCAACTGTTTCGGAATTTCCGGATAAAAAAACAATCAGACAGACAAAAATTTAAACAACACGTGTTTGGGGTTTTGGTAACGCGTAAATAACTATACGAGCTTTAAGAACAGGCCTTTGTTCCGAAATTACAGACAATCACTTCAATTTTATTTATTTATATTAGGTCTTTAGCTATGAAATTGCCGTTTAGTATACAAAAAGTTGAAAGTATTTTTTTGTATATATTTTTTTTATTTCTATTAGTTAAAGTATAACCATGCTATCGATGCATCTCTGCAAGCGCTGTGGTAATTTTTCAATACCCTTGAAAAAGTCAGGTGTACGGGAGGCAACAAACTCTTTAAAGGCATTTTGTGCTGCCTCTCGGGTATAGAACTTTTTGCCTGTCTGTCGGCACAAGGTCTGGTACGTACGGTGTACGACGCAAAACTTCTAAACCAAGGCTGGCCGAAGATTGGCGAGCTTTTCCATCATTTTCTCCAGTTCCTCACAGTACACATCCGCAGTAACACTCGTGCCATTTGGTAAGAAGCTATGATGAATTACACCGGCACTAGCCCACCAAACAGTAACCATCACTTTTCTAGGGATAAGTTTTCGTTTGGGGCATTGCCTAGGTGCTGAATTAGGGTCTAACCAACATGATGACCACTTATGATTGTCAAAAAGATTTCATCACAAGTAACAATACGGTTCAAAATCCCTTCGCTTCTGTGTCTATTAAGCAACGCAAGGCACACCTCAACGCGTTCGTCGCGCTGGCGATCGTTCATTTCATGCGGCACCCACTTATGAAGCTTTTTTAACTTACCAATATGACGCAAATGGACCAATATTCTTTTGATGCTAACATCGAAAACTGCTGCTAACACAGCAGTAGATTGAGTATCGTCAGCTTCCACTATCGCCTTTAATTCGTCATTGTTGACATTAGTTTTCAGGCGGCAAAACGGCAACTTCATAGGTAAAGACCTATTATATACACATATTACATTTGCGTTTTATTGTTTTAAATAAACTAAAAGATGTACTTGAGTGTCGAATCTTATTCTTTTACCCTTATGTCATTTCTCGACATCACGGTATTAAAATCCTTCAAACAATATGCTTGCGGGAATAAGTTTTAATATAATTTACCTTTCTCAGCACTGAGCGATAGCAGCGCCCTCCAACCAGCATTCGTTAGGCCCTTGGCTTGGATCAACGCTTTGTATATTTGTACCGCATTAGAGGAAGGCACATGTAGTTCCCAACCCAATTCACCCGGCAACCCAACACGCATCGCTCTACCAGTGTAAGTCTTATTATCTGAGGAAGAGGGTGCTTTTGAAATGTGTATGCTGCGCTGTGTGTTTACTGGGAAAGCTTCATTAGATAAACCAGCATCGGTGTACCGCTGCAGGATACGTTGACTGAAAAAAAAAATACAAAATATAGGCGTCGATTAATAAATAATATTCAATTCTAATACAAATTCTCCAATACGAGTAGCTTCCAAAATTCACTAGTTTTAAGATCATCACAGGACTGCTATCGTGAATTCCTCCAAATAGAATCCCATACTTAGTTGTAAAGAGACAACATAATAAATACAACCTTGTTTGCCAATTATTTTATTATTTTTGATAAAAAAAAACATGGATATTACACGTCATAGTAAAATGACATGACTGCATAATATCTGCCACTGTCAGATTTAATGACAAAGGAATTCGATTTTAGATACATACCAGTGGCGTGCCTAGGGCTTCAGGATAGGGCAAGCCTGACATACATGTAAAAGTAAAGGGAATGCTAAAATATTATAGATTACTTATTAATCATGAGTGGCACAACCGGCGGACAAGAAGAGAGGAACGAGATCGCTTCCCGCGTTATCTTTCAACAAAACAATTTTTATAATATTTTACTATTAAAAATGTACAGGCGTAAATAGTTTATCAGTTCTTAACATGTTAAGGTGGTTCGTTTTCCATACAAAAAGTAATCATAATATACTGTTTCATTGAATAATAAAAATGCTTAAAAATTTTCTCATTAATACTAGTTCAGGTACTTATTTACGCGAAATTAATAAAAAGCAATAAATTTTTAATAGAAATAACATATATCAAATACCGTTTTTTACAAAATGATATGCGTGTGTGTGTGCCGACTTTCGTGTAACAACACGAAATGCAAATAAATTAGCGATGTTGCCGGCCTGCACGCGCCGCCCGTACGCTACGTTGCCATTCATGATATCTTTCCTTCAAACTTCCAAATTGATTAGAAATAATAATTGCGAATTTTTAACAGGACTACAAATTATTAGTGTACACTATATATTGTAAATCAGTATCAAAAATGTAGACCTAAAATAAGTTAAATTATTATTTAAAACGATATACAATTATACGAGTATGTTGTATATTATTTATGTATTTTTATAGTTGAGGACAATAATAGATATTATTTGGATATTATTATCTACATACATATCTTCACGCTGTATCCCCAACATGATATTCAAAGAGGACGGAGTGTCAAGCGTCACAGTCCTTACATACTTCTTTCGCTTCCTCAAATCATTATTCTCCTCATAGATTTTTGCCTAGATAGCTAGCTATACGTATGCTTTGGACATTTCCGTCGACTAACACTCTAGCTATTTGATCTTCATAAGTTGGCCTTGGTCTTCCTTGGCTTCTTTTACCACTCACTTTGGCTATGTAGATTTTTTCGTAGGTCTTTCATCACTCATTCTTTCTATATGCCCGAACCATCCAAGCATTCCTTTTTTCATATTTACTATGACATTGTCGTGCAACCCTGTCATACTGCGTATCTCTTCATTGCTTATCCTGTCCCCAAAAGTACAGCGCACATATTTCTAAGAGATCGAATTTCTACTGCATTTATCTTGGTTTCATTCGAGTTCGGGCATATCCAGTCCTCACTACCGTACAATAAATTTGGAACCAACGCCGCATTGTATATAGCCATTTTTGCAGTGTTAAATATATTCACACTGTCTAATAATGCGGACAGAGCACCGTTCACTTTATTGCCAGCTGCCAGACTCTCCACATCCAACTCACATCTTCCATCCCTTGAAAACGCGCTCCCCAGATATACAATTTTGTTCACTTATACTAGACATTTTCCATTTACTCATATTTCACATTTTGTCTGTACATCTTCCCTTTTAAACACCAGAACCATAGTTTTGTTCACATTCATAGTCAATCCTTTCACTTCACAGTCTCATGTGTCTCAATTCGTTGTTTATCCAAATTACTAAACGAAATCACTGTATTGATGTGTTTTTGTGAATTCATGTGTCTTTTATGGCGCCAATATAGTTTTTTTATCATCATAACCAGAATGGTTCTAAATATTTTCGTCATTTGAATAAAATATACAGCACTAATAATAATAACCACCTACCTATAACTTGAAGGGAGAACCAGGAGAACAAACAAAAATCCAATCAGTTTCGCAAACTGATATATTAAATTGTCTTTTATGCGAATTACTAGTCAGAGAAACACATTCATAAGTTACATTCACAGTCATGAGCTTTTGTACACCGATTTATTGTCTTTTATGCAATTTAGGTACTAGTCGAGTAATACACAAATAAGTTTTAACAAAACAATTAGTTGTTTTTCTGTGCAAAGTTCAAAGATTTTACATTTTCTTACAAATTTTAGTTTTTAGATTTTTAGTTACAAATTAACTCACGTATGATGGAAATTAAAAAATACTTATCACTCGTCTACCGGCCCAAACAAATTAATATAAGTTAAAATGAAAATGAAGTTACTAACGTGAAGTTGATGATGAAGTTGAATCACGTTGAATTGTATTCGTATCGTACATTACACAGAACATTATTACTATAGTATCTCTTAATCTGTACAAAGTTCAGTATGAAAGCCGGGCTTTTCGCTTCATAATAATTATTGTTATATAAACTTTAGTAAAAAAGCTACAGCTTTAACGAATTTTGCCATTAGAGAAAAAGAGAGGCTGCAAGCCCGGTTGCAAACCAACTCATGCAGTGAGACGACTGATTGATTACTCTGATTTTTGCTCTATGCCTTGAGAGGTCGTTAGTGTCGATCGACCGACGCACTGATTGGTCGCGAGTTGGAGTCAAAAAACTGTTTTATTTCTCTAAGTTTCCTATACTCTTTTTTGTTTGACAAGTACTTTGCGGGAATTTTTAAAACTGTAATATAATTTTAAGTTGATATTTATTATTCATTCTTGACGCGTTAGTATTCTGTGTTCTTAACTGAGCATTTTAGTAAAGCAAGCCGGCCTTTTGGGCTTATATAAAGGTACCGCCACTGGTACATACTTAATAATATATAACTAGAGGTCACCCGGTGGTCAAAATTCAACAGTAAATACGAGTATAAATATAAACTTACAAACTCTTTGGTGACAATCTCTACCCTGTGCAACTGTTTGATTCAAGGAAATTACAAAATTTACAGTGTCCCGAAACTCAGTGGAATGGGAGACGAGGCTCGCGTATAATGATACAGAAAAAAAAACTGACCCGAGCTGTTAGATTTTGATGTCATTGGCATTTGATTGAAAATTGTAAAAATCGCCACTCCGCGTCAAGTTTTCAAATATTGTGCCTATGATTGTTTAGCAATTGTAGTTTCAATTTATGTTTAGAGTAAGAAAGCCAAAGTCGTCAGCACGAAATTAACACAATTACGGGAAGATGCACAGTAAACAAAGGAAAATAGTTTAGTTTATGACAATAAGTTGAAAGAGAAGAAATGAAGCAAGGTACTCACGGTCCTGTTTTTCGTTAAGTGATTATTTTTCCGAGATTTCTCGTTTATTCAAAAAAATACGGGTAAGACACCTTCGCTTGTACACAAATGACATATCGATATTCCGCTTGAAAACACATGATTCGATTTCTTCTCCACTCCCCTGGGCGCCCGTATTATATCCTACTCCCAAATCGCAAGATATTCTCTTAGAGGTTGGAGAATCGGATGATGGGTAGGAGTAATGAGTTACTCTTTGTCGCAAGTTTTCCAACAACTAATAATAATTGACTAAAGAGCATCGGCGTGACCGCGTCACTATCCCTCTCACTCTAAACTAAGTGGAACGTCAATCTGTCCCTCTCTAATTCGCGTCAAACAGTGTCACTTTCACTCTATCACATCTGTCCCTCTCATTTAGAATTAGATTTTTAAACAAAGTAAAATTCGGTGCTGGTTAGCTGTCCGAGTCCGATCTCTGGTATATCCTGGGGATGCTTCGTTGAGAGGCGAAACACGTGACGATTGGTGGTTTTTGGAGTTTGGGCGGAAAATAGCTAAAGATTTTAGGAATTCAACACATGAAATTGATTTCCGCAAAGTAACACCTGAGTCTATACAATATCTTAAAGTAAAATTTTTACATCGAGTTCTTTTACAAAAAAAATAAGCAATGATATTTTTAGCAAGTACATTAGATTAACTACTGCTTACGTGTTTTTATACATACGAGGGCTGCTATTTATGTATCCAGAACTGGCCAGTTACAGAAAAATATTAAAAAAGTAACTATAACATTTAAAAATGGAACTCTTTGGCTGAAGGATACAATTTGTTTCATGTAGCTGTCATTTGTTTATCCTTTGTGGCGTCATTTTGAAAATTGCGAGTCTTTATCACCATGGATTTAAGTCGTGAAAATTTTCGTGCTGTGATTTATTATGATTTTCGGCGAGGGTTAACTCAATAACAGTGCATCGATCAACTCACTTCGACTTTTGGGGACGAAGCACCATTGAAAACTACTGTGTATCACTCGTTTAGTGAGTTTAATCGTGGGCGGTCTGTGCTCACGGACGAAGTTAAAGAAGGTCGCCCTAAATCGGTTGTTGTACCTCAAAATATTGATGCTGTGCGGGAACTAATATTCCAAGATCGTCATGTTACATATCGCGAGATAGAGGCGTCTCTGGGCATAAGTATGACGAGTATATATAAAATATTACACGAACATTTAGCTGTAAAAAAATTTGTTCACGTTGGATTCCGCACAACTTGAGAATTGACCAAAAACGGGCTCGTGTCGATTGGTGTGAAAAAAAGCTACAAAAGTACAATCAGGGTGCGTCAAAAGCTGTCTATAATATCTACACAGGTGATGAATCTTGGATATATGCGTATGATCCTGAAACTAAACAACAATCAACGGTTTGGGTGTTCCAAGATGAGCCGAACCCAACAAAAGTCATTCCTTCAAAAAGCACTTTGAAGCAAATGGTCGCTTGTTTTTTTGGTATAAATGGACATGTAGCTACAGTACCACTAGATTCGTAAAACGGTTAATTCTGAATGGTACACGACCATTTGTTTCCCAGAAGTCTTTGAAGAAATAAGAAAGAACAACCAACAACGCAGAATCCTTCTTCATCATGACAATGCTAGCTGCCACACATCGGCCGAAACAACTCGGTATTTGGAAGATCAAAAGATCGAATTAACGGGTCATCCGCCGTACAGATCCGACTTGGCCCCCAACGACTTCTGTTTATTCCCAACCGTACAGAATAAATTACGTGGTCGACGGTTTTCGAGCCGTGAAGAGGCTGTTGATGCGTTCAAAATGCACGTTTTGGAGATACCTCAATCCGAATGGAAAAAGTGCTACGAAAATTGGTTCCAACGCATGCAAAAGTGCATCAATCATCCTGGTGAATATTTTGAAAAGCAATAAAACTATAATAAATGCTATATGTTTGTTTCACTTTGTTATTCCGGATACATAAATAGCAGCCCTCGTAATGAGGTATATTATTGAGGTGTCGGTGATAAAATTCAATTTTTGCGATTTCTTGCGTTTGAAAAATTTAATGAGCAAATTTTATGAGTCGATTCTGTTCTAGCGCTTCGCCGGCCGCTGCCGGGGCACGTTCGCATGACTCGCGCGTTGTGTGAACATGATTACCTAATCTACCCGAAATGAGTGTTTTATAGAGCCGATTCTGTTCTGGCGCTTCACTCTCAACTCGAAAAAGTGTCTGAAGTTATTTTACGTAGTTCATCTAAAGCTTAGCCTATTTTTATGAAAACAAAAGTGGCAAGTGTTCTATTTGAAATCTCGACTAAATAGGCCATCTTTTAAAAATACTTTCCAAGTGTGAGTAGTACATTTTTTTTACAGAAGGAAGGGTTGAATTTTGATTAATAAAAAAATAATTGTAATGAGACAAATAATAATCTCTTTTTTTCGAAAAATACATTATGTATTGTTATAATATAACCTGTAATAAATAACTACGTTATTCAACATTGCATAACATAAACTAAAATGCAACTGCAGGAAAATTATAGGCACTATATTTAAAAACTTGACGCGGAGTAGCGATTTTTACAATTTTCAATGAAATGCCAATTACTTGAAAACCGAACGACTCTAAGTTTTTTTTTCTGTATTATTATAAGCAAACCTCGTCCCCCATGCCGTATTGACGTTGAGTTTCATGACATCTGTATGTGATCACAAACTATTATGAGTTTGACATTGACAGTAAGAACGTAAAAATTTACGGTAGTAACTAATTAATCTGTGGTAAAACTATACCAAATCTCACCTTCCCCCGTACGCGCAATATTCTTAAAAAGGAATGCGAAGTTTTCGCTTCACGTATTAATATAACTGTTTTCAAGATTTTTTAATTGATAGCACTGAAGCTCGTAAATAGCTACTAAATAAAAAAAAGAAAATCGGTTGACAAACAAAGGAGAATAAGGTACTGAACTGTTCTGTCTTTACCTATTTGTTTATAGGTTTTGAAAACGAAATTTAATTTTGAACAATTTTATGTAATAGACTGTACTTACGCGGTATTATAGGTACAGTTAATCTGTCAATTTGTATAATCATTAGTGTTGTCATAATATCCTTCAATAATATTAACTTGTGTTTGTTTTATCAGTTTATTTAGCAAATACATACATATATGTATGTATTCTTCAATTAGTGAAAAATTTGGATAACTTATAAGTAACTGCATAGCATTAAATTTGAAAGCAAAAATTACCTATCTGGTCCCTGTATGCTCAATATACACAGTTGTTTAGTGACGTCTGTGATTGTAGCCCTCAACTTATGCTTATGTATAATTCGTCTTAAATGTGCCAAAGTGTGGTTCGCACTGAATCCATCCGTCACCACGTAGTAACCGCGACCCTGTAGGAAGTAAAATCATACAATATCTAGAGTATGTAGTATCTAAGTTTTAGTGCAAACACTCAAAAGCAATTGTCAAAATAAAATCTGTTGATATCAATATACAAGTCATTATTTTTATAAAAGTTCGTTTATAGAAGAGAGGACTTATTGTAAGAAACTAGTATAAACGATGAGCTAGATGCCTATCACAATCTCTTTCCATTTTACTACTTGTAAGTCCAAATAGGTGTGAAGTGAGGCAAATAAATAAATGTCTCGCTGTTGCTGCTGGGATACAGCGTCTGGAATTATTTATAAAGTCTATGTCCAAGTATTTATATCTAAAAGTCTTCGATCACAAATAAAAAACTAGATACACAATCAACGCTCCAAAAATGTCCGAAGCAAATGTGCACTCAAATGAGTATTTGAGCATGTCAAAGTGCTCCTTCAAAAATTGCAAAAACAACGCATCCAGAATGCTAAAAAAGACGCAAGTTCTTAATTTCGGTTAATAAATAAATAATATTATATACGTGTTCATTATTTCATTGTAGTAATAACGTTACATAGCTCTTTTTTATTAAATTCGTAATCGTATTTTTAAATATTGCCTGACAATATATGTCTTACCCTTGTCACTTTCACGTAACAAATCAAGATGACATAAATAGCAACGCAAATAGATTATTTAAATTATACTTTATGCACAAGACGTAAGATTGCATTTTAAATATTTTATTTAACAACCTTTGTTTCAATGTTCAACACAATATTGCCGATAATACTATACGATATTAAAAATAAATACGTCAATTCGGACAATAATTTGTTTAAATTGTATAGGAGATTGTGAATCTAGCTCTTTATTAGTGATCGAAGCTAAAAGTTTAACAAAATCGCATCAACGTGCGATTTTGTTGAACTTTACTACTTATCTATCTACCTACTTGAAAAAGAATGGCGTGCAGTTATGTATTTATTGATTTTACCTTAAAAATAGGTTCATGTAGTTGTCCACTACCACCATCTAAAATAGTGACAGTTGCATCTCCTTCAACTCTTCCTTTCTCATTCAGGAGTAGTGAATAAATCACGCTGGAAAGAATGACAATAGCATTATAATAATTTTAGAATTCATAAATGTCAAATATATAAAAATAGTTATATTTACTTGTCGTCCTTCTTAGATAAATCTGCTGTAAAAGCTAATTCTGCTGTTCGCTGAGCGTCGGGTCCAGTTAAGTAGAATTTTCCATTATACGACAAATTAAAGAGGGCGGCACCGTTTCTACAAGCCAATGCTTCCTGTCCAATCTGATAAATAGAAAAAAAATCGAGTTTACTATAGAAAATTTTGAGTTTACTATAGAAAATTTTAAGTATCTGGTATTTGTAAAGACAATCTGAGAATCCAACGTAAAATCCAAGATAAAAACCCCAATCTCTTTATCGCGGATATTTCTATATGCAAAATTTAAACAAATCCACGAAAGTGGACTTGCCATTTCTTCATAAAAATAATCGGCTTCCCAATTCATTTGTTACTATAAAAAATTAAAAAGCTTACCAACTCATGATGTTTAGAAAATCCAAAGGTATAGTCGCCTTTAAGAATCTCTTCATAACGCTGATCGATGTTCCTAGGATAGTCATGACTGCCGCCCCAGTCGTAATGTTGAACTCTGATCTGCAATCATTCAATTAGGCATTATCTATCATCAAATTGCGATAACTAATAAACAGACACAATGATGAGTATTTGTAATAAATGAAAGATTATATATGTATAATCTATTATATATTATGATATAAAAGATTACGTAAATTAGAGATAACGAAAAATGTATCAAGGATCCTTAAACGGTAGGACCTGTATATTTGATTAACCGTTATATGGTTGAAACCCTTATTGTATGTGGATTAAACTTATAATGTTATAACGAAATTATGCTGGAGTGTAGTGCAGACGGGAAGCACAGCATATTATGTCATCACTTCTGGCGCTGGGCACTACATCATTCTGTAATTCTGTCTGATAATGTCGACGTCCTTTAGTTCTACACTAATTAATCTGTGGTTCTACTACTACTCTTACATTATCCAACAAAAAAAGTTTTTTTTAATAGTGTGTCAGTTTTTCAGTGGTTTCAATTAGTTTTTAAGACAGTCGCTTACTTTATTTGTGTAATTTGTCGAGGCTTTTATCGACTTAGCACACTGTGCCGTTCCTATCATTTTCCTTGTGACGTTCTCTAAAGACTATCGTGGCGAGGTCTATGGCTGTCGTTACACGTTAGGTTCACTGTCAGTAAAACCATGGTCCAATCAAGATACAAAGTTTTTACATAGTGACTAATGATGAAGTCACGAATATTTAACAAACTATCATGCAATTGTCATTAATTTTCAATGACGCTAGAAAGATCGTGTAGATCGTGTAATGGCCCCCTAAGAGTTAATCCACACGGTCCGTTGTGGCACGCATCACATAATTCGCCGCATTAGCGGCCATAGGAATGAGGCGGCGTCGCACTGTTGTTACGGTGCCGCAGCAACGACAATAGGAGACAAAACCCGATTAAAAACAAAGAAAAAGGTGGTTTTACTTACATACGCATGTAAGAAGCTTATTTGGCGTGAAGAGAAAATTAAAACAGGCCGCTCGAAATGAATGAAATAAAAATAAAAACTGGGCACATAAAGAAAAGAAACACTTTTAGTTGCTAACTTCATTTTGTGTTAGATCGATACGTGCAACTTTCGTTGCTTTGCGTTGCGTGTTACATCGATGACATAACATCCTTTGCCTGCTAAAATTACATCGTGATCTTTTTCACCTAATGTGCTAAATGAAGTATAACTTCGAAGACCGTAAAAAAAAGAAATAAGCAAACGGGTTTCCTTCATTCTACTCTTCTGTTTTTTGTGTTTTTTTTTGTTTCGATAAGAATACAACCATAAAATAATTTACAATTAGTTGAACGTACCCATACACATGTAAAGAAATTACAGTTTTTCACTTAATTAATTATAAACCCTGTACATGGCTGTACAGTTTCAATTCCCTTGGCCTTTTCTTAATGTATAAAAAAAACGAAAAAAAAAGTTTTTATTCGTGTGTCATTTGTGGTACGTTTGCTTGTTAATATTGCATTATTGGCGTCCTGATTGATTGATTGATTTAATGCACGATAGGTAATAATAACTAATTAAATAAGATCGATATCGAAATCGATTGTAGACCTCGATTTTCACCCGACTGCCAAAGGAGGGTTATGTTTTTTATGAATCGATTCTTTAGACCTTTAGGCAGACAGTACTTTCCTCCAGATGTGTTACTATCTAAAATAACGTTTTTTTTTTATCAAAGGGGGCAAACGAGCAAGCGTATCATCCGATGGAAAATGATCACCGCCGCCCATGGACACCCGCAACGTTTACCATTCCATTCATACCATAAACATTCGCATCGAGGGCGCCGCCGGCGCCGTGGCCGGCCCTTGCCCCTTGCCGTTACCTTCTCGCCGGGCACGAAGAAGGCGGGCCGCTCCCAGCCGGCGCGCGCCTGCATGGCCGCGCCCGCGTCCACGAGCTCCTGGTGCAGCGCGTCGTGGCTGGCGTCGCGGCCCGCCAGCGGCTCGTCGTGCGCGAACACCACGCTGTAGTTGCGCACGTAGGCCTCGTGGCTGGTCTCGCGCGCCCAGTGCGCGCGCGCCGTCTGGCTCGGCGTGAACCGCCGGATGTCGAACGCGAACATGTTGTAGTCCGGCCTGTCCTCGATAAAGAATCGTAACGAACGCACCCATAATGAGTTGCCGTTTTATCACCGTATCAAACAAATTTTCTTTACCAGCTCAATGGCCGCTTTTATAATTCATCATTGAATATTTTTATCGCAACGATTTTGCCGTCCACGTTACAATAGGGAAGCAAATGTAAGCAGTTGTATGAAGACGCTTTTAAATTTCCGTCCACGATAATGTCATGCCGTGGACGTTGAAATAACGTCTTTTTCTGCGATAAAATAGGGATATATCGTAGACGGTAAAATCGTGGCGATAAAAGTGCTCAACCGAAAATTATTAAAGCGGTAATTGAGCATAACCACGAGTAAAACAGTTAGCTCAATTAAGTTTGGCAACCTCGCACTGTCAGTGTAATTCGTGTCAGCTCCTGACCGACTCGATGGTCAAAACATTGCATACTGAAATAATTATTTGCGAAACACTCTTAAATCCTAAATGTATTGACTTACTATTCACAAAAATAAAAATGTCGTTTTTAGCTTTATATTGTAGTACTGCAACCCTTCTCTGGTCATGCACAATATAACAAGTCTAGAGCCTCGCACCAACAAAAAATGGACACTCTCTTAAAGCAAAAGCTCCGTCCAATATGACTCTTGGTCCGAGGGCCTTGTCTGTCATGTTAGGTTATTTGCTGTTGTTTGTAAGATTCTCTATCGAAACGGAAAGCAAAGAGTCTACGCCCACATAGCCGATGTCTTTCTCCTATCAATAAGTTCCTAACACTTCTTCAGTAAAGTAATAGTAGGCTATACTGAAGTTAAAAAGAGCTTCTCGGAAGAGTGAGAAAACTTCAGCTGCGCATATTAATTTATCCCGCCTCCATTACTTTCGCTTCTGCAGAATTTTAACAATCACTATCACCTTTGTACCACAAATTAATTACTTACTAACGTAAATTTCTACTTTAAAACTCCCAAATATGAAAAAAGTACAAAATCTAAACAAAATATCAACTGTTCTTCTTCCGTTCCCGCCAAAAGGTCCCCGATTTAGGTTAGGTTATAGATATGCATCAGCCCTGTAGCCCGGACCCAAGAATAAGGCAAGTGATTCCCACCTGACGTATAGTCGCGGGCAATCGGAGTGGAAGACGACAGCAGGTACAGTCCGCACAGTCGTAGCACTGCGAAAGAGCAGCGGAGAGGGGCTATGTAACTAGCTCTGTGCTTCGACACAATGCGAATGAGGTTCCGGTTGCGTTCCATAAGAGACACCGCAGCACCTCGACAACGCGCCGATGACGATCAGACACTGTCAGGCTCGTCTTGACTAAGTACACTCATTCTAGAGGAATACCACATATCCTCCGCCAACCAAAAAAAAAAAATTTCTATCTCTCACCTGCCGCTGATAACCCATTCCGCTATCTGTATTCCACATCCAGCAGAAAACATCATTCCGGCAGAATTATATCCGCAATTATGGTATAAACCTAAAAATAATAGCAATAAATTATGTTCGTTTAATTCCATTTTTACGAATGAATAACACAAGTACGAATCATAAGAGATCATCTAGAGAGAGTATACTTACCAAAAACATTGGGGTCCTCTCCCAACAATGGCTTATGGTCTGGCGTGAAAGACTCTGGACCGCATATAGTACTTTTTATACCAACCGAACCCAGTTTAGGACAGAGAGTCGTTGCGCTATTCATGTGAACCCCAAAAATATCCCAGTCCAATTCATACAAGTGGAACTGAAGATTGTCAGGAACCTGTGAAATATTTGGGAGTAAAGCAAAAGCGACTGATGCAATATTTACGTGAGATATAAAGCCGGAGAAAATTATAACACAGTATTTTCATAATGGTACCTCTAAATGGGAATGCTATGTACTTAAGTTTTACTTTTTTTATTAATAAAAACTTGAGTTTGCTCAGACTGAATAGAAAAACTTTCCAGGGTTTCATCTTGAGAATAAAAAACCTCAAAGATAAACCCGCATTCGCGAATAATCGCATACTTTTTGATATTCGTGTTAGCAGAAATTATGCGAATCTATTCGTTAACGACAAAAGTAAATAAATATTTATGAAATGACAATGCAATATTAAAATCTATAATACACTAACGACCCGCCCCGGCTTCGTACGGGTAGAATTTTTTTTTTAAATAAACAAGTCCATATTACTCGCTGATAATGTAGCTTTCTATAGGTGAAAGAATATTTGAAATCAGTTAAGTAGTTGAGTTTATCCATTACATACAAACAAACAGAGTTTACCTGTTTATAATATTACTGTTTATAATAGATTATTTATATTTTAATAAATATGTTTAATGTAAATTGAAACTTTAGAAAGATTGTTAAAAATATATGAATTCATCGGCCTTGATTTTACCGACTTAAAATTACTGATTACACTCATCGTGTATAACATACAAACCAGATGTAATGAATACTCGCATTCGCGAGTTTTCGCATTTTTTTTATATTCGCATTCGCGAATAACAGATATTCGCATTAGCATTCATAATCGCGAATGTGGGAAACCCAACATTCGTTTCATCACTAATAATAACAATAAGAATAAAAATAATTCAAAACTGTTTATTCTTTAGACATTTCAAAACTATGTAACTAAATAAAATATACCTGATCCAAAATGTGTGGATTCCATTCGTATCCACCAACACTGACAGTCTCTCCCTGTAACTTGAGATACAGATTAACATCGTGATCTCTGATGTTGGGACAGCCTCGGATCTCTGGGATAGCGTCAAACACAACGTACGCGTGCTTGAAAGGAATAACTGGCAGAGAAGGAATACCTGCCAATCTAGCAACCCGCGGACCCCATGCTCCTGTAAACAAGGAGTAAATAATGTAAATAAAATTTAAATATAAATCTCTTTAAAATCTCACCAATTATAAGACCCACCGTAATGACTGAGATGCGTAATTTGAGTAATACTCAACTCAAGTAAATAACCTAACCCATTATAATAAGGAAATAATTTTATGAGTTGTAATTTTTGTTTAAACGTCTGCCTATATCTAATACTATTGTATAATTTATGTACCAAATATGAATAATATGGCCTACAAAGTTTTTTAATGCAATAGTTTAAACCAAATAAGAGCTTATAAATTATACTCATAAATCATCGCGTTGGGATGTGCTCAATCGGTTTTATTATTATTTTAAATTTTAAAATAACAAACAAATAAAAAAAAGATAGTGCATAATATATATAGTTATATGATTAAATGCTTAATATTATAATATAACTTATGGAATATAACGGCAATGTTCAGAAATTATTATTATGTTATAATTTATTTATTAATAAACATACTGACCTCCACAATTAATAACACAATTTGTTTTAATAAACCCTTTATCAGTGTGTACACCGGTTACTTCTTTGTTTCCTAGAAGATTATGAGCATAATGTATATCAAGGACGGGAGTGTCTTCGTACACCTGTAATCGTAAACAGCATTCATAATTAAAAATATTACAAAGCGCCAAAGAAATCATTTTAAACATTCTACTTATATCAATACTTATAATTCATTGATTACGTCAGACCTTAAAAATTACATTTCGCGCCCAAAAGTTTTCGAAATAGAACAAGTCAGATCTACTTCCAAATTCATCTTTCCATTTCTACTAAACGTATAAAAACTAAAAAGAAAACAATTTTGAATATTTAGAATGAAAAGGTATAACCTAGTGTAACACAATGTGCCGGTTAACTATTCCCTAACAAATAATCATAAACAAAACTACGAAAAAATATTACTAATACAATTAAAATATAAGTTATCCACTTTTAAACTAGCGAGAGCAGAGTGCGGAATAAGTTGCGTTTCTGTCACTTCTAGCGCTGTGCAATGTCACTGTAAGTTTATAACGCCGGCGCAGCTTTGTAACGACATCTTCCTCCTTCTTCTTATGTGGCGAATTCATCATACATACTCTCCATCCCGGGGAAGACGAGGCGGTTATGCCAGACTCCTACTGACCACCCCCACGGTGGCCTTCGACGGTGAAACCGTGCAATGCAGAGGGCTCCGAGGTTGCCAGCGACCAACGACATCTCCCTCTAGCTTATCTCAACTCTGTCTCCACTACTGAAGCATAAACTCATACATATAAACATATTTCCACGCTGTATCCCTAACGGGGTAGTCAGAGAGGACAGAGCGCCAACTGTCGCGGTCCTTACATATTTTTTCGCTTTCTCAAATCTCATCAAGTATAAACTCCAATCTCTGTTAATGAATTTTTAGTAGTTTTTTAAAATTATTATCAAAATTTTTAATTACTTTAATACAATGTATAAAATATACCAGTTCTAAGAGCAATTGTAGGTATAGCCTATAAAAAAAGTGCGAATTATAAATCTGAAAGTAACTGTTAAGATACCTAGCACAGTCGCCGGTATTTATTCCATGCTGGTCCATAAAATACGTACAATATCGGTTAATATCTATTACATTACACTAGATACACTAGATTTTAACTATGTATTTTAAAAATATTTACTTACTTTAGCTCCATTGTTAGTAGCCACTTTGACGAGCGCTGAACACGACATCGCCGGATCCACAGTGCCATCTTCTGGAGTATACAGCGCCATTTTGAAAACCGACGGATCCAAAATGGGAAAAACTTGTTGGGCTTCAAGAGGATCCAGAATGTTACTTGGGATACCCATGGCTTTACCGAGCGTGTGCAACCTTAAGTATTCTTGCGTTCGGACCTAGGAGCAGCAATAAATTATTATTATATTACAAACAAAAATTATTTCTATATAAGCACTCACATAAATATTTAACTAAAGTTATAAATTCTAGCTGAATTGCTCGTAATAATTATAAAAGCTTCATATTTAACTGGTGTCGAAATGAAACTTATTGAAAACATATATCATTAATTTTAATAGAACCACAAACATTCTCTCTAAATTTGTGGAAATAGTAAATAAATATCCCATCCAAACAGAAAGTTTAAAAAAATGCCAAGTCTCGCAACGCAGTTCTCGCAACTTCTACTACAAAAAGTTGTGAGATCTCATTTAAAACCAAGTCAGTTATTTTAGTTAGTGTCTATGGAAGCACCTATTCAACAACTATTATAAAGTGTTATCTAATCAAATACCTATCTACATTTATAGTGACCGTATCAATATTAGACATCTATAATAAATATAATGCTAACAAAAATTCGAAATTTGAAGATTGTGAGACTGCTAGAAGTATCTTAAAATTTTGATGATCAGTGAATGTGTCAGTGATAAAATTAAGGAAATTTGACTTACAATAGCTTTTAAACTACAGGTTCAAATTGAATGTAATTTGGAAATATATCTAGTTGTATTATGACCTCTTAATCACTGAAAATTCAGACTTCTAGCGTTATCCGCAACGAAATTACAGGGGGGTCAAAAGGGAGTCGTTTCGAGAAAAGGATGGTACGGCTGTGCTCTTGGCGGGGGCACTGCCGTGCCCTCAGATTCTCCAGACACAGATTTTCTTCAATAGATATTGCGTTGATATGGCCATTATGGTTTTTTTCGCTTTGACATCCTATGTTTGTTCAACCGGCCCTTGCAGCCTGAAATACTGCGTTCTACCATCACGCCCAAAACTTCACATAATATTTACAAAAATTTTTATTTATATTTTCCACTTCTAGAATTCAAAAATAATTAAAAACCTTAAAAGTACTAACGAAGACAGATTTGTTTTCTTTATAAGTCTGCCAACTACAACAGCATAACAATCTTAAAACATTGAGCATACCGATAAATGAAATGTGTATTCCCATCCCTATAACGGGCTTACGTCATACTTCAGTCTAACAATTCATGACGTGTGATCGAAAAGCGATGCCTATTTGTAGTAAATCTGTGACTCAAGACAATTACATAAATTCTGCGATAGCTGAAAGCTACGTAAGGATTCGACTTGTACAATGGGTACTCTTAGTAGCATCTAGTAACATCTAAACTCCCAGACAATTTAGAAAATCGTTGTTGCCGAAATTGACCTGATCGGGAATCGAACCTAGGGCTCTTAAATTGGAAGTTAAATGCAATACCACTACACCAATGGCCCATCAATATAATATAATTTATAATAATACTTTCAGTGTAGTTACTTCATTCTTATAGATAACCTCTAACTACTTAACAATCGCAATGGAAAAGAATACAGACTATCTATGTCGAAAATGAGACTTCGTCACTTCGTCACTATTTTACACATAAGTACCTACTTATGTAATATCTACTACTAATAGAATCATCAAAAAATATTAACTAAACATAATATGTATAGATACTACTTCAATAAACACTTTACGCTTTCCTCTTCCTTTCAGTGTACTAATAAAAAGGCAAATACTTACATTACTACGAGATATGAACATGCCACCATTGTTAATCCAACCGGAATAGTCTTCAACTTCATTCTGTAAATTACTGTACACTTTTCTTGAGTCTTGTAGCAACCTGATCTCTAAGTCGGAAGGTCTAAGAGACCACACTAAACCTAAAAAAAAAAATTGTTACAAATGACCTTTTTTTTTTAAAATAACGTGCCTTGGTTTGTAGAAAGATAATGCCAATTATTACGATACATGCACGCTAAAAAGCATTGATTTGAAAAGGATGTTATTTGACCCTTCTTAAAGTTTCACGTACATTGAGTTTTTCATTATTTATGCTTTTTTGTACACGAATAACTCTTCTAACTATGCCCATAATAAACATACTTTACGGTAGTAACTAGTAACTACATAATCTGTGCTTATACGTCTACTTGCCTGCCGTATGCCATGTAGTTCCACAAGTTAGCTTCCCTCTTTCCAACAGGACTGCATTTACACCCCTCTTTGTAAGTTGATATAATGTGTTACATCCTGCTATACCACCACCTAAAAAGCGTTTTAAACAAAATAATTATTTTTTCAAGAGTTTACAAAAAATAATATTGTTTTTACCCGAGAACAACAATTTACTCCTTTCTCAAGTAAAATGAAAAACCACATCAATTATAGTAACATAAGCCGGAAACTTCTTTATCTGTTGCTATCTTTCTCACGTCCAAAGTTTTTAAATAATTATTTAAAAAATTTTTAAATAATTATAATTATTTGCTTTGCTTTTTAATCCAACATTTCTACTGTACATCGTTGTGAAAAAATACTATGAAACAATAACACTTACCAATTATAACAATATCAGCCGAAGACACAACTTCTTTATCTGTTGCTAACGATCTTTTTCCATGTCTAAAGCTTTTTAGATAATTATTTACTTTACTCTTTAGTCCAATATCTCTAATAACTTTGAACATCGTTACGAAAAAACACTATATGTAAATAATACCCGTATTATAATGTTTCTTGATGTGTTCAAGTTGTCTTGTATATGATATAAACGCTCGCCGCTCGGGAGCTCGATGTTTTGATAGAGACATTAATCAAAACCTTTTAATAAATAAGAGTACCATTTGCACATTATCATACCGAACGGCGTTTGTCAAAGTTCAACTATTATCGTCATCTCGAACCGCGATATGAATTAGTAATATTTAAAGGCTTAATGACCAGTCAAGTACGTAGCAATTTGACATAGGTTGTGTTTCATTATTCTATATCTACGTTACGTCAACTACCTTCTAATATATGCGCACTTTGACTTGACAAACATTACCTTATAGGTAGGTAATAATATAAATATGAATAGGAAGAATGATATGTAAAATATATCGAAAAGGAATAAAAATACTAACAACTAACCTGAAAATTATATTATCAAATAAGTTTTTTAAGTAGGTAGAACTAAAGTTACTAGATACCGAACCCTACACATATATGACAATAAATATTCATTCAATAATTTTAATATTAATAAACTTTAGTGCAGCATTCTTAAGCAGCACTCTTTATTTCCATCTAATAATGTCGAGATAAAAAAAATCTGTAAATATAAAACTCGTTTTGATACATCAACTTTATACATAAATTGAAAATATGTATGATTCGAGCGTAAAATAAAAGGGACATATTTAAAGATCAGCTAAGACAAAATCTACTAATTTACTCTATTTTGAAAAACACCTTAGGAAAGGAGAGGGCAAGAAATATATGTATATAAGTATTTACTCAAATACAAATTACAACTACACTGGTATTTATAGATAAACAGCAGATAACATGTTTTGAAGAGACAGTACAAATGTCACAATAACGTTCACCGAGATTAATCTGACCCATCGAAAAATGTACATACCTATTGTAGAAAAATGGATGTTTCAAAAAAGCTTATTTAAAACGTATTATTTTTTTATGGGATTAGATTTTCAGATTTCCTAATTTCATGTTCATTATGCTAAAAAATGAAAGGCTTTTGTGTATTGCACATACATACATATTTTATATTTGGGATTTACATAAAAAGAACTTTACTACTTTACAATAGAATAAATTTTCCTTCATTATTATTTAGCCCTGAAGGATAGAATTTAAACTATACATATGTAAAACTGTGAAAATGCGACTTATTACAATTTATAACTGTTGTTACTAAACAAGCCATTTAAAGTTAAAAGTGTAACACATATTATAGATCGATATTGGACTCACAAATTTAATACTATTCATTATTATCACTTTGATATATGATATTTTAAAGTAGAAAGTAACTATAGGTAATATTTTTACTTGACTCTGATCATTATAAACAACGCTAAAATTGTTAAAATAAACATAGCTATATATACTCAACATAGCTATATAATTACAAGTATTATCATAAAAAATAATTATAATTAATATCAAACGCTTTTAATATAAACAAAAGAAAGTACTGATTATTTTACATATTTGCATGTGTTACCACAAATGTACAAGACTATAGTCGATTGCAATAACCAGTGAACTTATGATTTTTTAAGATCAAATTACGTAACGCTATCGCTGCGTTTTAATCGCCTACCCACTCCATTATGTATTACAAACAACATTTGTTTTAAACCTTTCTGCGTCTGAATGTCTATTGTTCTATTCCCAATCATGTTCATTATTAACGAACTTTACAAAATTGGCTTGGATTCTAAGTGTTACTGGGAGCGACAGACCGCCACCGCCACTGCCACAAACAAGCTTACGTATTAAGCCTACGAGACTTGAAATAAAAGGGTGCCGTTGTCTGCCATCCATCTGCGAAAATGCTCATATAAGAAGAAAGATGCCGAACAATTTACAAAATGTTTTATCACAAGCTGTTAAAACTGTTAATTTTATTAAAAACCGTATGTGACCTGTGTTTAAGCTGTATAAAAAATTATAGGATAAAATACGTAAACAATCCCAAATTGCAGTGTAAAGTGGTGTGGAAGCGACAGTCATAAATATAATTTCAAAAAGGGCAACATCACGTTTCATTGGTAAATACAACATTAATACTACTTTCTAAGAGAAGTGAGCAGAGTTCTAGTGATACTGATTGCTGCTAAATCTCGAGCCAGCGTTTGTCCTTGTCTAGCATGCTATAATTACATGTCCTGTCTCACTTTTAAAAGACGATACGTGTAAGTGGAGATGCGAAAAAACGTATCGATAATATCTATACTGTTTCAATTAATTTTGGAATTGTAAAATGATTATTCTTTGCAATTATATACCTTCTTCCAATTATCTTGTACTTTCCTACTATTACAAGATTTTTATTATGTTTATATTACATATATTTTTGATATGAATGATTGTTTTTAAAATTGTAATTTTTCTTTTTTTAAGAGAAACATGAAAAGAGTTGTTGTACGTAATATGAATTATCGATGTACACAATATCGACGTGCATAATCTCTTTTTCCTCTTGTGCACGACGTCGCCCGTGCCGCCCGCTTAGGTCCCATTCCTTTGACCTTGACAGAATAGTTTGCTTAGAAATTAGTCTCGTAGGCTAGGTTGTCTGTACTAGGAGAGCTGCCAGTTCATTGTGTGATGCCCATAATAAAAGCCTAGTGTTTAGTTTGGAGTCACAATTGTAGATCTGACATTAGAACATGACATATAAATCATATGGGAAAAATTAAATTGATTAGACTAATACAATACACAGCAACTGTGTTAAACACGGACAAGGAATTCCCACGTAAAGTAACATAAAAACATGGCACTTAATCCCGCTCCTTGACATGTTGAAGGTATATTGACAATTCTTTAATTAAAACCCCATACGCTATATGTAATAATATTGCTTGTGAACTGTCTTGAATATGTGCTAACAGCATTGTAAGCATAGTTTAAAAAAGAAAACGCTGCGTGTAAAAGTTAGTTTAAGTTAGTTCCATTTGCCGCATTACCAATAAATAGCATTTCGCACATTTGCAGTAACATACCATTATCATTGTAAAAATATTTACTTATACACAACATTTATAACATGCGTACAGCAGACAATTAGCTTGTAATAGTTATAAACAACAACATTGCAGTATTTCTCAATTAATTACATCAGAGAGTATGTAGATATCCGCAGTAACGCAATACAAAAAATCGGTTTAATTTACTTTACAATAAAATAATTATGAGTTAAAATTACCAATAGAAATAGGAACAAAAATAAACACCTTTAAGTATC
Source organism: Zeuzera pyrina (assembly GCA_907165235.1). NCBI lineage: Eukaryota > Metazoa > Arthropoda > Insecta > Lepidoptera > Cossidae > Zeuzera > Zeuzera pyrina. The sequence goes on from OU015617.1 coordinate 9,728,834, forward strand.
AATAATAATAATAATAACGTTAAAAAAGAAATTATAAACATATTTATAAAAGACAAATGATGTTGCCTAATCATATAAGTTTGATTAGAATCATAGAATCAATCAATACTTTAGTTTTGAATGGTAGCTAGGTAGAAATCACGCACACAATGCGCATGGAATATAATCCTAACTTCCAAGTACAGTAGGATCCGCTTATAATGACATCGAAGGGAAGGGACAAACACGTCATACTAAGCAGACGTCACACAAAGCATAGTCTTAAAAAATAAACGACTTCCTATTTTTGTTAGTTTAATAGAGAGAAAAACTACAAACTGTATGTATCTAACCCAAACGTCGTCGTAAGGAAAGGGGCGCGGAAGGTCACGAAAACGAGCGAAGGTGTTAAGAATCATGTCGGTCACTATAACCGGACATAATTTCTTAAAAATAGGTCATAAGAGACATGTCACTATAAGCGAACAAGCGAAGTCATTATATCCGAACTTTGTTCTAAAGAATTTTATATGAAAACCAAACTTCGCACTGCAATTATTTCATATTAAGCGGTTGGTCAATATAGGCGGAGTCATTATAAACGGATTCCACTGTACCTAATATGTCAATAATTTATAAACTATCTATTTTATTACTCATGCGGGATAAACAGTATCTAAACGCACATTTTTGCGGTTGATAAGTAGCTATTTTCTCATTTTACAATTTGAGTGCAACAAGTTTACTTGTCGCACGCAAATTTTGCTTGGCACACGCAAATTCACGATTTAAAAAAATAATGTAAAATGAATATCTAAAAAAAAACACAATCAATTTTAGTACCCATGACATCAGGGTTAATGTAATAATAAATAATAATAAAGTTATTACTTTCTATAATTTTTCTTTGTACCGAAATTATCTCCGCATTAGTAATAAAAAATAGTATCCGCAACTCGTGCGGTGTTGTCGATTGCCTACTCGAGCGAATGAGCGCACTCGCTTCGCTTGTGCGCTCAACTTCGTTCGTGTGGGCAATCGACAACTTACCGCACTTGTTGCACAATATACTATTGTTACACTTGTTTTTGTATTAATATAACGTATTACGTATAATAACGTAACTGTATTAATTTATGATATTACATGCATTTCTAAGTTACAAATGCCTATACATGTAGTATACATATGTGCAAGGCTTTTTTTGTGGGGGCACGTGGGGGGACGCAGTGCCCCCAAAGGAAATTTCGAAAATATTGAAAAATTGCCATAAAAACTGAAAAAATGAAAGAATTTGAAAAAAAAAGAAAAAAAATCAATTTTGATAAACTACAAAAATTTTTGGATTTTTTTTAATACGTTTAATAATCACGTTTTATTTCCAAAGACATTATGTTTTTAAACATTAAAAAAATAATTTACTTCGATTTTTTCCTCAAAACACAGTGGCAAGAGGTGGGGAGGGGGATACAAAAAATTATGGACTTACAACTTTCGAGAATTAACGTGCCCCCAAAAAAGAAGTGACAAAAAAAGGCCTGCATATGTGTCATAAATTTTATAAACTTATATTAACAAGTCGATGTTATTCTACAATAGCTGAATAGCTTTCATTATTGTATAATGAAATGATAATGAATGAAGTCGTGTTTAGGGAGAGGCTCTGCCACTATTTATACTAAATCTGTATTGTGGCTGAAATATTATAATTTTATTTTTTTCTCGAGAACAACAATTACACTTTCGAAATAGACGATATTAGCTTTCTTGTCGTTGGAATCACATAAAGAATAATAAATCTTTATTATAATACATAATATATACTTATATTACAAAAACGATGTTGTCAGTTATTTATTTTTCTTTCTGAATCAGATTAAACTCTATTTTTTGACACAAAATGGTTGTCTTTCTAGCCAAAAGAAATTCTCAGTACCACGCAAATGCAAATGCGGGTAAAAGGTAGTAAATCATAACCGATTTTTTATATGTTTATATATATAGCTAATTCCAACACTAAAATTACAACTATATTATAACTATATGAATAAAATTACAAATAAAACAGTAAACAGCGCATAAAATAACACAAGTTATGAAATACTGACATAATCTCATATTTTTTGTGGCAACAAATCTACACTTTTCAAGAATGTTAGTAATCATTATTGCTTCATTACGATAACTTAATATTATTCAATAGCACTTATTTGTCATAAAACAATGAATTATCGCAAGTTACGGCAATTACAAGTGACAACACTGCAGTCGACCCTACTACTTTTAATTATCGATTTGCAGTTTTTTTTCAAAGTCTTCTCAGTTTTTAATTTAATCTCCTTTACTCGTTTTTATCTCAGAGCATAAAAATTAATATATATAATATACATATACTGTACATACTGTAATTTTTTATATTTAGGTGCTGTGTAAATTACTTTTTTTTGTAATTCACTTTAATATTAAAACTTTGATTGCAATTTTTTACTTCAAATTATTATATTTTACAGAATTTATAACTAATAAAACAAAATATACTCAATTGTACATCAAAAGTCGAGAATGTACATTTAATTTTTTTTAAACATTTAGTTTTCTAATTTGTCTCATGGTTAAATGCAGTTTTACTTCACGACGGGATTGGCAACACTGCGTGACTCCTAGTCATATTACATTATGCAATGATGCAATGAAATGCATATAATACAATCGTCGCATTTATAAACAACTTTTAAAAATAAATCTTAAAACACACCAAATACATGTAATTCAAAACAAACTTAACTCGAAATATTTCCTTCTTTAGTTAACCAATGAATGTGCACGATCGAAAAAATAATACTTTTAGACAAGAAACAATATCTTTACTATTTTCAGATACATATCAACATAATATTCTAACGCTGTATCCCTAACGGGGTAATCACAAAAGATGTAGTGCCAAACAATGGTTGACACTGCATCTTTTGCCTCTACTATTATTTTTAGATGTCACTAAAAATATTTTATTAATTTGAAATATTACATCGTTACTTTACAGACATTGTCATGAAAAATGCATTTGAATGATAGTGAAAAATTAATTTACATAAATATCAAATTATGCTTTTTATACATATAACATTTTTGTTGTAATGTTAGGAATTTTCTTCATGGAATCACAAACCTTTGTTCTATCCTCTGTTAATTTTGTGATACTGAATTAATGACAAGACAATAGCATCAGCTCTCAAAATGCAGCCCAACAAATAAAACCTAACATATATTATATTCTCCTTTCATAATTTAAATGCTTTGTTCGCGCGACTTATTGTCATTACCACATCCAGAGAATACATCACTTTGAATACATGTATTTATTATAATCTTTACAATTTAGACACACCACTCACCACTCCCATACTATAATTCTTCACAATTTTTTAAGCCCGTCTAGCTAATGGAGCTACGTCACATTTGCTAAATAACACAAGGACAAGTTTTTGTCATACAAAGTATACATTGTACAGTAACAGTAAATTAAATTTAGTGTAATAGTGCTTACGAAATTAAAATGGTTCTTTGGAGACTTTTTTCAATCCTCGGCCTATTATGTATCACTACGTATCCGCTTTCCCTTATTTTGTACACATTTTACACACTGTCTACCTAATTCGCTCTACAGATACTTAAAAACAATACTTAAAGTGACAGTCTTATTCGACATTAAAGAAGTAACAAAGTCGGAAACATTTAACCACCATGATTAATCGGTAATTTCTTTTCGTCTTCAATTTCTAAAAAAAAATTCTTTTCTCTCCTGCAGAATCTATCGAACTAATTATTGTAGTACTTTTCGTTACATCACTTTTTCTAATTATTAAGCTGTAATCAAACTGAGGCGGGGATGACAGTTTATATGAATCGCTCACTCGCTTAGCCGTTCACATTGTTCTTGGTTCTTCTTAGACTTCTTGGACTTCCATTTATTTTGTCGGAACGATGTTTCTTGTATTCTCTATATTATGCAGATGTTATGGTAGTGTCACAAAAAAAACGTTACTTTCAGGGTTCCGTAGACAAATGGCAAAAAACGGAACCCTTGTAATTACTATTACAATATGTACTTAGATGAAATTTGTAAGATAGGACGTATTCTTTGAACTGCTACACAATCAAGTAGTGAAATTAAAAAAAAAAGTCAAATTAGTGTTGGAACTTCATACAAATAACAGTGAGATAAAAAATGTAATACCCATAAGCACGTGAGGTAACTTTAGACAGGTTTAAAAAATGATGTAGATTAGATTTCAAAGATACTTTTTTTTATAAAGTCAATAGTTGGTGAGATATACGCTAAATTTATTCATGGTGAACACATCTTCCCAAAAACTTTCCAACTGTGGAGTAGAAATTCTGAAAAAGTTTGAGTCAGTAGAGATAGTAGACCTCAAAAAGGACTTTCGATGAAAATTAGTTTGAATAAGATGTGTACCTAGTTGTTGAGAATTCGGATGTTTTCGGTTACAGGTTCAACGACTGCAAAAATCATTTTACTTTACATAGTGTTACTGAGAAATACAAACTTAAATTTATTTTTGCTGCCGATTCAATGAATATTGTGTATACAGTCTATGGAATCCTTCACTGTATGTGATCCAACACACACTAGGCCGGTTAAATCATCATTCACTTTTTCTAAAAATAATTCCATATCGAATGACTTGTGGAAGATTAAATGCCGACGTCCGGCTCAATTTTCGCTGCAAGTGATTCGACTATTCGCGTCAATGTGCACACGTTCATAAGTTAGTTGACTCAATCGGCGCGAGCAAATCGCATCCCGCGTCCCTCGCGGATTTCGCCTCAGTTTGAGCAGAGCTTTAATGTCAAATCATTATGTCACAAATTTTATAAACTATGCTCACTATTTCCATATCGTATTGTTTCATCAAAACAATACTTTCCTAAGGATGCATCGTTGGAAAGCGAAAGAAGTGTTTATTTACTTTTAATTAAATGATAAGTTTGAATTTTGGCGAAATATAAAGTAATATATTTTTTATACATTTACATTCCATACAGATGTATAATATACAGAACAATTTCAGTTAACAAATAAAATGTTAACCGAAATAAATAAAAATACGGTCAAAGCAATTTCCAGAAAACATATCAAATGACAGAATAGACATGCAATAATATTGAAACGATTTATTTGAAGTCTAATTTTTCATATAAAATGTAGACTTACTATAAATTTTCTATTCTATAGGTATTAAGAGGTGATTCAATATTTACACTTTCTTTCATTTTGTTGTACAGATTTATAAAAATAGTCATCACTCTGATAGAATTCATTTTTGTGTATGTTTAAGGACGTCTGTATATAGTTAATTTACAAGCTGATCATGTGCCATAGAAATTGGTATGCGGATGCCTAAGTGTGGTTGCTGATTTACCGCGACGTAAGTTCGACGACGGAATTCCTGCCTGATAGATGGACGACGGATTCCGACGTTGGGTTCATACGCTTATATTTTGATTATCAAGGTCAACTGTCATTTACCACCCCAACGCTCTTCTTAAGGAGTGAGTACTACCTATTGACTACTAACTAGTAAGTAGGCGACGGCGCCGACTCCTCGTGGTTAACGAATGAACGCCGCGCGGTCTCCGAATTTGTAACTAAACCTCACTGAAAAGCTCGTGAACGGCGCGTGAGCACCGAGTAGATCACTCGTCGTTCGCATATGCCCAGCTTTGATGCGTTCCGGTGCCATAATGCAGTTTTTAAGTGTATATGAATTACAGTAGAAAAATTGGTAGGTAAATGAATGATGACCTTTAACGTTAACTACAATATCCCTATTGGAATGAAGAAAGGCAGGCTCAACGTGATCAGAAGCAGGCGAGTGGTCGACGACGTGCGCGTGCATGCGTGCGCGCCCGCTCCCCGCTCCCCGCGCCCCGCTCCCCGCTCAGGCGTGGTGCGGGCTCGCGACGCGCGGCGGCGTGAGCGCGAGCCGGTGCTGGCGCGCCGCGTGGTCGCCGGCGGCCGCCGCTGCCGCCGCCTCCAGCTGCGCGCGCAGCGCCACCAGCTCGCGCGTGCGCTGGTATATGGGGTCCTGGTACCCACGGACGAGTGTCAATCAAGTGTCATTTTCATTGAGTGAGTGTCATTTCAATAGGTATTTAAGTCAAAGTCAAAATCAAATCAATTTGTTCTAGTAAACCCAATTGCAAAGTATTTTTGAACGTCAAATCTACTTTAGATGGGTTCGAAAAGAAAACTTGGACACTGAGTAGAACCGATAAGAAACAGTCAGGTATCATTTTTTCAACATTATTATACAATAGTTATTTAAAATACAATATTCATAAAGCCAGTTAATACATGTGCAGAGAGGATTATTTCCAGACTATTGCTCTTTCTTCAATGAAATCGCTAATTTTGTAGTATGTTTTTCCAATCAGTGTGCGTTTAATAACAAGTTTAAGTCTCTTTTCCGTTAATTGAGCAATTTCTTAAGGAATTTTATTATAAAGAAGAACACAATTGTCCAAAAATAATCCACTTGACTTTTGTAATTTAGTGGAACAACTAGCTGATCACGACCACGAGTTTCCATACCATTACTAACGCCTTTCTTTTGAAATAGATTATATATATTTTTTTAGTGTACATTATGTTTTGAAAAATGTATGACGACAAGAGATATATAACAAAACTACTCCATAAACTTTATTCTTAAACTGACACAATGAAGTCATGAACAACTGAGGATAAGTCCTGTCTCTGTCACTTCTAGTGCTGGCTAATGACTGTAACGTCACAATCCATCTTTATTAGCACGGTTTAAATGAAAACACTACATTACGAATTCAGAAATGTAAAAGTATTGTTACGGTTAGACCTTATTGCAAAGACATAAGGTCGATTTTTATACGACACGAGAGACGCATTTTTTAGTGCTTATATTTCGAGACCTAGGCTTTGCAGATCTATGACCTAAAAACGCATTGCTAGATTTAAGGTCTATTATCGAATGATATAAGCAAAATTAAGAAAGAAGAACAAACTTGTACTTCGAAAATTCCGGAGCGCTGACGTGTCATATATGACTCATGCAAACAGGCGGCGTCGAGAACAATATCGAATTATTGTTAGCAAGCGTAATTAATTGTAGTTCCACCCTCTCTTTATTTCTATGCGTTATTATTACTAGCATTCGGGTTTGCTCTAAAAGTTTCCACCCTCAACTTATCTGACAATAAATAGAGCTCCGTGTCCGCCGCTGAGTCAGTTTTGCGACTATCGATCAAAGCGATATATCGAGGCCACATCAAGGTGAATTACGAAGACCACTACGATAACTACTGTGACGACTTTAGATACAAGACTTCTGCGATTCGGGAACGTTGTTTGTGTGTGAAGCCTGTATACCTTCGGTGACTACTACTCGAGTACCTACTTCGAGGGGCGACTACGAAGACTTGAAACCGCTGTAATTAAGTACGCGTGTTCTTGACATCTGTTTGTACGAAGAAAAATAAACTCTTACACCCTTAACCGGCATCTTATTAACCACAGCTCGTAACAGTATAATAATAAGAGATAATAATAAGAAATGAAGCTGTGTTCTACTTTTGTTTCTACACTTTTTTTTTAAATTTCTTAGAATTGTTGTTCTTGTACCATATCTCCAAAAGCATCACTCCTAAAGTAAAAAAGTCATGAATAATGAGAACAAGGACGCGTTTATTTGACACGAACTTTTTTTATTATTATTTTTATTTTACTATAACCACAGATTAATTAGTTACTAGCTATAACATTATTGCGAGCCGACAATATACGGTTGCTATGCGAACGCACGCGGCGATCGCGTGTCTGAGGACCGCGCTATTAGAATAAAATATGCTCTATATTGAATGAGCAACTACATTCAAATTAAATGAGCAAAGAAGCAACTTCACATCGCTACTGCAACCGATTTCAGGTCACACTTAAATTGTCTGGCGAGCAAAGAGAGCCAGTGGAGAATAGAATGCGCGGGCGGGATAGCTTTCGGCTATGCGACGACCGCGCGGTTATATGATTCCGAAAAAAATTGATGTTGCTTAATAAATAGAGTTCACAATCGCCTTTAATTAATACCGAGTGTGTCTACCGAGCGACTACCGCGCGGCTAACCCCAAATACAAGTATTCAGGTCGCATCGCAACTGCAAACTAAGATGAAGACTTAAGGACAATTATCAGAACTCTACACTTGTATTATGTTAGATTTTTTACATGAAATTAAAAGTTCTGTGAAAAACTTTATTTTGCGGTTGGTAGTCGATAACATTAACATTACTGAATTGCACAAATGATTTGCACGTAACCGTTTTCATGTTTATCAAGGACTTTTAGTTTGGTAAGTTTGAATTGTTTTTAAATAGTAATTTACTGACCTGTTGTCTCATTGTGGGGTTCCATCTACAATAAAGAGCCTTCCATAACTTAATCACTCTGAGGGAAGCCACTGGAACCAACACCACTTGAGGCCTTGAGAACATGGTTGATGGCGAACTAGGACCGAATGACGAAGGACCCCAGTAAAGAGGATTCAAATATAAATCTTGCTGACTGTTGATATACGACCATAAAGACACCGTTTTCGTTTTAACTTCTGTAAAAATAAAAATAATTTATTTATAAAATAAGTTAACACCTGTTTTGAGTAATACAAAAACTTGTTTAGTAATTCATTCGAATATTTTAATTTATCACAATATAGTCTCAATTTCTGGTAACACAACCATAGCTTGGACTATAAAAGCCCTGAAAAACTGGTTCTATTGATACAGGCCCAATTCCGACTTGGTACTGGTATATACCATACTATATATATATAGTACATACAGTATAGTATAGTATAATAACTTTATTATATTATACTATACTATACTGGTAATACAGATATCTTCAATGGATATTACGCAGGTATTAATATGGCAACTATTGTATGATAAGCCAGATATGTATCTATTAGCGCTGAAACACCTTATTCTTTTAGTAGGGGAGGCCACGACGCTATAGTCTGTAAAATATAACATGAGCTCCGTGACAGATAGCAAAGTGACATGCCGAGGGCTGCCACGATATAAAAAATAGATCATAATAATTATCGATTATTGTTACTATTAACATAGCCATAATAAAATCGAACACTAAGAATATAAGGTTACAGGTTTTTATTTCTTTAAAGGCTCACAACCCAAATCAATGTCTACGTCAAAATCGGATTCGGAGTTGCTGGAGCAGTCCTGCAGATTAAGAATCAACCTTTGTTCACATACAGATTATGTTATTGTCAAAGTAAACAGCACGCTCCCAATCTTCTTGCATAACGTCATTCATTAAAGTTAATCATAGCCAATAATGATTTTTGAAATAAGGTACACATTTTACATAAAACATTTTTTTACGATTTTTCGTAGTGTTAGATTACTTAAATAATAATAATGAAACTAAATTCTGAATTTAAAAATTTAATTGTTGTTTCAGTTTATCTTATATGCAAAATTTATAGTTTTTATTCTGTGGTTACGATGACTTGTCATACATCACTATTCGTGCATTCCCACCAATAAATTACGATGTTGTCGTAGGTTAAATTTACCATTACAAAATTCGGAACTTCATGGGCGTGATTTTGTTGACAGCTGTTACAGGGCTCGAGCTATATTTTACGGATTATAAATGGGGATTTATTCGAGCGTCGTGGCGACCTATTGGATTTTGAAAATTAGATGATAGAAAGAAAAAAGGTTATATGATGTATACCCTTTCACCGCTGGAGGGAGCGTCTACACGTCTACAGGCACAAGCTTCAAGACAATGAGTCATTGAAATTTTTCATATTTTTTAATTATTTTTGAAAAACTTCCGATTTTTTTCCCAAATTTGACTAACTGAATGAATCAAAAACGGCTAGCAGTGGCGGAGTAAAGTTGTTGTTTCATTCCCCATTTAATTTAAAATGTAATTGTTAAATAAATAGAACATATTTTGCTGTAACAACGCGTATTCTAGAACGCGGTCATAGCGCGGTGACCGCGTTGTATCGGCGCGAAGGAATTCGTGTCAAATAAACGCGCGCTAATGATTTTTGGCACATCGATGGAGTTAGGTATGTGTATGATTACCTTAAATTCGCAACCGATTTGGAAGTACGGAAAATGGTGACAATTCAGAAAATCATTGATTTTTGAATAATTCCAAAACAATAATTATAGTACTAGTAGGGAGAATAGCACGTGTTTGGAAACCCAATGAAAACCTACCTACACAAGCAATTTGGAGGGGTTCCGACATACAGAACATACCTAAATTTAAAAAAGTGATTTTTCGACTTTATCTCCTAGGCAAAATTTGTAATGATAGGTAAAAAATAGAAAATATCTTTATTAACAGTTATAATATCGGTATTTTTGGGATCGATTACAATATCTGAACTGAAATAATACAACATAATAATATAGATAATTATTATACTTAAGTAACTTATGAATTATGTGATACGTATTTCTCAGTAGTAATTAAAAATAAAAAATAAAAATTACCTTCTTTAACCCTTTCACGTTCTGTGTTAAACAAGAATGTGCCGAAACGACAGGAGTAAAGGTGATCGACAATAGTAATAAGCAGTCTCTCGCTGAACTCAAACGCAGTTGGATATTGCTGCATCAACTGCCACACGCAGTCGACCCATTGGAGGAAAACGGGTGAGCGATCTGCGTCGGAGTGGCGCTCATCCCCGTGCCCAATGCGCTAAAAAAATGAACAATATGTTGTTTCTATTGTTTATAGTACAGGGAGTTTTGACAGCATTTTATGGAGAGCAGTTGGGCATTTATTTTAATTATTTGCAAATTCTTTCTAGTGGATATTGTGATGTAAAATTTGCGTACTTTTGTGTCCCAAGTATCTATGTCATTGTGCAATATGTGGAATTGTTAAAATAAGTGCTTAATTAGTAGTGTGATTTTGAGATTTTTTTAGCGGCTTAGTCTGCCTCAACAGATTCTACTAGAAAGATCGCCTCAATATATTTGTCGCCAGAAACTCTAAGAATGTATTACGTCGACATTTTAATGAAATAAGACGAAAAATAATATATATGTTATTGAAGACATGGGCTGTAGGGGCATAGATCCTTTGCCTTCCCTCTCAAGGGAAAATCTATAATTTATATACTTGTTTATAGCACAGATAGCACAGACTTTTTGGTTGGAATGGAAGAACAGTTGAGGACTTTTTGGCGGGAACGGGAGAAGTGAGGTTGTCATGTTACTTAGATTTTCTATCTTTTACAGTTTTGGGAGTTTTAAAGTACAAAAGTGATACTTAGTAAGTATATTGTTTTAAAGTTCTGTATAAGTGAAACGCATGAAGTAGGTCTAAATAAACATGTGTAGCTGAAGTTCTCGCGCTATTCCAAGAAGTCCTTTAAAACTTCAATAAAGCTTACTATCATTTTACTAGAGGAGTTTTACGATAAGAAGTAAAAACGAAAACTTCGAACGTGCTTCATGTTAATACGTGACATTAGCAAATGCGCTAATCTGTGCGCCATGCCATGAAGAAAGAAAAAAAAAGTACAGTTGACATTTAATTACGATTTTCTATTTTTTGCATATTTGAGAATTTTAAAGTACAAAAGTGCTAGTATATTGTGCGTTAACATTCTGTGCAAGTGAAAAGAATGGAGGCGGTCTAAATAAACCTGTGCAGCTGAAGGTTTCGCGCTGTTCCAAATAGTTATTTTTAACTTCAGTAAAGCCTACTTTACTTTACTGGAGAAGTGTTAGGGACTCAATAGACTTAAGACTTAAAAGCTCAGTCGCCCAGGTACTGCTGTATTAATACTTACCAATTGATATTTATGTCCAAATGACAACCATTCCTTTTCTATGAGGACTTCGAATCCCCTAAGAGTTCGATAATAAGGATCCAACATAATCATAGCGAGAGCTGTCAATTGCGCCGTGCGGTCCCAACCATCTGAGCAATGCACTAATACAGAAGTCTTATGGTTTTCAACCTGTAAAAATGAATATTTGACTATTATACGTACAAAATCAGATAAATCAACTTAATGGACTTATTTCTATATATATTATATTTACAATTATGTATACATAAATAACATCGTTGTCATTGATATTACAAAAATCCGGCCAAGTACGAGTCGTACTCGCGCACCAAGGGTTCCATACCACCATATGATATTTTTTTTTTTTCATAAGAGGGGGCAAGTGAGCATGCGAATTACCTGACTAAAAGTGACCATCGCCACCCATGGACACCCGCAACGACCGGGGAAACAAGGGTGCTTTGCCGGCCTTGGGAAATAGGGAAAGGAGGGGGAGGGGGTGATAGGCCACCGCCACTCTCATTCACCGAACGAAACACGACAGCAATAGATGCTGTTATTTCACGCCGATATTTTATGAGAGGGTGGTATTTCACCGAGCGAGCCGGCCCAATTCGTCCTGCAATGCAGTATGACTCTACCGTTGACAATTTTGTATTAAATATGTATGCGATAAAATATGTCGGATTCAAAAACAAATTTAACTTTGCAGTTGAAAGACACATTCTTTCCTACTCTCTAACTGCTGAGCTATTCATTGAAAATTCCACTATATGAGTGAGAACATGAGGTTGCGATTTTTATACAGTGGGTTCTCAAATTAATACTCGACCGTAAGTATTCGAGATTTGTGCCCGAATGTTTTATTTTATTTCGCGAATTCGAGTATGTGAGTAGATACGGGCATTTAAGTATTGACTCGAGGCAACCTAACTCGGACCATCACTCACTCGTGTATGGAGTCTGTATTAGACCCAAACCTATGTTACACTAATGGAATAATAAATGCAAATACGCTATCATACCTTGTCGACAATTCGAACGGCCCCAGCCAATATACATTTGATGTGCTTCAACCAACAAGTAGCTTCTATTCCACTGAACCACCTAAAATAACAACACAATATAGGTATTTATTTAGAAACTCGCATTAAGCATATGGTGTACTTGTAATAAAACAATACAGTGCAAAAACATTTCGAATTATTTTAAACCATGCAGGTGCAATATGCAAATGCAAGCTTAAACTATAAGACCAAAATCTATTATTTCGATAAACATTACTCCATGTCACACTTATTTTTAAAAGGGTACCTTTGTGACACCAATTTTCAACATGAATCCTGTTGGTACAGTCAATTTTAAAAATAACATAAATAAAAATTCATATACAGAACACTATTTGTAATCGAAGCAGAAAACAGACTGATATACTACAGGAAAAACAAACCATTTCGAAAGTTTTAAATACTGACACTGTCGTTATCGGCGTTTACTTTGAATTTATATATTTATAGTGCAATTGATTTCTTATCATTATTGTTTATTTAAATATCGTTCTACCTGGTCTGATCAATCTGAGGGAAACAAAGCTCTTTAAGCTTACGGAGGCTCTCTCTCATCACATGTATGTTATGAATATCCAAAAACACCAATTCAGCATTTTGGTACGCATCTTCTGATTCATAGCTGTAATTTACACAATCACAGATTAATTAGTTACTAGTGTTAACACAATATTGTCACACAATATGATATGCCACATAATATTACTGATTACACACTTTGAGTCTTTTCTAAAATTCCTGTTCTTACTTAATTCCTTAACCACCATAGAAAAAATATATCAATAACAAAACTTAAATAACGTAACAATAGGTATAAATAGGACATATTAATGAAAAGTTGTTAGATCCAGGGTTACACATTTAAATCTCTTGCTAATCTAATCTGACCAAATTGAAATCATTCAAGATTTTTAGTCAATATACATATATTTAAATTATTAAGTAATGTATAGATTATAGACCATTAGGGAAGGACGCACTGAGCGAAACTACACTGCAGCGATGCGGCGGGGCATAACGCGGCTCTTAAACCGCTCTCGGATTGCAGCGGCGCGACAAATACGTAGGAAATTAGTCTGTCGACAATCTCTGAGCAAAATGGAAACGACATGGGTACAATAATAGTTTCTTTGTTATGTAGGAAAGAAAAAAAAAATGCTCTCGTAACGCTCGACAACCATGTTGCGACTTAAATTATGTATTGTTTCCGCCATTGGCTATACCGCACTAGCGGCAACGGAACTGCGATGTGGAGGAGCACTTCGTATTTGGTTAGTTTGTCAACTTTGCTGTAGTGCTGCGTCGCGCAGTTTGCTGTCACATAATGCGTTCTATCTCAAACTACGTAATGATAATAGTATTTGGTCGCATCGTACCGCGCCGCTCCGTTGCCGTGCAGTTCCATTTAGTGCGGTCTTTCCGTAAATTAGTAATTAATATGGACTTACCCTCCACCTTTAGCTTTGTTAGCAATAGCATTGGCGCTTGGTCGGGCATCCATAATGAACAACTTGTGGGCCTGAGCGTTTGCCTCCATTATTAGCTGTATATAGCGCTCATCTTCACGACTGCGTTTTCCACTCACCTTAAACAGATTTTATAATCATGAAATAAAGAAAAAAAATAGTAATAAAAAAATGAAATATCTACGACTCAGTTTTGAAGATGTAAAGAGAAACAGGTAAGATACAATAAATAACCAATTAACCATATTGCGCACACAGACTCTCTGTATTATTTATGTTTTTCGAGATTTTTTGCACATCAACCGTAAATAAAAACTAGTTACAATGTTAAAAAAAATCTTTTTTAGTGAGGATTACATATTCGTAAATAAGAAACTTTCAGGTTCGTTTGTTATTTTATTTCAATTGAATAGCCCATTGGCACAGACGTAGTGCATCAGCCTTCCAAGCCAGGCTTCCCGGGTTTGATCCCTAATCAGGTAAATTCACGATTCTAGGATATTCACGGTTTAGAGTCCTATATAGGCGTTAACGGGAATTCCCCCAGTTCGTTGTGCGGTGCCCATAGTTCAAGTGTAGTGCCTAATTTGGAGTCAAATAATTTGTGTAATTGTATGGAGTATTATTATTATTAATTGAGATAATAAAGGATAGATAATACGTTACTTAATATTGTAGGTGACGAGTGAAAACTTCGACAAAAAACTTCTAAACAGACTTTATGAAGTATAACTTAATTAAATGATAAAAAAACTATATTACACAAAATTGATTAGAGAAAATTAAGCAATTACAAGGTCTTCACTCGTTACCATAAATAGAGAAATCTTGTCATCGATTATAATATGTAAAACTCTTACCCCAACTAACGGTTGACTGCATCTAGTAATAGTGGCTTGTGAGCTAGGGTGTATCCAAGCCAGCACAGGTATACGTCCGCGTGATCGAAATGTAGCCACTGATCGCAAGAGATCATCGTTTGCAGCAGCCGGTACAGCCCAGACGGCCGGGTAACTGTCGCATACCTCGTATTTGTCGTTAATGCGAGTTATACGCCAAATGTCATTGTTTACACCCTGAAATTATGTTTGCATATATATAAAAGAGGAAACTGATTGATTAAGATATCAACGCCCAACCCAAATCGATCGGTCTAGAAATTCGAAATTTTATTTAGAAGTTATTTTAATAGTGTAAGGGTGTGCCGCAGCTCGCGAATCCTCGGTACAGTTCGGGTCTACGACGAGAAGCGAGAGACGTGTGGGTCTGAGCTATTAGCCTCACACATCATTAGACTTCCGAGAATCTCATGCGCATAGTGTTGTCGTTTATTGTATTTATTGTATGTTCTGTACATTATAAATCATAAAAATTTACAGTCCACTATCATTAAGTCTTTTAGGATCCTAACGGTAAGCACAGCTAATTTTAGAGGATTCTTGAGAATTTGTCCTAAAAATAGGGGATGTAAGTTAGTATGGAAATCTATAATTTTTGATGATAACTTTACAAAAATTGGTACGTGGCTTTTCAGTTAGAAATCAAGAAAAAAAATTGTTGAAAATTAAAGTCGTGTATCAGCGTTTTTGTAAAGTCATCCTCTGAGGGGGTAAAATAGGGGAATAGTTTTTATACCACAAAGATGACAAACAAGCATACAGCCCGCCTGATGGTAAGCGGTTACCATAGCCTATGAACACGTGCAACACAATTTGCGCGTTGCAGATCCCGTAAAAACCTTTTCACGCCCTTTGATTCTTCAAGGGCTCCATGTTGTAGTCATTTGAGAAAGCCAGGGGGCTCATTGCACAACTTGATGGTTCCAGGGAAGAAATTCCTTTGAAAATGCACAATGCGTGACCATTTATTTTCTAAATTGTGAGGATGAACTCCTGTCGACGCGCAACGGTGAGCGGTGCGATGGAAGAAAGTAGTAGCAGTTTGTATGAGAGTTCAAAAGGAAAAACCCGACAAAAGTGGTTTAGAAGAAGAAGTGATAGGCTTATTCCATCTCACTTATGCACACTAATATAATTCTTATAAATAATTCACACACTATTCTTTTACTCTTTCAATTTGTACTTCAAGAATCATGCGGATGAAGTCGCGAACAGATAGCTAGTAAATGATATTTATCACATTCGCACAAGCAATACTCTCACCGAAAATACTACATAGCCGAAGAGCCCGTGACCCACGTTTCATGAAGTGTTTGATTCAGGTAGAAATTTTACGTGGTGGTAGCAATAGAATACATGAATAGGTAATGGACTGTTTGCTTGACCTATCTGGTTCCCAGTAGCGGTACCTTCATACAAGCCCAAAAGCCCGGCTTGCCTTACTAAAATGCTCAGTCAAGAACACAGAATACTAACGTGTCAAGGATGAGTAATGAGTAAACTTCAAATCATATTAGTTTTAAAAATTCCCGCGATATACTTATCTAACAAAAACAGTACAGGAGTCTTAGAGAAATCAAACAGGTTTTTGACTCCAAGGCGCGACCAATCGACACTAACAATCGCTCAAACCATAATCAAAGCAAAAATCAGAGTATTTAATGGTCTCACACTTACGCATTGGCTTGCAATGGGGCCTGCAACCTCTCTTTCTCTCTAATGGCAAATTCGTTATAGCTGTAGCTTTTTTGCTAGGTTTATATAGTAAATTAGTATGAAGCGAAAAACCAAACTTCGTACAGATTAAGAGAGAACGATAAGAATAATAAATACAATTCAACTTTATTGTTTATACATATTATTTATTTGTTGAGTGATGAAAGACTGACGAAAAAATCTACAGAGCGAAAGTGAGAGGTAAAAGAAGCCAAGGAAGACCAAGGCTGACTTATGAAGATTTATGAAAAGCACTCGCATACCTAGGCCAAAATGTGTGAGGAGAATGATGAGATTTGAGAAAGCGAAAGAGGTATGTAAGGACCGCGACGCTTGGCGCTCCGTCCTCTCTGACTACTCCGTTGGGGATACAGCATGAAGATATGTATGTATGTATTTATTTGTTTGAGCCGGTGGACGAGTGATAAGTATTTTTTTAATTTCCATCATAAGTGAGTTAATTTGTAATAAGAAATCCATTAAATTGTTTATTGTGAGGACTTAGTGTATACAACTTTTAATCGGTATAGAAAATGTAAAATCTTTGAACTTTCCACAGAGAAAACAACTAATATCGTTTCGTTAAAACCTACGCCTGATTTGTATTACTCGACTAGTAAATTGCGTAAAAGACAATGTTTCTTCAATTTATATAAACACACGAATACAGTGATTTTTTAGTAATTTGGATAAACAACGATTTGAGACACATTAATACGTTGAGAACTGATAAACTATTTACACCTGTACATTTTTAATAGCAAAGTATTATAAAAATTGTTTTGTTGAAAAACAATGCGGGAGCGATCTCTTTCCTCTCTTCTTGTCCACCGGTTGTGCCAAAGTCATGATTAATAAGTAATCTATAAAATTTTAGCATTCGCTTTACTTTTACAAAAACAAATGAAATTTGTATGTCGGGCTTGCCCCACTCTGAAGCCCTAGAGACGTCAGTGCTGTGTACGGCAGATACAGCGCATATGAGAAAGGTGCAAAAAATTTTGTGCCAAAAAAAACAGCTACAAGTTATTCCTTATTTCTTACTTAACAGTTTACAGAATATGGACTAGTATAAAAATTAAATAAAATCGGTAACATATTGAAGAAAGAAAGAAGTTTTTGAAAAATATTCTATGAAATCAAAACTTAAGTTTTTGGACAATATATTGAGCTACCTAAATTACCTAACTACTTTCAACATGCTGTTTCATGATAATAGTTAAAAGTAAAAAAAAAGAGACTGGTAAAATATTTCACACACACACCAGAAAAATGTGTTTTTAAATCAAAATTATCCTTTCCACCCAATTTTGCATGATATTATCATGACAGACTAAACATAGCCTAAACCATCGCAGATAGAAGACGAAATTTTGGAAGATATATTCGTTATGGGGTGTAAAGGGCACACTAAGACGTTTAGGAAATTGAACTCCTAATGAGGTAAAAATTTTATTATTTAAAATTTTTATTTGGCTTTTATGTTATATATATTAAGAAAGAAATGTTTCAGTATTTTTGGAAATTTATCCTTAACATACATATATACATATGTACATATCTTCACGCTGTATCCCTAACGGGGTAGTCAGAGGATGGAGCGCCAAGCGTTGCTCTCCTTGCATACCTCTTTTTTATTTCTTTATCCTTTAAATGAGTATCCTTTAAATATGGAATGAAAGTTGATATAAGAATTCCATTATTTTTATAGTTAATACCATGGGTATGTAACCTTTTAGATGAACATTGAGAATGACATGAATTAGAGTTTTGAAAAATTATCCTGTAAGGCACGAAAAATACAAGATGGCATACAGCATATAGGACTTCAAAAGAGAATAAATTACAAAGATACGTTAAGCTAAGATTACCAGCTCATTTATTTGTACTTTTCTAATATTGGGTTTATAATTTGTATTCATTTCGACATCCACATGGACAAAGTCGTGGGCAGAAAGCTTGTAAAAAATAATGTTTTGCAATGAAAATTAAATTACTAATTGTAATCTACTTCAATATAGATGCTTATCAATGTAACAACAAATATTTGAGCTTATCGATGGCAAAACTGAAACAACTTTTACCAGTTTTTACAAGCTACATAACAAGATAAACAGCTGTAACATTCTATATTTTTTGTTTCTTAAACCAGTATGTAAAAAAACCAGTATGTAAAAATTACTAACATAGAATTCTAATATCTTTTACATAACTACATTCATTAATGTGACGATAACACAAAATCAGTATTACAAACCATTCTTTTGAGTTCTGCAATAGGTTCATAAACGTGCCAGCCATCTTCTGGAAAACTTTCGGAATAACTAAATGCAAATAATGGAAGTCTGTGTGAAAGAGGAAATGCCAACTGTTGTAACTTTTCAAATATACCCCGCCTTGAATGGTTTTCTTGCTTATGAGCAAACCGTAGATTCCGCATATCCTAGAAATGGTAGCAGTATTTAATATAAAATTTAAAAATCTCAGTAAAAAATAATAAACACTAACTTCATCCCTGAACATACCTTACAAAATACTTCAATGCCATATGAATTTTCACCTTTTGATGATGCACCACCAACTTTCTCGATTCGTGATACCTGTGCAAAATATAAATGGAAAGTTTTCTAATCAATATTATGTAAAGCTTATTAGGAATAACAATGAAATTACCTTTATCATTACATTAATGTTTGGATAACGAAATAATATTCAAGATCTGAAAGTGTACCCTTTCTTATACTAAAGATAATTAAAAAAAGCAAGTTTTAAAACCCTAAAAACATCAATTTCTTGCTAAAAAATACATCATAACTTTTTAATTAAGTGATGAGAATAACCAAGGAATCTTATTTGGTTAAAATTTACATAAAAAGGGGAATTTTTGTGATACATTTCAACTTTCTTTACAGTATATTTTTACCCTTTAAGAATTGTTTAAAAATGAAGTATTATTATTACCAGACTCAAGTTTTTGTACTAAATCTTTTTTGACACATTTTAACAGCTGTATGAAAGAAATACCTAACGACTGTAGGAAAAAGTGCACAACCTATAACCTCTTAAGAAAACTTAAACTGATAGCTTGATTAATTTTCTATTAACAATTGTTTGTGTTCGAGTACTGTACAATCTTACAAAAAAAAGAAGTTCATTATAACTATTGAACCATCAAGATAAGAAAGGCAATCAGGATGTTAAAATGTTTGGAAATAATCTCCTCTATGCCACTATGTTAGATTTGAACCATTGATCCATATTTTTAGAGATACCCAACATATTAGTCTTCCATCAGCTTTTGCTGGCATAGGAATGGCAAATGGCAGCCAGAGAACTTATACCCATGCATATGGATTGGAAAATTAATTATTTTTTTCATCACATAAGGGACACCCTAATAAATATAACATATACATTATTATGAATAACCATAATAACATCTTAATATATATTAGTCTTCCATCAGCTTTTGCTGGCAGAGCAATGGCAAATGGCAGCCAGAGAACTAATCCCTTATCTTAATAAATAAAGTCAAATGATTTTTAAATACTTTACAAATGCAACAAGTGGGAGTAAAGATTGTAAACATTATAAGCAGTAAACAAATTTAAGTAATAACTAAACACTTACCACACCAAGTGGTACACTTAATGTACTTTGTAATGCAGTTGAATCAGTAGGTCTGAAATGTAGCTGATAATTTGTAACCTTCAATACTCCTCTAGATGGCCCACTGTAAGGACATAGATATGTCACATCACGAGCTACGCCCATCACCTTTTCGCCATCTAATAGTTGAATATCTCCCAATACATGAGGCTGAAAATTAAAAAATATATTTTAACCTATCAATCCATGGATATCAACCTTATCCTAAAAATAAATACGAGCCTTTAATAATTCACTGTGAATTCTGTAGCTATGAATACAATTCACAAAGAAACAAATATGTATGTGTTTGCTTTTGCTCATTGTGTTATGAGACTTACAAGAACAAAAACGAAACTGCCAGCCTCAAAGCCATAATTAATTATAAGGTTTAGCTTGATGTAACGGAAGTCCCAACTGTTACAAAATTGAATAAGAATAAATTAATCCTAATAGGAAACTTACGGAGTCTTGTCCGTGTTTAGAATTCAATGAACTTGATTTCGAATCAGAATCCAGTGAATCTGAACTAGCGTTTTTTGATAGAGAGAAATCAGAGTTTAATAACTCAGAACTGCTATGTTTATCCATTTTGCTTAAAAGTAGGTAATCAATGAAGGTATTTAAGTAATTTTTTTCTATTTATTTTTATTATTTGATGTACTTAAGTTAGTAATTAAATATATGGGAAATAAATCAGTAGAATAACAGTGACAGTGACATTTGATATACAATTTCCCTTCTTTTCGGTACGATTTTCCCTTGAACGGGAAAGCAAAAGAATATATGCGCGTAACAGCCAATGTCTTTAGTAATAGTTATGTTCTTCACATTATTTCATTAAAACGTCAACGTAATACATTTAACAAAACAAAAACTACACACACAAAACTATGCCAATATTACATTACAATATCTACTATAAATTACTTACAAATAATTCAAATAAAAGCCCAACCGCTCCCAATAAAATCTCGCCAAAAACTCGCGATTTTCCACTCAATTTTCCCTTAATGTGGCACTTCACAATGCTATTCGTATTCATGTAGCGTATTCGCTACGTTTGACTAAAAATTCGTGTGATATCCTAAATATTCCATCCACAAATACTTGAGAATATGTTCTGTTCACTTTCTGGACGGACCTAACTATGTATGTGTTGACGGTTTTTGAAGTTTACAACCACAACACAAAATCATTAGTCCAGTCCAAAAAAAAAGTGAGAATATATAGAAAAGAAGGTTGACTCTTAGCGGAATTGCCTACTTATGGTCCGATTCGTAGGGTTGTTGCGTTGGGTGCGAGATGTGAGAGCATATCGTTTAGTTATTCATTTGGTACATAATAATAAAAAACAATATATACGGATATGTTTTCATGTTTGTTAAATTTGGTTTCTTGTAGTTATGTTGAAGAACGATAACTCTGGATTCGAATAACTAAAATTATTTAGGCATCTAAGGACATTGCAATACCTACGTTTGTTTAAACGATTTATACAATTTCGTATTGTCCACGATGTGAAGATTGAATTAAGAACTGAACCGGTCGCATGTTACATCGCTTGCGATCCCGACTGGTGCTCCAATAATTAGTAATTACCCACATTCATCCAAAATATTGTCCTTGTGTGCGTGTCTTGGCGCGTGTGTATTAGCGCGCACTCATACATATCGTGTCCGGCGGCTTTTTAAGAAGACATCCTATTTCCTACTGTTATATTTATACTGTGACACAACTGAGCTGGCCATGTGCAGACCCTAAACGAATATATTTTGCATATTTGAATCCTTTGATGTGTGACCAAAAACCGATAAACAGTCGAATACGCGTTTTCGTGTATTTGGGTGTTAGTCTTGTTCGTGCAAATAAAACAAATATAGACAAATAAGTTGTCTTTCACATAGTCGTTTCTGAACAAGTACGACAAATACATGAACACAAATAGCCATGTGAGGTGCCATCTTTAGTTTAATAACTAAAGGTATTTTCAAATGAGAGAGAGAAGACAAAGGGATCTATGCCCAAATAGCCGATGTCTTCAGCAACAAATATACGTAAGATTTTTTATTTTCGTATTATTTCATTAAAATGTCGATGTAATGTTTCTTATGGTGTTTCTGGAGACAAATATAATGAGGTAGTCTTAATTAAAACTAAAAAATCTCGACATCATACTACTAAATAAGCTCTTATTTTAACAATATCTACATTGTTGTGTAATATGTGGATATTACACAACAATGTAGATACTTGGGATGTAAAACTACACCAAATTTTTATCTCAGTATTTACTAGAAACAATTTTTAGATAATTAAAATAAACACTCAACTGCTAGCCTCTTTTTCTTCTTCTTCTTTTAGTATTATTATGAAATCCCGCCAAAAATTATCTGACATTTGATATTTTTTGTTTCTGATAGTGTCTACCGTTCATTATAATTTTTTGGGACAATGAGCCAATGACGTCGATTAATAGTGCCTACAGACGATGAAATTTTTTGGGACAATCAGCCAACGACGCCGATAAATTGTAACATCTTTAACAAAGCTGGTCAACTTTATTATCATTATTGCCGACATTTTTCGGTTAGTCGGGAAACCCTTCCAATTAGAGCCGACAGCCAATACATTGTAACATCTGTAGTGACTGTTCGATATTTACTCGACATTATTAAGATTTTAATTCAGTACCGCCGATCTACTGCTATATATATATGAAATGATACGAATTACAGCAATTTATTAGCAAAGCTATGTAACTCTTTAAACCATGTCCTTCTCCTTTCTTAGATGTAAGAAAAAAATAAATATTTCCTTTATAAAGCCTTCGTGTCCAATGCGTACCTCTAGAATATATTTTAAACATATAAACATTTTAATTTTTCGCTAGGAAAATATTTGCATTTAAGTTCCAAAATTATTACGTTTTGTAAATATTATTTCCTCATAACATCTTTACGAAAGATATATTTTTTATTTTTTTATTTTTAGGGTCTTTCGGTATATAATATATAATAATAAAATATAATATACTCAGACATTATATATCGTCGGTTAAATATAATAGTGTCATTATTCAAAAACAACAAATTTTACAGTAAGAGCACTTAAAGTTTTTATCGTTCTTAAAATTCAAAGTAAATAAAAAGAATAGCATTAACAAATAAGTGTTATATATCATTATAAAGGTAATTACATGAGGGTTTAGATGGGGTATTTATTTTAAATAAATAATTTAGAAAGAAGCATTTCTAGCTATATGTGTCATTGTTCTACATGAATAAAATAATACTGTGGCGCAGATTTTCTAATAAATTAAGGAAAAAAAACGCTTTACTTAAGTCTTTTTCATTAATTGAGGTATTATAAGAAGAGTATGTACCTCTTCTTAACATTATAATATGAAAAAAAAAATTATTGCATCTCCAACTTAAAAGTAACTGCTACTTCGCATGTACAAATCAATGACAACGATGTTGAGATCAACGAGTCCAAACTTAAATCTATCTACCACTAACTTAAATCAAAAAAATTAGGTATAACAATCAGATATAATCTCTTTTTAAAAAAATCAACATCCGAAAATATTGTTTTTAAATACTTAGTAAAATATTTTAAAATCTATTACAGTAGGGCCTCGTTAATCCGGTGAGGCAAAAACAAGACCCTTTCCGGATTATCGAGGCGTCCGGATTATAGTATGCCATATTTAATGGTAATAAAACACATGTTTAACCTTAGTTTCTTTAATCAATTTTTAAATTAAAGCATAAAGACAAAAATGTACATGTTCAAAATTACAACCATGTAAGAAAAACAGTAAGTTAAAATAAAACATTAGTTAATTCTTCTTGAAAAAGTCTGTAATACTCTTCTGCTTATAGTAATTTTCGCACTTCATTTCAAAAGCCCGGTCTCTGAGTCGACGGAGAAACATAATTTCATGGCTATCAAATTCGTTATCTTCAGCCCATTTTAAAGCAGTGTTTAAAGCTCCTACTGCCTCTGAATTATCAACTTTTTTGGAGGCGAGAACTTCAACGCTATTGTCTTCATCTTGCTCATCCTCCTCACACATTGCCGCTCGCACAATTTCCTCATCAGTTAACACTTCATATATTTGTAACTCGCTTTCGGCACCACCAGCAGCCCATTCTTGAGCTTCTGCCTCACTTATTTGAGGATCATTGGGTCCCCTCAACCTATTAAAAAGCTGGGTTAAAGGAACATCATCCTCTGGTTCGCCATTATCAGTGAGAGTCCAGGGTGCAAATTCTTCCATGATTTGTTAATTAGCGATGCCTTAACATTGGCCCAGCAATTAGCCAAAAGAAAAACTGTGTCCTTTAAAGTTATCGATTTTAATGAGTCCATGAGGTTCATAGAACATAATGCAAGACAGTTAACCAAAAGTGATTTGCGGTAATTTAACTTCACATTTTGTATAACATTCTGATCCATTGGTTGTATACACGCCGTGGTGTTAGGTGGCAGGAACATTGCAAAAATGTTGCCGTCTTCAAGTTCATCTGCTGATGAATGCCCAGGACAATTATCCAACAATAACATTGCCTGAGGAGGCAAATTAACAGACAAAAGACTGACGACGCCCGCACGTACACCCGCCCGCCTCCCCCGCGAAGCCCATTGCCCGGCCGGATTACAGCGATCACCGAACAAGCGGGAGTCCGGATTACCGAGGCCCTACTGTATTTATAAATTCACATAAAAGTTTTTGTAAAATCTGGGAATTACATTTTTATTTATAAGTGTGAGATACCATCTTTCTTGTTATTAGACACAGGCAATTTTGTTGTGTAAAGTGGTTGTAATTCAAAATATAAGTTTTTTTTCTTGGTTGTTCGACTTTTGACGATTACAGTTTTAAAACTAACTTCTTTATACGAACACTTGTAGAAAAATCTATCATTAAACTTTTTTTCTACTCTGACAACTTTTATATCTGCCATCTTTACTTTATCTCTATTCTCATTAATCCTATAATTTGTTCCAATGTCATCTGCAATTTTTTTTTATATCATAAAAGCTTTCGTAATTTCATTCATGAACTCTGTATGGATTTCCTTTTTTTTTTGGCGGTTCTGATCAATGTTATATATTGCTCCGGGACGTAAATAGGTGCTGATTTCAGTGATCGCTAAATATTACGCTCAATGGTAGCATGCGCTGAATCTCCCTCATTTAGTGAATGGCCTTTTATTAGGAATTTGGCATATCTGGTAATAAATTTCAAATTTTCTAAATTAGTTACAGCATAGATATACATCGCAATCATGTACTTGTTTTTCTGCTGACCACAACACTTGTCGCTGTAAAATATTACATCAAATGCGTCTTTGCTTTTTTCTTCTAAACTTTGTAAATACTGTAAAACACAGGATCATATTTCAGATACTCCCCTTGATCCTTCTCCTTCGTGCCAGACGTAGCAGTTTACGTCTTTGCATCCAAGTTCGTAAATAGTGAAGTTAAGAACGTAAAGTTTTGAAATATAATAAAAATTTGAGACGTCACCTCTCGGACATGGCATTACGGCTTGCAAATCATAGACAGCACATACATTTTTCGCTAGCATTCTCTTTATCCAGCTCTTTTTCCTTTCTCACTAAATCTTTTTCTTCAAGATGAGTATCGTATATGGTTTTTAACGGCTCTTTATCTTCTGCATTATTATAAACTGCGCAGTCTTCACATTGATCCTTTTTTAGAGACCAAAAGGATATATTGTATTCTTTGGTAAATATATTGTAATATATTTGATAATCGGCGTGAGGAATGTTTTGCGACTCACATTTTGAAACATAGTCCCTATGTAATTGTGCAATAGAGAGCCCTCCTTCGATATATACCCTGCTCGAACTAGGTCGGCAATAGTGGCTTTCAATTCTTGGTATAGAATTGATGTGTTCTTTGATCCCATCAGTTATTGCAGAGTCAAGCTTATTGTGATTTTTATGTTTTCCTCTTTTTTCTGTTTGTAAAAAACCTCAAATTCTAGAGTTTTGCATTGCTATTGCTGTTCGAATTGGTCTGTCCGATATACCAAGAGTATTTTAAAAAAAAGTCTTACACACCCTAATGTTTTCTCTTTGTACTTCAAAATGATTATAATCTTTTCTTGTAGTTCCATCGCGAATGTATCGGTACTTAGGTTTTATTGCACTTATATGCTTATTGATAAACTGACGTTATTTTTCTAAATCTTCCATTTTCCAGTAATTCATAAATATAAGTTGACGCGTTTCCTGATTAATCTTGCTATAACATTTTAGTTTACATTTTTCTGTGCATGTTGGTTTTATTTGTCTTTCTTTCATTTGTTTTTGAGATTTAGATGTCGATATATATGCTTTTCCAGAATTTCTTAATAATTTTGCTTTATTTTTTCTCCATTCTTCTGGTACTGTTTTTCTTTTT
This sequence comes from Zeuzera pyrina, assembly GCA_907165235.1. Classification (NCBI taxonomy): domain Eukaryota; kingdom Metazoa; phylum Arthropoda; class Insecta; order Lepidoptera; family Cossidae; genus Zeuzera; species Zeuzera pyrina. The sequence continues at coordinate 9,755,955 of OU015617.1, forward strand.
CTCCCTGTCTTTATTTTTTTTCTTTCATCTTCAACCGTATTGACTTGGCTTTCATTTGTCGTAGTAGTTTCATCATCGGAAGACGTTGATGAGATTACAAGATCTTCACGTAATAAAAAATCGGGGTCATTATCTACGTCGTCGGACGAAAAGTCATTTTGAGAATCAGGTATAGAGTTAGAGGAAATATCGTTCTCGACCTCAGAGGCAATATCCGATTCCAATATTATTACATTGCATAAAGTCTTCGAAGGGGTAGAAAGTAGAACGTTAGTACTTTCTTTTGATTCTGAACCACTTTCGACAGATGCTGTAATAATTTTACTCAACTCAGGTTGATTGTTGGATATGCATAGAACATTTTGTGAATATGAAAAACATTTATTGATAATATTGCTAATAGGAATCGGCACAGTAAAATTGCTATTTATATTAATCAAAGGAGTACGTGGGGTTATTAAATTATTGTGCGCTGGCTCGACGTCAATAGTCTCGTTTGCTAGATCATTACACTCTGCAGCTAAGGTATGGGTTTGAGCAAGAAGCTCTGGTTTCGAATTACCCGATTTCACGAATTCAGTTACATCCGATATTTCACTTGGGACATGTGATTCATTGCTTGACGTTAACGAAACCAAATTAGAAGTTACTGTATTCTCTTCATCAAGTTTCTTATATATAACCAATTTTAAAATTTTTTCACCACGCTTCGTTCTAAAAATAAATAAATAACTTTGATATCAATATTTTCGTTTGTAATGGAATTACGTTGGCCGCAACCGAATTCCTCAAAAAAAACCCGTTTAATTGACTTAAAAATTATATTATAATAAATTGTTACAAATTACTTTACAAGCTAAAATAGGTTGGGCGACGTTCGATGATTCTAACGAAGTGACTCGTCCCACCTGTAGTTCATGTGAGCTCGATGTTCTCATCGCCCTGTAGCGCCGATTCAGCATATCGCTGACCGTGGGAATGTTCTTGCGCAATGGGGTATAAGGTCCATAACAATGGTTACTTGGAAATAATATTTTATTCAAACTATCTTCAAAATATTTGTGTAGTTGTGATATGTGTAGTTAACAATAAATGCTGTAAAAGTGTAAATGAATCAATTATTTACAAAAAAATGACTTTATTAAAAGAAAAACGTTGGTAACATTGACTACTTTAAACATCAACAGTCACAATTAAAAACATATCATTATTCTGTTGAACTCAGTGCTGTTAAATGTACAAAAATATATAGAAAAACGTCATATGTACAAATATGTCACTTCTCGATAACTTATTTTCACAATAAGCAGTCACAATTATTAAAAAAGTCATTTTTCTGTAAAATACTCGGATGTCGATAAATTTAAAATTTGAAGAATAAATGACATTTTACGAAAATAACATTTTTCTTTAAATATTTCTTACCTTTTGTGATTGTATTCTGTAAATAATTTGAATTATGTCACTTTTCTCAAAAAATGCACATGCGCTCACTTTGGTAGACGGATTCCAAATGAGAGGGTGACGTTGTTCCACAAACAAAATGGCGGATAACTAAAGAGTTTAAAAATGACACTCCCGACATCTAGCGAGTTTACGTGTAATTTCATAGTGTCTTTTATCCATATAATATATAGTTGATAGTATAGTCGATTTAATCAATAATCTCATTTTCTAAAAATTTTGAAAAATGACATTTTTCTATTTAACCGACGTTAAATGAAATATAACATCTTAAAAGCTAATACGCTCATGGATATGCCAATTTTTGAGTTTTAGAAGGGTTTGGAGGCAGCGTGACATTGCTAGAAAGGAGAAAAGACGTTCGTCGTTAAAGTGACTTTATGAATAGGCAATTACATGTCACAATAAGTTGTTGCCGACGTTTTTAGGACTTTTGACTTTAGGACAACCAAGGGTCAACCATTAATAACCATTGACGCACTACACAAACGGACTGAGTACTTGTGGCTAAAATGCAAACGAGCAAGATGTTCGCCACAGAGGCTTTTTGTCATTTTCTGATTAGGTGACATAACACTCCACATTTAAATTTACTGCGCTGGACAACTTTGAAATATCAAACATTTTCATTTAAAACAGGGAACAACATTGTATATGGTACGATCTCTTTAACTTCTTGGTTATAGTTAAAAGTCTGTGGTTATAGTCATAAACATAGTATACTAGCGTAACTAATTTTAGGGTTATAAGATTCGTTCTTTCTCTTTCATTTTCTTTTTTTATGTCTTTCGTCGATGTTGTGTCTTTTCATGCTTTAATGCATTTAAGTAAATGACTGATCTACATAAGTAAATTACGGATTATAGAAATATAGCTTGTGTTTTGTGACATTTTAGCAAGTAACTAACTGTACCTACCCGCGACTTCATCCGCGTGAAAAATTTTCCGTGACTTTCCCGAATTATGTTCGGTTACATGTACCTGTATACATGTACATATATGTACAAAGATTGCTTTTGAGAAAAGCTTATGTCTAGCCTACGCCTGTCTTCAGGCACCTACTATCTTTGTACCATCACAATTGGTTGAGCAGTTTAAGACTTGCTATTCGAAGTTTTATCCCATTTTTCACCTCCTTAGGGCTAGGTTATTGACGAAAAAGTAGCTTATGTCCGTTCCCTGATGTCAAATTATCTCCATGCCAAATTTCATGTACTTGTTCGGCATTTAAGCATTTCCCATACAAAATTTCTTCATATTTGATATAAAAGTAGCCTATGTCCGTCCCCTTTTCAAACTATCTCCATGCCAAATTACATCAATGTCGGTCAGGCGGTTTCACTAAAATTTAAGAAAATCAGAAGTCTCAGAAAACGTCAAATTTATTTTTAATGGTTAACATAAGGTTAATTGGTATATTATGTGGCCCATATTTGCGCAATCACATATTTTTACTTCATACCAATTTTCATCAAGATCGCTCAAGCCGATCTTGCGTTATAAAAGGACATACAAACAAACGGACAGACAGAAGAAATTTTAAAAATGGCTGAAGACACTGAGTCAAACTCAAACGAATATTTATCGCAAGATTTGCCAAAAAAATTATATTTACACACAGAGCCTACAGATTTATATAATAGTATAGAAACGTTTCTGATATTCTCATGAAAAAAGTATAATTTTACCGACGTAAAATTTCTGTCTTGTTATTATTCCTAACACTTTCTAGTAAAGTAATAGGAGGCTTTACTAGAGACAAAAAGGACTTCTTGGGAAAACGAGAAAACTTCAGGTGTAATATTTATTCAAACTCTCCAATTCTTAACACTTGCACAGAACTTCGACAAACAATACACTATCAATTTTATATCTGAAAACTCTCAAAATGCAATAATAAGAAAATCTGAATAAATTGCCAACTTCACTTCTTCCGTTCCCGCCAAAAAGTCGTAAATGCAACAAATGATTACTCTCGAATCTCGATTGGACTTATTTGTGCGTTTTGGACGAGATCTTTAATTGAAACTTTTTTTTTAATTTATTCTTGACCATGGAAAATGTAATCCAATTGATTAATGAACAAGTGTTGCAAGTATATATAAAAATTACATTAATTAAGATTATTAAATATTTACCAATGCCAAAATTGTATCTAAATAGATACATATTTTTTAAAATTTCTGTGTTACATTGCTCTAACATATCCAACTATTATTTTATATAAATTTAATATACTTAATTTATACATATAACTTTTTACATAGGTATTACTGAGTAAACAGTAAATATGCAGTAAACACCTGTACGATTCGATCTAACAGCAAATACAGTCCTCCTTGACGACAAACAAATTATCAAGATTTAAGATAATTATTGTTTCATAATGAAATTATCGGAAAATATAAACTTTAATACTTATTTGACTTATAAAAATCACGATCGCTTAGAATCTTGTCGAAAAATTAAATCCGAAAATTTTGATTGGAGTGCCAATGACCCAAAAACCCTTACATATATTTGTATTAAAAAGTTAAGTGAAAATTGGTTGGGTAAGTATTTTAGTAACAGATAAATGATAATTTATTGTAAGACATCATTAGTTTAATTTATTATAAATTAAAGGATATCCAAAATTAGAAGAATTAATCGAAAAAGATCAGGATTTCTTTTTACAAATTTTGAGCACTAATATTCCTCTCCAAATTCTCGTGGATAATATCAGAAGTGATATATTTTGGAAACGATGCTATAGTTCAAAATGGAATGATAAAGCTTTAATTCCAAAAGATAAAAAGTGGATTAACATCTTTATGGAGCGTCACTATGCCACTATATTGGAAAATTTAAATCCACGACTATACGACCCCGAAAAGGTAATTATTATAGACGTTTACTTTAATAATTTAATTAACATTAATATTTTTTAAAATTAAGAGAAAGCGACATCATGAATATTTTTGTGCCATATGCGGTTTAAGTCAAAATTAGTTCATAGCCATATCAAAATTACAATAGATCTCGAGAATTTCGCATTTTGCAAGCGGCGTTTCAAATTGGTACTGTAAATTAGCTGTCATTTGCTTCGTAAAGCCTATAAACACTGACATGTATAAACTATCACTGGCTAATTTATACATGTCAGTGTTCAGCACCCTTTTGTTGGCGCTTTCACATCACATAAATGGCATTTTAGATAACGATATACTAACTGACCCGACACGCGTTGTCTTATCAAAAAAATAAATGTATTTGTGATCGTAAAAATCCCATAAAAAAGTACTCACAAATTTTTTCGAGTTTTCAAATTTCGGACAACTTTTCCAATCTTTTTTTCCCTAAAAACCTTTTTCAAACCCTATTCGAATTATTACAAACTTTAAAAAAAAAAAAATAAATTGGTCCACCCCACAAATCTACTCTCGGACCAAGAAACATAATTATGTGAACATAATGGATGGGGCAATAATAAGTTGCCGCTCTTATCACCGTGTGTTAACGAATTTTCGTGTCTCTCTTTCTATCTTATTGAGCGTAACCATGAATAAAACAGCTATAGTAACTATAGCAACCTCGCACTGTTCGTGTCAGCGTGTCAGATCATAACCGACTTGATGTACGATTACTGAAATAATTATTTGAAAATTGTTGAAGAAAGTGTTTTGGCTATTCGTATTCAGGAAAATAAAAATACGTCATGTTCAGCTGTTTATTGTTGTACTGTGACCCTTCCCTAATCACGCGCATTAGTAAAAGTAGGTCAAAAAAGAGACGCGCTCTTAGAGCAAAACATGAAGTTGGTATACCTAGCGAGAGCAAAAACTCCATCCATTTTGTTCTTGCTCCGAGGATCTACCAGTCTGTCTAGTCTGTAATTTACCACTTTCTCAAGTAATGCGCTTACCAACAAACAGCAATCTTTATTTCTATATAATGCTTAGTTAGCTGTTACGGATACAGCGTGAAGATATTATGTATGTATGTATGTTTCAATTTAATATATAAAAATCAATATTCATTTGTTCGTATTTTATAGGCTGCCATACCGTCCATCTGATTGCGGTGAAATTTGTTATGGAAATAGTTTGAATCCTGAGGAAGGACATAGGCTATTTTAACAATAAAAATGTTATCAGTTAGTTACAAATACAAATCAATAACAATTACCAACTTTTTCAAAAATGTACTTTTATAGCAAAAAACAACACCTATTGAACTTAAATTATATTAAGTAGGTAGCCCTAATTATTACGTTACGTCGATGAATAATAATTATACTTAAATTCAATTCTCGTTTATTTATTAATCGGATAATCTGCGCACCTCTCCAAAGACGCTTTTAAAGTTTCACGTATTTTTCTCTCAAAATTGTGATTCGCATTTGACATTTTGGCGCCCCTTGCCACCTGGCGCCTAGAGTGACTGCTCTTTTCGCTCTTCTCGATGACTGCCGCTGCCTACATGATCATGTTTCAGTCTTAACATTGATACCAACGTTAATTTTGATCTCGATAAAAAATCTAGTCCTTCAGAATAGTAGATACCGAAATTACATCTAAAATACATCCAGCAGTATTAGCAGGTAATAAGTAGCGCTTGGCATTCTTTTTCAATTTACTTTAAAAAAAGCAAAAATGTTATTGGTCTAAAAAATTGTTTCGAAATGTAGACGAAGATGCACTGTGCTAAATTGAGATACATTTTAAGATACCGCGTTGCTGTCTGTGATGAGCTGATGAGCCTGTGACGAGAAACCGATGTACCACTGTTTCAACTGGACGTTCCAGTTGCAAAGTATCTGATATGGCCATGGAATAGTAGGCCCATGTATATAGCGGTTTCAATTTAACATCATTAGCTTGAGACAACTGCACGATATCTTAAAGTCGTGTATGTCAATTAAGCACAGTCTATCTTTTTCTAGTTAGAAACCATTTTTTAGACCAATAACTTTTTTTTTAAAACAATCTTAAAAAGTAATAGTATTTCAGATGTATTACATAGGTATCCCAGACTCCGAAAGGTTACACTTTGTATCGAGGTAAAATCGACGTACACCTTCGAAATCTCCGAGACTAATTTCAAATACCGCGTCTGATGGAAATCTCTGTGTAAGAGGGTCGCTTGACACATTGATATAAATATATGCATATACTATATAATTACAAGAATAACTCCACGTGTTGCGATACAGATCTCTGCTCGAATGGGGCCCTATATTTATTGCCGTATAGTGATAGACAGAGAAAATGTGTAGAAAAATGAAAGATAAAAAGAATAAGCAGAAAGAGAAGTACCTAAGTGAGAAAAAAACGAATAATGAAACTTAGTACTAGTCTTAACAAAAAAAGAGTCGCATGTATTTGCCCGCTTATTTAAATGATATTTAGTGATCATAGCTATCCTGGTCCCGGCCGCAATTGTAAGTAGCATCGTTTGGTGATACTTTAATCACGAAATTAAAAGTAATGACTAACATTTACATGTTTGTTCGTAACTAGATAATATGAAAAATAAAGTCAAAGCAACTATAAGATAAATTCCGTAAAAAAATAGCTTGTTAAAAATAACCTGTTTGTAATATGTTTGGAAGGTTGATGCAAAATCTTGAGGGGGTATAGAATACCCCATTAAGCACATAATATCCAACCTCTAGTCTAAAATCTAAGGATTTTAAGTCTGCTCGATCCTGTTCGATCACTTGATTTGATGACCAATGGAATTTTATATCTGGGGTCGAGTCAAAGAACTGGTTTACACTCATTAAATAATCTCTAAAAGTTACTACCACGCGAGTGCGAAACGAAGTCCGAAAGTGCATTATGAACCAAGTTTGTGTAAAAAAAACATTTTTACATTTTAAGTCACGTTTTTTTAATAAAAGCTTGTTTTTAAACATTTTTCTTGCTTTTAATTTACTTTTTAGTCTTAAATCTTTGGAATTTATTTATTGGTTTGTTGGAGTACCTACTTTATATACGTACTGTTCTGCTTGTTCATAATAATCTCAGCTTAGCATCAAGTCATGGTGAAAATCATGTTTAGCTATCAAAATTAAATCTACATGCAAATTTTTGTATCTCTACTACTAATCGCCGAAGAGTACCATCATGAGGAGACAATTCTGGCTGTGAATCAGTTCTTTGATTTTGAAGTTTTTCTTCTACTAGAAAGGTTGCAGACCGATGCTTTCGATGCCAATCCCGCCGAACCATAACGGCAGAAAGCCGTGTTTTGCTTTGCAAAGTATCATATCTATGATACTAATCGTTGAAGAGTTCCCTCATGAGGAGATAAATCTGGCTACAGCATCAGTTCATGATAAAGATCATGTTTAGCTATCAAGAATAAACATAAATGCTAAGTATTGTGTCAGTACTAATAACCGTGGAGGAGCGCTCTCATGAGATGGCAATCCTCAAAGTCAAAGTCAAATCAGTTTATTCAAGTAAACCCAATACAAGGTATTTTTAAACGTCAAATCTTCTTTACTTCCTGGCCTGGCCTAGCCGCAGTATTAGGTTATTTATATTATTTTAGTGTGTTGTCGTTAGAGCTGAACAAGCATGTAATAGATTTTGATATTTTAAACAAATGGTTATTTTTTTCTAAGATTATTATTATTAACATTTTCTTATTTTTATTACCTTATTATAATTCTAATACGCTATTATAAAGAAATTATGTCAAAAACTTGATTTATTAGTAATTTTAAAGTAAAAGATATCTGATTTGACTAACTGCCATGATATAAATACTTTGTGGGGTAGTAGCTGATTCAGTCTTCGGTGAGCAGCTGTACTGGACAAAGTTAAGTAATTTGTTGTTTCTATATTTAATTTCAATTGTTGCTGTCTAAGGTTATAATATATTGTTATTATGTGCTAAGTAATGTAATATGTTATTATGTAATTGTGTAATAATGCAATTTTACTGATCCATTTTGTTCTTAGCTTTTAGTAACTAATATCACATTTTTGTAGTTGTTAAAAACCTGATTATTATTATAGAATGATATTACAGTTTTCTTTCGTCTTATTTATACTTACCCTCTTTAAACAATTTGTCGACAGACATTAAAATAGTTCATAATCAAACACGGTCAAATAAATAATTCAATAACAGTAATTCAAAGCTTCTTCTCACTGCTATATCTAATAGAATCTATTATCAGAAGTGGGATTGTGTCCAGTGTTCTAATATGTTATATTATGATGAATTCCAGATGGATCTCCCCGCCTTACAAGAATTACTTATGGCGATTAAAGATGCTGTTTCCGGAACTCTGCGAAAAGATGACGACGTTGCTTTGCCAATTTTCGACCCAAGCGCAAGTGACCTGGGCGCTGACTCCTGGTGCAGCAACATAGAAACACTCGCAAAGGAATTCGGCTGGAGTAGCATCGCAACTGTTGCTAAAGCAGGTAGGGCCCTTAAAGGGTCTGCTCTACTATGGTTTGAGACTTGGGATCCCGTAGAGGGTCGTTCATGGGATAATCTACGAACAGAATTAACGGCCTTGTATCCCGAGAAAAAGAATCTCGCAGAAAAACTACAAAAAGCAGTATTGTATACTTCCGAAACTGCAGATTCCTATTGTGAATACGCTAGAGAAAAAATTAGACTATTACGTAATACTAAGATAGCTTTTTCTGAATTACAGTTAGTTGAATTAGTGTGTGGTAATATATCCGACGTTAATGTAAGAATGGCATCGTTCAACAGCAGTGTTAAGACTACCTCCGAGCTTATTGCCTTATTCACTTCGTATGCGAAAATTAAAAAACGGCCTTTAGAGCAAAACGGTGGGGGTTCCATGAATCCTTCTAGTTCTAACCTTTCTAAGCGTCCTAAAATAGATAACCGATCGAATGATATGAAATGCTATTCATGTGGAAAATTGGGGCATACTAAGACGCAATGCTTTAAAAAGGACATCCGGACGAACGTTCAAACAAATAACTTGCAATTGCGAGAACAAAGACCGGGTGATTTTGTAAAAAAATTCTGTACATATTGCAAAAAGCCCGGACATTTTGATTCTATTTGTAGATACAAACCTAAAAATGTTGATGACACTACTACGATTGAAAAAGAAGTAAATTTTTTAGAAAATCCGATTTTAAATTAACGACGGTATCTATTTACGATGTTACAATAAATTCACTTATCGACACTGGGGCTAATTGCAGTATAATCAAAGAATCTGTAGCAAAGCTTTTTAGTAGCCATTTCAGCCCGTGTTATTTGCTTATTCGTGGAATAGGTGAAGGTAGCTTACAAGTATTTGCAAAAATTTCAGCTCCAGTAAAATTTGAGGGTTTGTGACTGTATTTTAGATTCATTTTTGGAACTTTCGGCGGCGGTAACACATTTAAATTACGAGTTACAGGATAAGATTAAAGCTATTTTTGAAAAATATACCTCTGTTTTAAAAGCCATTGGTCACGTAAAGACTGGCGAACTTAAAATAAAATTAAAAAAGGATGATGTTATTTATTATAGACCATACCGGTTGGCCCCAATAGAGAGGGAAAAGGTAAAAGAAATAGTACAAGGTTTATTAGACAGAAAGATAATTAAAGAAAGTAATTCACAATTTGCTAGCCCTATGATCCTAGTTAAAAAAAGCGATGGAAGTGATAGATTGTGCATAGATTATAGAGCGTTAAATAGACTAATAGAAAAAGACCGATACCCTCTCCCACTCATTGAGGATCAAATCGATAAATTAGGACATTCTCAATTTTATATATCAATTGATATGAAAAATGGCTTTTATCAAATATCTGTCTCGAATAATTCTACCAAATACACTGCATTTGTAACACCTGACGGACACTACGAATTTCTCAAAATGCCTTTTGGTATTTGCAATGGCCCGTCTGTGTTCCAGAGAGCTATTTCTAAGGCAGTACGACATTTGAACTTTTTATTAGTATACATAGATGACATTTTAATTCCGTTTAATACTATTGAACAGGGACTTGATTATTTGGAACAAACAATTTCTGCACTGCATTCCTCTGGTTTCACAGTTAACCTTAAGAAATGTAAATTTTTCGTAGATAACATAGAGTACCTGGGTAGACACATATCTCGTGATGGAGTTAGACCTAGTAAATCTAAAGTTAGTGCTCTAGCTAATTCCCCTGTGCCCAGGAACATAAAACAAGTTCGACAATTTATGGGTCTATCCAGTTATTTCCGCAAATTTATACCCGACTTCGCTTCACGAACCGCTTGTGTCACTAAGTTGACCAAAAGCAATCAAAAATGGGAGTGGGGCCCCGAACAAGATGCAGCTCGAAAATACGTAATTGATCACCTCGTTTCCAAACCTTTATTGACTATATTTGATCCTAAGCTTCCAACGGAGCTACACACAGATGCTAGTTCCATAGGCTACGGAGCAATACTGTTACAAAAACTGGATAAAGTAAACAGAGTTGTAGCTTATTATAGCAAACGGACAAGTCCAGCAGAGTCTAGGTATTGCTCTTATGACTTGGAAACACTGGCTATTTATAATGCTCTTAAACACTTTCGCGTTTACCTTCTTGGTATTGAATTTACCGTCATTACAGATTGTAATGCGGTAAAAGCAACAATGACAAAGAAAGACTTGTCACCTAGGGTAGCCCGTTGGTGGACTTTTATGCAAGATTTTAGATTTAATATTCAGTACAAAAAGGGTAAGTTCATTAGTCATGTTGATTTTCTTAGCCGCAACCCCGTTGAATCCCCTCATGCGAAACGCAAAAGTTTTTTGCCTGAAGTTCATTTAATTGAGGTCCCTGATGACAATATTAGTTCACAGTCGTGGTTAAAAATTGCTCAGCAGAATGACTCTGAGACCCAGACACTAATGTCACAGATACAGGCAGGAGATTTAGATTCTAATCAATACTTAATAAAAAATGATTTATTACATTATAAAATTAATCTTGATACTGAACCAAAATTGTTTGTACCAAAAGGATATAGATTAAGTATATTGAAGCTGTTTCACGATGAAAACTGTCATGTGGGGTTTGATAAAGTTTTACACAAGATTCGACAGTATTTTTGGTTTCCCGGGATGGCAGCTTTTGTTAAAAAATATATTTTTCATTGTTTAGTGTGCACAGAGAAAAAGGTTTGCTCTGGCCCTAAACAAGGACTACTACACCCAATTGAGAAAACTGCTATACCGTTCCATACAATACATTTAGATTGCACTGGGCCTTTCTTGACAACCACTGAAGGCTTCAGACATGTCTTATTAATAGTTGATGGTTTCACTAAGTTTTGTTTACTGAAGCCACTTAAAACTTTAAATTCTAGAGAGTTAATACCTGTAATAAGGGAAACTATTACATTATTTGGTACACCATCATTGGTTGTTACCGATCGTGGGACAAATTTTAGTTCTAATCAAATTCAAGCATTTTTTAGAGAATTACATGTCGAACACCATATGATAGCCACTGGTACGCCTAGAAGCAATGGGCAGGTCGAACGTTATGTAGGCACTGTAATCAATATGCTAAGTACTATGTGTAATGGAATGTCAGAGTGGCCGAACGGACTATGGAAGGTACAGCAATCTATAAATACAACTGTACAAAAATCCACCGGATTTTCTCCTTTACGTTTGTTGATCGGAGTAGAAGCAAATATACCGGTGGTGCAAGCTCGTTTAAACGACGTTCTTGAAAATGATAGCTTAGAACCTAATATCGATGTGCAAGCTGATCGTGAACTTGCCAGACAACGGTTACAACAAGTGGCGGAGAAATTTAAACAACGTTTTGATTCTGTAAGACGAAACAACAAAAATTATAGCATAGGTGATTTAGTTTTTGTTAATCAAAATCATAGACGTAATGACAAATTAAAACCAAAATTTAAGGGTCCCTATGAAATCTTTTCAATTCTATCAAATGATCGTTATGCTCTAAAAGGTCTTGGCAACTTAAGAAATGTTATTGTTGCCAAAGAAAAATTACGCTTTTGGCCTGGCGAATGGACAGATGAAAATGTGGCTGTTGAAAATGCCATGTGATTATAAAATATTGTTAATGATAATGGTAATTTGGTATTGTATTTGATTAATGATAATTGTAATTTGGTAGCCGCTGATTAGCTGTAACTTGGTGCTGATTAGTCTCATCGTCAGCGGGTGAAAGGAATCAGCATGCCTAGGTTACAGGCTCGGTTATAACTTAATTTTCCGCTGGTCGGCCTCTTACTTGGTGCCAGTTGGTCTCACCGGCAGCGGGTGAATGTGACTGGGATGTCTATGTAATTGGCAAGTGATCGCTGGTCGATTATCTACTCGTTTGGTGTTGGTCTATCTCAACAGCAGCGGTTGAAAGGGACCTTCATGTCTATGCAAGTAGCTTTGTACAGTTGATACGAATGAAAAAAAAAGTGAGAAATTTATAAGAGCCATTAATGCTCTGGTTTATGCAATAAATCAATAGTTTATTAGTGTAAAACTGCGAAATAAAGCAATGAAATAAAATAGGAAATTAATTGTAAGTTGTAAGTAATTAAGTTTGTAAATATTAACATATGTATGTACTTTTTGTTAATGTAAATAAAAATCTTTACTAATTGTAAGGTTTAGTTTACTAGTCTTAAGTAATAATATACGTGTATAATATTCAGTAGTAGTACTTCGAGGACGAAGTACTGTCAGTCTGGCCGTAATAGATTTTGATATTTTAAACAAATGGTTATTTTTTTCTAAGATTATTATTATTAACATTTTCTTATTTTTATTACCTTATTATAATTCTAATACGCTATTATAAAGAAATTATGTCAAAAACTTGATTTATTAGTAATTTTAAAGTAAAAGATATCTGATTTGACTAACTGCCATGATATAAATACTTTGTGGGGTAGTAGCTGATTCAGTCTTCGGTGAGCAGCTGTACTGGACAAAGTTAAGTAATTTGTTGTTTCTATATTTAATTTCAATTGTTGCTGTCTAAGGTTATAATATATTGTTATTATGTGCTAAGTAATGTAATATGTTATTATGTAATTGTGTAATAATGCAATTTTACTGATCCATTTTGTTCTTAGCTTTTAGTAACTAATATCACATTTTTGTAGTTGTTAAAAACCTGATTATTATTATAGAATGATATTACAGTTTTCTTTCGTCTTATTTATACTTACCCTCTTTAAACAATTTGTCGACAGACATTAAAATAGTCCATAATCAAACACGGTCAAATAAATAATTCAATAATAGTAATTCAAAGCTTCTTCTCACTGCTATATCTAATAGAATCTATTACATGCAAAATCTCAAAGTCGTAAGTTTAGACGAAGTGGTTGTAATTTGACTAGCAAAATTTGAACTAGACCTACATTCTGACCTTTGTCATCAGGTTGTCTAAAGATCTTTGTCATCATGATCTGCAATGAAAAGTACTCATCATAACAAAACATACTAGCGCAAATTCGATTGCCTTGTCATGTACCATCAGGGAGTTCCAGTTCCTATAACCCGGCTCCATCATCAGATAATAAGTTTTAGTTACTAATTATTATCCGTTTGCATGTTATTATGATCATGTTAGTGCTATATTTTGGTAATCTTTCCAAAAATCATACCTACTTACCATGATAACTGGAAATCCTTAGACTAGAACTTTAGACTAAGGTAAACTAGCTAAGGTAAACCAGCTAAGGTAAACTAGTGTCCAATGAGGTATTCTATCACCGCGACCTTCCAAACCTTCCAAACACAGACCGACCAACCTTCCAAACGTTCTGTATATAGTTTCGGGCTCAAGTGGGTGTTTGCCTTCTTCGAATGTTTATTTTCTCTGTAAGAGACGTGAAAGAGATACCTAGCATTTTTCTTTTGTTGTCATTAATTAGGCGTTACATGTGCACAGGACCATACGGAACGTACAACGTTATACGTAAATAATGATGTGGATGGTTATCGAGTGAGACAGTCTCTTTAAACTTTTATGACTTTGAGTATATTTAAGTGCTAGACTGCGGCAGGGAACAGACGCATAAGATGTGTGATGCGTAGAAAGTGATATTTGGTACTGACAAGGTACCTACTGATAGAAGTGGACAACACAGTACAAGAGCAACAAAAGAACATGTTATTTATAATGTTATGTACATAACTCATTGTGTATTCATTGCCTACACATTTGCTTACAATATTACATACTCGTACATGTCATCACCCTGTATCCCTAACGGGGTAGTCAGAGGACGGAGCGCTGAGCTTCACGGTCCTTACATACTTCTTTCGCTTCCTCTAATCTTATCATTCTCCTCACACATTTTTGCCTAGATATGTGAGTGCTTTTCATATATCCGTCAGCTAACACTCTGGCTACTTGATCTTCATAAGTCAGCCTTGGTCTTTCTTGGCTTCTTTTTCTTTTCTTGGCACTCGCTTTCGCTCTGTAGATTTCTTCGTTAGTCTTTAATCACCCATTTTTTCTATGTGACCGAACCATCTAAGCATTCCTTTTATTTTTACAATACCTATAAACGCAGTCGTGCAACCCTGTCATACCGTGTATCTCTTCATTGGTTATTCTGTCAGCAAAGGCGACACCGCAATATTTCTAAGAGATCGCATTTCTCCTGCATTTACCATACTTTCAGTCGATTTCAGGCATATCCAGGCCTCGCTACTATACAATAAAGTTGGCACCAGCACCGCATTGTGGATGATCATTTTAGCTGTGTTATAAATTCACACTGCCTACTAATGCGTACAGAGCACCGTTCACTTTATTTCCAGCTGCTACCCATCTCTCCACATTGAACTTACATCTTCTATCACTCCATAAGGCACTTCCTATACGAGTATACACAATTTCAATTACTTGTTCTAGACATTTTCCATGTACCCAAATTTCACATATCATCTATACCGCTTCCTTTTCAAACACCAGAACCTTAGTTTTGTTCACATTCATATTGTGCAACTCTACTTCTGATGGTGCTATAAGCACAGCATCGTCAGCATACAATAGGCAGTTTACCACTGACCATCACATATCATACCATTCATACTACTTTTCAATGTCTGGGGGCAACTGTCCAAATACAGCACGAATAGTCAGGCAGACATCATACAGCCCTGTATGACGCCAGAACAGACTTCGAACCAGGGCAACATGTCATCATCTATCCTTACACGAGCTCTGTGGTCTCGATATAATGATCTCACAGCCTGGAGTACAGGGCCCTCCACGCCATATACAGGTAGAAGACTCCACAATTTCTTTCGCACTACTCTATCGAATGCTTTTTCTAAATCCACAAAAGCGCAGAAAAAGTTCTGACCTATAGCCAGAAACTTCCCCACGAAAACTCTGAGCGAGAAAATCTAATCCATACAATCCCTACCGTTCCTAAAACCACCTTGCGTCTCCCACATGTATCTTTCAGAAACGCCTCTCATACGTTCAGTCAATACCTTGGTATAGACTTTACATGCTAACCTGACAAAGCTGATAGCCCTATAGCACGCAGTTTAAATGAGAACCTTTCCCTTTATAGAGAGATGCTATGATTGCAGTGCGCCAGTCCTCTCCCTCCCCCTTCTGCCAACAAAGGCTGCATAGTGCACAGAAAGTATCCCAGACCCTAGGACCACCATACTTGATTATCTCACTGAGTGACCTCATCATTTCTCGCAGCCTTTCCACATTACTTATCCACAATACAAACCTACATACTTATTGTGTATTGTATTTGGGTGAATTATAATAAATTCCTTATTTTGTTAATAGATAACAGCTTTAGTTAAACTTTGTGGACCTTTTATTCAAACTTTACATATTCGGAGCTTAATTCCGTCAGATATTCCCATACAAAGAACTGTGTCGCCGGAAATGAGTGACCTAATAACAAGTCAAAAATTGAACGGAGAGCGTTTTAAAAGTAATGAGCCAATAACAAGAGGTAAATTAATATTTTAATAATTATTATATCTCCTTCATAATATTTCACATCTTAATCTTAATATTTTACAATAGCTATAATATTTTTCTTTTATTTGCGAATATTTCAGACCACATCTCTCTACATGCTTCTTTAGGTAGTCTAACTAATTTAGTGGAATTACATATTACTTATCAATTATGCGGTATTGGGGTGAATTATCGTAAAGACCAATTTCAGTTCACAAGTAACGACGCGAAAAATTTGTCTAGGGGATTGGAAAAATGCAATCAGTTAACAATTCTTAGGTGACTATATATTTTGATGAAATTGTGTTTACTATTACTTACAAAATACATTAAATTTTATCACTACTATATTACAAATTTTTTCTTCAATAAATAGAAACATTGGAATAATCAAGCTTAATTGCATAAAATTTATAGTTTAATCTTGTAAAAATGTTAAATATATTTTTAACTTTCCTTTTTCAATCGCTTTTACTTTTTGTGACTTAGTAATCTAAGTATGTAATCTTTAAACATTTTTTCCAGGATCACGAGAACTGATATTAACTGCGAAAATATAAAATATATTTTACGAGGATTATCAAACAATAACAATTTGGAAACTTTAGATTTTAGTCATTGCAAAATTAGAGATGAAGGTGCTGCAGTTGTAGCCAAATTCATATCTCGACATGATCATTTGAGAAACCTTATATTAGTTGATAATGTGTTCGGTATTCAGCTTTTGATATCATATAATTTCGATTGCTATGGCACATCTATACGCTTGCTAATTCTCGACGACTGTTCATAAATTCGAACATGCGGGTTGGACGTTTGATATGAAAGCGCTTGCCGCCGATCGGACTTGTGTCAGTTTTCTTCTTTTTTGACTTCATAATAAAAAATAAGAACCAGCATATAATAGCCGTGTTGTAATAAATTCGACGTCCACCATGCTTAGTCACTCAGGCATGTGGATGTCGATGTTCGGCTATCCTGTACTCGCCAAGTGTGGAACAAGCGGCTTGCGATCAACGTGTAGAGGTACCATTTCAACTAACTAGGCAGTCACTAATATATAAGTTATTTTTTCTGATAGGTTGCACGGGGGCTGAGTTTTTATCACATGCACTCAATCACGTTAGATGTGGTCTTCGCACATTGGATTTAAGATTGAATAATAATCTAAAATCAGATGGTATTGCTCACATAGCGGTATCTATAGCAAGAGGATGTAATCTTACATCGTAAGTAATTATGTATAGTTCTTGCTTACAAAAAATGATTTACGTAGGTATACTGAATTATATGATTTATTTTTTAGACTAAATATTGCTGGATGCGGTATTAAACCAGGACCTTTAATGAAAGCACCAGCTGGCGTTTGGTCAGCTACAAGTGCAGAAAGTCCTCCAACATGTGGCGATCTCTTAGCGAGAGCAATTGGTTTAGTTAAGACACCATTGAGATCATTAGATATAAGTGTAAATGACATTGGATCTGTAAGTTCATAAAATAATTACGGCCTTCGTTGCTCATGATATAGTAGTATAAATAAATAATTAGGATAAAAACTTCCACAATTTTTCTTAATCATTTTACAGCCCAGTGATAATGCTTTAGCAAATGCAATTTGTTTGAGTTATTTAGTTGACGTAAATTTGAAGAGATCGGGAATGGGTTCGGTTGCAATGGCTATAGGTGAATCTGCAGCAGCTGCTCAAAGACTAAGACGCGAAGCAGAAAAAGGCATAAGATTTAGAAGAAGTGCTGGAAGAGTTATGCAAGCACGCAGAGTTGTAAAAGGAATGAATATTGGCAAGTTTTCTTCTACTTTTTTAAGTAATATGCAATTTTTTAAAGATTCACATCGTTGATTAAATTGGTGAAAAATGTACATACCCATCTTCAGACTGAGTTAATGTTTAGTTGTCTAAAGTTTGCTGAGCATTATGCAAAATGTATTAAGTAAGTTGTAATGACTAAAAGCATGTTTATTTAAATTTAACTGTCTAAACTCAGTCTTTATTTTTCAACTTGCCTTTTAATTGAATTTGAACTCCTATTTTAGCAATCAGTCACTCTGTTTTTATTTCTACCGTTCATAGCATTTAATATAAAATGAACAGTTATTTTTTGTAATATTTAACAGATGCCGATCCTATATTGCTAGCGCAACAATTATCAGCTAGGCCCTCTATAGTTTCCGTTACATCAGAAGAGGGAACTTATAGTATACAGACACAACCTTTAGCAACAGATTTTGGTTTCGTACCAGTTCTAAAAGTAAGTAAGGCCGGGTATCGCTAACTTTCACAAAAAGAACTTTCGAAATTATAATTTAAGTCCTTTTGAATTATTTATTCCTGTACTGCTGTACATTAACTTAGTATTCCAGGCCAGGAACATTCCTAAGCTCAAGTGCACTATTATAAAGACATATAAACGCAAGGTGGCTTCTAGTGTTACGGCAATGAGCCGGAGTAGCTTGGAGTTGCTTAAATAAGTACATATCTAACATGGGGCTCTCCTTCACAAGAATGTGCCGGTATTGCTAAAAGGCGGATAAAACGCCTATGCACATTTCATGTGACTGCGGTTCACTGATGCGTAACTTCAAGGAGTGCCCTACAGTTGTTCACTGCAGTGGGACTTAGTAATGTTTTGTAACATAGTGGCGATCACAATAGATCAATTTTAGTCGCAGTGATATAGGACTGGTGGGACCTGCGTAGACACTTATATCAATAAAATAAGTAGGTATTAAAATTAAGTAAGCGATACTTTTATTAACCGACACCTATTCAATAAAATTATCCATTTTAAAAATATATATAAATATACAATATAAAATATGACATTTCTATTGTATAAGAGATAAGATTATTCAATTCAATTCAATATCTTATAGACACATCTATAGTTCCGTACTTTTTCTCTTTGCTTATTTATTTCATGAATCCGATGTCTTCTTTTTTTAACTTTTTTTGTTTTTGCAGTGTGAACTTATTTATTTATAAAATAAATAAACCGAATAAATCGTTCTCAAACTTACATTGTACAGCGATTGTACTTAACGGTAGAGTACCTTCTGCGAAGTAACAACAGCGTCTCATGCCGATGTATACTGCATACGTGGGACAAGTGCGCACATCAACGTAAGAACGTTGCATTGTATACATTGCATACGTGTGCTAAGTCTGACTACAGACTACTTGTTTATTCGCGAAATACGCGATGTACACTCGTTGACCACGCGACGTTCACTAGTTGACAACGCGGCGTGCTCGGTTCTATCTACGTACATGGTGTTTCTCAAAAGACGATACTTATTTTTTTTATTTGTGGGTATTTTATTTTTATTTTAATTAAAGCATTATTTACGGGTATGGATAATATTCATCGGATACATTAATCTGGATGCTTTTGGTCGACTAATAAAATTGCAGCGTGTATGGAATGCATTTAATGGCAGTTAAAAATTTGTGAAAATATAGACAAAATTGCTATGAATTTACCCACATTTAATTCAATTTAAGGTAAAAAGACCTATTCTAACCTAACCAAAAAAAATGTTAAATGTTATTTTTCATAGCACAATCTATTATTTTAAATGGTTGCTTACTTTTTTTATTGGCAATAATTATTTTATAGCTTTTTAAAATTGTTTAAGGCTAATACATTTTTAATGAAGGAGTAACATTTAATTGTAGAACATTATATTTTTTAATAGCAATTCATAGCAATTTTATCTGTCTGTCTGTCACAGCCGGTTTTCGTTTGTTCTTTACACTTACCGAGTCCAAATTTACCACAGAGGTGTAAAGCGATAACTTAAAGTCAGAAATGAACAAAAAGTTAACGGGTACCTACCTATTACAAATCATTTTATTTTTTATATTTAATTTCGATTACTAAAATTAAACATCTACTGTGTCTGACATTGCTATGGAATCCTAAGCTAATGTGGCCTGATAGGCTCTTTGTCGTTTTTTTTAAATTTAACATAAAACATACGATTATGGGTAATTTCAAAACGGTACTCGATACAAAACTGAAAATCAGTTATAGAAATCAATGAGCGTTATTGTGAGTTTGTGAGTTTAAATTACCTGTTCTGAGCGTCTAGACAAGTGGCAAACGTTTCGTACAATCGAAACGCTTGCTGACGTTATTGCTCCTCAAAAGTGCCATTTGGCTACGTTTTATACGGCACTTGTCACACGACTTTACTTTTCGTTTGATTTAATAGAAAGTTAATAACGTTTGACAACCAATTTAAAATTCGTTACGCTAAATCACGCGGTATTTGTCATTCTATTCTATTAGCGTTTACGACAATTGAGCCACTTGTCTAGGCCCCATACCTCTACCATGAGTTAACGACGTCGATACTCGCTATCGACAGCGTAAAGTTTTGTATGAAGAATTGGGCAGCGCCCCTAGCGGTTACTATAGTGAAATAAGAATTGTCATACAAAACTTCGACGCGGTCGCTATCGAGTATCCACTGCGTAAACTCATGGTAAGGCTATTGATAGATATACTTATCGTCTAAATGTAAAATTATGGTCAAATGTAAATAACATATGAATCGATGTTAATGTTTTTTTTATTACATTTATTAGAGTCTCCAATCTTCTCGCAATTCTTCAATTGCTGGTCAACCAACCTCGAGAAGGTCTAGCCACCATGTAATTTTAGAACCTACTCAGGTAAATGTTATTTTATTCTGTCGAACAATGTATTTACATATTCTGTGGATGTAGAAGTCACTGATATTAATATTTTTTATAGCAATTTCACCGAAGTGCATTGTTACGTCGCGGGTCAGATGGATTTTTACTACAATCACGTAATGTAAATTCACGAAGACATATACAGATCGTTTCAAATGAAATAAAAGACTCAGAGGGTTATTGAAATTGTATGTTTAAATTAAAACTTAATGCGCGTAAAGTAATTGACAATTGTTTTTTAAAAAATTGATGCATTTTTGTTTGACACACGGTGGTAAGAGCAGCAACTTATTACGACTGCGTCCATTATGTTTTTTGGTCCGAAACCAAAGATGATCTTTCGATTACATTGTAAGGATTAGAAAAGGACAAATGGCATCCGTTCTGATTATCATTTTTCATATTCCGCAGTCCTCTAAAAGAAAATCACAGATTAAGTATAAGTAGACTAAACAGAGCGATAAAAAAATCTTAAGGCTGTCCTAAAAAAGTTGGTCAATGATATGGCGAAGAAAAACCTCGAGTCGTTGTCCCCATCTGGAATTGGCGTGCACTCACTTTGGAAAGCAACAAAAAATCTAAGCAAACCACAACCACAATTTGCTGGACCCGTCTGCAGTGGTCAAGAGTCTCGGGACCACCTTATTTGATTGGTAGGGACGGCACTGGCCACCCCACCAGAAAAGCCATGTTATCTCACAAAAAATTCGCTTATGGTCTAACGACCGATTGCAAATTCACCAATAAACAAAACAAAAAAAAAGTATTAGTAATTATTAAGTAACAGATGCGACAGTGACTTCTTCCACTGCGTAGACTGCATTCTTCTATTTCTGAATGTTCCGTTTTGGTGCTACTGTAGCCTTGCGGCTCAGCATTAATTTTGACGGCACAGGTCATAGCGCTTACCAGAATCGATGATTACTTATCGTTACAAACGATAATATTGGAATATATAGGTGTATACTATTTTTTTCCTTTTTTTGTCTGTAATGTAAATTAACAAGAAATTAACCAAAATTTCATTAAATTTTCACCATTTGCTGGTCCAACATATTATATATAGCTCTCCAAATATACTGCTTTTCTGTTATATACACGAAACTATAAAATATGCATATACTATAACAGCATAGAAAAAATTTACGTCATTTGTCAAGCATTTTGTTTTTTATTTGTAGTGCTACCTAAAGGTTGCCTATGTTCCTAGATCAAATTAGCATCATAAAACAGTTCACTCTAATAAGTGAGTGACACAAATTAATATTGTTATTATTGGTTTTTATTGAAACACAAACACACATAGGAACAAAAATTCCGAACATGTTTATTTTACTATTAAGAGTAACTAATAAGTATGACACCTGAATCAAACATTTGTGAACTAGACCGTCTTTAGTTATGTCACAGTACAAGTAAGCAAACAGTATTCTATCTCGGCAGTGTCCTAGAGATAATTACCAACGGTCGCTCGGTACGTAAACGCAATAGGGCTACCGAATTGGACTAAATGTTTTTCTTGGTTTACGTATTTGATAATAATAGATACTATATTAAATTGTCATATTATCTTTTTATTTTATATTATTGCAAATTTAGTAAGTTTTTATTTATAGTTATAACTCTACTAGTATTTTATTTCTAGTTTCAAAAGTTTGTAAGTTAGTATGGTGGAAATGGACAAAAAAAAATGCATTTTGTCTGCAGTATAATTAAAAATCAGCAATAAATTAACTAGACCATTATGATAATATATTTCCTACAAATTAGCAACAGAGAAATATTTTCGGTTTCGATATAGATGTATTCAAACATCCATACACTGAACATTATGCTCGTAAACTTGATTGACATAATATTTCGTCAGTAAATGCGCGGGAGCGTCTCACACCATCTGACGACAACCGCGGCGCACTCGCAACTGTTGTATGCCGAGAAATGCCGAGATTTCGAGTCGCGTCGTTTGGGAGCGTTTGTATGAAGATAGAATACTGTATGCTTACTTGTACTGTGGTTATATTATATATGTCATAGTCGCCGCATTTGTTTAAAGACAAAAATGAAAAATAGGATATACCACATATATTATACATGTATGTGTTTCGGAGTTTATTTATTGAATATCTATTGGTGTACGGAAACTTCTTAACTTGGTTATTATAAGTTTTTGTACGATAGAAATCTGAAACTGTCTTTATTTATTTAGTATCATATATCGACGTTCTTCCATGTAATGTATTTTATCCTAAAAGTATGTAAAACTCGAGTTATTGCAAAACTATTATTAGACATTTTTGTGAAGTAAAGATAAAGAAGAGGCGATATAATGACTTCGGCTCAAGGCATAGCGTAATGAGCGTAAAGGTGAATCGTTCGATCAAAAAAAAACTTTGACCGTGCAACTGCTCAGCGAAATGTTGTACAGTAGGTTGCAAATCCACAAAACATCACATTTCGTGTTTATGTATCTACTAGCTGTACCCACGACTTTGTCCGCGTGGAAAAATTTTCCGTGTCGTCTTCGAGCTACCGAGGTTACCCGAGATACTAATATTGTTGCTTATGAACAAAAAAGTTATTTTCTATTATAGAACATCTGAACATGGGATTTATGATGACGTCACAAATACAGAAACCTTCCCCTGCGTATTCTATTTCATTTGATACCCATATTATTGGAATTGAACAAAAAAGTTATTTTCTATTATGGAACATCCGCCATATTGGATTTATGATGATGTCACATATTATACAGAAACCTTCCCATGCGTATTCCATTTCATTTGATACCCATATTGTTGATGTTGAACGAAAAAGTTATTTCTTATTATGGAACATCCGCCATATTGGATTCATGATGACGTCGCATATAAACCTTCCCCTGCGTATTACATTTCATTTGATACCCACATTTTTGATGTTGAACGAAAAAGTTATTTCCTATTGTGGAACAT
The DNA here is from genome assembly GCA_907165235.1 of Zeuzera pyrina. Lineage (NCBI taxonomy): Eukaryota > Metazoa > Arthropoda > Insecta > Lepidoptera > Cossidae > Zeuzera > Zeuzera pyrina. The sequence goes on from OU015617.1 coordinate 9,780,051, forward strand.
CCGCCATATTGGATTTATGATGACGTCATGACGTCATATACAGAAACCTTACCCTGCATATTCCATTTCATTTGATACCCATATTTTTAGTGTTGAACAAAAAATTATTTGCTGTTATGGAACATCTGCCATATTGGATTTAGGATGACTCACATATACAGAAACTTTCCCCTGTGTATGCCATTTCATTTGATACCCATATTGTTGGTGTTGAACAAAAAGTTATTTCCTGCGTGCATTCAATAGACTCCCCCTTTCCAGTCAGCACAAACTTGCTAACATATCGTGCTAGCACATTTACAAAAAGAAGTCCTCGCACGATACCCATTTTTAAATCAAGTGCTGCCCAATTCTAACGCACGCCGCGCGTCCCGCCCACATTCCTCTCATGCGTCAAATCGCGTCAATTAGCGATTCGCTGAGTGTGCTTTAAGTGGAGCCACATCGTTACGGCGCGCTGGGGTTTCCCCTCGACGGCGGAGCGATGAGGAGAATTCACGGCGACGGCGGCGCGCCGGCGCGGTGCTCAAGTCTTATGTGTATACCTATCCGCTTTTAAATTTATTGGATTTAATGCAGTTTTCACCGTCACTTAGAACATTGTATAAGGAAGGATTATATGTTTAACGTATCCATATTTAATATATAATGTAAGTATGTACAGGGCTGGCGTATGTGCTCTATGCAGGGTGTGCGAAGCACACGGACGACGGTCTTAGAGGGCGCCGAGCGCTCTCAGAGACCCAGCGCCCGTGTTATAGCCGATGCCGGCGGTGGTACACTTAGTTTGACCAAGGGATCTTCTTGAATTGTCTTGAACCATTTTTTTAGGAGAAAACCTGATTGAATCTAGTTATATAAGTTACCTGTAGTTGCCCTTAAGCTAAGCTAACAAAGATTTCAATGTACATAGTTTACACTCACTAAAATTGCCAATATGTACTCTGTTGTGTGTGTGTCTGCGAAATTGTATCCATACCTACTATGTTCTGTGTTTAATATTGTATTAATTACTTTTTAAATAAAATATTATTGAATTAAGAACAAAGTTATACATTTGTATTTTTGTGAGCCCTCCCTTCCTAAAAAATATTTTTTACTCTCGAGTCTACCTAGCGAGTCCACGGGGCGTACCGCAAACGGAGATCTAGTAAATGAAGTAAATGGGCTATTGCTTCCCAACATCATTTATAATTGCAACATTTGGAACCCAAATTTTTGATTACTGGTAAAAATATAACCAAAATTTTCGTGATTATTTACTGCCAAGATAGAGCCCGGTGACACAATACAATATGCTTTGAAAAACATATCAGCTTATTGTTAGCCTATGAGGCGATTCCCGCCTGTCAGTGTCAATCGTGACATCAAGTCAACATTGCATCAAGCGCATCAAGGCAACATTAAGGCAAAATCTTGGAATTCTGCTGTCAGAGTGATTGTCGGATACACGTTTTCGCTGCAAAATTAATATATTTTTGTATTTAATTTGTTTTCCAGACTGTTTAATAATCCCAGTAGTTTGTATTAACATATAATACCGTTTTGTGTTTGTTTTGTGTTGTCTTTTAAGGTAAGTGTGCTTTATTTGTTGTGTTATGTGTAGTAGTTTTGTTTGTGATAACGGATGTTGATGGGGACACGGTACCTCCAGATAAATCTGGTGGTAACGCCATATCTAGTCACAAAAGAAAAATACAAGACATAAGGCTTGTGGCCTCGGATGACCCGAAAAATAAATTGTCTCACAATAACCCTCCTTCAGCTTCAGTCCAACGTACTTTTACCATACCGAATATTAAGCAAAAGAAAAAATACTCTGAGAATGACCTAGCCCCTTACATAGTGCATGTTTCAAGAACTGAGGATGACCCAAAAATTAACTACGCACTAAAGAGCGTCATTGTAGGTAAATTCTTCTTTAAAAATAATTTTCAGGATATCTCACAGGGAGGTGTACAAAACATCGGTCGTAACAAAGTGGCTGTATCATTTAATAATGCTGCAGCAGCTAATAAATTTGTTAATGACCCTGAACTGAAATGTGTCAACCTAATTGCCAATATTCCCACATATAGCATCACCAGCATGGGTATTGTGCGAAATGTTCCACTTGAGATAGACATGGAAGAATTTATAACCAGTATAGATACACCCCCTGGTTGTGGTGAGATAATCAAAGCTAGACGACTTCATCGCAAAGATTATAAAAATGGAGAAACAGAATGGATTCCAACCCAATCAGTACTGCTCACATTTTCAGGTCAAACACTACCTAAACGGATTTTTAGTTACTATACTTCCTTGCCAGTTGAAACTTATCTATTTCCAACTATCCAATGCTTTAAATGTTGTCGCTTTGGACATGTCGAAAGTAAATGCAAATCAAAACCAAGATGTTATAAGTGTGCTCAGCAACATTTAGGCTCAGAATGCTCTGCTGATATGCCTACTTGTCTGTTTTGTTCTGTTAGCCATTCGGCTATTGACAAAAGCTGCCCTGAACATGCTAGGCAAAAAGCCAAATTAGTTATGTCACAAGAAAATATTTCATATGCAGAAGCATCTACTAGACACCCCGCCGTTAGGAGGCCATTTGTAGATATTGTCCGCCCAAGAACCGTTAATCACACTATCAATAATCATACTGAAACCTCTCCGCATTCACAGACCTCGTTGCCTAAAAAAATAATACCAATACAAAGACCTCCTCGTACAATCTCTACTGCATTTGAATATGATAAAAATACACACCGTCATTTAACGCAATCCCCAGCTTCAGTATTACCTAATGGATGTGGATACCCCTCTGAGCATGATTCGTCTTCAACCTCTCAGAATGATAATTTGGTAGAACATCTCTTAAATACATTAACTTAATATCTAGATTCGATAATATCTCCTTAGCGAACGACGTGATAACTAAATTGACTCAAGTGTATACCAAAATTAACAAAACTCATGACGATAATTCAATGGAATATACGGAGTGTTAGACATAAAAAATCTGAATTAATATACCTAATTAATAAACATAGACCAGCCCTTCTTGCCATATCTGAAACCTGGCTTTGTCCTGGATCAGTTTTTCGGATCCCAGGTTATTCATGCCTCCGCCATGACAGAGAAGATGCACATGGCGGCTCTATGATATTAGTTAAACAAGATTTAGCATTCTCTAGAATCCGTATTCCCGATTTTGGTGAAAGTATAAATGCCGTGGCACTTAAGACCCTAAATATCTCATTTCTTTCTATTTATATACCACACCCTCATTATTCTCTTATACCAGATTTAAATCTAATTCTATCTTCACTTTCTCCTCCTATTATGGTCCTTGATGATTTTAACTCGCATCACATTATGTGGGGATCTTACAAAACAGATTCTTTTTCGCTTTTGTTACTAGATGTTTTTGATGAGTTAAATTTGTGTTTGCTGAATGATGGTTCTCCAACAAAATCGGTCTCTCCTACACAAAACCCTAAAAGAGTTCTTGACTTGTCATTGTGTTCTCCGTCTCTTGTATCAAGAACATTATGGAAGATCCTACCATCCTCTTATGGGAGTGATCATTTTCCCATCTTAATTGAGATACCCGATAAAAATACTCCCACTAGGGAACCTAACCCTCTTTTAAAGTATAATATCTCAAATGAAAATTGGCAACAGTATTTTATTTCAACAGACCAAAATATACAATCCATATTACCCTCTATACCTGTCGATGGTTCACTAAATTATTCTCAATTTATATTTTGTCTTACCTCTGCTGCAAAATGTTGTATTCTAATAAAAAACTCCAGTAAAAACTTCTTATCGTCACCACCTTGGTGGGATTCAGAGTGCACAAAATTAGTTAAGAAACGCAAAGAGGCAGAATCTCAGTTCTCTTCTTCGGCATCTTTGGATAATTATCTTGCATTTAAAAAATCTCTGCCGAAACTAAAAGATTCATCAGCAAAAAAAAAGAAAGCATGGCTACAGTTCTGTGAAAGTCTATCACCACGCTCCTCTCCTTCACTTGTATGGAAACGCATCAAAAAATACCGTGGATGCTTTGCCTCCGAAACGAATATCTCCTCAAATGATCCCTGCTCCTGGCTGGAAGGGTTTGCTACTAAGCTAGCACCACCATGGTTTCCCTCTTTTGAAGAATCTTTAACTTCTGAGCATCAAAGTTCTAATAGTAATAATGACAGTATGAATGAGCCATTTACTTATAACGAATTATGCCTAGTTTTAAATCATGTTAAAGACTCAGCACCGAGTATTGACGGAATTCCATACTCCTTCTTGACTAAAGCTGTCCCTTTCACTAAAAAAACCCTCCTCAATATTATCAATAATGCTTTCTTATCTGGCCTGCTGCCATCAGAATGGAAAACTCAAGTAATTATTCCCAATTTAAAACTTGGTAAAAATTGTAGTGATCCAACATCCTATCGCCCCATAGCCTTATCTTCCACTTTATCTAAAATTGCAGAGCATTTGGTCAAAAATAGGCTTGAATGGTTATTAGAAAATAAAAGAATATTATCACGGTCTCAGTTTGGTTTTAGAAAGGGATTAGGTACCACTGATAACCTAGCCACATTCATCTCTGATATCAGATTGGCTTTTTCGAACCAGGAACTGGGCACAGGCTTGTTCCTTGACATCTGCTCCGCCTACGACAATGTTCTTCTTCCCCTGCTCAGGCAGAAAATGCACCAGCTGAGCATCCCAGAGAAACTGATTTTATTTTTAATCTATATATGGCTAGGACAGTTGTTATTCGCCTAAATGGATCTTATCTTCCTCATAGAACTATTTGGAAAGGTCTACCTCAGGGGTCGGTGCTCAGTCCAATTTTTTATAATTTATACACACACAATTTGGAACTGACGGTTAATTGTTTCTTCAATGTTCTACAGTACGCAGATGATATTTGTCTCTATACAACAACCAAAATTATTGATGAAGCCTCTTCAAGACTAAATACATCTCTGCAATATTTGGATTCTTAGTTATCTGATCATGAATTATCCTTGTCCATTCCAAAGAGCAATGTGGTGGTAACATTCTCCAGAAAGCGCTTTATTTCTGACGCCACTATATCTTATAATGGTCAAGAAGTTCCTGCTACTCATAGCGTTAAATTCCTTGGCGTCATTTTAGATTCCAAATTAACAGGCATCCCACATTTGACTTATATTAGTAAAAAATGTGAAAGAAATATTAACATTCTACGTTCATTATCTGGTGTTTGGTGAGGCTCAAGGGCGTCGCCAAGGGGGGGCAGGGGAAGCAGTTGCCACCCCCTAGAGATCAAATGTAGCTAGCCGCAAAGCGATCAAAGTGCGAGCAATTGACTTCCTTACCTATTAATAAATTCCGCATCGCATGACAAAACGTAAATAAATTCACAAGGTTTAATGTATATTGTAGAAAGTATTGAAATATTCAGAATAACATTAAGATTTTGACATCCGTTTTTAAAATCGCCGCCATTTTCATCACGACTATATCAGATTTGCCAAAACGCAAGGCCATTAAACAGTTTAAAAATATGTAGGTAGGTATGGTGTGTGTGTGCATTGCATTTCTTTCTACGACAGCCGTTCACCTGCATTCACGTTAGTTTTGTATAATTTGTATGCGGCATACCTAGATAAAGTAGAAGTTATTGTTACGAACATACAATTTTAATTGGTTTTGTGGACAATGCTATCTGTAAGTGTTCATAAGAAACACCTACAGTTGAATAAATCGACTACAATCCTTGTAAAACCTAGTATTGGTACTCGACGCTAGATGGCGCTTGTTCAATTAACTCTCTAGAATTTGGTAGCAGTTACTAGACCAGGTAGAATGTTACCGTACATTCTACTATGATGTTCGTTTGGGTTTATAAAGACGTGATCTGCTGCGAGCGAGTCACATTTTAATTGGAAGCGATCAATGAAACAAGCTAAACAAGCGAATTGGAAAGCGAATATACGACTACCGGCTTGCCTGTGTTAGTCAATATTGATTTATATTTATTAAATAATAAGATCTCAGTATTGAGTTATGAAGTTTCTGAGTGTGTCTCCATTCATCATCTTATCAAAGTGGACATCAGAAAGTTTTTTGGTAAGTTATGTACTGCTTTAATCTTGGACTTGGAGCTAGTATTTTTATTTTATTTATTTATAGCTAATAGCTTTGGTAACGGATATACTAGCTAGAGACGTATAATAATCGTTAAGAATATCATTTTTAATATTATCTGGCATATTTTTGATGTGGAAAGAAAGGATCGATTATGTGGAAGGGAAATGTTAAGAAAAACTATTATTATATTAAAAACGAGTTTATTGATTCAATCTCTATGAATTTAACGTTAACTAAACAGTGGTTTCGTTTTCAGTAATTAATTATGAAAACAAAATTATATTTGTGGTTTAATTAAATACAAATTAAAACAGATCCTTGATATAAATAAAGCTAAAAAATACAACTGAGTATTTATTTTAATATTTATAAGTAATTGAACGAAACTGGTCTCCCGTAAAAATTTAATTAATTACATAAAGTTTTATCAAAACGTTTTGTTTTGCAGGAACTTTTGAAACGAAAAAAACTGATGGATCAAGTAGCGACAGCGATGAACAGGACAAAGTAACGACAATATCGCATGTGTTTTCATCGGTAACCACAACCACAACAGGTTATATTCAGCCGCAGGAACTACCTAGACCAAGTTCCTCTAGATATCTGGCGCGGAATCCTGATTCATTGATGGATGACTGCAATGAAAATGATATCGGGCGATATGTTGGACGGGCACACATGTTATCAACCGAAAAGAAGAAGGAATTGATTGAAAACTGTTGGTCCCCTTCCGCGACCTATAACTTTGCGGAAGATGCAAAATATTTAAAGAGAAAATTTAATTATTCTTGGTTGGAAACATACTCTCCATGGTTGGTATATTCCAGGCGCCAAAAAGGAGCATTTTGTAAATATTGTACGTTGTTCCCACCAAATCCAAATTCATTTAGAGGCATATTGGGATCATTTACTATAAGGCCCTTTTGTAAGTTCAAAGATATTTACGAGCAGTGCAAAAAGCACATTGAAACCCACTTCCATAAGAAGGCATTGAAAGCTGCTAAATCTTTTCTCGAAGGTGTGCCTGTCGATTTGCAACTGAACAAATATTCCCAGGGAATTATTGAAGAAAATCGAAAAATTATAAAATCTATTATTTCCTGCATTACGTTTTGCGGGTCACACGACTTAGCACTGAGAGGTAAACATTATGGTGAAGGTATTCTCGAGGATTTATACAGGCTGCGAATTGACGCGGGAGATTTGATTTTAAAGAAACACATTGAGCAAGGGAAAAAGAATGCAAGCTACCGTTCAGTGGATATTCAAAATGAAATTATTGGTATTTGTGGAAGCGTTATTAAGGCTGATATTATGAAAAAAGTGAAAGAAGCAGCAGCATATAGTGTGCTAGCAGACGAAACAGCTGATATTTCTGGCACTGAACAACTATCGATTAGGATGCGATATTTTGATGAAGAAACACAGGAAGTCCAAGAAATGTTTGTCGGATTCATTGAGCTAAAAGATTTGGACGCGAAATCGATTGCACATAGCATAGATGAGTTTTTGACAAAAGAAGATCTGAATATAAATAAATGCGTTGGTTTTGGTTTTGATGGTTGTTCAACGATGTCAGGAAAAGACGGAGGGGTATAAGCGATCTTATGCAAAAATTATACCAAAGCCCTCTACTTTCATTGCTCGTCCCACAAACTGAATCTAGTTATCAATGATCTAAATTCACTTCCTGAAATTAGAAATGCCATGGGAACCACCAAAGATACTATAAACTTTTTTCGGGAATCAGTTTTGAGGAGGAAGTTGATACCTAATATTTCCAGACTTTGCGAGACAAGATGGAGTGAGAAACACAAAACCATCAGAGTTTTTAAAGAAAATCTTCCAGTAATTCTGGAAGCCTTACAAACATTATCTCAGGAAGGAAATAGTGCAACTCGGAAAAGTGCCTTCCAACTGCATGTGGCTACTTCCAGAATTTCTTTCATTCTCGGGATTATGTTGGTAGCCAAATACCTCGGCTTTGATAGAACCCGTTGTCAACGTACTCCAATCTGTAGCTTTGGACGTGGTCAAAGCCTCGGAACACGTTAAAAGGATTATACTTTTAATTAAAAACCACCGTGAAAATCCGGAAAAAGTGACAGATGAAATTATAAAGAAGCTACTGCTGTTGCGGAGAAAGTCGGACTGGAGGAGGACATTACATCAATGCCGCGTATTACGGGGAAACAACGTCATAGAAGCAATCATCCAGCAGAAAGCCCTTCAGAATACTGGAAGAGGTCTTTAGTAATACCATACTTGGATTCAATTATCACCTCCCTTGAAGTACGTTTTGCTGAAGAAAACACGCCATCATTCGCATTATCTAAGTTACACCCGGCGCAGATGCAAAAGATGACAACTGAAAATCTGAAACAAACTTGTGAATCTATTGCCCAGTTTTATGATTTACCGAACATAAAGAATGAAATCGAACTTTGGCAGCAATTGTGGCACGATAGGCTTAATCTAACAAATCTAACAGTTGTTGATGTCCTAAAAGAAACAAATTCCTTCTTTCCCGAAACGGAAAAAGCATTCAATATTTTGATCGCTTTACCATGCACGACCTGTACAGTAGAGCGATCCTTTAGCAGCCTCAGAAGACTAAAAACATGGCTAAGAAGCATCATGGCAGAAGATCGCCTTAATGGTCTGGCCATGATGAGTGTACACGGAGCTATAATAAATAAAAACCTAAATAATTTAAATGATAAAGTGGTTGAAAGTTTTGCAAAAAATCCCCGCAGGTTATGTTTTAATTAAATATTATTTTTGTTAAAATAAATAATTATTACTGTGTTTAAAAGTTTGATTTAGTTATTGTGCTGTCGAGGGCTTGTGAAATTTTATACATTGATATTAGAACCGTTCTTATTACAATCGTCATCGAGGCAAAGACTTCCAAAGTGTAACGCTTCATGCTCTCGGCGTTCATATTTTTTATCCTCCATAATATTGCCCCATTGCCCCCCCCTTAGTCATAAACTGGCGACGCCCTTGGTGAGACCCATTCACACAGAAACTCCTCTACAACGCGTCAATACGTAGTCACTTTGATTATGGTTTGTTTTTACTCGAACCCTGCAACAAAACCACACTTAGCATGATAGACAAGATCCAGTCCAAGTGCCTACGTATCATAAGTGGAGCAATGAAATCTTCACCAATTAATGCGTTTCAGATTGAGTGTGTTGAACCTCCATTATGCCTCAGAAGACAAATGCTCTCTGATCAATTTATATTTAGAGCTTCTCATCCAACTCTCATCCAATGTTACCTAAATTGCACTTATTATCACAATCCATTAGAAATAATAGCCAAGGCTACCGGATTCACAAAGAACCTCCTTTCATTATCAAAAGTTATTCAACATTTATTAAGCTTTCCCAATCTTTCAGAGTGATATTAACCCTCTTTTCGATATATGCCGAGAAAATTTTATGCCGAGGTTCAAGACTCGATCCCCAATACACCTTGGTTTTTTGTCTACCACAAAGCTAATAAACATGTCACATCGACCATCTGTCGCCTCCAACTAGGACACGTATGCACCCCTGTTCACCTCGCAAAACTTAGAATCAAGGATAGTTCATTATGTGAGTGTGGTCTAGACGAAGGCACACGTGAACATATATTCTTTGATTGTCCAAAGATGAGGTATTCCCTCTATGATGTTCTTCCCTCAAATATACCTCGACCTAGTAATTTCAAATCCTTGCTATCATATGTATTTAATCCTTTTGTACAGATCCTGGCCAATTTTACCTTTATTAACAACATTAAGCTATAGTTATATATTACTAATTCCTATGTAGCAGTCCATAATTTTAACATTTATTTTATAAGGTGATGGTAAATGTTTGTTTCGTGTTTCCTTTTTTCAGACTTCTGGAAGACAGAGTATATAGTTTGGCATGTGCGCGATGATTTTGATTTTGTGATTACTTTTGCGTGAATCTCTCATGAATAACTTGACACTGGCAGAATTCGTATAAACGAGAAGCCAATAATATTAAAAGATAAAAGAAGAAGAAGAAGGTAAAATCTTATGTTTTGTGTCGAAATTTAATGATCTAAAATGGCGAGCTATACAAAAAGTGTGTAAAAGCTGTAAAGGACGAATAAAAACAGTACTTTGAAATTAACTGGTTGTTATTGATACGATGTTTTATGAAAATATATCGATACATCGATATGTGTAGTAGAGACATGTTGCATTGTAGCACGAACTCGGTTCGCCTGGTGAAATACCACCCTCTCACAGAATATTGTCGTGAAATAACAGTATCTATTGCTGTTGTGTATCGTTCGGTAAGTGAGACTGCCGGTGTCCCATCTCTCTCCTCACCCTCCTTTCCTTAAAGGCCGGCAACGTACCTATGATTCCCCGGACGATGCGAGTGTACATGAGCGGCTTGCTTGTTTGCCCCCTCTTTTATAAAAAAAAACATTGACTAAATCAATAGCTTTTTAAAATATCGGATCGAATCGATGTATCGTACTGTAAAAATCGAGTGAATTTGATGCCTTGATGTAATATGTAATTTCTCTGCGTGTAGAACTGTACTCAAAATGAGCCAAATCGCTCGCTCGCTTAGTCGATCACATTGATGCGACTTCCCGCGAGTCATTATTTTTGGTTCTTCAATGAAGAAACATGTCTTTTGATTATGAAGAAGTCATACTGTTGTTAGCGATAGTAGAAAAAGACTATCAAGATTCAAATTCAAAGTTTTTTATTGGATGCATTTCTTACTATAAAAAAAAATCTTACCAGAAAACAACTTTTTCTATGGCGATTTGATGTTGAATCGTGATTAGACATAATCATTTATTTTTAATATTCTGTATAATATACAGTTGTTTTAGTAGTGTCACAGAAAAATCGTTATTTTTAGTGTTCCGTAGCCAAATGGCAAAAAACGGAACCCTTATTATTTTGTCGAATCCATCTGTCTGACTGTTGTCCTCATGTCACAACCATTTTTTCAGAGACTATTACAATATACCATTTGTGTATACTTAGACGAAATTTGTAAGGTAGAGGGCGTATTCATTGAACTGCTACAGAATGATGTAGTGAAATTTAAAAAAAAGTAAAATTAATGGTAGAATTTCATACATATAACGGAAAGACAAAAAATCTTATACACATAAGCGCGTGGGGTAACTTTAAATAGGTCTTCAAAAATTATCATACAAGTCAATAGTTGCCGAGATATACATTTCTAAATTCATAGTCCCACCCTTCATTACAACTTTTTATTTATGCAGTAGAAATTCGGAAAAAAATCAAGTTAGAGAAAGTAAACCGTAAAAAAGATTCAAATGAAAATCAGCGAGGTTATTAACAAATATCGGAAACTCAACTTTCCGTATCCGACAGGAAAGTTTTTGATGATTTTGTCTAAACGCTATTCACAAATCCGAAACCTTTCCGAAACGAAATGATTTGACAGTTCATTTCGGGACGAAACCTTTGGATGCTTTCGACGACTTTTTAGTGTGGAAAACGTTTCCGAGACAACAAAATTAATAATTTTGTCAAACAATTATTGTCAATTACTACTTAGATTGCGTTTAAATTATAAGGAAAGGATAACGCTAATAATTTGTACCATGTAGGGGCACATGCATCACCAAAACGTCGGTTTTCATATATTTATATAGTGTATAATCGATGATGTCTGTCGTCAAAAATTTAAACAAATTGCGTGTGCGTATATAATCTAGATTTCTAGATAATTTTCGTGCCCTTTTTAAATACGTGCCTAAGGATTAATTTGCATTATATTTTTATAATATAATTTATTAGCTACGCAATCCATAGCCAAACGTTCTTTGAGGTATTTTTAGAAACACAACAACAATAAAAAATAAAATGGCTATGGTATTTTGAATTGTAGTTATTATTAATTTTATAATTTTTACTAAGCAACATCTAGTATAATTTATTTGAACTTGTTAAACGCAGAGACGATAAGCACAGACAGTATAATTCGTATTTATAAAGCCCGTTTAGTTCTACGAATGTAAGTGAAATATTTACAAAAACTGTTTAAGCTTCAAAAATACTAAGTAATTTCTGTTTCATAATTATTATTTATGATATATTACCGAATACACTTTGTAACATGGTTCATAAAGGCATTTTCTTTCGAATTCGTAAAGTCCTTTCCGATGAGATTCCGATAGAGTTTGTGAATAGCATTTTCCAATCCATCGGATTGAATTTATGCTTTCCGACGATCGGCCCTTTCCGCCACGGAAAGTTTTCGAAGCGTTGTGAATAAAGTGGCAGTTTTAATAAGATGCGTAGTTTTTGAGAATTGGGTTACTTTTGGTTACACGCTCAACGACTGCAGAAATTATTTTATTTCACTGTGTCACTAAGAAATTCGAATTTATTTTTGCTGCCGATTAAATGAATATTGTGTATCCCGTCTACGGAACCCTTTACTGTACGTGGTCCAATACACACTAAGCCGGTTAAGTATCATTCACTTTTTCTAGAAATAATTTCATATCGAATGACATTGCTAGCAACACCGACGAATAAACATAAAGGGGAACACTGGCGCTCTCTAGCAGAGCGTAACGGTGTTTGTGACGTCATAGAAAAGAACGACTGACGGCTTTTTCCCCACTATCGCTCGAGATTATATAAGTCAAAACTCGAGCGCTCCACGCTATTGCTTTTTCCCTTCACGACTGCAGCACGAAGTGTTCTAATACAAATTAATTAATTATTAATTGATATTAATAATAATAATAAATTAAATAATTAAATACTAATATTAATCGATAATTGAAGTAGTTTGGGGTGTTCCATTACTATAAATATCTAACTTATTAGTTAATTTTATCGTAGCTTACAATTGCAATATTAAACGCCGAAGTCCCGCTCAATTTTCGCTACAAGTCATGCAACTATTCGCGCCAATGTGAACATCTCTGTACAAGTAAGTTGAAGCAATCAGCGCGAGTAAATCGCATACCGCGTCCCGCGCGGAATTCGCCTCGGTTTGAGCAGAGTTTAATTGACTCAATGTTAATCTCCCTTAAGTCAGCACTAATGCGACGTTACTATAAAGCGTAAACGCTGTGACAGTTTTAGTTCCGAACGAGTTGTATTGGCGCTGTAATCGCGTCTGCCGTCTTTACCATCCACCCTAAAAGTCAATTGCTTGTCAGTGTGCTGTCAGCCTGACAAATATATTATATGTATTATCTATGGTCTGACTCATACTCAGACTCGGACCTTTTCTATTTCGATTTAAGTTTTGCTTTACCTCGTGTAATCTTCGATTGTCTTTTGTTTGATGTAAATAATCCCCTAAATCACTACGTTGGTGACTTTTCGGAATCACTAAGACATACCTATATAAAGATATAAAGAAAGTGTTGGTACGTACGTATAGTATGGTTGTCAAAAAATTAGGCGATAGCTCATAGTAAGTACCTATAGATAGAGCCATAGCGTGGCCAGTCTTGAGACAACACTTGTAAGAATGTTGCCATATTAAAAAAAATGCCTAACTTGAGTGGAAGTACAAGTAACTACACACGGCAATAGCGCAAACTACCATAGTGTAAATCATCTCATCAAACGCAAATTCTTTGCAACGGACCAAATACGGACAAGCAAAAATGGTTAGCTTAATATATTGACGTATGTAGTAAAATATTACATTTACAAATATTACATTTGTTTTGGGTATTAAGGCAGAAATGATTAGACGTCTCAGAAGAAAAATGTTTATTATGTAAATATACAAAAAATACAAAACTTGCGACCCCTGCCAGCCCTTTTCAGGGCTGCAATTCCTCTACTAAGCTTACAATGCGGGACAACGCAGATTCGAGAGCTAGGGCGTCCCCCGAAAGCGACAGACACCAATGTGTTCCCGCTGGTGTAAGCATAGTGCAGTTCGGCGTTGGGGACCGCCACCCAACACGCTGTGCACCTAGCGGCGGTAAGTGGAGGGGAAGAGTGCAGAATAGCTGCGTGGAATATGAGAGGTGGGATTGAAGCGAAGATGAATGAAGTGATGGATATTATGGAAGAGAAAAAATTGGATGTGTTAGACGAAAACAAGATGTCGGATAACTTCGAGGAAAATTCCAAATTATTTTGGAAAGAAGTGCCTAAGTACCAAAGTGGCCCGGCACCTTGCAGAATGAATAAAGTGCGTTCGAAAGAAAACAACTTGCTGACAGATAAAAAAGACTTCTGCAGCGATGGAGTGAATACTATGGAGAACTGTATGAGAGTGGTGACTCCGTCTCTGATATTGAGAGCAATTCTAATGAATTGCCACACTCGGGTCAGGGACTGCAGGATGCCATTAGTATGAAGGAGATTGAGAAAGTGATAAGAAGTTTGAAATGTGGAAAGGCTGCGGGAATTAATGAGGCGACTGCTGAGATGATTAAGTATGGTGGTCCTAGGGTCTGGGATACCTTCTGTGCACTCTACAACCTTTGTTTGCAGAAGGGAAAGGTTCTCATTTAGACTGCGCGTGCTACAGGGCCATCAGCTTGGTCAGCTTAGCAAGTAAAGTCTATACTAAGGTATTGACTGAACGTATGAAAGGCGTTTCAGAAAGATATTACTGGGAGACGAAAGGTGGTTTTAGAAACGGTAGGGGTTGTATGGATCAGATTTTCTCGCTTCTCGTTATCGTGAGTAAGTTCCTGGAAAAAAGCATTCGATAGAGTAGTGTGAAAGAAATTATGGAGTCTTCTGCCTGAGTATGGCGTGGGGGGCTCCTTACTGCAGGCTGTGAGGTCATTATATAGCGGCCACAGAGCCTGTGTAAGGTTAGAGGGTGACACGTTGCCCTGGTTCGATGTCTGTTCAGGCGTCAGACAGGGCTGCGTGATGTCTGGCTGGCTGTTCGTGCTGTATTTGGACAGTTGCCTTCAGAGAACGAAAGGTAGTATGAGTGGTATGATATGTGTTGACACAGTGGTAAACTGGCCAATGTACGCTGACGATGCTGTGCTTATAGCACCATCAGAAGCATAGTTGCAGACACTAGTCACGTGCATGAAAGAAGAATGTGAAGTAAAAGGATTTCATATGAATGTGAACAAAACTAAGGTTCAGGTGTTTGAAATGGAGGAGGTACAAACGAAATGTGAGGTTTGGGTAAATGGAAAATGTCTAGAACAAGTGAATGAAATTGTGTAACTGGGGAGTGTATTTTCGAGGGATGGAAGATGTGAGTTGGATGTGGAGAGACGGGTAGCAGCTGGCAATAAAGTGAATGGTGCTCTCCGCATTAGTAGACAGTGTGAATGAATCTAACACTGCCAAAATGGCCATCCACAATGCGGTGTTGGTGTCAACTTTATTGTGCGGTAGTGAAACTTGGATATGCCCGAAATCGAGTGAAAGTATGAAAAATGCTGTAGAAATGCGATCTCTTAGAAAGATGTGCGGTGTCACCCTTGCGGACAGGATAAGCAATGAAGAGATACGCAGTATGACATATTTTTTTTGAGATTTTAAGGCATTACAAAGACATTTATGGTAATTTTATCTATTACAAGTGAAATGTAATTTCATCAATTTTCCGTTCACTGCGGTTTTTGCAGCGCAAAATACTATAACTCACCACTGATACACTTAAATCACACCACTGTTTACGTTAAAATTTTCCAAAAATCTAAAACCACATAAATTAAAAAACGTAAAATTGTGTGGCAATATCCGTGATTTGACGTTTTGACATACAAGAAAAATCGTACACGGCGAAAGACAAGAGACAATCGCTTATCCTTTTTTTTTACACGCCTATATTAACTAATCATCTCGCTTTAATGCTTTAGCGGCATTTTAAGGCACCATCTATACGTATTTAATCTGAGGGTGATAGTAGCGCCACAGATTAATTAATTACTAACGTAAAGTAAGTTCCTTGCGTAAAGTAGCGCCACAGATTAGTTCATTACTAATGTAAAGTAGCGCCTAAACAAAATACATAACAATTACAGCAAAGTTGCTGTCACATCGTAGCTTGCTATAAATATTTAATCTGTGCTGTAAACCACAGACTAAGGAGCCTGCTTACTTACTGAGTAAATTCTTTTTGGTTTCAATTCGAATGGCAATGCATGTTCTACCCGTCACAACCGGTTTAGTTTTTATATGACAGTTTGTCAGTTTAGTCAGCCATGTTTGTTTCTTAGTGTGTTTGAAATGGTGGTAGTGAAATTTTATGAATTTGTGGATTTGTGTTAATTTTTTTTTAGAAATTGTGTTTACGAAATTTCAATGTGTTATTGTGTGTATGAGGTGAAAATTTCGCCGTGAAAATGAATTGGGGTACTGAGCTTTGGGTAAGTGTTCACGATCGTCATTCTCTTGTTCTTCGCGAATTTCGATTTAACTAGATATAATTACATTTATAAAATACATGTATACACCGTGCGTTTATTTTCTCAGTAAATAGTACCATAAAAGCAAAAGCCTATTCGCAAAATTAGTTGTCTTAATATATCATTATTATAATTTTATAGCTACATAAATAAAAGAATTCTGTTTTCCTGTAATATACATATAATTTTGCTTAAAAATATTTCATAATAAACAGAATACTTTTTGCTGTTGTTAATTAAGTATAGTTGTATTTTTTATATTGTATTTTAAAAAACATTCAAATGAAAAAAATGTAAATATTACTAAATAGATTTTTTTTAATCAAACGTAAATTATAAATAACTATCTGTTCCTTTAGTATGTGATACTTGACTAATAGTACCTCATGTTTTGGTCAGAGGTACAGCGATTCTGTATTTGAAGAGGTTTATAGGAAAACAAATAAATGGTAGGTATGTACCTACATATTATATTCAGTTGTTTAATATAGCAGCTATTTAACTATAATTCTTAGTTATACTGTAACAAGCAGAAATTGCTTTTTTGTTACACTTCATGTGAGATTTGATATGACCATCCTGAGAGTTTAAAGAGAGTGAAAGTCTCACATAACCAAGTCTCAGTGTTGGGGGTTGGGTACTTTTTGGAGGTTTCTCCTGTGTTACCAAAAAAAGTATATTATATAATGATTTTCCAACATCACTGAATGTAGACACAATTTTCAATCAGGTTGATGTTGTTCTGGTTATTTATTGATTTTATAGGTAGTCTCGTTTACTGTTTGTATAATGATTGCTATCAGGTAATGATTCAGCTCTGAGATATAATTTAAAGATTTCTACTGAATCATTTATTAATTAGGTACATAATATTTCGATAAAGTATTGTTTCTTCCAGTCTCCTATATATTTTGTAAATTTATGAAAATGATAGACTGTAGAGTATGTCCACTTTTTGATATTTATTGAAAATTTATGAAATTCTAGACTAGAGTAAGCGGTTATCTGTAATGTGATGATATATCGAGATGCCTATTACAAAATTGCAAAAATTTGTGCAAGAGTTCCAAAAAGTTTAAAATGTACTAATAATCACTAAGATCGAATAGCCAGTGTTCATAAAGGAAAGCTTTCTGAAGTACTTATTGTGAGTGTCTTCTATTTTAAATGCCATTGTGCTACCAAAGACAACTATACACTGTGATAAAATAAATTTAGGTAATCGATATCTGGTTAACTCATTCATTACTAAAATTGACTGGTTTAAAGCTTGTAGCAATTTAGACTATTAATTTATATGTTTGCGGAGCATCCATTCTACCCTGTTCCTTGATCTGGAGCTCTGGTTACTGGCCTGGTGGCTCTCCCTCCTCGAGCTCATCTATGAATCATTCACTTTTACAAAACATGTGGATGTCCCTTAGTTTGGTGTACTTCAATTCTTCTGCACTGCATGTTTGAACATAGTGTGTAATTATGTCTGAATACACAATGTATTCAGCTATAAATTGTAATTTGTATAGCCTGACTTATTTAGTGCTGGCAAACTAAAACTAATAATGGTATAGAAATAATACTGGTAATGTGATGAGATTGTAGTCTTCTGTTATCTATTTAGAGTTGCTCTGAGAAAAGATTTTTCTATTCTATACTTATGGGCATAAAATGAGGCAACAAAGTTTGTATAACCTCAAGCTAAAAAGATAATAATTCTTACTATTAAAGATCTATGGTATACTAAACCTATAAGATATCATATATATATACCTATCATATAAAACTACTACACTAACAGATAGTGCACCTTAAGGTCAATACTCATTTACTAACCTGGCAACTGATCAGCATTGCTCACACCTGCGACTGAGGTGATTGGTATTTATTACATGGATTTTCCATATAACTCTTCTCAACTTCTTTGTATTGTCACTGCAATGACTCAATGGCAAATGTCTGTATACGGTTAGCAAGTGAACCAACCACTTGGCGGCAATATGATTCTATCACTATCTATTCACTTGCAACATGCTGACCTTGATGAAACCGTGAGCAGCCAGCTGTGTATTTATGTGAAGTTCAGTAACAAATTCTAGACAATTTGTTGACCATGCCATGTCCATACATTGACCACACAGCATCCATTCATTGACTGGGAGACATTAACTTGCCTAGTCGGCTACCCATTGACGAGTGGATGCAGTGGCAAGTAGATACTGGTGGGGTGTCAGTGAGTTCATCACGATCATTGACCCAAATCTGCAGTAATTCTCATGGCCGCCTTGATAATTTTGTCACCAATTTCAAATTTGTCATAAAATTCGTCAAATAGTGCCCGATAAAGTAAGAATTCATTTTAAATATAATGTGGCCTGTATTCTTTAAAATATTTTGTATCTACTGATTTGTTACAAATATTAATATTTTACTTTTTGCTTACAATAATTGTAATGTCATTTTAAATATTTGCAATGGACAGCAAATAATATACATATGCGCCATCTTCACACTGTATCGTTAACAGGGTGGTCAGAGAGAATGGCACTCCAAGCCTTGCGGTCCTTACATAATTAATCTTTCGCCTCCCCAAATAAATATGAGTGCTTTTATCACTTTAAATTTGATTTAAATTCCATTAAAAAAAATGAAACAATGAAAAACATCACCTATGGAAACCTAAAATATTTTAATGAAATAATAAATCATTAATTCCGAAAACAATGTAATATTACAAATACTTATTAAGTTACTTTGAATATTATGATAAATACAATGTTAATTGATGTCAATTAACAATGAATATGCCTGATATAAAAAGACAATACATTGTTTGTTAATGTACATATTTAAAATGAATTTTAATTACATGTAATAAACATAATGAGTAATCAATTTGATGATATTACAAATACTTATGATGCATTACAACTCCTATATATAACTAATATTACATTAAGTATATTTTATATAGGTATTAAAAACATAATAATCATTAGATTTGGAATAAATTAGTTTAATAATTTATTATATAATTACAAAAGTAATCAGGCCAAGAAAATTGAATGCAAAATTTTAGACATAAAAGGTGATGTAGTCTTTGAGCATTAGGTAAAATGAAACACTTGATAAGATAAGTGATTCCATCACAGATTGTGTCATCGGGGCCTTTGCTCATCAATTCTATTTTAAAGTAGGACACAAAACGCTATGAGTTAACTGAAGTGTAAAAAAGATGTAAATGTGTAACAATAACATCTCTGGGACTTATATAAACTGAAACCTTGTACAGAACTACCCTGTTGGCCTCTTAAATATTACAGGAGCGAGAGAATTGCTCTCTCTTATACAATTAATCTATTGAGGAAAGCTATTAGGTGCTTAACAATTTGCAAATCTCGTTTTACACACAATTACCTATGTAGATACATTTATCACTCCAAATGAAGCTTACCCAATCTATTCTACTTTATAAATTTTTAGCATGTGTCCGATCTTGATGAGAATTGGTGTATAGTAAGAACATGTGATTGCGCAAAACATAGGCTACTATTTTTATCGTAAATCTACGATTAAAGGGGGATGAAACTTTATATGGGAATAGCTAGCTTAAGGTTGTGAAAAAGGGTATGAAACTTTAAATGAGAAATGC
The DNA here is from genome assembly GCA_907165235.1 of Zeuzera pyrina. NCBI lineage: Eukaryota > Metazoa > Arthropoda > Insecta > Lepidoptera > Cossidae > Zeuzera > Zeuzera pyrina. The sequence continues at coordinate 9,800,230 of OU015617.1, forward strand.
TAAACCAGTGTACCAATTATGATGAAATTTGTACAGAGATAGCATGCGGCCGGAGGCAGAAATAGGCTACATGTAGGCTTTTATCAAAAACAATCTTTGTACATTATGTGTACATGTACTACTTGATACTTGAAGACGGGTTCGTTTCCGCAACGCGACGTCTATTGCGGCTATTATGCGTTTCGATGAAGAAATGGCGCTACTCTTGCCATCCCAGCTTCTCCAGGAAGCCCAGTACCTTCTTATTGTTGGCAAAGACTTCGGGCAACGATTTTATCGACCCAAGATGTTTTGCTCGGTAAGCTGCCACTCCGTTGCGCTCTAGTAAAACATGAGCGGCTGTTTCAACTGTCTCTAGACACCCCCTGCAAAGAGGACGGTTAGTAACACCAATAAAAATATGTTTATTATATGGACCATAACCTGTTAGAGCACCTGTTATGGTACGGAGCTTTGCTCTCGTTAGACCTAGTAGATATCGTGCCAGCCGGGGGTTTACCTTAGGTAGCGCCTGTCTGGCTTGCCTAAATTCATGGGTGCTCGTCCAAAGCATGTCCCGTTTAGCCTTTGCTTGTTCACGCACTTGAGTGCGTAGCCAACCGTAGGGTAACGGTATTAGGGGTTCCGGGCCAGCTATAATTAAACTGCATCCACTCCTAGCTAATTCATTTGCTGCATAATTGCCGCGTGATTGACTGTGTTTCTTAATCCACTGGAGAGTTACTGTGTTATTTTCACAAACTCTTATCAGTAATTGATAACACTTATATACTAGACTTGGAGAAATAGTGTTACTTTTCAAGACATGTAATACTGCCATACTGTCAGAGAGTATCCGAATAGAAATTTCTTTATCTCATTCACCCAGTGTATACTTTTTAGAAATAACATTAAAAAAGTCAAATTAAAATGGACAAAGTGACAAAACGAAATGTACCTTCTACGTCTGGTGAAACAGTGAAGAAAAAGACCATGTTATACAACGACACATTTAAAATATGGATTTATTGCATTGGATGGCAAGACACAAGACACTATTGTTTGTTTGCAAGCCCTTTCCGCGGAAAGCATGGCTTCAAAATCACTCCGGCATCTGGAAACAAGACACCCGTCTTTACAAAGCAAACCGTTAGAATTCTTCGAGCGTAAGTCACTTATTTGAAAAATCAACAAATTATATAATTATAAATAATAATTTAAAAAAATGTAGCCATAATGAGACTGCAGTAATTCATGCGTCCTACTTAGTAGCACTGCGAGTACTTAGTAGCATCGCGGAAGGACTCATTTTGCCCGCTGCCATTGATATGGTCAATATTGTGATGTCTGGAAGAAACTAAATAAATAAAATCTATACCCCTTTCAAATGATACAATATCGAGACGTATTGATGAGATGGCCATCGGTATTCGCAAGTCCACAAGGGTGATACCGCACCTATTTCTAAGAGATCGCATTTCTACTGCACTCGATTTCGGGCATATCCAGGACTCACTATACCGTACAATAAAGTTAAAGCACCAACACCGCATTGTGGATGGCCATTATGGCTGTGTTAAATATATTCACACTGCCTACTAATGCGGACAGAACACCGTTCACTTTATTGCCAGCTGCTACCCGTCTCTCCACATCCAACTCACATCTTCCCTCCCTCGAAAACGCACTCCCCAGATACACAATTTCATTCACTTGTTCTAGACATTTTCCTTGTACTCAAATTTCATATTTCGTCTGTATCGCTTTCCTTTCAAACACCAGAACCTTAATTTTGTTTACCTTCATATTCAATCCTTTCACTTCACATTCTTCTTTTATGTACGTGACTAGTGTCTGCAACTCTGCTTCTGATGGTGCTTTAAGTACAGCATCGTCAGCGTATAATAGGCAGTTTACCACTGTACCAATCAATCTTTTTTGCGTATAGGTAGGCACATATCATACCACTCATTACTATACCTTCCAATGTCTGGAGGCAACTGTCCAAATACAGAACGAACAGCCCGGCAGACATCACACCACGCAGCCCCGTCTGACGCCTGAACAGACTTCGAACCAGGGCGACAATGCACCATCTATCCTTACACAGGCGCTGTGACCTTGATAATAATATGACCTCACAGCCCGCAGTAAGGGGTTCTCCACGTCATATTCAGGCAGGAGATTCCACAATTTCCTTCGCACTACTCTATCGAATGCTTTTTGTAGATCCACAAAAGCGCAGAAAACTTTCTGGCCAGAAACCTCTCCACAATAACGCGAAGCGAGAAAATCTGATCCATACAACCCCTACCGTTCCTAAAATCACCTTGCGTCTCCCACATATATCTTTCAGAAACGCCTTTCATACGTTTGGTCGACACCTTGGTATAGACTTTTATGGTATGATAATTTATGGTATGAATAGACTATGTATATACATATAACTCAATATTTTACATTACATTGATATACATAAATATATAGCATTGATTACAATAAATGAAGAATAAAATTATATTTCACTCTGTAGTACTTCACTATGCTCTTCCTCAGTACTCATTCTTTGTTGTTTTAAGGAGCGTATAGGACGCCTTATGTTCAATAATTCAGAAAAGAATATATCTTTAGAATGTGTGATTCTACGATTTAATGTACGATGATTTAATTGCTAACAATCGCCAACCGCGAAACAAAATTTGTTGTGAAGCTTTCTCTGTTATGTAAAAATTACTGCCAACCACAAAATAAAGTCTGTTGTCGTAGAGCTTCTATTGTATCTTGGATGTAAAAAACTGACCAAGCCGAGTCGGACTCACGCACCGGAGGTTTCATACCATCATACAATGTATTTGTGTTTTGTGTTTGTCAAAACATTATAATTTTTCAAAGACAAACTTAATTTTGCAGTTGAAAAACACATCCTCCTACTATCGAATTTCAAATTTAAGTTAGTGTAATATAATTACAAAAACCCAAATTTTGGATTTTCCATTTATAGTGCTGTGAGACATTGCTTGTTATAAAATTCCTTGATACTAGGTCATATTTCTGAACTGAATACCTCTATCCAATCGTGAGTTAAAGGGTCTAGACTCTTATCTGAGACTGATCGGACTGATCGGACAGACTGATACACTGACAACAAAGTGATACCATAAGGGCTTCGTTTTTTCGTTTTAAGCTACTGAACTCAAGAAAAAATTATAGATCTAAATATAATCCAGTAAATTTTTCTTTTGGAGATGAAGGAGAACAGCAATTTTGACACGCGCACATATTTTCGAGTGTTAAAAAAAGTTTTACGAAAAAGTTAACTCAAAGTAATGTATATTTTATTATGTGATAGAAATAGTTTGCATTTGACACCTCCCATGATGACCCCGAAAATGATTTTTTACTTTCTAATTTCTATTAAGTCCCCTAAAGTGAAAATTCAACTTTTGAAGTTCACGTTCGTCTTACATAATATTTAATAAATTATGTATAAAGTTGTATTAAGTTTACAGGTAAAATATGAAAGTTCTAGATTTGGATAAATTAGATGTCCGGAATATAAGTAAGTAATGTTACAGATTTTTAAATGGTATTTAGTTTGTTTATAAAGGCCTTACTTTTTTTTACCTTACCTTACCTTTTTTATCTTAGCGGCGATATAGCCTATGTCCATCTTTAATAATATACCGTTCAAATAGTGAAAGAATTATTTAAATAGGTTCAGCGCTTCCGGAGATTACCCTCCTCCACACATAAACTTACAAAATCCGCTCTCTCTTTGTAAATAATAATATCAGTACCTATAGATCTTTCTGTGCGCGAGATAAAATCAAATCAACCGAATGATTCTTCCGAATATTCGGTTCTATACATTTATAGCCGGATATTTTTATTCGGTAGAACACCTATTCATTCCATCGCTATTACATATTACAGTGACATCACGCGAAGAGGACAACGAAGCAAGTGTTAGGCTTTCAAATTCTTTATATTTGAGTTAGTTAAACTTCTGCAAGTCCTTACTAGTATATCATATATATATATACTTTTTCTTGCGAGCGAAATATGCATTTCTTAACTTGAGTAACTTTCGATAGGTCATATTATATAAACTTTACCATACTAATTATTGAATACGGCTTTACTCACGTATAATCGGTATAGGTACCAACTAGTTTCGGACCTATTGGAGGTCCATCATCAGGGTGAGTGGGATGAGTTCGCGCCGCGCCCCGTCTCGCACTCTTGTTCACACTCATCACACTCACCCTGATGATGGACCTCCAATAGGTCCGAAACTAGTCGGTACTTATACCGATTATACGTGAGTAAAGCCGTATTCAATAATTAGTGCGTTAATAATGTCTCACGAACGTCTAAATATTCAGATAAATATCATGCAATGACGTCTAACTGAACGTGTAACCTCCATCATACTGTTGTTCCAAAATTCGTAAATTTTCGTATCCTATGTTTACTAATAATGTCTACTTACCTATTGAAGTAATTCTTTTGAAACGAGCGGTCATCGCCCTTATTACTTATCTACACGTGCGTAGTTTTGTTTCTATTACAAGTACTCATTAGAATCTAGAAGTGTGTGAGAGTGGTCACCGGTTCGCGTTGGCAAGCGACAAGGCCGCCATCGGCCCGCATTCCGTACTCGACTTGCTGCTTGAAGTTGTGAAATGAGCTCATTTTTTGCTTACGTGTCATGTACCATATGAGCTTTCGCCGAAAGTAATTAAGAAAATTAATATTTTCTTTATCTTTAATTTCTTCTTTTAGTGTTAAAACATATTACGAAAAATAAAGAGTATAGTATTACAAAATAATTCAATTATTAACATTGTCCCTGAACTAGTTCACTAAGCGTTTTGCAACGTGACCTAGATAACTGCTCGTATAGGTTATTCTGCTGAATGTAGACGATTTCACTTTACTTCAAGAGAATAACATTATTAGTCAAATTTTGCTATTTGAAGATGTTTTGTGATAATAAACTTTCTTCGGTAGTGCTGCTGAAGTTAATTATTACTTGCTGAAAACTTAAAAATTTGGCTGTTGTTTATTAAAAAAATAAAACAAATACTTAAGTAGATGTATTATGTTAAGAGCATAAAACTCACGTTGTGAAAAAATTATACTTAAGTAGATGTTAAGGGCGTAAAACTCACATTGTGAAAACATTAGAAACAAAAGCTTTATACGTTTTCCTGTTTTAACTACTACAACTCTATAGTAGTTAAAACAGGAAAATTTATAAGAAATTTGTACTCACAAAATATGTACTTGATAGTATCAATATGTAGTAGATATAATTAATTTTTACTTTTTATAAGTCTAAAAGTTGGTTAAAAGGTTATGAAGTACATTACTGTCTTTAAATCATAGGTCACAGCCTGGTGGATATCAATCAACGGGTACGCCCTTGCCTTTCGTGAAACGTAGGTACTTTAAGGTACACCTTTAACTTGATTACTTTTCTAATATTTCGGGTTTCAACCATATTTTATAACCACTGATTATGTTCTCATATCTTCTGACATTACATTACATTACATTACAAAGTTACTTTTGATGGTCAGGCAAATTAGCTTTACTCTGCGGTTAAAATAGGAATTATATAATTTGGCCTTCTATTTAATTTTATAATCCTTCCTTCAAATGACAATAACTTTACACAACGTCGTTCAGCAGTCACGCTTTAGTCACGTTACATGAGTGAGTGTCACATTAGAGTCATTTTTCCCGTTCCTGGTTGTGTATTGTATTAATGTCGTCTGAGTCTGACAAAAGTGATAAAGTGATAATAGAGGTATTTTACTAAACGACTTACAAAATTACAGTAATGTTAAAATATTGGACTGTGAAACACAGTTTCAGTTATAAGATTTGTAGTCTAATGTTACCTCTAGTTGTAGGTTTCTTTTCTTATAATGACGTGGGCTTACCTGATTTCACAATGTCGCGAGCCAAAACAAAGAAAGGATCCAGTCTATTATGAGTTCCTTGTGAGGCGATGATCTCACCTTTATTCGTAAATGCTCATGTTATTATTTTAACCTCAATATTTTTTATTTATTTCGCTCTAAATGCTTTCGATGCCTATATTATCAATTCAATATCTCCTAAAGAAATGAAATATTTCATACTCCAGACAATTACACAAATTATGTGACTCCAAATTAAGCACTATAGGCTTGTACTATGGGTACCACACAAGGAGTCTGAGGGAGCTGAGGAGCTCCTATAACACCCAGACCCCAAGTCAATCTAGAAAAGTTCATTTCCTAAGTTGACCTGACCGAGGTTCGAACTAAGGACCGGGCTTGGAAGACAGATGCTCTGTCAGCGTGCCAGCGGGCTAGTCAAATAGATATACATACTCATATTTCGCCAGTTAGTAGGTAATGGAACTTCGATTTTATTTATTTACCTACTGTAAGTAAAAGCCTCATTCGCAATGAACAGGCGTGGCCGCTAAGTGCTCGGTTAATTGGATTAGTCTCAGATTACCTACCACCAGAACCAGCAATGACCTTCACTTTCCTGACTACATAATATTTGAAAATCGGAATAGTTTGTTGAGCAAAACAGATTAATTAGAAGTTAATACCATTATTGTAAAGAAAAAATGGTCAAAAGGTCTAGTTCAATAGTTTTATGTACTCGAATTAAGTAAAATAAGAGGTTTATTTTTCAGTCTTGCGTATGGCCAGTCAAACTGCCATTGTTGGCGATGCCAACGCGCCTCATTTGGCGAGTCGCGGCGTCAGGTTCAGTCGCGAACCAGGCTCAGATATAAAACCGGTTGAACCAGAATATGCATGTGTACAAATTGTAGAGCCAAGCGAGAAGCAGAGCGGAGAACATAAAATTGTATTGCTTTACGTTAAGGTTCATACAAATATAGCATAATACAGTTTAAAATTGCCACGTATCTGGTCAGATCTAGGAGAATCTACATCCACTTATGTCTATTATTATTCAACGTCGCTAATCGCTTATTAATGTATCTTTAGTTTTTGTTTCGCCATCATCCTACGACGTTTGGATGTCGACGCTAAACTATAATTTAACTTGCTCTGTTGAAGTGTTTTTACTTATACGCATTTTTTATATAGGTAGCGTTCAGATAGTTCTGTTAACATTAATTTTGCTTGCAATTCTTTATCGTGCATTAATACTTATGATATAATATATTATTAAGTCCATTGAAGTTTTACATTAGTCCTCTCCGTCTTGTTGTATGCCATGCAGGCTTCAAAAAGGTAAGTTAGGACTTGACACTCGGGGCCTTTTAAAGTAAATGAGATAGAGATTTGAAATTTACGTAATACATACATACATATAGTGCACAGGTAGTATATTAATGGGTTTGCAGAATTCCAACATTTACAAACGATGATTGTGTAAAAAATTATGTATTTTCATTTTGAACATAAATATATTATATATGTAACTCATAATTGCTTCAGACTATTACTTACACTAATAATATGGTGAGCGGCCAGTGACGCTCAATCTCGCAAGATAGTTTGTAAAAGTTCGTTTTCTAAGTTGACCTGGCCGGGAAGCAAACCTGAGATCTGCTGCTTGGAACTTAGAACACGACCACCGCACCAATGACCAAATTATAAAAAAATATAAGTTAAGAACATTCGGTACAATTTATGCTCAAATTTATTCTTAGTTCTATGGTATGGAATTTTCGGTGCATTAAACGGATTCGCATTTGATAAGTTTTCACTTATTTTGACAAGTTTCTAATTATAATAAAATACTAAAAACGAATACTGTGTGTAATAAATTTGGCCAATTAAGAAACGTTAACAATTATTGAAAATACATTATTTTTAATTACATACAACATACATATCTTCACGCTATATCCCTAACGGGGTATTTTTAATTATTGTGTGTAATTACTAATTTTATCCTTACATACACATCATCATCATTAATAAATTGCGCGTTACCAAAACCCAAACACAATTTTCGTCTGTCTCCGAACAGACTTCCATTAGCAGTTACATGACTTCTCAGAGAGTAATCAAGGCTACTTTATATCCCGGAAAAACACCTTATTCAACGTGAGTGTAAACACGGAGCACAACTAGTATACCTCCTTAATAAGCAGAGAGTTAAATATGTTAAGTAATAAGTTAATAACCGAGACTCAAAATTAAACTTCTTGATGAGACTACGAAAAAAGATACGAACCCCTCATAAGGTCTAATGTATGTTAAAAGCGCGACTGAATTCTATCGCAATTGTGCAATTAGTACATCCGGTGCGTATACTCCCGTTGAATATCGTTCCAATTCCAAATACGCAATACATTCAACAAAATAAACTTTAACGTACTATAACTTTTATTGAAGGATATATAAAATAATAATTTATTAATACCCATATCTAATAAGAAAATTTTGGTTATCAATCAAAGTACTACGTTGAACGTTGTATATATGGTATAGTATCTGAATTTTGGAAGCGGCATGAGAAAGTATTCACTACTGTGAAACTGAACGCTTAAAATTCGTTAATAGACGAAATTACGAACTAAGTGTATTATTATATAATATGCGACTTATTCATATAGTTTTTTTAATATTATATGTACATTGTTATACTCAGGTCACCGTTCAGTGCCAAATTGATATCCTAAAACAATTATTTAATAGTAAATTAAGTAATTTTATAGTAACGGTAGTGATAAAATAACTTTCTCGTGAATATTTAAACAGTAAATCGAAGGTCAATGTCTATTACACAATCGAAACTAGTCTTTGAAATTATTTAAATCTATCGAAAAGCGAAATTGCTTCTAGTTTGTGTCTCCTTGAAACTAGATTTCTCGCACTTTCATTTAATATATTATGGCATCGGTCAATAAAATGTTAATTAGGCAATTTAAAAACGGATGGAACTGCTTATTAAAAAGCTTCTCGTCAAATTTGTAATGCGCTACCTGTACTGGTTATTTATATTTTCTAAATACATAAGTGTACATTAGGTAATAAAAAAATTTTTTTTTCTCGCAGGCTCGAAAGGTTTTTTTTGGGTGTAAAAAAACTCTTAAAATGTGAGTTCCTAATATTAATATTAAGATGATCTGCATCGTATTTTTCGATTTTCCAAAGAACAAAATGGAAAAAAATATTTACGCGTCTTCTGATTTTTATAACTTGCAAACCACCGATCACACAGAGAATCTCTATACATATTTTTGTAGAGAATTGAACGCTCTACAAAAACATCTTGAGTCACTGTTGGATAACTCCACTCGTCCAAAAATTATACATTGTCAAAGTTAAATTTTTCGTAAATTTTGTCGATTTTTGTATATTACACCGGAACTGTTAGTTTTATGTACAAAATAAGGATTAAACTTTACGTCAAACGTAAATTGAACTTTCGAATAATGTTAATCAATAGTTTTTTTTAATAATAAAATAAAGAACGCTTTTAGAAAATTTTTTAGCAAAAATTAGCTTAGAAATTTTAGTTTTCTTTTGTTACAAAGGTAAAAAATAATGATTTAATAGTCTTAATAACTTACACAAGAAATCAACCAAGCAATAAAAAAAATATTTGATTAACTTGCTCACTTATCTAATATTTATAACTTATGCCTAAAAATATGTGTGAGGAGAATGATGAGATTTGAGGAAGCGAAAGATGTATGCAAGGACCGCGACGCTTGGCGCTCCGTCCTCTCTGGCTACCCCGTTAGGAATACGGCGTGAAGATATGTATGTAATTTTATTACAAATTTACATCGAAAATTGTTATTACGGAAGATTTTTTTTTATTGCAATTTGGATAAATTTGCCGATGGTCGCCAATTACTTGTAATAAATACTGCAACTGTTATTAGTCTTTGGTGAGGTAATTGTTGTATTCTTCAATTAATGCCTTTCCTCGTACAAAAATTTAACTTTGACAATGAATAACTTTTGAACGAGTGGACTTATCAAGCAGTAACTCAGGATGTTTTTGTGTGATCGGTGGTTTGCAAGCTATAAAAATCAAATGTGAAATTTTTGACCATCTTAATATTAATAATATTAAGAGCTCATATTTTAACAGTTTTTTTATACCCAAATGTAACTTTTTGAGCCCGTTTGCAACCAAAAAAAATAATTTTCTTTTTAATCACTTTAGTAACATGTACATGTTAACAGAGTTTAAATCTCTTTAGGTATGATAAAGCAGACCTTGCTAAATCGTTATAATATATGTCATTGAATGCTAGTGGCAGTTATTGTTTGACAAACTACTAAAGCAATTACAATGACTGAACCGGTTTTATAATTTTGTACACATGATTTCGCAATGAGAGAAATCAAATTAATTTCCTGACTGTTTCCTTACCTAACACTAAAATCTCGTACAGACGTAAGCGTCGTTTTTTGTCTAATGCTATGCTAATTTCATAAAGTTTATATTAAAATCTCTGCGAACAAAGCCCGTGGCGCTTACCCGTTCACGTATCCCACTCACCCTGGTTGTAATAGTAATACAAGTTACAAGAGACAGCCTTATTTCTTATTCACGGGGAACGTGACAAATACGTGTGAATGCCGTAGTAAAAACAGAGGATATGCAGTCTGCGGGGAAACACAGCTATGTATCTGGTTAGTGCTGAATGGACACTGTTCGGTTGCTGGTTGTTGCGCGTTCGTGATGTGAACACGTAGTGTATGCGGTTGCGGCGTGTACATGGATTGCAAGAGTAGTCATATAAAATATAAACACTCTAATAGATTCATAGAATTCCCGTTTTTGTCAACATATCTACTTCAACTTCACGCTTAGAAATTCTCAAAATATTCTAACATTAGTCGGAACATCGAAAGTCTGCAGAAGTGCAGACTTGCAGTAGGTGCAGTTTTCATCCGTCTTTTGTACGACTGATCTGCTCGATTAAAAAGTATTCCTACATAAAAAAATCGGGATATTTTGCAACTGTAGTTTTTCTGATTTTAAATAAAAATATGAGCCCCAAAGATATAATAAGGGATAACAAAGTAAACGTAAAAATAATTCCGGATGGACGAAGTTGCACTTCAAACGCAACAGTCATTGTTGGATAGCTTGGTACTTCTGCATAGATTTAGGCTATTTCTAATTATGTTTACTTGGGTGCGAAGCCGGGACGATTCGTTAGTAATGTATAAAATTAACGTTCTTAAGATAATATGAACACTAGGTAAACTATAGTTATCGGCTTTTGTACATAATGTTGATGATGTAAAAAAAGCATATATTGTACGTATGTTGTAACGGGTGTGTATCTGTGACGTAGGGTTTCTTTGCTTGGCACGTGTGCGTTGGCGCAGATGCGGAAGCGTGCTTTCATCGATAGGAATTTCATTCGTTAGTGCGCGCTTCTGTTTACTCGCGCCAGCTATCTGCACTGTTCAAGTTCGAGGTCATTCACTTGTATCAAGACCAACGGACGACGATGTTGGATTAATGAAATTTTAATTAACTTAATCTGGACGTATGTATGTTGCTACATGCATTGATAATTACTGAAAGATCTATATTTTCGCTTTTGTTGCTGATGTCGCTGTTTTAAATACTTAAACTAAATAAATAAACTAAAGGTCTGTTTAGTTCAGTCAGTTGAACATACGTCTGTTTATTTATAACAAGCGACCTGGCCTGGCTTTGCCCGGTACAGTTTGTTTTTAAGTAATATTTTATAATAAATAAACCGTGAAAAGAAAGTAGTAATATACTTGGCAGAGGTTTAGGTTTTTTTATAGTTTATGAGAACAAAAACATTACCTCTACATCACCAATTTAGTAAACTCGTCATACCTGTAAGATATTTAATTTAATGATTTGGTGTAAAGGACTAATTTGATCTGCGTTTAAATGGATGCTTAATTTGATAGGGATTTATACTGAGTCGGTAAAAATTGCTAGAAAGTTGTTAAACATTATATTTAATGAGATTTTATGGACAGAAATGGTTGGCGTAAAATGACATTAAAATATGATATATGCTACCCCCAATGATGTTATAATTCAAAAGAGGTAGATAGGTTATATGCACTCGAAAAGTGGCACCCCAAAACTTTGCTAATTAGCCAACCCGGACTTGGTCAAAGAATATGAAAAGTAATGTTACAGAACCAACAATGTTAAAAGTAATAATATATAATTGATAATTTTCAAATTTATAATTAAAAAATGTTGGCGATCTTTTTAAATAAATATGTTCTCATGTAGGTACATGATTCAAGAAAAAGGAAATTCAAAAAAAAGCAAACATCATTTTTGACTGTCTAATCCCATCAATATTTTTTTTTTAAATGTCTGTTCTGTGGCATTAATTACTAATATCCTATGAATTAGTCATGGATTCGCTTAAAATGAAGTAAGAAATTGAAATTGACCAATCACAATGATTTATGACTGAACAGGATATTTTTTGGATCGTGTCTCTTCAAAAGGTTCCGACATCGTTCCAGTCGCAATTTATGAAGACGCTCGTTTAAATAATACACTTTTCTTCGACTCTAGGCCTTTAGTTTGAGATCATATTTAAGTATTCTGTTCACCGATATTGGTGGAATATTGGTCTGAAGAGATAATTTCTTTTGAGTCCGACAAGGGTTTCGACGAATGCGCTCTCTTTATCACTGATGTTGGGTTAGGTTAGGTTAGGTTAGGATGCAAGGTCCTTACAGACCGCGGGCGATCGCATCTTTCACGGTCTTCTAAAGAGCCGGTCTTTTTATACCTCTTTATCGTAAAATATACAAAGCTCCGGCTACATCCCAAACTTCGGATTTCACTTGCATTGGTTTTTTTCCAGTTTGAAACAACGAAATTACAGTCGCACGCAAATTTTTAGTTGGCACCATTTTCACAAATAATGAAAAGGTCATTCAAAACATCTGTAAAGCTAACAGGGTCAGATGGGCAGAATCACTAATTTTTTAGCTCATAATTTAGTGCAAATTTAGTGCCAAAAAATAAAATATTACGCTCTAAAAGAAAACCAAAAAATGCGAATTCTGCTAGCTTTTAATTAAGATAGCAGTGTACTGTAGTTATGCAAACATAGACATCGGGATGATTATAGAAGAGAGTTTTATTACTAAGAATTTAGTGCTCAATTAGTGCCACCTATACAGCAGAAAAAAATAGGAAAACAAAATTTTTTTGTCTTTTTGATACTGAAAACTGCTAACTTGACAGGCACAGCAGGATATGGCTTATATGGCTTGGGTAACAGCTCATAACGATAGAAATTGGCAGATTAAAAAAAGTAACTATTTAGTGCTCAATTAGTGCTGCCTATCCAGCAGGAAAAATAAGTAAAAAAAATTTTTCTTTATAAATCAATACTGAAAACTGTCAACTTGACAGCCATAGCAGGCTATGGCTCGAAATGGCAGCTCATTAAGATGAGAATTGGCAGATTAAAAAGACTGACTATTTAGTGCTCAATTAGTGCTGCCTATCAGGAAAAATAGTTAAAAAAATGCGGAAAAACACGGTACCACGAGTTTAATTCAAATACTCCGAAACACGAAAGGTCGCAAACTCAAACAGTCAACTTTTAAAGTCAACTGTATTTTAAACCCGTACGATCTTTATTCAACTGTAGGCTGGCGTTTAAAACGTTTCGTATTACATTCCAAAGTCAACGGCGACTGGATGCTCGGCACACGTGACCACTGATCACGTGATCGCACGGGAAAGTGCTAACAAGCAAGAATGTTTTTATGCATTACTCCGCATCACAACGCAACTTATTGGTAATATTTATTTACCTTATTTACGTGAAGTTTAATAGTTTTTTATAGTGATTCTCTCATATGAGAAAATATTTAAAAATTATTCGAAAAGGTAAAAAAAGCATATTTAGGAATTCATCTGCATTTTATTTACAAGTTTTTAATACCTTAGAGTGCTTAGAGTGTAATTAATTTATTTAGTCTGTGTCTTGTAGTATTTAATAAACAATCTTTTTTTTTATCGAACAGTACAGAGGAGCTCGTAATTATTACTATTATAAAATACTTTTTATTAAAATAATGTGGTGATCTGCTTTTTTATGCTTGTTTCTTTTTAACAACGGTTATTATGTCTATTAATTCTACAGTTTTTTAGATATCGATTTAGAATCACTGCAAGATTTCAGTCTTCAATTAGATAAAAAGCAATGCCTCTACAACAAAAATAGATTTCTTCATTTTCAAAATATATAGAGCACATCCTATTGGCATTATTTGGTAACCAGTCATCTTCTCTTCTTTCTAAGCGAACTGTTTTAAATCCACCGTAATCACCGAAGCTCATTTTTGTTAAAAAAAAGGAATAAATTTATAAGATCCTATTCAATAAAGAGAATTCCCATACTTAGCATAATAACACAATAAAAATAACTCGTGTACTAAAAACTGGCTGGCTCCTAGTTGTATATATTTTTATTTAATTTCTTGTAAACGTAAAATTATTTGTTATTACTCGAAATCGAATCGCGGAATCGAACGCACTAGTGAAAGAGAAGCGTGAAAGGTGTAGAGTGTTAGACGAAAACAAGATGTCGGACAACTTCAAGGAAAATTCCAAATTATTTTGGAAAGAAGACGTAAGTACCGAAGTGGTCCGGCACCTTGTACTTGTCCTAGGGTCTGGGATACTTTCTGTGCACTGTGCAACCTTTGTTGGCAGAAGGGGGAGCTGCCAGAGGACTGGCGCACCGCAGTCATATAGTACCTCTCTATAAAGGGACAGGTTCTCATTTAGACTGCGTGCTATAGGATCATCAGCTTGGTCAGCTTAGCAAGTAGTCATACCAAGGTATCGACTGAACGTATGAAAAGCGTTTCTGAAAGATATATGTGGGAGATGCAAGGTGGTTTTAGGAACGGTAAGGGTTGTCTGGATCAGATTTTCTCCCTCCGCGTTATTGTGGAGAGGTTTCTGGCCATAGGTCAGAAAGTTTTCTGCGCTTTTGTGGATCTACAAAAAGCATTCGATAGAGTAGTGCGAAAGAAATTGTGGAGTTTTCTGCCTGAATATGGCGTGGAGGGCCCCTTACTGCAGGCTGTGAGATCATTTCATTATCGAGGTCACAGAGCCTGTGTAAGGATAAATGGTGACATGCTCTGGTTAGAGAAGTCTGTTCAGGCGTCAGACAGGGCTGCGTGATATCTGTTTGGCTGTTCGTGCTGTATTTGTACAGTTGCCTCCAGACATTGAAAGGTAGTATGAGTGGTATGATACGTGATGTTACAGTGGTAAACTGCCTATTGTACGCTGACGATGCTGTGTTTATAGCACCATGAGAAGCAGAGTTGCAGACACTAGTCACGTTTATAGTGAACACACAGATGAAATGTGAGATTTGATCACCGAAACGTGAGATTTGGGCACATGGAAAATGTCTAGAACAAGTGAATGAAATTGTGTATCTGGGGAGTGCGTTTTTGAGGGATGAAAGATGCGAGTTAGATGTGGAGAGACGGGTAGCATCTGCCAATAAAGTGAACGGTGCTCTGTGCGCATTAGTAGGCAGTGTGAATATTACTAACAACCAAAATGGCCATCCACAATGCGGTGTTGGTGCCGACTTTATTGTACGGTAGTGAATCCTGGATATGCCCGAAATCGAGTGAAAGTATTATAAGTGAGATAATAAGTGCAGTAGAAATGCGATCTCTTAGATATGTGCAGTGTCACCCTTGCGGACAGGATAAGCAAGGAAGAGATACGCAGTATGACAGGAATGCACGACAATCTTATTGTAAAAATAAAGAAATGAATGCTAAAATGGTCTGGGCACGTAGAAAGAATGAGTGATGAAAGACTGACGAAGAAAATCTACAGAGCGAAAGCGAGTGGTAAAAGAAGCCAAGTAAGACCAAGCCAAGGCTGACTTATGAAGATCAAATAGCCAGAGTGTTAGCCGTCGGTAATGTCAAAAGCACTCGCATATCTAGGCGAAAATATGTGAGGAGAATGATGAGATTCGAGGAAGCGAAAGAAGTATGTAAGGATCGCGACGCTTCGCGCCGCGTTCTCTCTGACTACCCCATTGGGGATACAGCGTGAAGATATATATGTATGTATATAGATAACGTTTTGACTATCATTTACGTGTTTTCTAAGCTGTGAATGAATTATTTATTTCAATGTCTATTTCAAGTGAGAGTGTGAATTTTTAATGGCACGTTTCGTATAATGCTGATTATAAGATCTCAAATCGAATATTGGTTGGTAATTATCATTATGGATGAGATGAATTCAAATTATTTATTTAAGTTTCTTTCTTTAATTTTGCATTATGTACATGTGCATATATTACTTAGTATTATGTTTTCTCCAAAAAGGGGTCTCTTAAGAAGAACCATAGTGACGTGTATTCATCATACGATTAATTGTTTAAATGAGTATGTTGTCTGCGAATTTGCATAGTTCCTTAATGATGATTGTTTACTCGCATTCCGATTACTCCAATCGATTCTTACGAAACGTGTCAAAAATACGATCTTAGCACAATCGTTCATACCGTTATACTTATAATAAAGAAAAAAGTTTTCACCCGTTCAAAAGTTTAATACTAGACATGGGAACTCATTCTACCTTCATAGTGTAACGTTGCAAGTGATTGCTGCAAACAACTGGTTTGTCGACCTGATCAGGTTGTTATTGAGTAAGATAGCGCATTGATCACGTTTCTCTAAGGTTTAAAATGTATCTTTGTTGCACTTACTATTTTGTAATTTTTTTTTTAATATTATCGCGGAATATTCCACAAGGTTGCAATTGTCCTGCGAGCGTTTGACTGTGCAGGTTAGAGATTCATTCGTATTCCAAACAGCTAAAGATATTATCATTATAACGAATGCCTCTGAGTACGACGGTCAAATATTGCGTAGAAAATTAATTATATTGTGTACTCTATTATTTTAACTAACATGCTCATGTACGTATATATGCATTTAAGTAACACGCGTAAGTAATAATCCAACCAAATTAATCAAAGAATGGCTAACCAAATTAATCGTCAAATGCTTCACGTAAGAAGGGAAAGAAGAATCTCAAGATGATGATGATTGACGTTCAGTCATCTTTGTCTGTCAGTTGAATGTATATTTTTTTATTACACTGGAGAATAGTTTCAAATTGTTTTGTAGTCTCGTTATACTTACCTGGAGTTAGCGAAAGTGTCTGCGTGTGCAACGGCATGCATCGTCAGACCTCCCTCACAAGTAGGTGATGTGTCGCGCTCCACTCGTTTCGCCTCCACAGCTAAGCCGCTTTCGTAGAATTTCTTATATTTATGATTACTTACTGCTTTTACGAATGTTGGATATGATACGATGTTTCTTGTTGTTTTTGCTGCAATAACGTGATTAAGATTTTAAATTAGATAAACTAACCGTTGTTTCTTTAAAAAAAGTGTAAATTTTAGTTTAATTCTAATATTACGTCAGAATTCTCCTCTAGTATCGTTCACGAGTGAAAGGTTTCTTCCATTTATTTAGAGATGACTGCTCTAAAATGCAATAAAAATCAATCAGATTTTGTGATGCTCATTCCGACACTTACTTTTAATGAAATAGAATGTAGCCAGCTTTGACAAGAGTTGTCAAAACAACGCAAGGATTATATTTTGATGAATTTGTACAATTTTACGATTAAAATAGATGTTGGAAACTTGATAAACAAAAGCGTACATGTCTCACGTCGCAATAAAACATTCGAAAACGTGGCACTCCGTTGTCATTTTTATCTGAATCAATGGAAACATTTTCTCGTTAAATGTCAATAATATCAGTAAATGAATACCTACATTTTAAAATATAAGAAGCCCAGTGACCGCGTAATTCTGTGTTATTGGAGGAAACAACGAGATCGCCACAAAAAAAGAATAAAGAAAAATAACCCTGTAATTGTCAAGTCTCAGAATATATCTATAGTCTATACATCTATAATATATCTATTATCTATACCTATCATCTATACACAGGTATAAATAAAATGATGTGTCTGAAATTTCGAAATAAAGACTCTTAGCTTTATGTGGTTATTTACACGTAACCAAAATTTAAACACGTTTTTTTAAAATTTTGTCAGTCCGGCATCAACAAATGCCTTCGTTCTGTTTGGCATTGTTAGATTTTTATTTAATTTTCAATTAATCGTTTACGGTACATCACATCTTTATAAGCCGTAATTATTACGATTACTGATACAGAGGCTCGCTTCGTAATCGTTGCATCCTTAGAAATTATATAAAGTATATATGTATAACGTACATATAATATTTAAACAGAATATAATGATAATTATAGACTGAAATGATGTTCTGAATTTTATGCCATAGTAAACAATGGTCCGTATGAGTAGTGGGAATTCCTCGTAAGGTTATGATTGCACAGCTCGCGCGTGAGAACGTGCGTTCCAACGATTTGTTAGTCTATAGTTTTATACATTCGTATAACGCGTGTAACTCATTACGCATTAACATTTTTTCAAGGCTTTACTGTGAAAGGAACAACAAGAAATGAAAATCTTAAACAACTTCACGCAGAACAGGAGCAGCAAAGTGCAACAAAATTATGCCATGACAATGCTTCTAGTGTAAATTATTTGAATTTACTGAACGGCAAAGCGGAACCAAATAGTGATAGGTTGCTAGGCTATCGCCGATACAAGTTCCTTTTGATAAATATCATTACCTGAGAATTATATTATAACTAGAGTCTGTTACTTATATACTTACTTAAAAGAAAGAGATTTTGTTTTCTCGACTTGAGCAATTTATCCCCAGAAGCTTTCAGTTAAAAACATAAAGCCTATCGCTGTATAACCTACATAAATGGCAACGGTTGTACGCATCACCTGTTAGCTGTTACACAAGAACATGTGCATTGCTTTGTGATTCAGTGGCTTGAATGAATAGTCCGAGCGAGGCTTAGTTGATCGTATTGGAATGCTAACAATTGAAAATATTTCAATGTGCATATCATTTCATAACATTTTCAGTGTTTATTTTAATTTTTATTTATTTTTTTTATAATATGTAATGAAATATGAGACAAGCAATTTCCACTAATGCGTCTATATCTCTTGTCCATTTGCTCTTTTTTGTCACCTCATATTTAAAATGTGTATTACGTCCGTATACAAATTGATTTACAGTCGTTTCTCCAACCACATTTTCAAGTTTGTCGTTCCATGCATTTACAACACGATTAGTTAGTAAATGGTGATATGATTTCGAGATGCTGATCTGGTGTTTCGTTTAGTAAGAAATATACCAGAAATTTATCAAGTTGTTCTATATCGTAACAGTTGGTTATGATTCTATATACTCGTATGTCTATGATATCTCGTTTTTGTCAATTTTCCAGAGATGGCAGTTTTAAATATCTCTTAACCGATTTTCATGTTTTGTTTCTAAGTTTCCTAGTCTCGTAGCACGGCACGCCTTTAGATTCCCAGCATCTCATACCCTTTACAAAATATGGACTCCATAGCTGATATGCGTAATCCAACAGGGGCCTTATGTATTTTTTGTATAACACGATTTAAAGAAAGTTATGGTACTTATGCAACCAGAAGCCTTTCTTAATAAATATCATGGAGGTTGCTCTCTTTACAATTGACATAAATGAGTCACCCATGTTAAATCGTTGTTAACGATTAATCACTATATATACACATTTGGACTGCCCGTGCTATAGGGCCATCAGCTCGGTCAGCTTAGCAAGTAAAGTCTATACCAAGGTATTGGCAGAACGTGTGGAATGTGTTTCTGAAAGATATTTGTGGGACGCGTAACGTGGTTTTAGGAACGGTAGGGGTTGTATGGATTAGATTTTCTCGCTTCGCGTTGTCGTGGGCAAGTTTCCGCCCATAGATCAGAAAGTTTTCTGCGCTTTTGTGGATCTTCAAAAAGCAATTGATAGCGTAGTGCAAAAGAAACTGTGGAGTCTTCTGCCTGAATATGGCGTGAAGGACGCTTACTGCAGGCTGTAAGGTCATTCTGTCGAGATCACAGCGCCTGTGTAAGGATAGATGGTGACATGTCGCCCTGGTTCAGCCGTTAGACGGGGCTGCGTGATGTCTGTCTGGCTGTTCGTGCTGTATTTGGACAGTTGCCTCCAGACATTGAAAGGTAGTATGAGTGGTATGATATGTGATGATACAATGGTAACTGCTTATTGTACGCTGGCGATGCTGTGCTTATAGCACTATCAGAAGCAGAGTTACAGACCCTAGTCACGTGCATGAAAGAAGAATGTGAAGAGAAAGGATTGAATATGAATTTGAACAAAATTAAGGTTCTGGTCTTTGAAAGGGACACGGTACAGACGAAATGTGAGATTTGGGCACATGGAGAATGTCTAAAACAATTGAATATAATTGTGTATCTGGGCAGTGTCTTTTCGCGGGATGGAAGATGTGAGTTGAATATGGAGAGACGGGTAACAGCTGACAATAAAGTGAACGGAGCTTTGTCCGCATTAATAGGCAGTGTGAATATATCTAACACAGCTAAAATGGCCATTCACAATGCGGTGTTGGTGCCGTCTTTATTGTACGGTAGTGAGTCCTGGATATGTCCGAAATCGAGTGAAAGTATGATAAATACAGTAGAAATATGTGCAGTGTCACCCTTGCGGACAGGATAAACAATGAAGAAATACTCAGTATGACAGGGTTGCTTGCACGACAGTGTTATTATAAAAATGAAGGAAGAAATGCCAAGCTAGTTTGGGCATATAGAAAGAATGAGTGATGAAAGACTGACGAAGAAAATTTACAGAGCGAAAGTGAGTGGTAAAAGAAGCCAAGGAAAGCCAAGGCTAACTTATGAAGATCAAATAGCCAGAGTGTTAGCCGACGGAAATGTCGAAAGCACTTGCATACCTAGGCGAAAATGTGTGAGGAGAATGATAAGATTTGAAGAAGCGGAAGAAGTATGTAAGGACCGCGACACTTGGCGCTCCGTCCTCTGACTACCCCGTTAGGGATACAGCGTGAAGATACGTATGTATGTATACGTTCGTCAATATCAACTTTTAATTTTATGTATTTTTAATGTAGGTTTTTACACATAAATAGCAATGACAATTAAACTAGTCGATTGGTTGATTAAAAGACTGCATGCAAGAATTATACCTCTTCGCAGTTAAAAGGAAAAACCACTATATGACTTGAAAAATTCTGATTATATTTTGAGTCATTCATACGTCATTAATGTTAAACACATGTAAAGTTTTCTAAAAATGCTATTTCACTTAGAAGTAATCTATATTCACCTCGTGACATATATCATACATTGTATGTTGTATAATGATACAACATACAATACATACATATCTTCACGCTGTATCCCTAACGGGTAGCCTGAGAGAACGGAGCGCCAAGCGTCGCGGCCTTTACATACATAAACGAAATTCGATAATAATAAGAGCCCTAGATTCGCCACTACATGAGATCTCACAACTATTTACGCTGAAAGAGTTACGAAACTTTATTTCATTTTTTTATATCTAATTTGTTAAAAATGTAAACTACCATTTACATTTTTATTTATGTAGATATTTGTAAGCATTATGAAATATACGAAAGTTGAATTTTTGTATTAAATACTTATATTATAGATTTATAAGAATCTGTGCCAGCAACGTAATTAAAATTACCATTAAAAATAGTTGCACATAGGTACGCTCACCTCGTTCGCAAGCTGTCCGTATGCGAACGGTGAGGGAACCACTCTGTACAAACGGCGTGAGTACACCAAGTTCGTTGACTGCGCGACGTCCACTCGTTGACCGCGCAAAGTCCACTCGTTGACCATGCGAAGTCCACTCTCTGACCGCGCGAAATCCACTCGTTGACCGCACGAAGCCCACTCGTTGATGGCGAGGGGTTAACTAGTGATACGCAATATTTTAAAAGTATCGCTACGAGTAGTATAGACATTATACTCGAAAAAATGATTTAATAAATATATACATCTTTAAACTCGCAATCTTTAGACATTCCATAAAGTATCGAGTATGTTATCAAGTGTCGATACTTAGTATGGTATCGAAACAAGTATCAAGTATAAAAATACTCAGTATCGTAACGAAAGTATCGATACTACTTAGATATCGATACTTTTACCGAACACCAGGGTTAACTGACCCGACTACGAGTGATCGCTGAGCGGCGAGGTGTGATGCCTGTCGCATGTCGGGGTGGTAAAATGAGTGTTGATCATGTAGCATTTTTGATTAATAAAATAGAAATTAATATTATTTTAGAGACTAATAAATAATGTAACTCAGTTTTATTTATTTCGTTGTAATTTATTTCGTTCGATGTAATCTAGGAATGTCTGTTTTAAATGTACGAAACTGAAGTACATAGTACTTAATTTAAAAAAACTATTTGTCATGATAATATAATGTGTAATCAATAATAAATATTCTGCATATAAATGAGATGTTATCTTAGTAATAAGTAAGTAAGTTAGTTTGTTACTTATTGTTGTTTTATTCCGTGAGTGAGTTTCTTTAAAAATATGTTTATTGCTCATAACTTTCAGTGTTGAAAAATTTGGAAACCTACTCGTGTGTTGTACATTTATTCCAATTGTCAGTAACGTCTGTTTGGATCATCGCACTTTTGCTCTTCTTACTGGTATTTATTTAATACGTATACGTGTAGTCTTAAGATCGCTTCCATTCCACATGAAAATTTGAAAATATGTCGTCCAGACACCAAGATTATTAATTTCACGTCACTTTGTAACAGTTTAATCTATTGATGCGCTTAAAGGACGGGTCCTGTTAGTGTCGATCGTTCTTAATGTACTTGATTTTAGACTGGGATAACCAGTCGTAGTAATACTGTCTCGTGGGAACTGTTTAGCCTTGAGTCCTATGAAACATGCAGCGAAGTATACAGTGCTCTTTGAATTACTTAATATGGAGTGTTTTATTTTATTTATATTTACGACACCTATAGTTTATATTTAGTTATTGATCACTCACTACAAATGTTGTGCTGGCCACTTGAAATACCAAACGATTTTGTTGGTTCAGTCATGATAATATAGCCGCGGTCGAAAACCAAAATAGCCGCCCGAGGCAGTTTTCGGCAAATTCTGACGTCAGACGGGGCCATTTGGTTAGTGTAGTGTTCATCAGACCCACCTTTGCCCATAAATTAAGTGATTGTTGTACGTATATATTTCTATGTAGTTTATATAATAACTATTTTGTACTTCTTTTCTAAAATTAGGTTGTTATACCAAAATCTTAGGAGACAAAAAATTTCCTAGCCTTATAATAAAATCCCACGCGATTATTTTTATTGTGAATGTCGTCGAAACGTGTGATATTATTTTAGATTGTTGGATAATGTCTGAAGATACTAATATTTTTGTTATTTTATGTGTTGTGGTTATGAAAATTTTGTCCTTAAAGCTTTTACTTTTAAAATTGAATGTAATTGGTGAATATTCAACTCCCCTACCGGTGCAGTCAACTGTGACATTATGGACTCCTACCCTTTTAGTCTAAGATCCGGGGGCTGATTTCTGCAGTTATCTGTTTTGTTATTGAACTTTAATTCAAATGAATTGTTGATGACGATATAATATGTTGCTGCCGGGTTGCCTATCAAAAATTAGCCGCAATTACCATTAATTAAATATTTTGTAATTAATTTATTTTAATGAATTCCAGCTGTTTTATAAATGAATTATACATCATTTGAAAAAAAAATCTGATGAAAAAATTCGACGAATTCATTAACTTTTTGTTATTAAATTGTTTTTTGTTTATTATCATCGTCTGAACTTGTTTCTGAATTAATTTCACCCGAATTTTCAGAGCTTTTCGAAGAAATTTTTTCGAAAACGTAATACAGCCCATGTTACTTACTCGCTAATCGTAGCTTTCTATAGGTGAAAGAATTTTTAAAAATCGGTTAAGTAGTTTTTGAGTTTATCTATTACATACAAACAAAGTTTACCTCTTTGTAATATTAGTATAGATCTATTTAACCAATATTATTGTATTAACACAGTAAGATTACGTATGTAGGTAGTAACAATAATCATAAAACTCACATATAATAACATAAATTGTGTGACCCCAGCCTCCAAACTAAGCACTAGGTTTGTACTATGGATAACACATAACGAACTGGAGGAGCTCCCAGTAACAACCAGACTTCATTCTTTCAATTTAAGTACATTTTCCAAAAATGTCATATCTGCTCATGTCTACGTCGTTAGGCATAAAAATATCAAGTACGACAGCTTATAACTACCTAGCGTTAATAAAGAGTACATACATATGTTAATATTTACAAACTTAAAACTACACATTATCTTAAATAATAAAATTCCTCAAAGTTGCCGCTTAGAAAGCTGTTATTGCTCAAGGTACCTAGCAGACTGGCAGCATTGCCTCTTTGAATAGCCAAACTGATTCGTTGGCGGAAGAAGCTGCCAGCCCGGCGGTCTCCCGAAGCCTCGACCAGTCTCTTACAAATATCAGAAACCAGTCGATGGGCTTCGGGGCCCCAGGGACCCAAAGTTTCGACTGCAAAGGGCGTAAATATGAAACTCTCAGAGAGAGTCGCATACTTACGCCGCTTCAAGTTCTCGGCAGTGCTGGCCGCGGCACCTGCTGACTTGGAAGTCGCCGGCACATGGGAAACAGCAAGTGTATCGACACAAGTGGCATCCCACACCAGCGATCTTCCAAGTTTCCAAGGAATGAGCGTCAAATCATCCGGTCTCCTGCCGTCGCTGCGCACAATACCTACAGGCTCTAAGACTGCAGGAACGCCAGCGGCGACAAGAGCCCGCCGAATGACGTCATTCAAGGCAGCATGTCGTGACATGCGGCCCGCACTACGTAAACAGGATAAACCGTGGTGACCTAGTACATCGACGAGATCACCACAGCGGCAACGGTGAAGAAGGTTAGTCCTGACCCCCAGACGAAGGGATACTATGAGAGAAAGCGTGGTATTGTCGATTAAGGTTCCTAAGTTTTTTGAAGGTATTACCTTCAACCAGTGTCCTGACTCCTTCTCAGAAACAGCTAGGAGGCGAGACCGATCTTTTTCGATACTACAAGAATCTAAAAGTTGTAAATGAACATTTTTGCATAGAGGCTCATCCCAGTGTTTTTGAGAAAAGGTCGAGGTAGGCAGGTTAGTACTCGGACAAACACTTAACAAGCATTTCGAGCATCAGTCAAGCACGGCACC
Source organism: Zeuzera pyrina (assembly GCA_907165235.1). Taxonomy (NCBI): domain Eukaryota; kingdom Metazoa; phylum Arthropoda; class Insecta; order Lepidoptera; family Cossidae; genus Zeuzera; species Zeuzera pyrina. The sequence continues at coordinate 9,825,481 of OU015617.1, forward strand.
TCAACCGATCCTAAGGAAGGGCGAATAACAGATAGGAAAAGGTTTTCCGTGCTGTAGGCTGACGAAAGAAAAGCTGGCAGTGACACACTCGAGATTTTGCGTATGCCCAGGCCTCCATAACAGATGGGAAGCGAGGCTTGATTCCAGACCCTGTCATCAACAAAGGAGCAATTTAATATTTTACATAACGTATTTTTTAGAATATTGTCTACAGATTTTAAAAGCGTTTGAAATTTAAAAAGCTGAGAACAGCAAAGAGCATATGTAAGTTTTGGAACGAAAAGACAAAAGCGGACAATGAGGAGAGCCATGTGGGAATTAATTTTGAAAAGTTTGTCTGAAGACTGGCTAAATTTTTGTATTTGATCATTGATAAAGCAGGGTATGGAGTCATCTAAGACGGGAGCACCTAGGAGGTACAGTGATTCTTTTGACAAGACTTTAATATCTGGTGCCAGATTGTTAAATTTATTAATTATTTCATTTTTTGTAATAGTTGGAACAGAATCGGAAACAAAGAGTTCACATTTAGAAAAATTTAATTCTAAGCCAATATCTTTAAACCTTTGAATGAGGGTTTTAAGGTCTTCTAAAACAGTAATTGCTTTACCTCCTATTGTTCCGTCGTCAAGGTACCAAATATTAAATTTGGAATTTAAATTACAAATCGCAGGATGGATAGCCAGACTAAAAATAGCTGGTCCGAGAGGATCACCTTGTTGACAGCCAACTTCGGAATGTAATAAATTATCTTTATATATTAATTTTGAAGCACTGCTGTAAGATTGCCAGAGGTAGGGATATATGTCCGGAACATGCTGTTTTATCTGTGTCAACAAGGTGGATCTATCAACAGAATTAAATGCATTTTTTATGTCTACTTTGAGGAGTACCTCACCTCCATCGTGTGTCAAGAAAGCACGCGCCGCGTTTGAGTTTACTTTTGCTGATATAACATGATAACGTTATACAAATTACGGATATGCTGATCATACAAGATGTTATATAAATATATTTTTTCTGAAATGTATTATTTTAAAATAAATTATGTTTCGTATAAAGAACTTGCAAAACATCGTCACTACAAAATTTCAAGTGGCTCTTCTGTAAAATTATTTTTTTTGAGTTATGTGATCTTTGTCGAAAATGTACATTACGTAATGTTAATAATGTAAATAATGGGAAGCACAGAAGCGTCGAAATCTAGGAAGATCTTCAATGGAATCCTTTGATATTTCGCTTTTATAATACTTTAGTAATGAATGCATCAGCTGACAAGAGTACATATTTATGTTGGTGCAATAAGATTAATTGGTAACAAGACTGAAGTATATCTTGTCCGGCGACTTGAACCGTTCGCATATATTTTGTGTATTCCAACAGTCACTAAATTGAGTAGAACACCGCGATGAACAATTCGCAACACTTGCGTATGTTCAACCGAAAAGTGTATTCAATTTATGTAGGGCTATAAACACTAGTGAAGGATAATGTTATGTAACTATGAGATGAGGCTGCAAAGTTTTCGTCTAAGGTGGTACGTTTCGCGGTATATGCTTGTTAACTATAGCGCTAGTTAAGTACCTCCTTATCACTATCTTATCACTTTAAGCGTACAATTCTTGTACAAACACAGTCTGGCCTTAAATACTGCTGTTACAATAAAAAAAAAATTATTACATTTGAATTTGGAACCTGTCATTTTCTCATATGAATATTCATATGATATACATAGTGTGTTCATTTCAAATTCATGTTCAACAACAGAAATTGTATTAGTTTAGTAGGTTTGGCATCGACTTCAATAACTGTCAAATTTATTTATATAGGTATCAGTGTCGAATTTATATTTATTTTTGTACTCGAGTTTTGACTAGTAAAGGATAGTTATTTCGTACTTTTCAGTGACTTCGGTTCAGTGAGTCGGTTTTATTTTTTGTTAAATTTTTTCATTCAATATTATTGCGCCTTAGAAATTTTTAATTCCTAAGGCGCAAAAAATTCCGCACAAAATAATAATACACCAAAGAATGTATTTTAAGAGATGAGATTTTTATGGTTTACAGAAAGTTTGCGCTTTTATGTTCGATGGTGAAACGCTGGAAACGGCTGCTCCGACAAGGCCGAGACTAGATCGCAGACGACCCCCATTCCGGTCGCTTGTCTGCTGCAGTCACTGATAAAATATAGATGAAGTAAAAAAACTTGTACTTGAAAATAGACGAACTTAAGATGTGGCAGATAGCTGAGACATCGGTAAAGAGCGAGTTGAACGAATTCTTCACATATTTACACACGAAAAAAGTGAGCGTGCACGTGCTAGGTGCCGAAACGCTTGTACCGTTCTACGCACTGGCAACTGGCGAGTCTAATGTTTGAGGGAGGGATTTGTTTTCGGATTGTAACTATTGATGAAACAGATTTGTCAATATGAACTGTAATTTAAAGAAGAATGAATGCAGCAGATTTAAAAGGGTGAAAAGCCACCGAAAAGTTCTTAGTTGAAAAGTCGGGATCCAAACTCACGATTGTTTTAAGATTGCGAAGGAATCTCATTAATTGATTATCTTCTTAAATGATCTATGACGAATGGCCAGTACCATTCTAATTTTTTGGACCAGGTGCTACAAACCATTTTTGAGAAGGGAAGCGGCAAAATCGGCAGAGGCGTTTTGTTTTTGCAAGACAATGCACCCGTTTACACTTCTAAAATTACGAGATGAGACCTGAAGCTTGGCTTGAAGAAATCAACCGTCCATTCTGCAGTCCAGATCTGATTCTTAATGACTACATTTTATCAAGTAACCTGAAAACAAGCCTACGTGAGAATAGCTTTGAAGACGACAGAAATATGAAGACGGCACTGAATAGACATTTTGAAGGGTTAGAGGAAGAATACTTTTTTAATGGTATATTATAAGCTGTTAGATGTATGTAAGAAGTATTTCAAAGCGGACCGTTATTTGAATGAGCGTAAGAAATATGTCGATTTGTTGCTGAAAAGTCAGCGAGCGAGAATCTCCATTGAACTTAAGCTTCATACAGGCTCCGACGGGAAACCTGCTACTCGATTGCGCACGGCACATCACGAAGAGGAACTCGACGTGGTATATTTTCACACTCCGTTTTAATAAGTCCAAGAGGAACGGCACTGCGTGACGACACTTGTTTTAACAAATATCTGTACAACAAAACGTAATATGCGGAACGTCCGACCTTAGGCGTATGGCGTAGTTAGTGCGATCATTGACAGACGTGTTACTCAAATCAGTGGATATTTCGTCTTGCACACCCAAACTTATAATATTATGGCAAAGATCGAACATAAAAACTATAAAAAATGTGAGAAGTGGACTGAGATACATGAAGATTATATTGAAAAATGAAAATAAAATTGTATAATTTATTTTTTTCTGTGGATACCTAAGGCCTAGAGATTTTTAGCCTCGCGTCGTACATATGTGAACGACTGCTCTTATTCGAATATTTGTGTAATGAATGCTCACTTTTAAATGTTAGGACAAGTTTGTAGAATATTATGAGTAGGTATCTCTGACATACACGCAATATTAAAAGGCGTGATGATCAACAGGCCAAAAATATTAGTACAAGAACCCGACAAATTGGGTCAAATTGATTTATTTATAAAGCAGTCTGTTTTACGATGACCGTTTCTTACTAAAGAATTACATTACGTTTGTTTGTAAGAATTGTGCTGCGCAGTGTATGGAACCGATTTATTGGCTGATTGATTGCGATCTGGTAAATACTTTAGTAATTATATTGGTCACATTGATGTTGTAAAGAACAGTGTGCTCTTGTGCATTGTACAAGGATATCGTAATAACATGGCGCCTGTCTGCCGGTGTAGTAGCAGCGTCTCAACCTACTTAAATATTTTTCTACTTCATTGTTCTTAGTTAAAAGCAAATGTAGTTATTAATAGTTCGTAGTAATTTAATACTTTGTAAATCGTAAATGAATGTTATTCATTCATATTTATAGTCTAAGGGAAATTAAAAAAAATCTATTCAAGATCAGAAAAACATTAAATCTTGCAAGGTTAGACATCTGTGTTTGCTTGGAAGTTTGCATATTATACAATCTATTATATAAAAATTAAGTTTGTTTGTATGTTCGTCTTTTATAGGCTGCCACACCGTTCGTCCGATTGTTATTGAAATTTGGTATAGAGATAGCTTGAATCCTGAAGAAGGACGTAGGCTATTTTAACAATAAAAAACGCGGATGAAGTCGCGAGCATCAGTTAGAACATAACATATGTTTACAGCCTCATTCATAAAAACTTGTCAATCAAAGTTCGATTCAATCAGTGTTAATCTAAGTAAAAAAAAGATGTTTAACTAATCAACGTCTTAATAAAAGTTACTTAGCACATCCTCTCGCTGTATCCCTAACGGGGAAGTGGGAGACGATTGAGCGCTTTCAATTTTCAAACTTCAAAAAAGGAGGTTTTATGTTTGTCTGTATGTTTTTTTTATATGTGTTCACCGATAACTTCGTGAATTGTGGACCGATTTCGAAAATATTTTTTTGTTTAAAATACTTCCGAAGTGGTCCCATTGAAATTTCCATGGTATTGGAGCTTGAACTTCGAAGATACACCAAATAACACGAGCTGGTTATAGCTTTTATTTATACATATATTGATGATTCTGTTGTATATCTTTGCGCTTCAGAATCAGTAAGAAGTTAATTGTAGACCTGCCCTAGATATTCATTTAGGGCAAGATTACACAAAAGGGAAAATTAAAAAATTTTAAGAAAAATAAATTAAACCGCCTTCAAAAAAAAACTCAAAAGTACAAAATGACTATATATTCTTTACTAATCAAAACTTAAGTACAATAAAAATAACTTTATAAGTACGATACATACAACTATATAATTAAATTAGACTTATTGAAGTCGGTGCCAAATCAATGTGCAACAACAGAATGTTAATTAGTTTGGTAGGCTTGGCACCGGCTTCAATAACTGTCAAATTTAATTACGTAGGTATGTGTATCGTACTTTCGATGTTCGTTTTATTGTACTTGAGTTTTGATTAGTAAAGGATAGTTATTTTGTACTTTTGAGTTTTTTTTAAGGCGGTTTAATTTTTTTTTGTTTTGAAAGCATTGTTTAGAAAACATTGTTTGAAAAGTTATACAAAAATTTATAAATGGTTATGAATAAGGCTGTTAATATTAGAACTTATAGGTACTAGTATTCTAGACGTTGTCAATTTTAATAATAAGGGATTAAATAATAATTGACAACTAATTTTTAAAATATTTGTGTAATTAGCTAATACGTCGACTTTTATAAGATACATATGCATTTTTTCACTAAAAAGCGAAAACGCGTGTCTCGACAATAGTTCAAACTCGTGCTGCCCAATGCTAAAGTCATATTCGATACCGAGTTACCATTGTATAATATTCTAGGAACGCTCGTTAGTCGATAAGTACATAATATGACGATGTAGCTGACTTCGGGAATACCGCTTATTGCAACAATAATGCGTTTTAAATAAACAACGTAGTCATTAGTTTCTAGAATTTACTATAGTGTTTTGTTCGTGTCACATTAGCTTAAGTTTAGGAATTCGTCGGATAAAAACGATCTGCCACTATTCAACCTTTTTCACATCATTTACTTGCTCTACTTGAGGGATAACTTTATCGTGGGGTTGTGCTAATCCCATCACATTTTAATTCTGTAGGGTAGCTACATATTGACTTTTTTTTGCCGAATTCCAGAAAAATATATATTTTTCAACTGTGATTCTTTATTATGTAAAAGGAAAATATTAGTTATATTCATAAAGAATATTGTATTATTACTACCTATAAGTATGAATTCAATAACAGGAAACAAGCCCTTTGTGTTCAACAATGAGCAATAGAATAACAAAGGTTCTTAATATGCCAGTCGACACAATGTACCCGCGCCTGTCTTCGTCTGTCTTCCCACGTTTTTATAGAACAATACTGGAATGTCTAACACCTATGTTTAATACAGTTAAAAAAGAATCTTACGGGAAACATCGATGAAATCATGACATTTCATGAGTGTTGCTCATTCCTGTAATAATAATTTTATTTATTACTCGAACTCTAAATTTCTTAATTATCTTACATACATATCTTCACGCTGTAGTCTGTGAGGACGGAGCGCCAAGCGTCGCGGTCCTTATATACCTCTTTCGCTTTCTCAAATCTCATCATTATCTTCCCATAAATATAATACTGACAAAAGGGTGTCTCTCACTCTTTCCTTTATCGTAACAAATAAAAAACGAAACAAACTGCCAGTGGCGCGACTCGTTAGTGGGCCATTGGCCATTAGCGTAAATCTTAATGAGTTCCAATTTTAATGCTGAATATTTAAACTGTTTTTAACTATGCAGTTTGTCGTCGAGTTTTTAAATAACCTTAGAGCTTTCATATAATTGATTTAATGAAACAAAAGTTCTTTTATATGCGCTTGCCAAATCGAGCTAGTACGGCCGTACACCCTTCTTTCGAAGTAAACTCATAGCACTTTTGAGCCATTCATAATATCTTTGCCATGAATCATTAAAAAAGTCGTAAATGTTTATTATCGAGAATACTTTATGCATTTACCTATACCCCAAATCTACAAATTCTTTTATCATTTATCTTTTACTAAATATCTACTATCAATATTTCGTACTTTTGTCACAGACTCCCAAGCTCCAACGATCACTGAAATTACCGCGCCCTGCGTTCCATGATTTGTCAAGCACGGGGTACTTAACTATTTATGTTTTAAAATATATGTACTTATTTTTTCCGCCCACTGTAGTCATGAGAGGCCAAAATAACATTTAAGGCCTACTGCCAAACGTTCAACGTGGGTGCCCTGTGGACCAACTGTACTAAAATCACTGGATGCACTCAGAGTGCAATATAATAATGGGTTCAGTGCTGTTGGGACTACCGCGTTTCTGTAGTGCATCGGGCATGTTCGTGGAAGCGCAAACAGACGACTTTCATGCCATGATGAGAAAGAAGACGTCATCTTTACTAACAAGATCGCGGAATAGTTCCAACAGCATTCTGAAAATATTTTGTAGCAAATTCGAGCCTATGCTAAGACATTTTTATGATAGGCTTGTATAATATGTATAGTTAGTGTTATTGTTATTATTTTCATATTAGTATTATTGTTATTCTCATTTCTATATTACTAACATAGCTTATTAAGAATATTGTTACTAACAAATGGACCTTAGATGTCTGAAGAAACACATTTTATTATTATTATAATACAACGTAAGTACGCCAGCCTAGTAACGGAAGCTTTGAAAACATTGATACCCTTTGCTACTTCTTACCTGTGCGAAAAAGGTTTCTCGGCTATGGCTATATATACTTTGAAAACTAAATACAGAAATCGTCTGTTATCACTCAAAAATAATTTACTTATGAGCGTTTGCAAAGATGATCCACGTATAGTGGATCTTTTAAGTGAAAATGAAAATACTTTTAAGTAGAAAGAATCTGTAGTAATCCAGTAATTAGTTAAACGAGACTTTAACTAATTACTGGATTACTACAGATGTAGTAACAAAAATGAATCTAAATCTTAGCTTAATAACTTTTAAATTAAATTATTTATTAATGATGAAATATAATATATATTTATGTACTGTATACTTTTGATATTAATGAGCCAGTCTTGTTAAGTGAGTAATTCCATTCATCTTGTCTGTTTGCACAAAATATTGTGTGTATTTCTGTAAAAAAAATTCCCCGAGGCGATGGTTTCAACGACCTTGAAAATAAAAACAACTTTAACTTGTGCTATCAGTGGATAAATTCACGTTGTAGTTTTAGAGAAATTCACGAATACACCAATAGCTTGTTTTATTAAATATTGTGTTAATATGTTTAATAATAATGAACACTGTGACAATATTATGTAGACGTTTTGAAGTACATTTCTTTTTTACTAACAATTAAATATTGACAAATATTTTTAAATTTGACTAAACCAAACAAGTACACGTATACATTAAAGGGTAACGATCTCGTTGGTTCGTTAGTTGGCACCCAAAGCACTAGTCGTGCAATTAATCGTTGTTATGTAACTGACGGAGGCACAGTTTTTGCACATAATGTGCCTGGTTATTCTCGCTTTGGTCAACTTTCTCATTATATTACCGTGAAGACATGTTCTCGCTATACATAGTATATTGTAATATGTATGTCGGTCGTTGTCGTTGTACGATATATGATATGTCTGGTCATTTCATGAAATGACCTATTCTCTAACTGCTATATCATGACGTGCGCAACAACAACGACAAGTGGGACTGATCGATGTGAGCGATACGTTGAATGACATTCCAAGTTAAATGTTTGTGTAAAATAGTTGAATTTCACGTCGCTAGTTGTTGTCTCTGCGCTCTCTGCTCTACGTGTACGAAAGATGGCTGCGTCATAAGTCAAAGTAATTTAATATTGCGGCTAAAAAAATGTTAATAATAAAGTAATTAGCGAGAAAAGTTCGGAAACTGTGAGAATTTTGTGAAAGCATGTATAAAGCAAAAACTGCCAAAGTTTTATGCAAGTCACATTTAATTTTTATTAATACTTTCAACTCCATAAAGGATTAGTATGCTTTTTGATTGTACGACGACATATTTTTATTTACACTGTTTATAATTTGCCGTAACATTCATAATTTAAAAAAAAATTTAAGTATTAGACAGTCATCTTCATATTTTATGATGAAAGAGATAAGTATGAAATGTCTTGTCATTAGGATAATGATTCTTTGCTGTATTGTTATTGTCTTCGATTTATTTTCTTTCGAGTGGTAGCCACTTTCATCACTTTTACCTATCAACAACGTGGACTTTCCAACATGCGTATTCTTTTGCAAGTCACATTCATAGTAGTGTACGTATTAAGCATTCAGGTCTTTATTTTACTCACATTTCGATTTCCCTTGATATTAATTGCCAAATTGAAATTAGTAACACAGCACCTCAAACATTCAGCAAAATTTCTCACGTTTATTTTGTAATTGCCTCACGTTGACAGTCTGTGCACTTCGATAACATAATACGCACTGAATTGCATAAACGTGCAAAGAACAAAAGCAATGTAATATAGAAAGTACAAAAAGTTAGGGTTATAAAAATTTGTACGTGTCGTGCGGATTTGATCCCAATTACATGATGGACGTCTAAGGCACGTATTTTGGTTCTCAATTATCGAATTGGAATCACTTGAGTAATATTAGGTAACCGTTAAGTAAGATATCCGTAATTCGGATTATAGGTATTATAAAAAATTGGCCTGGTTTCGAAATAAAACGGTAAGGTTAAAATGAGACCTAAAAATAATTTTATATTCATTTTCGATTCTTATCTGTCTGTCATATTCATAACATTCCACTCAATGTATCAATTTTTGGTTAACTTTTACTTTTGTAGTAAAAGAATAAGCTTTTTGTATTCGGTACTAAAGAAAGGTTTTGTACTCTTTTTGAATCATCATAATTTTCGTCTGTTGTATTTTACGCATGTTTTATCTTAACTGTTTTAAAAATTATAACATAATTACGTTGTTAGTATATAAATTAAAAAATACGATGGAAACAAATAGCCAATCCAAAAAAAAAAGTTTCTATTTCGTTACAAAAACTGGAGGTGTTAAATCTTCATATAATAACTCTTCTAGGTATATGTGTGTTTGTCACTGCACTCCTTAACGGCTGGACCGATTTTGATAATTTTTTTTGTGTTTGAGTGGGTCCTTGGATGGTTTAGATTTAGAATTGGACCCGGTCGGTGGCGCTGCACTCGGCTTCTAGTATTTTTTTATTTCAACTTTCGGGTAGGACAACATCCGTTGGGTCCGCTAGTTATTTATATAATTAATGACTTTATTTTAGATATTTGCAGAGTTCATTTTAATTAGATATATTCCTACGAAATAATTTGCTTTAGATTTTTGACCTGAATTTTTATGTTACATAGAAGTAAGTTTAAACTTTAGAATTATATCATAGTTAAGAATTCGAAACTGGTGATTAAAAAACAATATCCTACTTTAACTTTTGTGACACATATTCAGATGGGTGTAACTATAGATTTTCTGTAATTATGATATAAAATGAGAATATTAATTTTATCAATCGCAAACTTTTTTATGTGTACATATTAAGTAAGTGATGATGAAAGTGGAGTCATTACGTAGGTAGTTATAGGACGTGCTCAGGACGTGCTATGAATTGATATTACGTTGCAACTTGAATCCGAAAAAATAGAAAGTATAAATATTTATTAATTCCGAATGTGTTTCTTGTGTAAATGCCGTTATAAAATTATCATATTATTTTAACTTAAGGCGCAAGACGGACTGAAGAGATGTAAGACGAGGACGTGGCGGAGACGTAGCGCGATTTTCATGCAAAATATATAATACATACAGAGGAGACAGCGTGAATGCAACGGGAGTGCGGCGGGGTTATTACCTAAACATTTGCAGACAGCGACAGCCACGCGATCGCTATGCGACCGGTGACTAATTGTAATAAAAAATTGGTACCATGTATGACGATTACGTATCTATTACTATGACCATAAAATGCACTTTTCGCGGTTGTTTTAGCGCCCTATACAAATTACATTACACATATTCTCGTTTTGACAGCAGATATCGCGCGATATTGGCTGTCGCATGCTGTGTGCAAGTTACGTAATAAGCGTGCCGGCCATGCCATTATGTTTTATGCTTGATGAATGACTATATAACATTTAAACCTGGCCGTACAGAGCTAGCAAGCCTCTCTGAACTCGTAATCTGAAATCATATTATTATTTAATAACGCCCAAGATTGCATTGAATTAATAATACTCCACATATTATGTACATACCGACACACTCGTCAGAATCATTATAATACTATAAACCCCGAAACGGAGAATTTGGGATTATGAATTCATAACGCACATGTTTTCGTTTTATAGGAACGATTTGTATGACATTTTATTTAAGCGAGCACATGCACACTGGAATCAAATTACGAATTATCTCCAATGTTACCAGACGTCACATAAATAATTATTGCAGTTGCAGTACACATAACTAAATAAATTTTGCGTTGTAGGTACATGTATAAGTAATTGCATGTGTAATAGTGAAGTATGTAATAGCAGGATCGCCACAAAAGAAGAAAAATAATAATATTTAGATAAATAGGTACTACTATTTTCATAGGCATAAATATAGGTATTTTTTATTTGTATTAAAAAATTATGTTTACATTTCGGATATTTAAATTTTGTTAACATAAGGCCACCGATCAATCTGAACTTTTATGACAGGCAAGCTGCCAGTATTCGAATAATGAATTCAGAACATTCCGGCTGTGTGTCGTCAGCCTTATATTTAGTTTGCGTCAGCGCACCCTTTCTTCTCTATAGTTTAAAAAATCGCGTCCTTGCCTTACGTCTCTTCTGTCTGGCTTATGCCTAAGTTTCCTTTATGTCTACAGATTTTTTTCTCAATCCTATAAGTTCGTAAACGTAACAAGGTTGCTAGTTTCGCATCGTAAAGGGCACGACTAAACCATTGCGTGTCATGTTTTCGATATCAATTCTCTTTTGTGTCTCGTGCGCCTGGTTGGCCGGATGAAGGCGACCGCTGACTCACTTGGGGTGACGCAGGGGTGTGTATCGCCCCGGCACCCTGTGACGTCACCGTTGCCAATGACTCACGCACACCAAAATAACATGCTCTTCTTGATGGGCTAATTTTATTTATGAAAGCCAATCATATTACCTATAGTATGATTTGCTTCATTAAGTTAATATAAGAAATATTTTTTCTCGATTATACTCGTAGTATATTAGCGTTTAAAATGTAAGATATCACTATTTTTATCAATTAAGGATTCCATTACTATTACTAATAAGTAATAAATTATGGTTTTACGAAATTTTACAATAGATAAAGAAATAGACTGATTAAATTTCTAAAATTAGTTTTAAAGTTAAATTCATATCAGGTGTTCAGATAAATAGTAAATTCAATAAGTTACGTAAAACTGATAACTAGGTCTGTTATATTGAATTCTATAGGAACTACCCCAAAATAGTTAATAGCTAAGTATAGTTATACATCTAGTATAATAAACCTACTTGTTGTAACTCGCAAGAAGTTGTAGATTGTACGTGTTAACGCTGATTGATGTTGTTTTGAAGACCACCTAATAAGCATTTTTAATTTTTAAACTTCAGCCGAAGTAGGTGTAAGCATTTTTTCTCTTTCGTGTTGATATTGCTTTTATAGATCTTTATTTGGATCATATCGTAATAAAGTTGTTGTTATGTTGTTGTGGTAGAGATGTGTGGTGAATTACACTTTTAATTATAAATACTGTTATAAATGGCATTAGACATTGGGCAATAGCTCGGGGGGCGATCTCTTTGACACATCAAGGCACATCAAAGGAATTCACATATATATACGTACGTATATCCTCACGCTGTATCCTTAAACGGGTAGTTACGAGAGGATGGAATACTAAACATCGTGGTCCTTACTTAATTCACCTCCTCAAATGTCATCATTCTCCTCAGCGATGACAAAGGAATTTAACGCGTTAATTATGACGTTATTGTTGACTATTATGCACTAAATAGTTGTCATACTTGTCAGTATTTCGTAACCGTATCAGTTGGCCGCATTTTATAATTTCCAAGACGATTATTAAAAATGCCAAGTGGTGATATAATAAAAAAAATTTAGTTTTTGGAAATGTTACAAACGGAACATTTCTAGTAATATTCATTTTGACAGTTTAAAAACATACGTATAGGTAATGTAGCTACTCAAAAGCGTAAGCGTATTGCCATAGTTATTGTGTTTATGGACCTCGACCGTTATTGTTAATATAACCCCAGCAATAAGAGTTGAGGCAGACGAATAGGTACTAAATTGAACGATATCCCTAGAAGTGATGTTAGTCCTGGCGTGGTTTCTGCCTCTGTATATTCTAGCGGAGATAAACGCGAGGGTGTATACGAGCGAAATTACGCCCGCGATGGGGGTAGAAGTGCGTCTGTAGCAATGCTAACGTACTAATGAATGGCTCAAGCGGTTAGAAGAGCCGAGAAGCTCACGCCAAAACGTCGATTACGCGATGCTGGTGAACCTCGAGGACTGCTTTCAGAGGCAATAGCATTTTACATACATATCGATTGACGGAGGTACTCACTGGACACGGCTGCTTCAGAGTATTTGCATCGGATTGGTCGAGAATCGACGGCACGAATGTGGTGCGAACCAGGACAGCGCCCACCACACTCTCGAAGGCCTGGTTAAATGAGCCTCCGAGCGTCAAGTCCAGGAGGACCAGATAAGTGACTCAATTGTCGTAAACGCTGGTAGAATGGATAACAAATACCACGCGATTTAGCGTAATGAATTTTAAATTGGTAGTCAACCGTTATTAACATTCTATTAAATCAAACAAAAAAATAAATTTGTAAAAAGCAAATTTGAAATTGATATATAAATAAATGCCGTATAAAACGTAGCAAAATGGCAGTTTTGACGAGCAATAATGCCAGCTAGCGTTTCAGTTCTACGAAGCGTTTGCCATTTGTCTAACTGCACTGGTCCGCCAGAAAGGCAAATGTCCAAAATGTCCGAAGTCTGAAGATATTGCTAAAATTGGCGTCAAGATGTGTTCTCGTTGTCCCTGGTGCTCTGTTCACTCAGAATGTGAAATAGTGTGTATGTTTAGTCTCCTACATGCACGTTACATTACGTAACGTAACGGAACATTACGTTACAATTTAAAAGAAATCAACTAATTTAAAAGAAAATTAAACCAACTTCAAAATAAAACACTGAATGCCATAAAATAATTATCCTCTACTAATCAAAACTCACGCACAAAGTTAACTTAATAAATTTGAATAAAATTATATAAAAAATTCAGCCTTATTGCCGAAATTTCGATCTCAACCGTTATTTGATTGGACTAATAATGAAATCTGACAGATACTATAATCAGTGCCAAGCCCACCAAACTTCGTTACTTTCCGTAGTTGTTTATTGGTTTAGCACCGACTACCTATAACTGTTAAATTTAACTGTCAAATGTAATTTTTCATTTCTAACACTCAAATTTAATTATATAGTATCGTATTTATGAAGATTTCTGTACCTGTTTTCATTAGTAAAAGACGATTATTTTGTAGTTTTCAATGTTTTTATTTTGTGTAGTCGGTTTAGTTTTGTTCCTAAAAAGTTTATTTATTTTACCTTTTTAGTGAGAGGCCTTGTCCTAAATAAATATCTAGGGTAAGTCTACCACTTTCCATTTCTGGAACGGAACATTAAATAAGAAGATCATTAAAGTTAATAAACCGTTGAGAAGTTTAAAAATTATTCCATCGGCAGATCTTGACTAAAATTTTATCCCACCACCCTGCCTTATAACTGTAAAGCCTTTTAAATAAAGAAAGGATTCTCAAAATCGGTGCACAAGTTACTAGCGGAGAGATAGGAGAACATCTGTAAAAAAATATTCGGACGAATTCAGAATCTTCTCCTTATTTGAAGTCTGTTAACAAATATCTTCCCTATCACAATCACGTTACACTATATTCTATTATGTTTGTGTATCGATGTTTTCGTTTTTTGTTGTACACTATTAGGTACATATTGATAAAGACATTACATCACGTAATAACATTGATATTTACTAGAATGCGTAGATATCGATTGTTGGATTATTGATTCTGACAACGTAATCTTATCAGGTCGAGGCGGGTGGGCATTGTTGTCTGATTAACTAACTATGAGTAATGAGTACTAATCAGTAAGACTTGGACCAGTACTATAGTCAACAGAACAAAGTAGGCTATGTTTATAAAAACATTGTCATTTAAAAACAGTCAAGTGCGAGTCGTACTCGCATAGAAAGAGTTCCGTACTATAAATCATCGCATTTTAGCGTTACCTATTGTGTTTTTTAACTACTTTGTTGTGATTACTAGAAAAGGTATGTATGGTAGTACTGCATTGTAAAATGACTAAATTTGTCGAATTCTGTGTTGTCGCTTATTCCTGAAGTGAATTAAGACCAAGTATTAGAAGATATTCTGATATTAAATTTTTCTCATTTTTAATAAAAAAAATTTGAGGGTAGTCTTAACGTCAAACGGGAAAGCTCGATTTTCGTATTTTTTTTTTCAATATATTTCAAACTATGCCTTTTAAAATTATAAAAAAATATGTTTACCTCATAACGAGCACTTTCAGAATTTTTTTGTTTTTTCTATTAACCTTACAATTTAACCCCTAAAATCAAAATTTATTTATGCTACAAGTCCATGATTTGGCATGTACCAAAGTTTAACCTTGTCTGTGCAATATTTGTAGAAAATAGGCTATGACAGGTTATTACAAACTCACGAGTTATTCTATAAAAGATCCGTTTTATCATCGTGTGTACGTAATCCTGAAAACAATTAAAATTCTGCAAGTCATACTACCGCTATTAGCATTCTGTACTACCATTTGTGTTACCAACATCAACACTAAGTTTTCTGTTGCTGAAAAAGGTATCTGACATGAAGCAATACCTATAATTTTCCTTGAATCTATACCTCATCTTCGATGTTCATAACTTTTAAGATTTTGCGGACTAACCTTTTGGAGATAAAATGGGGGACAGTAATTTTTAAGCATTTTTTCCAATTCCCAAAAAATTATTTGTACATTTTTAAATTCGTGGTTCATTGAACTGTCGAATACCCTACAGCTCTACACGATGACGTATAAAATTCGTATAACACTTGAAGTTCACGTCTGTATTTGACCTACATAATTATTTATTGCTGATTAATTACATGTTCCAATTGCATCTCATATAGGCACAGAGACACTGCCTACCCTTGACAATTTAAGTGAGTTATTTCGATATTTATACCATTTATATTTTATAAATAATTTAAAATTAAACAACAATTGTTTAAAAATCATTTGTTCGTAATCGTATTTTTTGTATCGTATCTTTCTTGTATCGTAATCGTATTTTTGTTGCTGTATTTTATTTTTAACAATCGTGTCATCTAACGAAAAAAATACGCCATATTTAACTTATCTGCGGATGCCTTCGCGGATAATCTAGTTCTTCACAAATAAAAAACTAGATTCACAATCTCCTGTAAAATCTAAGCAAATTATTGTCTGAATAGACGTATATATTATTAACTAGCTTTTGCTCGCGACTTCGTTCGCGCGAAGTTCAAAGACACATAATATCTTTATAAATTATAGCCTATGTGTTATTCTGAGGTATAAGCTATATTACTGTAAAGTGTCATCAAAATCCGTTCGGTAGTTTTTGCGTGAAAGAGTAACAAACATCCATACATCCTCACAAACTCACATTTATACTATTAGTAGGAAGTAGGATATTAGTAGGACATCGTATAGTATTATCTTTAATCGGTAATATTGTGTTAATCTAAAGTAGACCTTGCCGTCAAACCAAAAAGGTATAAAAGCTTGTTAACGATTCTTGCATGACATTGAAACGAAGTTTGTTAAAAAAAATTTAAAATGCAATCTTACGTCTCGTGCGTAAAGTATAATTCACATAATGTATTTGCATTGCTATTTACGTCATTTCGATTTGTTACCTGAAAGTGACAAAGATAAGACATATATCGTCAGGTAACTTTAAAAATGTGGTTACGATTTTAATATAAACGAGCTATGTAATATTATTACTATAACGAAATAATGAACACGTAAATAATATTATTTAATTTATTAAAGGAAAATAAGAATCTCCGTCTTTTGTTAGCGTTCTAGATGAGTTGTTTTTACAATTTTTTAGCTGTTAGCGTTTTCGAATACTACTAAAACAGAAGTGCACACCAATACTCATTTAAGTACACATTTGGTTCGGTCATTTTTGAAGCGTTAATTGTGTATCTAGTTTTTTATTTGTGATCGAAGCTATGTATATAAGATTCCTAACGTTTCGGCTCATGATGTACTTACTCAGTGTCTATGTCGATAACAGCTTAAGAATCATACTGTAACTGAAGTTATACTGTTCTCTTTTTACTACATTAACGCCAGGGCGTTCCTCCGTTGTGACTCATCGGGGCGACGCGACGAGTCGATCAAACCGATTGACTGTCGTGACTATGTTCCGGTATGACTCGCATCGAAATCGGTGTAAGATATAACGGAAGTCGACAAATGTGCAAAATACATCGAGAGGTCGTGTATGTGCAAGACCATATGCACTGTTAGTACCATCAAACCATATAGAGAAGATTTAAAAAATCAAGTGTAGGTGGAGTTAAGACAAAGTCTTAAATAGTGTAGCTTTGTGTTTGTTAAAATGCTATTAATCTACTAAATACCGGCACTATTTGTAGTGTTTGTGGCGGATAGCATTGGCATTCAAGTGAGACGCTCAGACATCTAAAATGCAAGGCCATTTGGCGTTTGCGTTACTTGTAATATAATGCACACTGTAAGATCACAAGATACTAGCATAAGAATTAACCATATTATTATAACAGTTTATAAAACATCTAAATGATAAATTAAGTAATTGTGGCCACTGGCCACATATTAAATCATTTAAACATTTGAAGTCGATATAAATAAATTTTATCTCTTATTTAATAATAAATTGTAGATATTAACTTAATTCGCTTTATCTACATAATATTATATACGATACACGAGTATATGTCGTCGTAAAATTGTGAAATTGGGCAGATCGTGATGTGCTTAAGCATTTCATGAAACGCCGCTATTGCATGAAATGACCGACTAATAACTTTTGAGGATTCACTCAGATATAGTTAGGCACAACTATTGTGTAGACATTGTATTGTGTATATATACATAATAGTTATAGTAAATTTGAATTATTAGTTAATAAGAATTAAGTATAGTTTTGTGACTTGCATAAACTGTTACAACTTCTGCTTGTAGCTTCATTTAAATACACTGTATTTCTCTACAGTTACTTTATAATTGCATTTTTTTCACAATATTAAATTAGATCATGATGTAACGAAGAAATTAGTTTGTAATGTAGACAAACGCATTGAATTTCTCATCTGTCTGCTCGATTTTTCCTTGGACACATCATGATCATAAGCGTAGCTAGGGGGGAAAAGGATGGGCAATACCAAACCTAAAAAACTGATTGCTTGTCTAGAAAAATCATTCGGCACATATCATGCGCATAGTAGTTAGTATAATATTGACATTAGTAATCAAATATGCACACATTAGGTAATTCAAAATTGATTGTGCTGTTTCTATTGTTATAGACTATTCTGTAATTTCACTTGTTGAAAAGTACACATTTTTACTGAAGTTTCGTCTCAGCAGCTACATACACATACAGTAGTAAATTCATTTATAAATATGCAAGCTCAATGAGTCTTGATAAATTATGTGTTCATTGTATCCGCATATTGTATATTTGTAATATATATTTATTTTAAGTCAAATTTTCTCAAAGATAGGTTTTTCATTGGCCGAGGCATTAATACGACAACCTCTGTGAGTATCGCAATAGATTTTACACTGTGGACAGCACGGCACCGGTATCCCGCTGACTTGTTAACTAAGCAATCCAGTTTAACTTGTCCACTTCGTTAGCTTGGAGAAACAATTAAAATGATAACTATTCTAATCCTTCACCAATCGTTATATGGCGTGACATAATTAGGTCAGATTAAAAAGCTTTAAAAATTGTTTTCATAGACAAATTACACGCAAATAATAATACAGCAATCAAGGAGGTAAATGGTTATACGAAATGTAACAGAAATATGTTTGTTCGCTTATCCACAAATCTCAGGTTATAATGAATTGGATGGACATGCCATTCAAGTATTTTATTGTAACTTGGACTTAATTTAGAACTCCCAAGTCATATATAAAAAAGACAAATCTATTCAAACATTAAAAAAATGTCAACGTCTCTGACTACCCCGTTAGGGAGACATGAAGATATGTATGTATGTATGTCAACATTTTATAGCTCCTATATTATTATACTAGTGTCTCAGGTTGTATTTTGAATATGAACAAAAATTGGAAATCCACTTACTTCTAAAATATTCAAAACGGATTATCTCTTGGATTTTGTTGATACTTTTTGGTCTATTATCCAACATTTTATTTTGTAAAGGTCAAACGAGACACAATTTGATATCTGAATAGAAATTATGTTTAAAATTACTTGAACTTGAAAGATTAATGATATTTATCGTTTTAGAAATGCAAATTAATACTATCAGTAAACTGCTTTCAGTTATTGTTTATTAGCGACCTTTCCCGTATTCGCACAAGTACCATTTTTTTTAAATAAAATACAGTCCATGTTACTCGCTGATGATGCAGCTTTCTATGGGTGAAAGAATTTCTGAAATCGGTTTAGTAGTTTTTGAGTTTGTATACACAAACTTTACCTGTTTGTAAAATTAGTATAGATTAACATCAGATGCATGGGTTAAGTTGCTTCATCACGTAACGAACTATTGGTATTATAATAATTAGCCAAGACAGCCTCGGGCTGTACACGTGTTGGTAACCGCAGCACTCGTGTTCTGCATATTGATGATGGTCCGAATATTGTATGTGCGCATTCCAACACTCCGGCGCCACCCACACAACATTCTTGAATACTACATCAAGCCTACATCTTTAAAAGTCGTTAGACATTTTGCTATACTTATGACCATGCTCTTCAAGGTTGTTTCTGAAATTGACATGGAGATACTTTACAAGTTTTAAAACTCCACAAAGTAGAATCAATGCATTCTTCAATGGCATGCTATCATATCATTTAATTTATGTAATAAGCAGAGATCGGAAATTAGGGAGCATAAATACCTAAACTTCATTTGCGGAATGATATAGAGTTGCTAAATAGGGTGGGTTCCTTAAACGAATTTACGGGGGCCCCAATTTAATTTCTAGATATTGTAAATGTGATGTTGCCAAAAAATTCTCTTAAATATACAAATAGAAGCTGTCTTTATACATTTTGCGATTAAATATACACACAAAATCACACTTTGAGAGAAATAAACACACTACGAGAGAAATAAATGATATTCAATTTCACTCCATTCTATTCTATTCTCCAATCAAACTGGGGCCCTCGTAAATCAGTTTTAGGGACCCGTTTTAGCAACTCTATATCATTCCTCAAATGAAGTTTACGTGTTTCGTAAATCAGTTTTAGGGACCCGTTTTAGCAACTCTATATCATTCCTCAAATGAAGTTTAAGTGTTTCATAAATTAGTAAATCAGTTTTAGGGACCCGTTTTAGCAACTCTATATCATTCCTCAAATGAAGTTTAGATATTTATGCTCCTTAATTTCTGTTCTCTGGTAATAAGCTAATAACACAAACTTGAATTTGATTCTATGAATTATTTTTATTTAAATCCATTATTCCTTGAAGCCACTGTCACCTATTAGTTCATTATTAGATGGTGTCTTGTATAAATATGTTATACTATTAGTAGGGTATTATAGTATATTGAATTCAGAATTTTAAATTAAACGTATGTTTTTGATTGTAGGTACATTTTGCAAGTGACTGTCTTTTTCATGTTATATTTTGCAGACCTGTAAAATAGAATAATAATAAAACATTAATAAGGTCAGACTGCATTAGATCGAATTCTAATTTTACCTGCGAGCGAATCTAGTAGGTTTATATTTTTATCAAAGTTGCGAATTAAGTTCATCCACGCCCTAGGTGTACTGACGTACCTCCTTTCAAATTAAGATTTCTGTTTTTTTAAAAAGGCTGCGTACGAATATAGCGTTTTTGCACTTCCAACCTGAAGATGGTCGCAAAAGGACATATGTAGACTACCGGTAAGACGGTCACTGACGTATTTTGAAAGTTCTGTTGATGATGTTATTGTAGTAGATCAAATTAGGTTTTTAACGGTAGTAGGTGATGCTGCGAGACCATTTAAAAGTGACATGGTCGTCTATAATGTACATTATGCCCAATCGTAGTTTATAAATGAACCGTATCCGTATGTGCGGTTCATAAATTTTTATGTGAATTTTCTTTATTATTTACATTTAAGTGTAACTCGCTTATGAACATCGCTGTATTTAGCGTGTTAGTAAAAAAAAGCCTGAGTAAGTAAGCAATTACCAAAACTCGTCCTTTATCATGATTATATTTTACCGCGTAAGTTTAACAAAGGAAAAAGATTATCATGTGAAAATAGAAGCTACAAGATCTCATTTAAGGAAAATTACCAATGCAATATTTTAATAAATCGTCATTATATTATTTATTCAATCATATCATAACACCCGAGACGATATAATGACCCAAATATCTAAATATCAAGTATTAAATAACGTTTATCAAATAATTCAATGTTTTTTATACTATTCGCTTATAATAACCCTTTCTATCATTCATAACATTCAATTAAAAGTGATAAAAAAATTTGAACTTCACTAAGGATTTGTTCATGGTTAATGTTCAGACGTTATTTCATAAAGCAACGGTTGACTGACAGGCTTTTAATTCGTTGAACGGTACACGAGCTGACTTAAAACTTGTGTGATACTGAATCGTGAACAATGTTTATAATTCTGGACTTACATTTAGGACACGGCTGATGCCGTTATTATGATAGAGTATAGTAATTTCTCTCTGGCAGATTAAAGTTTACATAGTTCCAGATTCTACATACTGTTTTTGATATATGGTTGATCTTGATACACAATAAACAATTTAGTTTAATTGTTACATTTTACTGTTGATTCTAATATTGCGTGACATTAAAAACAATACTTAAATATTTATTTTATTCTTCTATTTTCTCCACTAAACATTTATTAATTTGTCGGTCATTTAAATCTAAATGTGATCGTTATATTTTTGTCGTTAAAATGTTCGAGGATCGTTTAAAAAACATGTTCGTTATATATGTAAGTGTTGTCATGTCTAAAAATACATAATCCGGCCCCAGTCCATTAAATGTGGCTAGAACAGTTTGTGTTGTTGTCCCATGTTACATTACGCAGGAGAGGACCTGCTCCATGCCTTAATCGTTTTTTACACATTTAGCATACCGTTTTACATTCATTCTTAAATTATTTTGTATTATACGTATAAGAAATCAAACAGACAGCTGTTATAATTTTAGTATTGCCAATATAGTAAATATCTAAACGAAATAGAATATTTGCAGTGTTTGAAGGCAATATAAATAAAATTCGATAAATACGAGATGTAATTAATGCCCCAACTGACTTAAAAGACGAAAGTATGGCAGTTATATTTTAAGTATAATAAGCTTCTTAGACAATATAAAAATGTTATAACTCTGTACCAAGCAGTAACAGTATCGCCGCCTTTGCATTTATAAATGGAGATTCATAATGTCGTTGCACTCCATACAACCTATCTGAGAGTCAAGGGCGCATGCGGTGATGGTCACGTTGCGTGCACAACTACGCAACTTAATTCCCGTTCCCGACCAATCCTACCTGTGTGTGGGAACAGGAAACTGAGAACCATTATTTTTACCCATTGCTTTAAACTTTAGAAATAGGAGACCAGCAGATTATGCGTATTCTTGGTACAGAATAATCGTTGGCGTAAACAGTCTCTCCATACGATGCAGTCAACAATTTTTATATCCTTAAGTTATAGCTATATCAACTTGTTTTTACGATATCGTTCTACTTGTTGTAATTACGCTTTGGAAGAGTTAATTGTATAATAATGGGCTCATATGAGTTATCACCGTTAGGCGTCAGTTTCCCGCTGAGATGACCTCGTATCGCTGACAGTTTCCTCTTGCCTCTATGGGCTCCACATAACTCGTATGATTTACAATGTCAAATAGAAAATTACTCGGCTGATATTATAATTGTGATATTCATTTCATAATCTTTCCTTGTTCACAGGATCAGTATGATAACTTAGCTGCCCATACACAGAAAGGAATTGAATTTCTAGACAAATATGGAAACTTCGTAAAGGAGAGATGTGCGATAGAATTAGAATACGCAGGAAAACTTAGGTAAGAATTTTAATACACGTCTTATTAAATGTTTACACGTAGATGAGCAAGGTTGTTTCATTCAATTTAAATTGATTACGCTTACGGACGCTCGCCATTGAAAGTACCATTACCTACTAGAGCACTGGTTCTCAAACTTATTTTGTCTACTCAGTCGAGAGCTCATGCAGTCGTCTAAGATGCCCCAGGCCTCTACACAACGCCCCCATTTTTTTTCTGGGTCTCTTACCGCCCCCCTTTAGGCCTGCAGCGCCCACAAGGGGGCGTTATCGCCCACTTTGGGAATGCCTGTACTAGAGTGTAGTCAAACAAAACAGTGACATACAATAAATAATTTCACACAAGTTCTCTTAGAAAGTGTATCGAATACGCAGTTTCTGGTTGTTGTTAACATCCCAATTATTCTGTGTCGCAATAAATCTTTTATGTCGCTTCGTGAAGTGTGAAAATTTCAAATATATTTAAAAAAAAGTTGATTAAGAGACGGTTATGAGAACGTTTTTGGATCTTCAAATAATACTTTTAGAAAATTTGCAAATGGAACGTAAAGGTCTTTTCAAATTATAAAGCTGTTTTCAGGATGCATGCTTTACTTATGTAGTATGATACTAGTAATGTTATAGATAGATACGCAGTATGGCAGGGTTGCCAGCAGTGGCGTGCACAGGAATTTTCAACAGGGTAGCCAATCAAAATAACAAATGTATAAAAAAAACAATTTGAATACTGAATATTGAATACTAATACAGCAATAGTGACGACCGAGAACGTTACCGTTACTTTAATTTTACGTAGTAGTTTTTATTTGTTATATGTAGTTAATACGAGGAAAACAAATAAACTATTAGTATGTGCACAACCCGTCAGCCAGTTAAATGTTTCATATTATTTAGAACTAAAATTTCAAGACATTACCTGAGTTTTGATATAAATGCAACTCTGGGACATACCTGGCTTTAGCTATAGTTTGTAATTTTTCACTATATGAAAATTTCGAAAAACGCGTGTTCTTTTAGTTTTTGTAAACACACTGCCAACACATTTCTCACAGCTAAAATATTCTATTCTATATAATACAACTAAAATTAGCCGATACTATAGCTCAAATACGAATTGTAAGAAGAATAGAATTTTTTAAAATAACTCATAGAATAACAAATCACTTGCACGAAGAAAACAAATATGGAGTTTTATTTTGATTCAAGTATAAATCAGTGAACCATAAGCAAGAAAGAAACAAAGCAAAATCTAGTAACACAAAACACAATTTTAGTTGGAAAATGCATTTAATTTATCAAATGCATTTGGCAAAATAGCCATCCACAATGCGGTATTGGTGCCTACTTTATTGTATGGTAGCGAGGCCTGGATATGCCCGAAATCGAGTGAAAATATGATAATTGCAGTAGAAATGCGATCTCTTAGACATATGTGCCGTGTCACCCTTGCGGACAGGATAAGCAATGAAGAGATACGCAGCATGACAGGGTTGCACGACAGTGTTATTGTAAAAATGAAGATGGTTCGAGCACATAGAAAGAATGAGTGATGAAAGACTGACGAAGAAAATCTACAGAGCGAAAGCGAGTGGTAAAAGAAGCCAAGGAAGACCAAGGCTGACTTATGAAGATCAAATAGCCAGAGTGTTAGCCGACGGAAATGTCGAAAGCACTATCACACCTAGACGCAAATGTGTGAGGATTATGATGAGATTTGAGGAAGCGAAAGAATTATGTAAGGACCGCGATGCTTGGCGCTCCATCTTCTCTGACTACCCCGTTTAGGGATACACCGTGATGATATGTATGTGTGGATGCTTTACTTATGTGATTTTTATTTACATTCTATTAAAATAGGAAAAGCGCTGAGCTAACTTTTTCAACAACTTTCAAAAATAATTAATACATGTCAAATATCTAAAAACACGGGAAATTAACGCGATTACCTTTTATTTTCGCTTGACGTTTCGGCCGAGTTGCATCGGCCGTGGTCTCAAGTAAACTGTCGCAGCAAGCTTCACTCCGTGTCCGAGGCAGATTTTATTTCATCTACCCCCGATATTTGTAAATAATTATTAGGGTTCCTACACTTAACCGGATGTGAAAACGAGGTTTTGTCATTTGAATCACAGGATTCCACGCTATTAATAAATTGTATCCGTTTTCCCGATTGAAATTTTTGTGTCTCTTGATTCAAATGCTTCACCCACAACTCTTGGATAAAAGTGGCTATCGGTGGAAAGGACTTGTGGGCGATAAAATTCTATCCAATGATTCGTATCCGATTGGAGAAGATGTTCCGCTATCGCTGATTTGGTTGTTTGCTGGTTTTTTTACAGCTGCAATTTGTTCCTTAATCCTTTCAGCAATAGTCCGCTTCGTTTGGCCAATGTATGAGCTACCGCAACTGCAATCTATTTTGTAAACCCCTGGTGTCTGCAACGGCAAAACATCCTTCGGTGTGCCCACTATTTTATAATGCAGCGCGAAAGTTTAAAAGTCTATACATGTCAAACATGTTAATTAACACAAGTAAACATTAATATGTCAAACTTTATGTAATAATGTTACATTTATGTAGTTATTTAATTTTGTGCTTCGTGTTTTGAAGGTAATTGCAAATATTTGAAAAAATTAATTATTCCTCTATTTTTCACATTTTTCCTTATAGAAATAATTACGACTTTGCCTAGAAGTAGTGACACGACCGCTTTGAACCTGAATCAATTAGAAACCAGTGTTACGAACGTATCGCTAAATAATGATTTTCTTTATCTGTTTCATACAATTTACTATATGTATAGCGCAGACAAATGTCAGATGCTGGCTTGATTTAAAATATTATTAATATTACAGTAAATGATATTATAAAACTATACGGTAATTTGGTTGTGTAAATTATATTATCAAATTTGTTCGTTAATTCGTTAATGTTGAGAATGGTGAAAATAAAGTTTATGTATATGTCGTAAAATGCAAATGATGTAAAAAACCAGTGTCACTACTTTGTTCACTTTCACTTGTTGCTGTCAATTTGCCATATAATAAATTAATATATTATAAATAAAATTGTATAATATAATACGCGCGATTTCGTTCACGTGGAATTTTTTTTAATGTTTTATTTGTATTATCCGCTAGCTTTATGAAAAAAAGTGGCCTCGTCTGTCTTCAAGCCTCTATACTAAATTTTATCATGATTTGTTCAGCGGTTTAGCATTTCCTATGCAAAGTTTTATCCCTCTTTTTACCCCATTAGGGTCACATTTTTGATAAAAAAAGCCTATATCTTTTTGGTAAAGAAAAGTCTATTTCTGAAGGTACCAAATTTCATTATAATCGTTTCAGCGGTTTAACATTTGCCATACAAAAAGTCATCCCCCTTTTACCCTTTAAGGGTTGATTTTTGATAAAAAGAGAAGCCTATGTCCGTCCCATGGTATCAAACTATCTCATGCAAAATTTCATCAAAGACGTTCTGGCGTTTAGTCAGGAAAACGTAACAGACTGACAGACAAACTTTCGTATTTATAATATTAGTACGGACAGACCTACAAAAATTGTACGTGGATGTACTCGTCTTCAGATAAATGTTGCTCTTGATAAAACATTTTTTTGCTATAAAATGTATAATCAGTTATTTTATTAGGTATTAATCTATTCCTATTTTTTACAGGAGGCTTGTTAAAAATTATCAACCAAAAAAGAAAGAAGAAGACGAATATCAGTAAGTACTTACCAGATACCAGTATTACTCATATATTCTCTTTTGGTATTTGGCTACAATCCAGCACGTATGACTCTTCGCTCCTTCGTGCATTTAATTTTTTTGTAACCCGTCGTAGGCAATATTAATGCGAGTACTTGGATAAATATACAGCTTATTATCAGTAATTTTTTAGTGGAACAAGAAATTTAAGAGATGTCTTTTTAGTACTTTTCGTAAATGTTTCCTTAGAAATTTCCGAACGTGCGAATGCCAAATATCATTTAACGAGTACATTACGTTTACATAATAAATACTACATCTGTAATAATGAGCAGGTACTGAGAAAAAGAAAAATGTTACTTTGTAGAGACAGAAATATATAGGTGTGTCAACTGATTAACCTTTCAAAGGTCTTAGAAATTAATACTTATATAAATTGAACAAGTAGACAAAAGCAAAGGATTGCCAATATTTAGGACTCATTTAAGCTTAATATAATAGACCCATATTATAAAATTTTCTAAAGGACTAAAGAATTAATTAGTTTAAAGAATATGAAGAATCTCTATGTCATTCGTGAGTCCGAACACTATTGTTACAAGATGTATCGTCAAGATTTAGTTTCGGGTTTATCATCTATCCATCCAGAATGAAAAAATGTGTGACATTATTTTGCTATGTACCTAAGCAAAAAACAAAAGTGTGCATATGTTTTATGCACTTGTAACTAATCTAATTATTATAGGTACACATCATGCAGAGCATTCAGACAATTACTTCAGGAACTAGGCGATTTTGCGGGTCAGCGCGAAGTTGTTGCGGAAAATCTTCAGTCCAATGTCATCAGAGAGTTGCATCTACTCGCCAAAGAGCTGCGAGAGGAGAGGAAGGTAACAAAACATATACATTTTTGTAATTACCGCATTTTCAAACATATTATGTAAACTTTCTAATGTAATGTTGGTTATAAATAGGCCTATAATTATTAATTGTCGCGCCATCGTTTTATTTACATATAATGTATATCGTTATTTTAATGAGCGAATTAGCACATGAATCTTTCAATCTTCGAATTAATTAATTACTGTGAAGCTTGTGTATACACATCTTGTTTTGCTTTGTATGTGGTTATAAACACTGACATCTCATTACTCGATAATTAACTTTCTGTTTTTATTTCTCGCTTCTTTGACATGTACAAGATAAAACGTGGTCTTTGAACCTAAATATCGAGATGTTAATGTAATTAGGTCAAGCCTTATAACATTTTTTAATAATTCCGTTTGTTGAAAATTAAGTATTGATATTGTTTATTACGATAAAAAAGTGTCAATTGTAAACGGAAATTTCAGCAACATTTAAATGAAGGCGCGAAACAGATGGCTGTGCTAAATGCAGCAATAGGTGCGCTTGAAAGAGCGCGAAGAGCGTACGAGCGAGCTGCAAGAGAATCTGAACGAGCGTTAGAAGCTTTCAAAAGGGCGGACGCTGATCTCAACTTGAGGTTAATAGTTTTACTTAAATAAAAGAAAATATCAAATATAGCTGTTGCCCATGACTTCGTCCGCGTGGAAAACGGACCTATGTCCACTATGAAGATCCATTCTAAAAATTAGCAAATGAATTTTTGAAATCGGATTTGTAGTTTCGGAGATTACCTCCTACATCCAAACTTTCAAACTTTATCTCTTCATAATTTAGTTTAGTCGGACTACTTTTAAATTATTTGTCGACAAAATCTGAAAAGTGGGACTATTTTCAATATTTCGTAATTTATTGCACACTGATTACTTTATATACTATAATAATTTTGAAGCCAGAGTTTGATTTAATTTTACCTTTCCTAATAAAAAGAAACAACTTTTTCATAAATACTCCATCACGTTTTCGTCTTTTTTGTATTTTTTGTCTATCTATCTATAGATCTATACTAATATACAGAGGTAAACTTTGTTTGTTTGGATATACTTAAAAACTAAACTGATTTAAAAAATTCTTTCACCTATAGAGAGGTATATTATCAGCAAGTAACATGGGCTGAATTTTATTAAAAAAAAATTTTACCCTTGTCGCTAATAAAACAGGGCATTGTTGTCCGACACACTGTACTTGTAATGTAAAAGGTATGTACTTGTAATGTATAATGACTAAAAGTATTAACTGCTAAAAAATCACTCGTCTTAAAATAATATTAGTCGAAAGGTAACTTGATTGCATTTCCCATTTTGAGAGATAAACACTTAACTCGGATGTCGTAATAAACAACAAATTTTTTAACGACCTGCTTCGAGGCGGCTATGTTTATGAGCCATAAACAATTATTACAAATTCACTTCTTCCGTATGACTGAATTGACTCGGCGGGAATCAATTCAGAACCCCTTGGGGCTAATATTATAATACAGCTTCGCCTTGTGTTATTTGATCATTGCGTCATAAAGATTTTCAAAGCTAGTTGTTTACTTCAGATTTTGCTATCAGTGCAACATTGTGGTTTAATTCCCCTATGACGGACTCTTGCCTTATTACAAGCTCACGCGTTCATAATCATTAATCACCGGTCAATTTACACGCGTATTGCATATTCCGCATAAAATTTTCCGGCACCGTCATACATTAACACGTTATACGCAATACAATGTCATAATTTAAATTTGAGCAAGCATGCTAAATTCGTGTTTTGAGATTGCATGTTGTGAGAAAGGTCACCTTCCTCAATTATCGAGAATTACATAGGTTTATTATGAACTGGCAAAATGCAATATTAGATTTCTATTCAGAGCTGAATTTAAAGTAATTTGAACTTAATCGTCTTGGGAAATAGGTTTTAATTAATATTATTTAAATTCAAATGGCTAAACAATGTTCTCATTGTTATTTACAGTCGAGCAGAGGTGGAAAAACAAAAGGCAAATATGAAGCTTCGAAGTCAGGCGTGTGAAGAAGCGAAACAAGAATATGCTGAACAACTGCGGAAAACAAATGAGGCTCAAAGACAACATTATGAGCAACGACTGCCACATGTGTTCAAACAGTTACAGGTCAGTTGTCAATTGTGATGCCTAATTATCGAAACGTACTTATATAATTAAAAGTTATTATTTGCCTTCTAGATAAAAACTATTAAAGATTCTTTATTATAGCTGCTATAAGAATCTGTATTTATTATTCTTTAACTTTATAAAGAAAAAATATTATACATACATCTTCACACACTTCACACATTGTCACACTGTATACCTAACGGGGTAGTCACTGACTACTCCATTAGGTATACAGTCTCTGACTACAGTCAGAGAGGACGGAGCACATTTCGGCTAAGTATGCGAGTGATTTTGACATTTCCGTTAGCTAACACTGGTTATTTGATCTTTGTCTTGGTTTTCCTTGGCTTTTGCTACCACTTGCTTTCGCTCTGTTTCTGTTTCGTTTCGTTTTAGATTTTCTTCTTCAGTCTTTCATCACTCATTCTTTCTATATGCTTGAACCATTGAAGCATTCCTTTCTTCATTTTTACAATAAAATAATTATATGTGGTTGTAATTAACTAAGGCGAATGAAACTTTATGATAAAACATATTGAATAGTAATTTTTAATTAATGAATGATACTATTGTATATAGCTAATCCCCATACAATATGTACTATATAAGCTGTTTTAGTGCAATTTTGTGAACGAAACCTAGTAGTAAAATTTTTATAGCTATTAAAGTTCGACGATCAAATAAATGTTACTAACACTGTTTTTGATTCATAAGTACTTGATTTCCGGAGCACGTATTTCTTAGCTTGCATAAACATTATGCTCGTAAAAATAGTAATCAGAACAACTACAAAAGTATGCACGTACTTCATATCTACTATGTTTTCCATGACTGGTTAAGAAATGTAAACTTTCTCTGCTGGTATTTACGTGAGTCATGTGAACTTTAAAACAATTCGGGGAAATGTTACCTTTTAGTATAATCACTTCTGTCTAAATGTAAGCGAGGGTTGTGTAATACTAAATTAGTGAAAAATACACGAAATTCTGGGAGAAATCAGATTGTTTCGTAGGTAAAAATCTAATTGGTATTTGACTCACTTGCATGTAATGGATTACCCAAAAAGAAAGTGCCTATGTCCGTAATATATCTGAATGCTCGTCGTCGTAGTTTTCACAACACGAGATCACGAGACTCGTTAGAAGAAAAACCGGATATAAGAGACAAGCTCTCAACAGTTAATATAACTTTTTTTTTTAATAATTGCAACAAGTCACTAGATTTCACTCCCGCGTTATTCATGGACACGTCAAGTTTTTTCCTTATCGATCTGGTAACCCTGGCTTACATTCTGGCGCACCTCCAAGTGTGTCAAACGCCAAGGAATTGTAAAATCTCTATAACGTATATACCTAGTACCACATGTATTTACTAAATCTGCTTCATATGTTATATTTTTAACATATTTATTTTGGGTTGTTGTTAAAAGTTTACTGACCCGTATTCCGTTTTGTTTTCAGGATTTAGACGAAAAGCGAATTAAGAATATAAAAAACTTCATGTTGAGTTCAGTGGACGTCGAAAGAAAGGTTTTTCCGATTATAATGCAGTGCCTTTCCGGGATGGAGCAAGCGGCGAATTGTATTAATGAGAAAGATGTAATTTCAATTGCTTTCATTATACTTTTATTATAAATATTAATAGTGAAAATTGAGTAAAGAGAAAGGTAAAACGCAGCTGTAGTAAAAGAAATATATAGAAAAATACTTTTAATTGATTTTCAAGTATTCACTTTTAATGTATTGAACCTTTGTCTTTACTAATAAAATCTTGTACTTTGTGTGGTAAGATAGCATTCTAATTGAGTTTAAATATACACATCGCTTAAAGTTCCGGAACTACCTACGTATGTCGCATAATAAAAAAAAACACAAATGTACCACACATTTTAAACAACAAAATTATGACTTAATTTCAACTAAAAAAAAAACAAATTTTTCATACATTTTTAACATAATTTTAATATTTAATTAATTTTGAACTTATTTTTAACTTCATCATCTTGAATTTATTTTAGATTTATTCGTTATTATTTTAAATCTTTTAATAGTAGGTATTGATTTCTATGTTTTTTAATCGAATAAAGTCATATTCATTTCATAAAATGTTTAATGTAATAGAGTAAATGAAAATCTTGTAATTACAGGACACCCTTTTGGTAATAGAGAGGTACAAATCTGGCTTCTTACCTCCTGAAGACTTTCCTTTTGAAGAACAAAGAGCAGGCGATGACACCACGGACTCTGCGAACACCCACCACCATCACAACCACTTAACAGCGGCCAGAGGGACTGTATCTGGTCACAGGATCAAAAAGAGGGGTGGTTTATTGTCCATATTCAGCTCGAACAAGGTGAGACGCCCATGTACTTAGTTTTCGATACAAAAGATCCACCCTCTTAAAGAAAACCAAAATTTCTGTTGTTTTGTATAATTTTATTATGAAATTTTCTATTCACATCAAGAATGTTTGAAAGGCTTGAAGTTATTATTTTCTTCACGAGATATTTTTTCTATACCTCTAGTTTTTTCTGATTGCTGATAGCTTGGTGAGTTTTGTAATTGTGAAAAATTGTCTTCATGTACTTATATATGCGAAATTTTTATCTAGATCTACCTACTGCATGTTAAATGTAATCTGTAAGATTACAACTCCATGCAGAACATAAAGTTGTGGATAGGGTAATTAAATTAGCTTTATGTATTTATTATATTTAGAGAGAGTAGATATTTATTACAAAATTATATTTGTATAGGAATACCTTTATAGTAAAATTGTTTTGTTTGATATTAATTATAAGCATTATTTATGGTTGATGGGGCTGCTTAAGTTCAGTGTTGGGCTTTATATTGCTTGATTTCTATTTTAAAATTTATATTAAACTTGCGTGGATACTGTTTGCATGTTTAAAAATAATTTTTATGTTATATTTGCGCAATTCGATTTAAAACAATTATTATGTTTAATTTGTTATGTTTATTGTTGATACAACTGGTATAGTCGATACTTTGCGTTGCAATAGTAGCGTGAATGAATTAATATTTGTAATAGGTACACGGTGATGACTAAACGCCAGTGAATCGCCCTTTATTTATAAGTTGGAGGTACTAATTTATTTTTGTCTGTTACCCCCTCGATCCCCACCTAACATGGGTTCACGTAACAACCGATTGATATTATTGGCTGACGGCGACCGGTGTCGTGTCACATGGAACATGTAAGTTAATCCACGGTGGTGGGGGACGTAAGTCGTGGCATGATTCACTGTTTTTATTTAACACAAAACACCTTTTTAATTATTTAAGATTTCGTTTTATTTAACCCTTTTTTTCTTTGATTTATAATTTGAAATTGTATATACTTAATATCTTGTACCTCTGTTGGTGAATTCGACCTTCATTCGATATACTTCATTATACGCTATTTTTGTCGTATTGTGATATTGTGTTTCATGAGATCCTTTTCCAAGTATTCAAAGTTAATCGCGAAGGCAGTGAGAATACCAAACATGACATAGCATCTAGATATTTATTATATTGTAACTGTTTTAAACGTCAAATTATTGATAGTTTAAATTTTTGCCTTTGATGAACATAAACATGGTTAGTCAAGTGAAAACACGAATTCGTGGCACACTGTCATTACCATGTTTATTGACAATTATTTAATAAAAATTCAACTTTTATACATGTTACTTATGCTTTTGAAGTGTCTGGATTAAGTACTAAACTATGCTTACAAACAAGTAAGCACAGTAAACATAGTATAACACAGTAGTTATAGTAATGACTATAAGCATAGTTTAGCTGTACCGCTGTTGCCTTACTGTACTAACGCAATATCCTCATTATAGTATGGTATATCAAAATATTTTACCTTTGGATTTCATAGAATACAAATATTTCACAATAGATTCTGTCGAGTGATACAATTAATTGCTTATGTGACGTCACCCATGCAACGGTGTACGTACTGTTCTCTCATACATACATACATACATACATACATTCCTTTAATGTTGTTTGTTTG
The DNA here is from genome assembly GCA_907165235.1 of Zeuzera pyrina. Taxonomy (NCBI): domain Eukaryota; kingdom Metazoa; phylum Arthropoda; class Insecta; order Lepidoptera; family Cossidae; genus Zeuzera; species Zeuzera pyrina. The sequence goes on from OU015617.1 coordinate 9,859,391, forward strand.
CCTCCCCCGCGTCCGCCGCCGTCTAACGCTTTGGCTACAGAAGATTGTCGAGGCGTGCAACTCGATCAAGGTCAGTGCTGCGTGTCGCGGTTTCTTTACCTTTGTTTTTGGCACTTTTTATTGGTCGCGTGTACTTGTTTACAATTTTTTGTATCTTACATTATAATTTCAAGGAATTTTAACTTTCGAATGTAATGCTTAAACCGTGATTTTTAAAGCCTAGGATTCCAAGTTTTCGTGTCAAGTTAGTGTCTGTAATTATAGAAATTAATGTATTACAGTTATAATATTTTATGTGAGACAGATAAAAATTATGCTGTAATTTATTATTTCACATTTTTTAGAATGATCATTCAATAAAGTTTCAATTGCCGGTATAAATTGCCAGAAACAAAAGACGCCTTTGCTTGTTTGTCTAAATTTTATCATGCTTTTGCACGGCTTCTTATAGTTTTCAGCGCCCTTGTCTGTCGGCATCTATTTTATTATTAAATATATTATGTATTTCTCTCGTGATTTGTTTTGATATGTGTTTAATATTTATTTATCTAACATTTATTATATTAAGGTTTTGAGGAATGATATAAAAGAATATATTATGTGATTAATATAACTAATTTAATAGAAAATGAATTATGTTTACTATGTCAAAAAGTGAATGCATAGTTATTACTTATAGTTGAAATTTTGTTCAAAGATGGTGATGTCTTTAATTTATTACAGTATATGGGATGGAGAAGTAAGAGTTATTAATTTTTTGTATATGTTTAGAACTTCTGGAAATAATAGTAGTGTTTTAGTTGTTTGGGAATTAGAAATATTTCGGTTGTATGGGGTTTCACTGTATAAAATTAGTCATAATTTTAAAATTAAACGAATTTACTTTCAGAACAACATGTCGATGGATGGAAAGGAGGATTATTCAGATTTGCCGCCTAATCAGAAGAAAAAGAAACTGCAAGCTAAAGTGCTCGAACTGAGTAAACAGGTAAATATAAGTCAGGACGCTCGCTAATACGGAGATGGGCTCAAGGAGCAGGAGCCATGACTTATTTTTTTCAGGATAAAGATTCAAAATGTTAGAAATCTAGCCACTTACGTTGTTGCACTGACTTGATTTTTGAACCCATGATTTGATTTTATGGAATGGAACTAAAAAGGGGCGCTTTTGGAGCGGCCTAGGCCTCGCCACCGTCTCGACTCTTGAACGTGTGAGCGTTCGATTTAAATATAAACTTTTTACGTAATAAAAAAACTCACATAAGATTTAAAACAAAACCAAATAAACTAATAACTTTTAATAAAATTTCCTCGTGTAAAATAATGAGGTTATACAATCGGCCGCGCACGCTACTCTGCTGTTCGCACGGCACACAGACACTCGTATATAATAGAAAGAGACAGAAAGATCGCTGTGAATCTATGTATAGAGCCAACGAACTGCCCCACGTTACTCAATTAACTAGCGTGTGTTAGGCAGAGACAGATAGAGAGTCGTTGAGAATCGAATGGAGGGGGCTTAACGTTTTTTCATTTCGGCCATTACGTTTTTTTACGTGACGATTTGTCCCAACACATCTCCAGCAAGCCGCGTTGAGGAACTTCGTTCCAATAAATGCAAAAAATTGAACAGCCTAAATACTTATAATGATATACAATATTTGCCTTTGGTACTTTGTGTTCCATGTGTGTTTTATCATTGCATGATGTTCATGGCGATGAGGCTAATGTTCAAAAATTTATGTAAAGAATAAAGAGTAGATATTTTAAAAATGACATCTATTTTACATTTTAATACACAATTTTCGGCTTTTGTGATGATTATAAAATATTTTACTTCATTGATTTCAACAGAGAAAACGTATGAGCATATGTTGTTTATTTTTAGGTTGCACAGGAACAAGCCGCTATGGAAGGACTTATGAAAATGAAAGGCGTATATGAAACTAATCCAACTTTAGGAGATCCAATGACAGTAGAAGGTAAATAAATACGCAACAGCAGCCAGTAATTTTGTATGGACGAAAGTCTTTTCTAGTAAATAAATGTTTCTCTGCTATTTTCTTGCAAATACCAACAAAAGTGTACTAAGATGTAATTTTCTTAGTCCTTCCCGAATAGGAAATGGCATGACATGTATATATGTATAATCACAGATTAATTAGTTACTAACCTAAAATATAATATTCAGAACAAAGAATGTTTAAATGTGAATAATGATTTAATATCACTTAATAAAAATCGACTTACAAATTGTGTTTGTACTTAATAGGTTCATGCGTTTAACAATTAATACAAATCACTCTTTTTTTTAATTTTATAAGTGACAATAGTGTTTCTAGTACTCTAATATTTTTGTTATAATATGCATTATATGCAAACACAACGCGTAATCGATGTGGTCTATAATATAAATAAAATTATTATCTTACAATATTTTTCTTATATTCACAGGACAACTGAACGAATGTTGCGACAAGTTAAAGAAGCTAAGAGCGCAATTACGTAAATTTGAGGAATTATTAACTGAAGCAAATAATCAAGTATGCGGACAACAGTCCGTGAATCTCTCGGCCAGAACTAACGGTGCACCACCCACGCAGGCGACAAGGTTTGTTGCTATCATTTTTATCTCTTACTAGCTTTTGCTTCGCGTGATAGCGACTTACAAATTTCAGGAGAAAGTACATATGCTTGCCAACTGTCATGGTAATCTATCAAATGGTGTTGGAGTTTATCGATTACATGTATGTATATGCTACAAACAGCCATTTTTATATAAACAGATAAGTTCTTTATTCGAGGCTTTGGTCACGTTGTGCTAGCAAATGGTACTCTATGTTTTGGTCCGAGTTACAACCGTTCTGTGTGCCTTTAAGATTTATTGCTTCGAACAAATAGACAATATTTTGTTTTTCGAGTTCCGTAATCAAAATTCCTAGCTCACTCTCAATTCGACGCTTGTGCAGTGAAGAATGTAGCGTATCTTACTTCATTTCATATTTAATGCACTTATGTAACGCTTTTGCAATGAATAATTAAAGGATTGATGCTCAGATTATTATAAGACTAGAAATATACATTTGAAATGGATTTTGAATGATTAACTTATTTTTTTATCGTAATATTAAAACGTGAGCTGGTCTTGTCCATTCGGAGCGACGACACGATAGCACTGTCTTACGGCGAAGCGACAGTTGCCGCGCCTCGCTCTGACAGCGCGTAGGGACACGATTATTTTTTTGTTTTTATTCTAGTCATAAACTTAGTACATACTGGCGTATAGAAGTACAAAGAGTGCGAAGGAGAATGTAATCTTTTATGATAGTGGCATAGTAGGAAAGGGACAGCAGACGAGATGCTATTGTAACCCTTTTTGAATGACAGGTCATCACAGGTCGTCACGCTGTGGAAACGCTGTTGACTTATTTCATTATTTTGTGTTATTCCTGTTTTATGTCAAGGAAGTACCGTATTTTTCAATAATGGTTACGTGTTCTGTATGTGATTGTGATATTTAATCGCAATAATCAAAGGAACCACTCATTTCATAAGTGACAATGAGAAATTAAAAATCGTCACGCGTCAACGAGCTCTATCTTCGTTTATACGTCAGTATACAGGCTTAATTGAAAAATATTAATAACATCATACCTAGCCACTTTTTTGCTACGACTTTTTTCAAAACTTAATACGTTCCTTAAAAAACATTTGTCAAGTTTTGTTGTACTGTCTGAAACGTAATTACTGTTTACGTATTTCCAATGGTGCAGCGCAAGTGCACTGGGCCTCAGCACCGCGCTGCTTTAGCGATTGGGTAGAGTTGGTGTCATTTTCAGAAACATTTAATGTATTTTTATTTTTGTATGAAAGAAAGTTATGAATTTTTAAAAGTTGCGGAACAAGAGCTGTTGGGGATAATGTTAAGAACAAATTATTAAGAGGTTATTAGTATTATTAAAATAACCCTGTATACTAAGTTTATGATTCTAGTGTAACATATAATTCAATGTAATGAATTCCTAAAATCTTTAGCTATTTTCTGTTCAAACTACAAAAACCACCAATCGACACGTGTTTTGCCTCTCAACGAAGCATTCTCAGGATATACCAGAGATCGGACTCGACCACTTAACCAGCACCGAATCAAGCACCGAAGCACGATTCGGTGCTGATTATCTAGATGCTTCGTTGAGAGGCGAAACACGTGTCGATCAGTGGCGTGCACAGGGTTTTTCAACGGGGTAGTCAGACTTTTTAATAAATATATTAAAAAGAAATAACAATTTTAATACATAATTATAATTATACTTACTAATACAGCAATACTGACAAGCGAGAATGTTACCAATACTTTAATTTTTCGTAGTGGTTGGTATTGTAGATATCGAAATAACTTTCATTTAAATTGTCAGGGTAGGCAGTGTCTTTGTGCCTATATGGGATGCACGCCACTGATGTCGATTAGTGGTTTTTGTAGTTTGAGCGGAAAATAGCTAAAGATCTTAGGAATTCATCACATGAAATGGATTTCCGCAAGTAACACCTGAGTTTATACAATATAGCAGGGGTGGCCAAGTTCCTTGATAGTTCGAGCCATTTTTCAAAATTTGAAATTTTTCGCGAGCCGCAATTAAATACATAATTATTTAAAAGGTATCCAAAAAAGGTATTAAAAATATTTGTTACAACGTTGCACTTAGTCTTTCGTTATTGTTATCAGTAATTTAAAAGACATTTCGAAACACATACGGAACGGTAATATTTTTTTAAATATAATAGCACAAAAATTAAAAGGAAACTCAGGTACATTTATCGATAGCCACAAATAATCCTTCAAAGAGCCACATGTGGCTCGCGAGCCGCAGGTTGGCCCCCCCTGCAATATAGTACAATTGAATGTCTGTGCAGCATCGGGTCGAACAACAGCGAGTCGCTGTCGCGCTCGGCGTCCGAGTCGTCGGTGTCGACGGGCGGGGCGGGCGGCGCGGGCGGCGCGACGGGCGCGGGCGGCGCGGGCGGGCGCGCGGCCGGCGGCTCGCCCGAGTCGGGCCTGGGCGGCGAGCTGGCCGCCGCCGCCGACCACGACCACGACCGCGACCGCGACTGCGACCGCGAGTCCGACTTCGACTACTACTACGAGCCCGACCTGCAACCGCTCGGCTACTGCAAGGCGCTCTATCCATTCGAAGGTAAGTGGCGTGTCGTAACGTTTCGTCTCCATACACACCCCGGAACAAGAAATAATAGACGGGGTCATAAGTAGCCGCTCAAATTCATGTTCTTTCTATCTCATTGAGCATAACCACGAGTAAAAGAGTTAGCTATAGTAAGCACGGCAACCTCACACTGTCAGTGTAATTTGTGTCAGCTTATGAGTCGGTCACGATATAATTGTTAAGTGTTTTGACTACTAGTATTCACAAAAATAAAAATATGTAATGTTCAGCTATTTATCGTTGTACTGTGACCACCTTCCCTAGTCACGCGCATTAGTAAAAATCTAGAAACTCGGTCAACAAAAAGGACACTTTAAGGACACGCTTTTAGAGGAAATGCTCCCTCTGATACTTGGTCCAAACCAAACACATATTAACATAAGTTCCTCAAAGGATTGAATATAGTGATAGAGGTAAAGGGACGATGAGGGCTTATTCCTCTATCTCTATCTAGTCAAACCCTGAGATCAAATCCTAGGACTACGTAATCACAGCCTACTAGAGAGATGTAAAGGGATCTGTCTCTCTTGTTCTCTATCGCTTCCATAGACATCATACAGGCAACCAAACTCTTTGCACACTAAACTAATGTCCACTACTTTTTTTTTAATAATTTAATTAATTTAACCTTAATTAATGTAACAAAATTCGACTAATATTAAATAAACACTTCTCCATGACATACGCTCCACAGATTCGAAAGAACTCACAGCTCACAATCCACAAAATTCACAGCTCGAAACTCATTCACTCAGTTTGCCAGTAATTAAAATCTCTACTCTTTGTGACTGTTTGATCCTCGGATCATGAATCAAAGTGGATGGAGTTTTTGTTATAAGAACGTGTCCGTTTTTTGTTGACCTAGTTTCTAGACTTGTAGTAAGTGCGTACCTAAGGAAAGGTCGCAATACTACAATACACAGCTGAGCATGACATATTTTTAACCGACTTCAAAAAAAGAAGGAGGTTTTCAATTCGTCTATGTTGTTTTTTTATTTTTTTTAGTATGTTTGTTACCTCATAACTCCGTCATTTATGAACCGATTTCGAAAATTATTTTTTCATTTGGTAGGTAATACTTTAGAGGTGGTCCCATTTAAATTTCACCGATATTGGAGCTTGGACTTCGAAGATACACTAGATAACACGACCTGGTTATAACCTTTATTTATATTGACGAGTCTCTTGTATATCGTTACGCTCCGGAATTAGAATGAAGTTAATTGCAGACCTGCCCTAGATATTTATTTAGGTCAAGATCACTCAAAAGCGAGAAATAAAAAAATTAAAAAAAAAAAAATTAAACCGCCTTAAAAAAAACACTGAAAAGTATAAAATAACGATCCTTTACTAATCAAAACTCAAGTACAATTAAAATAACTTTATAAATACGATACACATACCTATATAATTAAATTTGACAGTTATTGAAGTCGGTGCCAAATCAATGTGCAACAACATAAAGTCTATTAGTTTGGTGGGCTTGGCCACAGAACACATATACTCCAAGGAGAAGAACTACAACTCCATACAAAAAAAGTGTAGACTATGCGCCATCTGGTAATGCTTCCATAAACTAAAATTACGGGGATTTAAATAGTACTCTGAGTGTATTTTCTTAGATGACTAAACTAATATGTTCAGCGGATAACAAGGTAATGGAATTTGGAAAGTTAATAAAACAAACAGAATTAGTGATATTTTTTTTTTATTTTCAATCACGAGTTCTGATTACAACTAAACGTGGATATAATAACAACAATTTCTAATTATTTATTATGGACAACAAGTCTACTTTTTCTGTCCTTTCAAAAGTCACTGTCTTGATCCACAAGTCTCAACCACACCGATGCGTTTCCTCAAGCGATCAGGGGGAGAATAGCTCGTGCGAAACACAGAAAAGCTAAAAACAAATAGAAAAAATAATCGACGGTTATGAAGAAAATTTTTCGATTTGTTAAGTTTTTGACATTTCATCAAACAGGGTTGCTATATTATTGAATTCAATTAGTAGTTTATTCGATTATTAATATCGAAAACAAAATGTGTTATTTTTGTTCAATTTATTTATAAATATCTTTGTTCAATGAAGTAAGATATTTTATTATTGTCATTTTTATATGTAGTACTCAAATAATTATAATAAATTAACGATATAAATGAAATTTCAGTGTCAATAATCGATATCAGTACATTGATAAATAATATCAGTAAATTATATTTTGTAATGACATCCCTGGTATTTTCTATCTTCTTTCTTTCTACATCTCTTGTCACTTTCATTTTGTTTCCATATAAAGTCTGCAATAGCTCCATACAAAGTTGACACCCCCTGGGCTTGGCACCGACTCCAGTAACTGTCAAATTTAATTATATAGGTATGTGTATCGTATTTATAAAGTTATTTTAATTGTACTTGAGTTTTGATTAAAACTTTTGTGAATTCTAGTAGCCAAAATATTTTGGAAATAATTATTACAATATTTCAATGTTTTGTATGGCTAGCCGGTCATGAACTGACACGAATTACACCGACAGTGTGAGGTTGTCAAAGTTATTATAGCTAACTGTTACTTGTGGTTACGCTCGATGAGATACAGACATGAAAATTCGTTTGTGGCACACGGTGATAAGAGCCGCAACTCATTATAGGCATAATGAGTCCATTATTATTTTTGGTCTGAGGTTTGACCATAAACTATGTGTTTCATATTGACAGTACAACTATTACATCTTGGACATTGACAGTAAAATTATTGTGTTTGACATTGGTAGTATGAATGTAAACAATGAATGTTTTTTTTAATTTAATTTACTGTATTTGCGAAGGGATCTAGAAAAAGAGTTTGTTAGAATAATGAGAAAGACATTGTGGAGTCTTCTGCCTGAATATGGTGTAAGAGGCCCCTTACTGCAGGATGTGCGGTCATTATATCGTAGCCACAAAGTCTGTGTAAGGATAGATGGTGATATGTCGTTTAAGCGTTAGACAGACTCCGTGATGTCTGCCTGGCTTTTCGTGCTCTATACGGATGGTTGCCTCCACATATTGAAAGGTAGTATGAGTAGTACATGTGATGGCATAATGGTAAACTGTCTTATATGCTGACGATGCTGTGCTTATAGCAACATCAGAAACAGAGTTGCAGACACTAATGACGTGTATGAAAGAAAAATGAGAAGTGAAAGAACTGAGTATGAATGTGAACAAAACTAAGGTTCTGGTGTTTGAAAGAGCAGATGTACACAGCCGCAGTGTGAGATATTTGTAAATGGAAAATGTCCAGAACCAATGAATGAAATGATATATCTGGGGAACGCATTTTCTAGAGATGGAAATCGTGAGTTGTATATGGAGAGAATGGTAATAGCTGGCAATAATTTGCCCGCATTAATAAGTAGTGTGAATCTAACTCTAAATCTAACTCAGCCAAAATGGCCACCCACCATGCGGTGTTGGTGCCAAGTTTATTGTATGCTAGTAAGGCCTGGATATTCCCGAAAACAGATGAAAGTAAGGTAAATGCAGTAGAAATGCAATCTCTTAGAAATATGTGTGGTGTCACCTTTTTGGACAAAATAAGCAACGATGAGATATGTAGTACGGCAGGGTTGCACGACTTTCGAACTTTAGTTTCGAAGTTCTCCTTTATTCGAGCGATACCTATACATTTTTTTTAAATTATGAACTGAATACTATTGAATTAAATGATTTATTAATTACATTTTATATTAAGTTTATCATTTTCAAACAATTTTAAAACACATTGTGAGTCTTCATTCTGCCTTATGAAGAATATTTTATATTTTTTAAGTTTCACATTGTACAGCGATATTTATCTCACTTTGCTTATGGTAATTGTCATGTTATCTTGTTTACACTTCATCATTTTATTAGTGTGCATAAACAAAGCGTACGGCTTACGTGTGTGCGTAACCGGGACAATATTTTACTTGCATAAGTACTAACGTAACCTATCTACCTCTTTTGTATTATAACATCATTGATTAATATGTATATTAATATATAGATGTTAGTACGGTGATCATGTTGTGTACGTGTCGTGTACTGTGGTCGCAGCAAACGGCACCGGGTCCACGATGCGCATGGAGTGCGGCGAGCGGCTGCTGGTGCTGGAGACGGACGCGGGCGACGGCTGGACGCGCGTGCGGCGCGACCGCACGCGCGAGGAGGGCTTCGTGCCCACCACCTACATCGCCACCACGCTCTACGCCGACGTCGACGTCGACGCGCACTAGCCGCCTGCGCACGCGCCCGCGCCCGCGCCCGCGCCCGCAGGTGACGCGCACGCACACGCACACGCACCAACACACACGCTCACATACACCACACACACACACACACACACACATGCACACGCACACACTTATGCACGAACACACGCTCGCATACACCACACACACACACACACACACGCACACACACACACACACACACACACTTATGCACGAACACACGCTCGCATACACGCATAGACCACACACACACACTTATGCACGAACACACGCTCGCATACACGCATAGACCACACACACACACACACACACACACATGCACCAACATGCAAACACTCACGCTCACACACATACACGCCAGTCTGAATACACACATAGGGATTAGATTCGTTGAATACTTGATCTAGCAATCCTTACCAATTACATTGGACTGGACTTTAAAATACAAAAGTGATAGTAACTATAATGTGTTTTAAAGTTCTGAATAAGTGAAAAGAATGGAATAGGTATAAATAAAGATGCGTAGCTGTAGTTCTCGCGCTCTTCCAAAAACTCCTTTATAACTTCAGGCAAGCCTACTATCACTTTACTGGAAAAGTTTTACGATAAGAACTAAGACGAAAAAACGAGTTTACTTTAAACATGCTTCATGTGTTCGTCATGAATTATAACAATAATGTGACGTGTGCATTGCATTGTCTGTTTAACTCATCAACGATTCTACTTATTTATACGTGACAATCTGTGCATCATGCCATGAAGAAATGAAAGTACATTACTTATGTTCTTACCAAATACCAAGTATCTTACTAGTTAAGATCGCACCATTCTAATTAATCGATTTCCAACTGTAGCCTAATGCGTAAAACAAATTATATTCAATCGAAATCAATCAAAGAATAACGACGCAAGAGCTAGAGAAAGGCTCAACTCAGCAGGGAACATTCTGACTATTCGAATTTTCTTAAACATCTTAAATGAATGTTTCATTTTACAATAACACTTTCCTTTGATTGACCCGTTGGCTCTGTGGCAACGCAACAACTAGAGACGCAAACGCAAGAGCTAGAGAAAGGCTCAACTCAGCAGGGAACATTCTGACTATTCGAATTTCCTTAAACATCTGAATGATTCATTTTACATTAACACTTTCCTTTGACTGACCCGTTGACTCTGTGGCAGAACATTTTTCATCCAAGCTGGAGTCCTGGGTTCAATCCCCAGTCACGTCAATTTTAGGAAACGAACTTTTACAATATACAATTTGTGTAATTGGATTTATTATTATTCAAATTTGCCATATTTGATATTCCTTTCTTCACTTCACAATCATAGAGATATTATATTTCTGAAAAATTGCATGATCTTGCATTCATGCAAAATGGTAAAAACCACATTAATCTTATTTTTACTCGATTTTGGACGTATCCAAGTCCCACTGCCATTTCATTCACATTTATAAATAAGTGCATTAGAGCTACATAATATGCGAAAAGGTTTTCATTGAAATTACAGCTAGAAATTTGAAAACAACAAGTTATAAAACGGCAGTGGTTGTTGGAATTATTAAGTCAATTACCTCGCAACACACACAACAAATTTTAGTTCATTATGTATATTAATAATATTTATTAAAAAAACAAGATTATACTTAAATATCGACTGCATATTATGGAAGTCGATTTTTAGACGTCATAAAAGTCAATTTTTAGGTGTTATAGTAAGAGATGTAGTGCGACACGCCAATAATATTGATATTGATTGTTACTATTCTTTTTGTTTACTTCGTGGTTATGTTTAACATGATTGGGTTACTTGGTAGTTACTTTTTAATTGTTAACGTCAATGTTATTAATCGATATAAGTTAATGTAGTGTTTTTCACTAAATTTGACATCGATCACAAATAAAGAACTAGATTCACAATCTTTTATAAAACCTAAGCGAATTATTGTCCGATTTGAGATATATATTTTTAATATCGTATAGTAATATCGGTAATATTGTGTTAATCTAAAGTAAACCTTACAGTCGAAGCATAAGGTTGTAAAAGCTCGTATAAGATACTTGCTTGACATAGAAACGAAGTTTGTTAAAAATAAAATATTTTGAATTCAATCTTACACTTCGTGTTTAAAGTGTAATTCACGTATTACATTTGAATCGCTATTTAAGTCATTTTAATTTGTTTACGTGAAAGTGACAAGGTTGAGACCTATACAGATTATAATGCAACAAAGAACAAAATGTTGCATGTCAGGCAATGACGTATTCAGAGGCAATTTAGAACAACAGAAAACTTGGAAGTTTCATTATATGCAAATTATTAATATATATTTTTTCAAGTGGGAAATTATAAGCGAGTTATTATTGAATATATGATGATTGTCTAGAAATTATAACTTTAACTAAAATCATTATTAAAAAAATGTTGGTTTTAGTTTATTAGTTATCTAAATAATAGAAGGACAGACGAACTAGGTACAACCGTTTCATATACGTTTAATGTTTTAAAAAATCCTTGACTGAAGAGTTAAACAAATAAATATATAAATGTAATAAGACACACAAACAAATAAACATAATTAAGAATAAAGTTGAATCGTATTGTACGCTATTCACATTTCATTGTTACATACTATGTGCATTTTACAATGAATCTCTACGAAGTGCAGTAGCAAAGCCGGATTCTTAAACAAGGTTACGAAGCTTGGTTGCAAGCCAGCATGTGAGAGCGAGACAACTGATTCCTCTGATTATGTCTTGACCTGTCAAGACATAATCAGATTAATCAGTTGTCTCGTTAGTGTCTGTTAGCTGGCTGTTGCCATTGATTGGTCGCAGTTTGAGGTTAAGGTTTTGTCTGCTATTGTCGTTTGACAAGTAATTCACGGAAATTTCTAAAAGCGTTTGATTTGCTTTGAAGTTGATACCTATTCACCTTTGATTCTTCACTGAGCATTTCAGTAAGGCGAGCCGGGCTTTTGGACTTGTATGAAGGTACAGCATGTGAAAAATGTTACTATTATTAGCTACGATAAAATTAAGTAGTAAGTTAGATACTTATAGCAATGGAACACCCCAAACTTTACTTAAATTATCGATTAATCGATTAACATTAATATTTAATATCAATTAATAATTAAATAATTTGTATTCGAACACTTCGTGCTGCAGTTGCGAAGGTAAAAAAGCAATAGAGAGACGTGGAGCGCTCGAGTTTTGAGTTATATAATCTGTAGTGGGGAACAAGCTGTCAGTCGTTCTTTTCTATGACGTCACAAACACCGTCGTGCTCTGCTAGAGGGAGCCAGTGTTCCCCTTTATATTTATTCGTCGTTGTTGCTATAACACAATGGTCGATATTCATAAGTTCATAATTAGGTACTGCTGTACTGTGCTATACTGAAAATCCTTTTCACAATCTTTAATTTTCGGTAGCAAAACTTCTATAAAAATTAAGTGAGTACCTATAACGTTAAAAATTCGACTCTATTATTCGGAATAGAAATATTAGATGTAGTAGACGTAAAAAGTAAATTAGACGTGAGTGCAGTAGTATGGTTTCAAACTTCTTATGCATGATTTTATTTTGTACTTAAAAGCGCGTTCATCTCCAGCTTTTATTAGTTTTGTAGATGTGTTGTTTTTACAAATTTTGGAGGAGTGCACTCAAATATTCATTTTAGCGCATATTTGGATCGAATAATTTTGGAGTGTTGATTGTCCATCTAGTTTTTTATTTGTGATCGAAGGATGTATGTCACTATGTAAATTGCTAAATCTACGTATCGATTACAGAGCTTAGAACTTTTTTATTTATTATACTCTGAATTCCATGTTATGAAATTGCAAAACCGGTACAAATGGCTCGAATTTAATTTTAGATAAATTGTGAGTAAAATTTATAGATCTATACATTATACTTATAGTATCCTGCTACATGTAAAGTATAATATTTCGTATAGACGTATTAATCGTACACTATTTTCCGACGGTACGTTTAGGAGGTGAGCAAAAGTGTAATTTGGTCTAAGTATTGTGATATTGCCGCCTGCATATAAATGTAATCTTACGTTTCACATCTTGACCTCTAAATGATTATAAGTTTACATTTATACTCATAATTGTACTGCGTGTCGCAATTTAACATAGTGGCCCCTACCTCTTACACTAAATGCCCTTTACGAGTCCTCGTAAGGGCCAAAACAATTATAACAGTTCTGTTATGTGTGTCAATGTTTTGTATTATTGACATTACTTTGTTATTTTATCGGTTATAAAAGCTACTACTTGCGTATACTTTATTGTGTATAATACTGATACTATAATAGCTTTACATAAATATGGCGATTGGTATCGAAAATATAAAAAAATTGAAATATTTGTAATATGTGAAGTTATTTTTACATTATTTAGAGGGCATTTGTGGCAATATAATTGCTTTATGATATACATACTCGTATGTACTTAGTTGCGTGAGTGGTCGATAACAAATCGAAATTTATTGGTACAAGGCTCTTAGGTGACTTATTCTTTTGTCACTTTCGTTACTAGAACATGTAAGAATGTAATAGATAATGTTATTTGTCGATTTAGATTGATACTGACTTTCTTCTAAGTTTATAGTTACTATAGCGTACTACAGTTGCGAGTAGTATTAGTCGAATATACTTGTTAAATATGAATGTTGTATTGTTACAGATACGGATTCAGTAAACATGTGCTGTTGCAGAAGCAAGGTGATGCGGTATGAGATAACATGTGTAGTGAATTGTAATATTCATGAACACTGTGAGTGTTATACTCTGGACATTTTGTGCAATTATATGGTATCGTTATCACAGCGATATGCGCGCGCGCACTCACTTGTAATATTCTTGTGGCCTATATAGTAACATGTATTTTTGCTATAATTTATCGTAATGGAAAATGTAGCATTATTTTTGTATCGTATTATTTCTATCTCGATTGTTATAGTGGCCATGGTCATTAATGAACAAATGAAGCAAATCATAATAACATTCCATGATTTTATTTATTGTGTATAATATTGTTGGTCATATGACATACATATTTTCATGTATGCCCATATGGCGTATGTAATAGTTTAATGTTAATGATAATGTCGTGTAACACATTCTAGATCTTCATCGTGCCAGCTGTTTATGTGTTAAGGCTCTTTTCGTACTTATGATAGTGTTATTTCCCTGCTTTTGTGATTCTGCCTCTTAAGTATCTCAAATTATAGCAAAAATAAATAATAGACTAATAAATAATTATGAATTGTAAAATATGTAAACTTATCTCAAATAAATGGACTCCCCAACTCATTAATGTGTAATAAATAACATATTATAGAACCTTGTATCAGATATCACACTATGTAATGTAAATGCTTACGTTAATTGAATTTTATATAGTTATTATTAATGCTAGCTAAATCTCGTAATTAGCCAATGCTATTTTCTGAATAAATGCAGTATGCAAGGTACTGAAATAATGTATTTATAGCGAGAGGAAGTATGAGAGTGCGCATTTGATTTTTATATACTACATATAAAAAATAAAACTATATGAAGACGTAATAAATATGACTTTTTTTTCTTACTATTGAATCCTGACCTAGCTAATAGAAAACAGCACTCAGTGTTTAAAATCAATACAGAATTATGAATGTCCTGTGACTAATAAATTAGAAGTAATAGTAATGCAAAATATACAATTTAGCTCATTTTTACAATGAATCACGATTACTTGAAAAATGAAGTAAATAATCTGTAAGCAAAAAATAATAATATCGACTAATAATGTAATCGTAGCTAATTTTCTTAGGCGTCTTCAAATTCTATCACTTCAGACGCCAGCGCGAGTCATATTTAGTGTTTTACTTTACATTTCCAACAAAATTTGAAAGTAGACAGGATTCAAAATAATTACAAAAGCCATAAAGAATATTAAATACCTAGTACAAGAACCGCGAAGGAGCTCCGTCCTGTCTGACTACCACGTTACGGATATAGCGTGAAGATATGTATGTACAATGGAAGTTACAATGAAGCCTGAGAATTTTCGGTTCTCTTCGGTTTCCCGCTTTATTAGACGCTAACTTGCGCAAGTAATGTCTCTCTTCAAAACGAACAACGACCTATCAAAGCCCAACAACTCGTCGACCTCTTACCTTAAATAATATAAAAAAATTACTTGAATGGAACCACAGATAATAAATCTCATAAGTAATAACGTCCAAGGTTGTTCAGTATAATGTTATCTATTCTAGGAATCGTAAACCAGGAATATTAAAAAAACTATGACAATTTATTAATATTATTAAATAAGTTACTACTTTTTGTTACAATATTTATTTTACGCTGCTGTGATCAGTGTCATTATTAGAGTACATTGATCACTTCGACTTCACAGGCTTCGATATCTTACATACTCGTATCTTAGGGCGTAATGATAATTCAAAGCGTGACAGGCTAAGGTCAACGGTTGAAAGTTGGACATCTCGAAAGCGATAAACTTTGAAACTGAGCATTGAACTGCTTTTGTTGTCGCACTAGCGCATAGAGAGGTTCCTTGCCACCTTACAATGTACATACATATCTTCACGCTGTATCCCTAACAGGGTAGTCAGAAAGGATGGAGCGCCAGGAGTCGCGGTCCTTACATACCTCTTTCGCTTCCTCAAATCTCATCATTCTCCTCACACATTTTCGCCTAGGTATACGAATGCTTTTGACATTTCCGTCTGCTAACACTCTGGCTATTTGATCTTTATAAGTCAGCCTTGGTCTTCCTTGGCTTTTACCACTCACTTTCGCTCTGTAGATTTTCTTCCTCAGTCTTTCATCACACATTCTTTCTAAGTGCCCGAACCATCTAAGCATTCCTTTCTTCATTTTTACAATAACACTGTTGTACAACCCTGTCATACTGCGCATCTCTTCATTGTTTATACTGTTCGCAAGAGTGATACCACACATATTTCTGAGAGATCGCATCTCCACTGCATTTATCATACTTTCACTCTATTTCGGGCAGATCCAAGCCTCACTACCGTACAATAAAGTTGGCACCAACAACGCATTGTGAATGGCCATTTTAGCAGTGTTAGATATATTCAAACTGCCTACTAATGCGGACAATGTATTTAACAATAACATGTATGTAAATACATACATACCTTCACGCTGTATCCCTAACGGGGTAGTCGGAGAGGACGGTGCGGCAAGCGTCAATATGTATGTATTAAACAATAATAACTGCAGTTGAAAGAAACGTTCTACGTAAAAAATCCAAAAATTTGTAATTATGTTACCCTTTTTTACCATTACAAACTCCCATTTACAGTTGAAGAAATACTCTTCAACTGTAAAGAGTTGAAGAGTATCTTTAATTGTAAATGTTAAAAAAGGGTAACATAATTAAAAATTTTTGGATTTTTCACTTTTATTCTGCTGCGAGACACTGTTTCTTGTCACATGATTCTAGGTCAAGGGGAAGTACCCTAAAGGTTTTTATTTGAGCATAAATGGCCGTATCTTTTGATTGGATTAACTTAAAACCTTGAATGTTTTACATCTCCAAGGGATCATAGACCTTGTTCGTTATAAATTGCAACTTGATACCTATGAAATTTATAACGAACAAGGAGGTCTTGATACCTTTACTCGTTATTGAGATAAAGGGTATTGGCTTATCGGATAGACGGACACAAGGACGGACAACGAAGTTATCATATAAGCGTTCCGTTTTTTCCTTTTGAGGTACGGAACCCTAAAAACATGTAGGAAAATAAACTCATGAAAGTATAATTTAGAAGTAGATATCTACAGTAGACAGCCAGTTCATTCATTTTCTTTGTGATTGATGATTTTCCTGCCCTCCCAAAAAAGTTATAGAGTGGTTCGATCTCCGAGTAGAGAGATAAGATTTAAGAACCCTTTAGGTATTATTAAAAAAGTGGCCATGATATTATTGCACAAAAATATTTCGAAATACATACCAATTATGCCTACAAACCAACTAAATAAATATTTATCGATCTCTGTATTACAAAATATGTTTCTATAATCAACGATATTTATGACGAAAATGATTGTAACATAATCTTAGTTCTAAGTGGAACACAGAATTTACAGTTTATTCTTTATTTAATTTTATTTCAGTCACGTTTTTTGCTTTTCACTTAGGTATTCATTTAAGGTCATTTCTGTCTGCGGCTAATTATCTGAAAATATTCGTCAGTATTATAATTTCTCTAAAAAAATAAAAGATATTTTCAAATAAGTAGATTTTTTCTAACATGTGTCCACATGAAGTACCATTGCACACAGTTCACTGCTCTATTGGCCAAGTGCAGCGCCTTCCTGATCTTGCCACGCAACTATTGCATAATTGAAGTACTGTACAAATCTGTAGTTGACTATAGGCGTTCGATATTTTTTCTCTTTTCGCTATCGGCATCATAAACAACTAATTTTATAAAGTTTGACGTGATAATTGATAACACACCCAACAGATGAACACAAATGAAAAGCTCTGTCTCTCAAAGATAAACAGTAGCAATTTAGCTAACTCCCGAGCTAAAACGGGTTTTGTGGGAACTGCACACCATTCCGAGGTCGGGGATTGCGCAAATATTTAAGTGGTTTTCCTGCTTCGGAATAGGATTATGAGTTGTTGTATAATACGTTGATACGTGCTAATTTTATAGAAACGGCGGAAGAAATTACAACTAAGTAGGAATCTATCTTCCAAATCTTACGGATTTTATCGTCACTTGCTTACTAAATGCTGAATATGATAAACTACATAACGTAAGTCATATTTGTACACTATAAGAAAAAAAAAAATTAAGAAAAAAATTTAATCACCTTCAAAAAATCACTGAAAAATACAAATTAACTATTGTTTACTAATCAAAACTCAAGTACGATAAAAATATTTTTTTAAATACGATACACATACCTAAATAATTCAATTTGACAATAACTGAAGTCTGTGCTAAGCTTACCAAACTAATAATCTTTCTGTTGTTGCCATGGACGTATCAATCTAACGTTTTTGCACATTGATTTGGTACCGACTTCAATAACTGTCAAATTTATTTAAGTAGGTATGTATACCGTATGTATAATGTTATATTTATTGTACTTGAGTTTTGAATAGTAAAAGATTGTTATTTTGTACTTTTCAGTGTTTCTTTTTGAAGGCGGTTCCATTCTTTTCTTAAATTTTTTTATTTCTCCCTTTTGAGTGACCTTGGCCTAAATAAATGTCTAGGGCAGGTCTACAATTAACTGCTTTCTAATTCTGGATAAAGACACACAAAAGAATCATCAATACAATGGTTACAACCAGTTCGCGTTACTGGTGTTATTTGGTGTATTTTCGAAGTCAGAGCTGCAATAGCGGGACCTAAATTTAAATGGGACCACTTCGGATGTATACCTACTCTTTCAAATAAAAAAAGAATTGTATAGTCTCAGGCGTTACTTTGCGGAAATCCATTGGCGGTGTTGGTCGGATGGTGCTTCTAATTATCTATTACGAACTTTTATGTATTTTATTTTTACCTACATTTTACAATAATCTATGTATACGGCATTTCTCATCGGCACCTTGACCATAGAGTATAGACTTATTAGTATTTATTTTTTATTACATTTTATCTTATTTTTAAATGTATTAACACAAACAAAGAGTGAACGGTTTGCAATATAGAAATGCAATATTTAGCTCGTATCCAATCGTGAGCTTGTTTCATTAGTGAATCGAAGAAGGGAAAAAGAATTACATTAGTGAGACTGAGATGGACTTTGACATGAAACTAATTTAATTTCATGTCAAAGACTCATGCAGGGGCGCCGATAAAGAATTTGTAAAAAATAATTAAAAATGCGTGAGACTCGCGCATTAGTAATGAAACAATTTAGGTTTCAGCATTTGTTGACGATTTTATTATTTTAGGATTAGGGAATGGCTACTCACGATAACTTTTACTTAATATATTCCTTTAATTCATATTATGAGAAACAAATTATGGGTTTATGATAGTTCTCTCTCTCTTCGTATCTCTTAAGCATGCATGTAGACTTGCTATTACGAATTTCAGAGAGTAAAAACGATTCTCCCACTGCCCACATTTGTATACCTCGTCAGGTCGTGGGTGCTCCTCTCGCACTAATGTTTCTCGTAGGTGCTCGAGAGCCCCTGGATTACGTTAAGTTAGGCTTTTACCCACCAAATCCTTACCTTTCGGCGAGGCAGTTATATAGCCCCCCCCAAGGACCCCTACTATACTGGGATGTAATTTGAGGCATGTTCCACCAAAGATAAATAACTCTAACATAGTAAATAATGAAATCATTTGAGGTAGTAGAAATAGTCATCAGATTGAGTTATATGGTAAAATATGTCATGAAAACCTGAAACATATAGATTTTCCTGATAAATTTAGATTTTGCGCACTGTTTCTGTAATGATTTGAGTCATAAAAATATAATAAATAAATACTTACAAGCGCTGCTAGCATTAGTAATAAGAAAACGCATGTAAAGAAAAAAAAAGGCGTTGCTGGTTGGAATAAGCACGTAGCGCAGGTGCACAGGGAGGCTAGGTATAATTACCTTAACTGGCTATGACATTGCAAGCCATCATCAGGCTTCATTTATGAACAGATGGTTCAATCGCGTAGTGTTCAAGTCAAGGCTGGTTCAAGGATGGTGTCAAAACCATGAAGAGCAAATAAAAATGGACATTCTTGCCGAAAAACACTCAAATTCAGACTTTAAGTCATTTTGGAAGAACACTAGAAAGTGTAACACTAAGCCAGGTCTCCCTGTGAGTGTAGACGGGGTTAGCGATGCTAAAGATATTGCCAACCTTTTCAAATCCCATTTTGCAGTACAGGCTCCTATGGGGCGAAAGACGATTGTGTCATCTCTAGATGCTGGAAATCGTCTTTCACCAGGTGTAGGGATTACAGCGAGAAGTGTTGCAAAAATTGTCACAACAATGTTAAAAGGAAAGTCACCTGGGCACGATGGTCTCAGTGTTGAGCACCTGCGTTATGCTGGTCCTCATATGACGAGGGTACTTGCTTTACTTTTTAATTTATGCTTAAGTCACTCATATCTACCGGATGATTTGATGAAAACTATTGTTGTCCCCATTGTTAAAAACAAAACTGGTGATGTGAGTGATAAATCGAACTATAGGCCTATGGCAACGATCACGTATTGACTAAGGTATTTGACAGCCTGCTGAATACAGAGATCAATAAATATTTTATGACGCATGACAACCAGTTTGGTTTTCGGACTGGTTTATCGACAGATAGTGCCGTACTTTGTCTAAAGCAGGCTGTCAAGTATTACACTAATCGTAAAACACATGTTTATGCATGTTTTCTTGACCTGTCGAGGGCTTTTGATCTGGTTTCCTATAGTATATTGTGGGAGAAATTGGAAAAGATCAAGTTGCCAACAGAGGTCACAGCAATACTAAAATATTGGTATGGAGGCCAGGTCGATAGCGTTCGATGGGGTGGCACGCTATCCGAGCCGTATGGATTGGAGTGTGGAGTAAAGCTTTGAGTTTAAAGGTTTGAGTTCGCCCACGCTCTTCAACTTATACGTCGATGGTCTGATCGGCGAGCTGAGCAGCACACGTGCGGGCTGCTACGTGGACGGTGTGTGTATGAATAATATCAGCTACGGTGACGACATGGTGCTGCTCAGCGCGTCGATCTGTGGTCTTAGGAAGCTAGTAGCTATATGCGAGCAATATGCTATGCAGCATTGTCTTCATTATAACATCACGAAGAGCGAAGTCATGGTTTTTGAGGCTGGAGGTAAATGTCCAAGTAAGGTCTCTCCCATTTTACTTAATGGCGCTGTACTACGGCGGGTCTATAAATTTAAATGCCTTGGACATATAATCACCTCTGACCTCAAATATGATGAGGATATTGAGAAGGAGCGAAGGGCACTATCAGTAAGAGCAAACATGGTGACGCGCAGGTTTGCCCGAGCTTCCTGTAGCGTCAAAATTACACTTTTCAGGGCATTTTGTTCAATTTTTTTACGCGTGCTGCGTGTGGGCAAATTACACTCTAAAAGCTTTTAGTGGCCTTCGAGTCCAATATAATAATGCGTTCAGGGTGCTGATGGGTTTTCCGCATCACTGCAGTGCCTCAGGCATGTTTGCAGAGGCACGTGTGGATTGTTTTTATGCCACCATGCGCAAAAGATGCGGATCTATGGTGAGAAGGATACGCAATAGTGCCAATAGCCTACTGGCCATGATAGCGGACAGACCTGATTGCTGCTACATGAACCACTGTTGCATTTTGGATGTGGGAGTAACCAGGCCTGTGACATCTAAAAGATATATGTGAATTTAAATATAAGTTACTAACCCGTAGTATAAGTTTTCTGTAGTTATAAGTTTACTAACATAATTGTGATCCATAAATGATTTAAAATAAATGAAATTAAATTAAATTAAAATTAAAAATTATTATATTATAATGAATTTCAGACATTCAATGAATAATATGAAGTTATTTTACCTAATACACAATAAAAAATTTATGCACGTACAATTGTACATATACTATAGACTTATGACATTTGTAGAAATCTTATATAGGACTGTTCTTCTTTGTTCTCGTTCCTCGACCTTAAAAATTTTTCAAACAACTGTAAATATGTGGAATATTACAGTAGTTTGTACTTATTTGTCGGATGCAATCTGTAATAACGTCATCGTCAACCTTTAGAATTTCTTCTCCTTGTTTGTACTTGATAAATATGGAAATTTCGGTAACAAATAAATGAAAAAGTATTTCATATATACAATTATCGCCCTTCTTTTATAAGTAGTTAGGTAAATAATGTAAATCGTTAGCAGTTTTTATTTATTGCTTTTGATTTATCGTTTTAGAGCAGGTAATGAGATCATAAGTATCATATTAATACGAGGCAAATGATTGCTTCCCGATGGGCAGTAAAATCACAAGTAAAACATTCACGCAAAACAGCGTGATAGTATGGAGCTACGGAGTCGTCACATTTCGTATAAGGAATCTATGCACGTTTTCGCGTACAAAATCGCCCGGATAAGGAAAGGATTAGGCTCCTCCATGCCGAGAAAAAGGTCGCACCTGAGCTTACATTCGAACGTTCACCGCGAATAGCTTGAAATGGGTCGAACTCAAAACATAAAATATTATTTTACTTACTACTTACGTAATAACAACTATTATAAACATTTTAAGAAATATTTAATATGTTTGGTAACAACGAAGAGACTATCGCAGTTGTGATAAAGTAATCAAATTACAAATTCATTGCTATACATACCTAAACGTAGCTACAAAAACATAAAATATTTATCAATTCCTCTCCAATTGCTATTACAAATTCATTCTGAATTAATTTAAGAACAAATTGTAGCATTCAGTTCGTTTGATTAAGCTATCCAGAGATTCCTTATTCTCTTCCATTACTGAGAATTTTGAGGGGTGCGGGATCTTTCAATAAAGATACTTTATCTAGATATGAAGGTACCTACCTACCGACCATTACCACTCTACATAATGATATCGACGCATAGCATGAATAATGTCAGTGATGTCGCATCCAATATACGAGTAGTAATACCGTTCCCTCTAAGGAATACTAAACGCCTGTAATTTGTCAGATCGCACCAAATGTGGGTGCTCGCGTCATCATCATGCTTTGTTATTCTAGGCTCACTCGCTCCCGTTAATGGAACTTCTGTGACGTCCAATTAATTTTATTGCAAATAAAGGGTGACTGCGTCTCTACGAG
Source organism: Zeuzera pyrina (assembly GCA_907165235.1). Lineage (NCBI taxonomy): Eukaryota > Metazoa > Arthropoda > Insecta > Lepidoptera > Cossidae > Zeuzera > Zeuzera pyrina. Next base: position 9,882,713 of record OU015617.1, read on the forward strand.
AACGAAATTTGTACGTAATTAGATGACATGAGTTATATTATCTCGCACTTGTGTCAAGAAGCGGTTTATGAGAGCGTAAAAGAGACGAGACGACCGGATGACTTAAGGGATGCTGGTAACTTTACGGCCATATTATTGCGAGTTACAAGCGAGTTATGACATTCCAAGTGGTGTTATTTGTTGTAACATACTTTCATGCCAGTGCGGTGGGCAGAAACAAGTAAGTGGTAATGGTCGGCGTAGTGTTCACTCGACCGACTCTCACGCACCATGCACGTGCTATTTCTGTTCAACTGAACGCGATCGCGAATATTATCGATAAAGCAAACTTCTTTTACTCAAACTTATAAATTAAAAAGTGCACACAATAGTGGAGTTCTAAACCATTGAAGGAATACAGACTATACAGGGATTTATAACTTGTGAAGGTCTGTATTAAATAGATTAATTAAATTAAATATTAAAATGGTATAGGATACCAGTACTACAGTAGGATACATATACTTAGATATTCTTTAAAATAACTAACCATTTAACAATTGATATTTAATTGGTCAGGAAACGTTTTCAAAGAAAAGTGATGTAATAAACTGTTAAATAATTCTTTAACAGCCTATATTTACGACCACTTTATTGCATTCTACTTTCTTCGATAGCGATACATCATTAACTTAGAATATATCCAATATTTTTCAAGTTGTGCTCTATATACGCAACTTAAATCTATGTAGGTAGTATTCGTTGTAGTAGGTCATGTATCATATATTTATCTTATTAAGTATACTATAAATATACTATACGTATACGTAAATTATTATGCTAAAGTTTTTGACTGTTTTCTATTCTACTATGCGATTATAACTTTCTGTTAATACCTACCTACTTAGTAGTTGGCAAAGTCATTACATTGTAAACTTCTTAATTGTTTTCTAGCTAACGATACTGTGTTCGACGATCTAGATTTGTAGAAATATCCTACTAAACTAACAGAATTTTTTACTGTAAAAGAATTAAAAACTTAATCACAGACCACTAAACTTAGATAGTTGTAGGTAATCACTACTCTACTTATTTAATTAACCAGTAACAAGTATAATGTGAAGTTTTATTTCTTAGCTCCTTAATATTGACATTTTATAATGAGATAAATAATTTGTTGTTTGCGGTATACTTAGTTACTTACATACTAAATCGCTAAAATATATTGAACTATTTCATTGCAAATGAAAGTATAAAAACATTTTATTACTCATTCATTAGTTTCATGCGAAATCAAAAGCTATTTTATTACCATCATATAGGTCAGGCTTTGCAATCGCGAAACTGCATAATGTAATGTAAACTTAGTTATTTCGAGAAGTGAACAACGTCGAAATATTACATGAACATTTAAAGAGTAAGTAAGCACGAAGGTATCTACATCATATATATAACCGAAATTCATTGCATGTTAATGAGTTGTGTGAAGTAGGTACATAAAAGAACAAGTTCTGAAGTTATTCCTGAGTAACTGTGTTAAGTAATGGTTTATTAAACTTTTAAGGAAATGAATAAAATTTCGATGGTACCCCCCAAAAGTTTTGCATCCGGTTCGTTATTACATCAGATTTAAGTAGATATTGACATTTAAATAACCGATAAAATGCCGACAATCGAAGTCATCTTTCCAAACAAGAGACTGCTGCGGGCTTCAACCTGTGAACTTTCACCAATTATTGTTAGTTTTACCTCTGCTAGGATGCCACATTACATCACATCATTTATGCCAACTAACAAAACGCGTCACAAGTGAACTTTCATATAATACCGTAAACCTTTTCTTAAAATACCTCGTTTGAATCCACTATTTATCTATTATTATTTAATTCGTTAAATATTTAAAAAAATCTATATTAATTTTAGTTTGTGCGAAGTACTTAATTAATAAATATAGGAGGGTCTGGCTGTTAGATAAACGAAGGCGACCATTAGCCGTGATCCTCCTCGCTCTCGCAATGAATGACGCCATTACGCCACTCTTCGAGTGATCGCAACTTAACGCACCGTTCAGCACTTCTCTCCCAAGATACTAGCCGACCGCGTCCTACTTTACGAGCTCGACCCTCCCACGTTTCAAAAGAAAAGTGAGACCTCATACAATATCCAAAATGAATACGAATGGTGTCACTTTTGTGACATTACAATTTCACATACAATAACACTGAGTTTCCCTTTTCGTATCAGTTACACACCGATGGTAAATTCATCCTTACCTTGGGAAATCAGTTCTAACAATACAGATTTTTGTCTGCAAACAGCCGAAGCGGGAAGCTTTTAGTGAACTCGTGCAATATTTAGTACAATTTCTTATTACGCTACCACTCCACAGTCCAACCTTGTTTTTTATCTTTGAATTCTTTGATACTCATGGAACTAGGGAATAGAAAACGAGTCTATTACAACAACAAAATTACCAAGAATTCGCTATTAGATATACTTATGTCGTAATATTGTACAAGTCGGCAAATATAAACATCGCTTCGACGCAATTCTTATCTTATATTTCCCTAAGGCTACAAGCCATGCTGCTTAAAGTAAAAGATGACGAATGTACTTTCTTCTTGATTAAATGAATACCGATGGGATAATTTTGTGTGAAATTAACATAAATTAATTTGAAAATGTATTAATATAGAGTATCGTCTTAGTTGCCCCAGAAAATATTTTTATAAGCAACTAGATTAACAAATTTGTGTCAGCAGGTCGGCCCTCCGGTTAGCAAATGGCCGGGGTATTATTTGCAGAGCCCTTGTTATCGCGTTCCGCAAGTGTTTAGTGGACTTTCACTGTACTAATGACAAATACGAAGTGCTTGTGCTTTTTTATTTCAATACACGCGTATCTACTTTTTAAATAGTTTATACTAAAAGATTGAAAAAACTAGGTTCGTGTTCGATGTCAAAATGGTTATAAAATAGCACTAGTGAGAAGCACTAACATACGTATTATATGTACATAAAAATTATAATAAATTACAGTAGCTTAAGTAAACATAAACAATAGAATCCAACTAGTCCAATACGTAAAAATATAAATTTATCGAAGAATAAACTGAGTTTTGTCCTCATTTTTAGTAGAGTATCATTATAAACATCTATTTCTGCGATAACTGATAAGCTATTATAATAGTTGCAAGATCGCCACAAATACGAATTCTGTCTAAAATTTATGGAGACAATAGGAACATAAAAGGTGGGGGTGTGTCTTAACTGTTTTGGTGTAGCAAAGAACTTCAATTTAGATAAAATTTTAGGACATCAATTTTACGACAATTTCAGGACATTATGGAATCGCTTCTTTATTTTGAACTCAATTATTTTGGAAATTATATTACAAACAAGTTATAATATATTATGGAATCACTTGTTTAACTTCACTTTGAACTCAATTAGCATAGAAAATTCTGGCGGTAAAAGTAAGTAGGTACAATTTTTTTTTGTTCAATTTTGTGTGTCAATAAAAAAAATCCTTTATTTATATTTTCGGAATAAAATATTGATCAAAATGAATCCAAACAATATGTCTGCTGTACCTAAGCTATTGAGGAGTTAAGTATTTTATAGGGTGCTCTAGTTGCAGCATCAGGTCAAGGTTATTCTATTCTTGCACTGTCATCGGTTTTATACAGTACACTGCATGTGCACCAAATCTTGGCTTGTCCCTATAAAGGAGCTGATTTAAATTTACCTTGCAACATTTGTACGATCATATTAATTATTGTCATGTATACTCATTAGTCGCACGACTATAGGGTTTTTTGGCTACATGCTTTGTCTATGGGAAGCAATGATCCACAGTAAAAAAAAAATTGTTTTACCTAAATGTTAGATCATGTCTAGAATAAGAGTTAAAAACGTTTTAATATTAAGTAAGTGATATCCTCCGTTGTTTGATATTCCTAAAAGTCTTCATGAAACATTCAAAAAGAAACAACATTCAGAAAGAAAAAGACGCGCTAGTTGTTATTTCAGGAAACATTATTTCCTATTTTAGTCCTAAAAAGATAACATTGGTTAAATCATGTACATTATTCATGAAACACAGGTACTGTCTAAAAGTGAATACGAGATTTACATAACAAATTAGGTATATCAAATGAGCTTATAAAATGTACCTACCGTACCTATAGCTATACTTTACGTTAGTAAACTAATTAATCTGTGGCTATACCTATGTTAATTTTTTCTAGATGTGTTTTAAAATATGACATTTTCCAGAAAGCTTACGTCATAATTGTTATATTAGCCAAATATTATTACTTTTAGAGTTGTTTTTTTATGTAACTTTTATGCTTACTTATCTAACATAAAAAAATTTCATTTATACAATACAAACAACCTATTTTTTATTCAACCATTTATCCATTTAAAACAAAATATCTACGTGTAAACAAAAGATGTGTTTCTGATGTGACTTCTATTACATTACAAGACTAAAAACTACCAGCAGTATAACAATCTAAATATTAATATGTCAAGCGAAAACCTTGGATCCCTTTTTAAGAAAATTGCGAGGACGGAGGTGTGTGAAATTTGGTACACTTAAAGTATATATGTAGGAGGACAGGAGAAAGCTAATATTTTTATATAACATGCATTAGAAATACATTAAATGAAATACATCACTCATTGTTTACGTTCATACTACCAATGTTAAAAAGACTGTCAATTTCAAACTCATAATAGTTTGTGATTACTGTTTTCATATTTTGTTTCAATAAAAATCATAGAACAGCAGGTCCTCATAATTGAACAAACTGTTTAATGTAAAAGTACAAAAAATAAAATAAATTCAAAATAGACATTAAGTATTTACCTTTATATTTCCCATTTCTGCTTTTAAATTACAATAAAATTATATCTTGTGTTGAATTTAAGCTCGACTCGGTAAGTGTAAAAATGGAGGAATAAATCGCCTATAACAAACGGACAGACAGACAGGCTAGACACGACGGAACTATAAGAATTTCGTTTTTACCTTTAGGCTATGAAATCCTAAAAAGGAGTGTATCGGAAACCTAATAAGGAGTGTATTGGAAAGTACCTACTTTATAGGGTTGTGTAGTCAAATAGCAAAAAATTCATAGACCTCACACACTTCCTGTAACAATTAAAGGACATTGAAAATGTCTTTAGATCTATATACAACAAAAATATAAATTAATGTGTAGACAAAGAAACATTTCATTTACGAAATTAACTAGCTACAAATTGTAATATGTAGGTACCATACATATTATGTAGGTTATTACGTTAATGCTGGATATACCACTCCTGTCGACAAGTTATCCAAAAATCTATCAATAATATTAATGTCACTTACTGGACACTTAGGATAAACTGAACGAATACGGGTTGATACACTGAATGGCCGAAAGGAATAAGTTTAGTAAATGTCCATAAATCAGTTTCATGCAACATTATCAAAAGAAAAAATTGTATTGACGTACATGAAATTAATTTATTTCATTTCGTTTCGTAAATATTTAAAATTTTCACAATTTATAAATATAAGCACATAACTTATACTCCCATATCTTGACACGTTAACTCCGAACGTGGAGCACTTAACCTATGAATTAACTTTAAGCAATATTGGAACCCGCGCGCGCTTCAGAGCCTCTCGTGCAAACTCCTATAACTCAAAAAAATCGTATTTTCAAAGTTCAAAAAACACTTTTAACCTTTTTCTACAGATTAAATCCATTAAATTTAAATCTACTTAGATTTAAAAATTATAAAAATCAGGAGTACCACCTAAAAAACTGTTATTTCTTGCGGTTTTTTTCGAATTTCTCAAAAACTTGACTTATTTTTATTTCTTTTTTTCACATATTGTAGACCTTATGAACACACATCGACACATTTCGACACCTTAACCTCACGATAGACTGTGTAATTGCCATGTCGCGTACGTATCTGAAAATGAATCTCTACCAGTACCGATTTATTATTTCGTCCTGTCCGTATGTATTAGGTCCGTATGTCACAACCATTTTACTCGGAGACTATGGACTATTGTTACTACCACAGATTTATAAATGGAAGCAGATCAAACATAATTCACTCACACATAGATACTGTGTAAGTAATAACACTGTCACTTTCATTGTAGTTTAAAGTTGTATATCTTTATCCTTTTCTTTCATTTGTTGCAACACAATGGCACACATAGACAAATCCGAAAACGTGGCATCCGCCATCTTCCACTTAAGTCAAAATAAACGCAGTATGGCGTCTGTTTACTTGTGTCGTACATCACATCTCCGATTATCAAATATTTCTTGGTGTATAAATATTATTTTGGTTGTTTAAAGTGCAAAATATGGTACAAAAATGTTGTACCTCCAATAGTTGCAACGCCTCATACAGAAAAGCCCCGAAAATCACATTCCATCGGTAAGTAAATCTGATGTTCCAAATTGTTTGATTACTGCATTCAGTTAGCTAATATTTTTGTATTTCCTGGCTCCGACACTTAAATATGTTACAAACTATTAAAATTAAAGTTTCCTTATATTGTATAAGGTTTTTTTCATAGGTTTTTTATTGTTTTGTATCAAGTACCTAACCAATTTTGACATTATTAGTACTTGTATCTTAAAAAGAGCCGAATTCAGAGAAAACTGAGTTTCGTAATAAAATTAAATATTAACGGACAGGTACCTAAGGTTAAGCAACTATCAATTTTTTGCAACTATCTTTTGATTTTGATGTATGCCTTGTTAATGTCGGGTTTCTAATGAAAATCTTCAAATTTTTTCGTTAAAGAACTACATAAGAAAGGCTACATAGAACAAACTGGCAGCCCAATTCTGGCGGTGTTTTGTGCTCAAAACATTTTGAACTCCATTTATTACGTTAAAGAGATACCTGTAAAACCCTGTTGTTATTTGACCATGAAATTTAACATACCTATTAAAAATGAACATGCTATCACCAAATTAATCTCTAGTCGCTATGCTAAGCTGAGCCTGGGCCAGTGTTGTTTAGAAAAAAGCCAGTTCTGGAAACTATACTTCATAATTACAAAATAATTTTTAATTTATTTATAAAATAATACAACTTTCTTGCTTCAGGTAATCGAAGATGGACTTCATTATGCATAAATTGTGTGTTCACATGTAAAAGTGGTGAAAACAAATATGGATATCGCGAGACGAATAATGACGAATAATAATACTCACGATTACTTGCAATGGTAATCCTTAGCATATCTGACATTCTGCGCTAGTTACTTCTGGCACACATTGAAAAACAGTGAAATTATGTGTTTGATGCACATCTATAATGATAATGTAATAAGAAAACAATCCGATTAATAAATAAAAGACTGAAAACATTCTTTGTTTAATTGTGTAAGCTATTTTAGTTTTTATTCTCAATGTGATCGATCACCCATCGACTATCTCCCGATTTCTTTTAATTTTTGAATTTTATGCGTAGTTTAGAGAAAATAATAATCAAAGGACAAAGTATAGCGATGAAGAGTTATTTAATAATTTTATAAAACCTTCACTGACGTTTATCTCCTTAGAAGAATAGTTAACGATAACACTCGTCTGATATAAAACTTGTTCTATTTTCTCATAACCAAATCTCTAACACTTACAGTAAAGCAATGGTAAGTAGGCTTTACTGGAGTTACAAAGGACTGTTAAACGAACTTCCTCCAATTCCTTTCACTCGCACACAACTTTGACGTACAATATACTATAATGTTTGCACTTAAAACTCCCAAAAGCACAAAAAATAGCAAATCTGAATTTTGAATAAAATGCCAACCAGGCCTCTTTTGTTCGCGCCAAAAAGTCTAAATTCAAAACTTTCACTTGCCTGATTATCAACTTTCCCGACTTAAAAATATATCTTTTATGTCATTAAACTTCATGTACCCACATAAATCGAACCGCAAGCAAGGTCATCACAATGTACATGCGGCCCAAGACCAGCAGCGCACAGCCGTCAGGCCTCATCTAACGAAACGAACAATCATAATATTGTATCGTGGAGCTATTGGGAACACTAAATGACGTCCTTCATGTGACAAAAACAATCTACAAAAAGAAGGAATATAATGAAGTAACAATCTCTAATACTAGTATATCAATTAATTTTATCCTTATTTACATTAACAAAAAGTACATACATACGTTAATATTTACAAACTTAAAACTACACATTATCTTTATTTTATCCTTATTTTATCACATGAAAAATATAATTTGGAGTGTCCCAAATAGTCCCGCTCTATGATAATACACAAAATAGATACCCACTCCTTAATGCGGCCCTGAGTTTTGTATGTGTGTGAGTAATATTTGTTAGTGTTAAATTTGCCACGCATTTTGAACCGATAGGTATAGTCTGCTTCCATTTAAAAGTCTGTGGTTACTACTTAGTGGAAATTAGGTGTATTCTATGAACCGGTTTATAATGGTAGGTATAGTGAAATTAAAAAAAAAATTATGGGTGACATTTCATAAACATGTAACTGAGGGTAAAAAAAAATGTCAATGCATACAAGCATTTTGGGTTATCTTTAGGTGTAGGTCATACATAGGTCTTCAAAAATAATATTTTAATTGATTTTTATTTAAATCGGCTGCTGAGAAATTCTAAAATCTTAAAAAGTGAGTTCCCCTCTAATTTTTCAACTGTGGGGTGAAAAAGTTTGAAAAAAATTATGATATGAACATAAAAAACACTTAATGAACTTGAGTTTTGAGATATGGGGTATTTTCGGTTATACATTCAGCGATCGCAGAAATAACTTTGTTTTTCATAGTGTCGTCGAGAGATGCTATAAATTACAAACGTATTTTAGCTGTCGATTAAGTGAGTACATAATTACGTATCACGACTACGGAACCTTTCACTGTGCGTGGTCCGACACACAAATATCACTCAACTACAAAAACAACTCAACATCAACAATAACACTCAATATCTGTCAAATTTTAATAGTGGAAACTTGTTTGGCTTATGTAATTTTATTCAATGTTTTTTATAATTCTTAAGTGTGAAATTGCTGTATGTTTCCTTAACATAATAAAAAAAAATGACCGGTTATAACTATTGATTTGTTGTCAGTTAAATAATTTTATTTTATTTTATTATGTTATATAAATACGTAAGTAGGTAATGTCACAATGAAGTTGTACTTGTGAATACGCAATATGCGAGATGTAGTGATTGCTTTGTGTTTGTGCTTTGTATGACGACGTGCGGTAACACAATATAACCGCAAATGTATTACCAAATGATAATAATACTTATTCATATAAAAATTGTTTTATTTTGAATGAAGTAGCAGATTTGTAATATATAGGTACATATAGATATACCCGTGTACCCATTACTTCAATGCGTGTACTTGCATTCTATATGTATGTTTTGATTATGGATTTTATTAGTCCAATCAAATAACGGCTGAAATCGAAATTTCGATAATAAGGCTGAATTTTTGATATAATGTTCATAAAAGTGTTTTAAACATGCATGTAAAATTTCAACACGCTAACCCCCCCGGCTTCGCTTGAAAAACAAATAATAAGAAGTAAGAAAAGCGTTGTTTTCTAAATTACTCTACGGCGGTAAGTTATAGACAAAAAGAGTTCTAAACACAAATTATAGAACGTAGAGTCATATTAACGGAGTTAAGGCGACTTGAAGCATAAGAAACGAGAAATTTCTTGTAAACGTCATAGAATCGTAATAGACTGTTATTTTTTAACTTATTTTTCTGTAATCGGTTCACAAACCGGTGCGACCGGCCGGCGTCGGCGGCGAGTTCTACAATATGTAATCAGATCCGTGATAAAATGTACAATTGAATAATAGGAGCTTCTAAAATTATTTTATTCGATTTTTTAAATTTGTTTATCATGTTGCTATATTTATCATATTTATATATTTGCAATTTTAAAATTAATTTTTCTCTAGCAAGTAATGGAAATTTTAAATGTGAATATTAGTATTAATTCTAATTTTTATAGTAAATTTTACGAAGAATTAAACGAAAATAAAAAATAGCAAAAAATAATCCATTTAAATATTATAATCGTAGATTAAAAAATAAAAATGCGAATTTTTTTTATTAAATGATATAAAACTTTATTTATCTGAAAAGAAATTATAACTTTTTGGTGTTCGTGAACCAATTACAAAGAAATAAGTTAAAAATAATAAGCCCATTACGGTTCTATGACGTTTTCAAGAAATTTTTTGTTTCTTGTGCTTCAAGTCGCCTTAATTCCGTTAATATGACTCTTACGACAAATAGACATAGAAGCAACTTTACGTATACAAGTTTACGTTTTATAATTTGTGCTTCGAACTCTTTTGTCTATGACTTACCGTTGTAGAGTAATTTAGAAAACAAAGCTTTTCCGACTTTTTATTATTTGTTTTTGGAGTGAAACAGAGGGGGCTAGTAGGGCTAGGGGCGTGTTGAAATTTTACGTGCATGTTTAAAACCTTTGTTTATTTACTAAATAATCAAAGTTAAAAACAAGTTTATGAATATTATGTCAAAAATTCAGCCGTATTATCGAAATTTTGATTTCAACCGTTATTTTATGATTGGACTTATTGTAGTTTTTATTGTTTATTAAAATATTTATGTAATAGAAACTTAATAAATCGTTAAGTAGGTACAGTGCCTAGAAATTTCGATCTTTAGATCAAACGACTCTAAATGAATAAGCAAAAAAACCTTTTGAGTTATGTTTTTTTAAACGCAAATTAAAATGTTAAATGGGTTAAGTTTCTATTATAAGTATTTTCCTTGTGAGCAACACAATCACTAGATTTTTGAAAATTCATTTACAGTATTATTGAATTTTAAATTTTCGTGTTTTAAGCGTTTGAGGCATTTCACTTAACATGTATCTGCATAAAATTACAGACTATATAGGTACTTAAATACTTTATGAACTAAAAGTAGAGTCGAGAACAGTAAAAACGGACACTCATTACGAATAAGTACCTACCTATCGTTATAAAATAATGGTGTTTAATTACAACATTAAATATAAGTAATACATACATACATACATACATATCTTCACGCTGTATCCCCAACGGGGTAGTCAGAAAGGACGGAGCGCCAGGAGTCGCGGTCCTTACATACCTCTTTCGCTTCCTCAAATCTCATCATTCCTCTCCTCCTCACACAATATAAGTAATATGATACGCATAAAATGTATGTTTGAGAAATATTATCATATTCAGTCACATCAATAAACAGGATCAGAAGGATTTACATCTTCTGTCATATATATTCTCTCTTTTCAATTGGAAATGTCCCTGAACATAAATAAAGTAACTGAAAATATCTCGACCCGGATCTATTATAATAATATCTATTAAGAAAATAAATGTTGTTAAGAATGTACGAAAGGTAGTAAAATAACAAATAAATATTTATTTGCATGGTATCTACGAAATTCTTAGAGCATTCAACCAACGGAACCGGCATCGATGGGATTAATCCTCTGCTAAAGGTACGAGACCAGCTCGTTATGTAAAACTAGTTACGCCGCCGGTATCGCCAATCAAATTATGACATAGAGCACTAACTTACTCGATATATTGATTTTATTGATAGCGCACATATTTATTTCCTAAAAGATCGCAACGTCTAATTTAGAAATTTACAAATGGACATTATATTTCATATGTATATTTTTAATAAAATATCATCGACTGCATTAAATTAGAATAAATTAAAAAATATTTTCTTCCATATTGTACGATTTTTCCTTGAGAGGGAAAGCATAGGGATCTATGCCCATAACAGCCGATATCTTCAGTAGTACCTAGATAGATATATTCTTCACATTATTTCATTAAAATGTCGACCTAGAACAATTTAATATTTCTTGAAGTTTCTGGCGACAAATACATTGAGGCAGTCTTTCTAGTAAGATCCGCTGAGGCAGACTAAGCCATTAAAAAAACTCAACATCACTCTACTAAATAAACACGTATTTTAACAAATCCACACAATGCACAACAGCGTTAAAACAACTCGGGACGGAAAACTACGCCAATTTTATATCGCAATATCCACTAGAAACAATTTGCGAATTATTAAAATAAACGCCCAACCCAACCACTACTCAAAAATCCCGCCAAAAATTCCAAAAAATGTTCTCGAACGGAAAGTGTCACTTTAGTACGCAAATAACAACTTTAGAAGAAATTATAAAAGTCCAATATTTGTTTTTTAAATGAAAGAAACCAATTATTCTAAATTATTTTTTGCCACATAATAATTTTACATGAATTAATAGATTTGACACTTTTTAACCGACTTAAAATAAGGAGGACGTTCTTAATCCATTTTTTTTTATGTTTGTTACTAACTCTTTAGAAATTTATGAACCGTTGGAAAATTCTTCTTTTATTTGAAAGATATATTTCCAGATTGGTCCCATTTAAATTTGACTGGAATTGGAGCTTGAACTTCGAAAATACACCAAATAACGTTAACTGCTTATGAGCTTCATTTATATTCATGATTCTCTTGTATGTCATTGCGCTCCAGAATTAGCAAAGAAGTTAATTGTAGACCCTAGATATTTATTTAAGTCAAGGTCACTCAAAACCTCGAAAGGGAGAAATAAAAAAATTTAAGATAAAAATTAAACCGACTTAAAAAAAGACTGACAAGTACAAAATAACTATCCTGTACTAATCGAAACTCAAGTACAAAAATATCTACCTAATTAATTCCGGATTTTATACTACTTTACTGACGAAAAGATTTTATAAACTAGTTAGATATAGTTTGTTTACGTATTGTTTGTATTTTCTAATTATTATTATGGGTGACAAAAATATTCCGAACAATAAAAACACGGTAAAATTGAAGTAGTTATTGTCCTCGCGTAGTTACCGTGTTATTGCGAAAGAGATGCATTTTATAATCTTACAATTCGATACGCAGTGACCCAGTTATTCATTGAGAGATTAAAATTTCGTATCACGTTGTCCCCGTTCTGTTACGATTCTGTGGTTAGGATACTGAATTCGTGGCACATTTCACTTTTGTGATAAAAAGCTTGCGCTTCAATAGCATTTAATTGTCTTTCAAAAAGCTTTTCTAGTTCTACATTGTATAGGATCATTATTCGCTGCCATTCATTTAGCTCCTTACCTTTATTAATCAGTTGTAACAAAGGAATGGTTCCCTTTGTGTAATGTCACTTATTCTCTTCTATATTACATTTGTTATTGATATTTGCGCAGCCGGTCGTACTCGCCTTCACTAAGTGGCGCGCGTAAGAATACTCAAAGGCGACGAGGGCACGTAACCAGACCGTAGATTTTGAAGGGGGAATTTCTTCGTATGAAGTAATCTCAGAAAGTAATTGAAAGGATTGGAGAAGTTTTGAAGTCTCCAGAAGTTTTCAAAGTTCCGGGACACGGGACATCCTAGGACCGAAGTCCCAGGACTTTGTCAGTTTTTAACAAGTTTTTAAAATATAATTACAAACAATACTTGGTTTTTTGGCGAAAGATAAAAATACATACGCAATTTTAGCGAAAATCACGTCAGTTATAAGCATACTATCGAATACCAAAATTTCTAATATTAATTAAAGTCTAATAATGTAAGTAATTCATATGTTACATAATTCTTTTAATCGCAGATTAATTCTTTGATATTAATATAACACCAAATGAACTTCGAGTCGGTTAATCTATTTCTCATAGCTAATTTTCTTTGACTACATGACGTCAACATTTAAATTTTTGAATAATTACCTATAGGAAGTGGTGCTCAAGACACGTCATTTCCAAAGTTGGGTATTCGTTTTCAGGATTATATTTAATGGTTTAAATAGAAAGTTAAAAATTAAAATTTTTTTAGTCATCGTGTGAGAAATCAAAATAAAAGTCGCGTCGTCTCGGAAAGACGTCGCGCGACGGTCCCGCTCTTAGCGGGACCGTCCCGTTTTTAGGCTGCCTGTCCCGTTGTCCCCAGCTAAAGCCAAGTTGTCCCGCTTTTGCAAACAGATTAAACGATAATAATACGTACCGTACGAGTACTCCTACCTACCTATATTCAAATTATGTGATAAGCTAAAGAAACAGATTTGCTCCACCGACAAATATAAAACAAAAGCGTCTGCAACTGAATCTAATATTGATTATTTTAAATTACATAATTATTAATACATTATTCTCATTTTTTTTATTTAAATAAATAGTAAAGTAAACTTTTTTTTTTCTAAATTTCGCAAGCGTCCCGCTCTGACAAAAAAAATAAATGGTCACTTTATCTTTGTACCGCGACTTCTAAAATTTATAACCACTGCTTTGGAATAGTTTATCAACAATTTTTACGAAAATACGTGGAAAATTGCAGTCTTTCTTATTTCCAAAAGGATTACTCACAAAATTTGAAAGACATGAACACCGAGAAAAACAATGTAATAATTGGATATTGCAATAAATGAAATAAAAAGATTTACGACAAATTCTGTTTTATAGCACAGGTATACGACCAAAAAACTGCCTCCGATTTTCCACTGATTCTTGATGATGAAACTCATGAATGAGATGCTGCTCTGGAAGAGTCCAGTACTTCAGAATTTGAACCTGAATCCAGAATTGAACCTGAACTTTATTTCTCAAGTTGAGTTGAATGATTTTTCCGGGATCTAGGTTTCCCAAATCATGCTGCCCAATTGTTAGGCTTCCTGATTAAACAAAATATTCATTGTCACCAGATACGACTTTTTCATGGTACAGGAACCGTGAGACACAATTTTTACAGCATTTTAGCAAAGAAGAAGATTTGCTGTTGTGTAATGATGTACGCGAATTGTTGAAAAATTATAAAATGGAGTATGATACTGCGAAATGGCGTCTGTTTATTGACTCTTCTAAGGTCAGCATAAAAGCAGTTCTTCTTCATAATGGCAACACATACGCTTCAGTTCCAATGGCTCACTCTGTTATCCTTGAAGAAACATACAAAAATTTGGCTACAATTCTCCAGAAAATTTGTTGTGAAGAGCATAAATGGATGATATGTGAAGATTTTAAAACTTTAACAATGCTGTTGGGGCAGCAATCCGGTTTCACAAAATATCCCTGCTTCCTCTGCCTGTGGGATAGCAGGGCTAGAAATCTGCACTAGGAAAAAAGGCCAGTTCGAGAAAGTTTTTGACCAGGCGATAAAAATGTTCCTCAGAAGAGCTCGGTACCTCGTGATAAAGTTTTATTACCAACACTCCACATCAAGTTGGGTCTCATGAAACAATTCATTAAGTTTTTTACTAAAGATGACGCGTGTTTTCAATACCTTTGCTCAAAGTTTCCACACCTGTCCGAAGCTAAACTAAAAGAAAGAGTGTTTTTTGGCCCTGATATAAGGAAACTTATTGCAGACACATCATTCGGTGAGACAATGTCAGTAAAAGAAAAGAAGCCTGGAATTCGTTCAAAGACAAATTTTTAGGGAACAGGAAGAATACCAACTATAAAGATATTGTAGATCGGATGTTGAACGTTTTCAAAGCACAGGGTTGTAATATTAGCCTAAAAGTGCATTTTCTGCATTCACTCGTTAACCACTTCCCCAAAAACTTAGGGGACTATAGCGAAGAACAGGGTGAAAGGTTTCACCAAGACATTATAGATGTAGACAGAAGATATCAAGGAGGGTGGAACACCAACATGATGGCCGATTTCTGCTGGTTGTTGCTGCTGCGAGAAACCCCAGAAGACAAATATGTAAAGCAGCGCACCAAAAGAAGTATTTAGGGGAAGAAAAAACGATCCCATAAAGACAGCAATGAATTCCAGTCACTTTATATCCAAATTATGGTTTTAAATTATATTTTTCATTCACTGGCTATATTTTAGAATATATTTTTGCTGGTTTTTTCGTCAATAAATAAAAAATAAAAGTAGCAAAAAAATCTGTACGTGATAGAATAAAACAGTTGACAGATTTGGATTCAGCGCACTAAAAAAGATAAAAATTAATTAAAACTTCCAGTACCGTTTAAAATATTTTTTTGTATACCTGTGAATTGGCACTATTTTTTACCTAAAGAGAAAGATTTATGATAAACTTTGTTCTGCAGTTGGAAGTATTTTTTAATTAAAGAAAAAAATTTGTGACGAACATCGGTTTATGGTTGGAGGTTTTTTTACGTATAAAGTGAAATATTTTTACATAAAGAGAGAGGTTTACAACAAACTTTGTTTTATGATTGGCAGTATTTTTACATAAGGAGAAAGGTTTAGAACAAACTTTGTTTTACGGTTGGCAGTATTTTTACATAAAGTCAAAGGCTTACAACAAACTTTGTTTTTACATAAGGAGAATGGTTTAGAACAAACTTTGTTTTGAGAGTGGCAGTATTTTTACATAAAGTCAAAGGTTTACATACAACAGACTGTTTCGCGACTGGCAATATTTTTTACATAAAGGTTTACGACAAATATTGTTAAGAAGTTGACGGTACCGATTGATAAATTGACAATGACTAACAATAGTTCCTTATTACTCTACTAATCACACAACTGTACGATTAGCACTTAAATATAAATAATAACTAACAGAGGCCTGTAGCTATAGGTAGGTAAGTAGGTAAGTACTTAATGGTACTTTTGTATATAAATTTACGATTTCGACAATTGTGTTTTGAGTCTTGATCTGAAATTCCGGGTACGCGAGGAAAAGTCCCGTGATTTTGAGACACGAGATGGCACGGGACCTTAACCGTAGCAGGTACTTAACCGACTTTGATGAATACACTACAAATAAGTTTAAATTATTATGAATTCTTATGAATTAGACTACAATTTAAATGTACGTACCTATACATAGCTATACGCTGTAGGAAAGAATTACGACAATAATAACACTATAAAAAATGTGCAAAGAAGTTTTGCAAATACTTTCTATAGAAAAGATCAACTAACTCGCCTAATCAACATTTTACAAATTTGACATTTTAGAATCCTTGATGGTCGTCATAGAAGTAGGACATGAATAGGAACTATGTACTGACATCTTATATTTATTTATATATATTTATTGCACACACAAACATTACAAAAAAAGATACATACAGAAAGGATGAGCAAAAGGTACAGCTTATTTCTAAAAGAAATTTCTTCCAGCATACCTGCATCTTCCTACTTTTATGATGGTATTTTATACATAGAAAGAGAACACTGCAATGAATGAATAACGGCGGTTACGTGATTAGAGCCCAGTTTGGAGAAATGTTAATAAGTATACTGAGCGGATTTGACATATCTATAATTCTGTTTTCAATGTTTGCTTTTCATGTAAAATGAAAATTGATAAAATGAAAAATTTAAATAAATTTAGGTAGATTTAGGTAGATACATAATATACAATTCAGAAGTAGCTCTTCGGTAGTGTAATAGCGCTTTTAATATAATATCAATTTCTTCTTACTTTTCTTTCGATTTTTATATCTTTGTAAACAATCAAAAGTAAAATTTGCAAACGAAACGAACCGAGTTGCGCGCGGTGGCTAGCAAGGTAACAAACACATTAAACTAGGTCAATGAAAAGATTCCCAATTTGTTATAAGATAGTTTGTATTGTTAATTTTTTGTATCTATGGTAATAATCTGTATACTCCTCCTGGATCCGTCCTAAGTTATATCCTAATTATGTATGAATTGTATCCTCCAATTGTGATTATGTTAATATACATGTAAGATGTAAGTAGAATTTCTACAACCGTCCAAATTTTAATTAAGCTCGTTTATTACTTAACATGAAGGTATTTTTCCAACATTCAGTACCTCATTTTTAATTAAAACAAAATATACCACGTCTGACCCTTTTCTGTACTTCGTATAAGTATAAATTTATTAGCCAAATAGTTTAGACATTGTGTTTTTAATTAATTTATATCAAAATATAAATAAAGTCTGGCACAGATGCCAGTAATACACTTTACAACTATCACACAGAAAGAAACTAGATATAAGTATAAAAATAGGATAGGTAAGTATGTAGTAAGTAAGCATGAAGTCAAGACAACATAGTTGGTACTGAATACTTAGTAAGTGACGCGAGTCTGCATATACTTAAGTATACATACTTAATGCATAGAGTCCTCTTCGCGTAAGTAATAAATGATAACTGAAAGCTTACACAGCTGTTGCCAATATTCATAGATGTCTTTCCCGCGACTATCGGATATAATTATGTAGGTATATGTAGGTAACCAGGTGGTAATGGCTAATGAAGGCTTTTACCTTTTAGACGACTTAGCTCCAATTCAGACTGTAATTCCCTACGTGATAAAAGAGAACCGAAAGAAATTGAATTGCCACACTTGAAGATACCAGAAGAAATTCTATTTTACGTTACGACTGTCGTTCGAGTAAATTACGGCAATACGTTTCTGCTGAATCAAGATCTAAAAAATTAAAAAACTTCCTCAAATGTAATTACGTCAATAAATTTTTTTATGAATTAGACAGGAAAATGAACTTCGAGATAAGTAAGCGATAACAAGTCGCAATTCCTAATTTTTTAACTTTTAGTTTTTAATAGAACCACTATATATATTCACTTTCAAATATATACTCACCTCATAATAGCTTCCCATTTGGCTTTGCTTTCGCAGTGCTCGAAACTTATGAACAGAAGAAAATCTTAGACAAAATTTGTCGTAAGTCATACAGAGTTCTAAGTAATTTATAAGTTTTTATGAAAACCCAAACAATACAATAAATCGCGAACTTATTTTTTAAAACTGTACCTATAGAATATCTGCAACACAATATTATGATATAAACAATATTATGATATAACCTTGGGTATAAATAGATCTACTATCTAAAAATATGATTAATGAGTAATGTGGATAACTATGGAAAATTATATTCTGGTCATCAATTTCTACCTATAATACAGAGATCTATTTACTCTAGGAAAGTTCTAGCAGAAAAAACAAATTTTCATAATTTCGAGGACTAGTTCATATTTTTTTGTATAAAATTGTATCACATGTATACATTGAATAATTTTAAACATAGATAAAACGTATAATAATCTAACGTTATTTCTTTGTAATATTTTTTTTTATATTTTATATATTTAACTATAGATATATGTACCTACAATAAATAGATAATTTATTATCTATTTATTATACTTAGATATAATAAGTAGATTATATATTTATATAGTATATATTACATAATTTACATAACGTAAATTATTTAATGAAAAAAAATGAATTACAATAAATAGACATAACTTACATTATCAAAACCCAATTTAAAAGATTCAAAATTTTTATAATACCTATGGGTATATCAGCTCTTACAATGACGACAATGAATAGAAGAAACACTTTTATAAAGATCAAAAAATGGATGAATTCAATAGCATACAACCAAGTAGATATTGTGTTTGTGTTACGACCAAGTTAGAACGTTGTGTGTGTGCGTGTGTGTGAGTGTAAATGCGTGTTTATATATTCATATATTTACAACCAAGTTACAACGTTATGTGTGTGCGTAAGTGTAAATGCATGTTTATGTATTCATATATTTACATATAACTCACTCACTCATATATCTATATGTGACTTTTTTAACAGATTCAAATATTACATGTCATACAATCCGTCAATAAGCTTTGAATTTTGTGTTGCTATTGTTATACAAGTATATTCTGAAACCACTTGTCATACAATGTTAAGGATTTCTTTAAAACTCGGTTCTGTCCATAAGTGCATGTGGGTTCACTGAGTACACAGAATGAACTTCGTTGACGTATCCGTGAAATAGTCGAATAACTGTCACTAATTGAAACTATTGTAATACGAGTAGCCTCTATCATTAATAATTAATTATTGAAATCTACAAAAAATAATTTTAAGGTAATTATGTTTCCTGAGATTATGATTTTAGTTAATACTGCGAATATTTGAGCTGGAGTAGTCCTTGGAGTTATTTGTATACTTACATTCGTTTTTATCACGTAGATATCTAATTCGGTGCGAAAAATAAAATTATTTTGGCGCCCGAACCGGTGCCCTCGGAATATTAATAATGTCATCTTTTTATAACAAGAAGCAAATAAATGTGTGCCTAACTAAATATTTTGAAACGAATGAAAAGCATTGTTTGATAAAAAATTACTAAGTAGGTATCTCAATTAAAAACTAGAAGATTTTATGATCCATTTAGAACTGAAATAGTTATAAACTGTTATAATAAAGACCATTACACAATACACACTTAAACATTAAATAATTATTTAGATTTAAACTAAAGAAGAGAACCTCCTCCATACAGTCTAATGTAGTATTTAAAAAGAAAGTGTTGTTGTCTCTCGTTGGTGCGTCTGTTAGTTATCACGCGACTTCTAAACAACTTAACCATTGAGATTATCCCACAACATTGTGAGAAAATGAACTTAATTTATCTAAAAACACGGGAAATTTACGCGATTGCCTTTTATTTTCGCTTGACGTTTCGGTCGAGTTTCATCGGCCGTGGTCTCAAGTAAACTGTCGCAGCAAGCTTCACTCCGTGTCCGAGGCAGATTTTATATTATCTACCCCCGATATTTGTCAATAATTATTAAGGTTCCCACCGGAGCACTACGGAACGCATTATTTTATCTAATACCGCGTCATCCGTAAGTGGAGTTGGACACGATGGGGGTGCAGTATAAGTCGCCGACTGTCATCCCATTGTATCCACTTTCTTTTGAAGCTTCGCCTGTCAGGCACACAGCTTGGTCACCTTAGGTAAGCATATTCATTTCGGCAGATGAGTTTCGCCCAACTATCTCTCACCGATTGTCTAATTGCAAGACACGCTTGTTTCGGTCCCTAACAAATGTCCCCTTGAGATTTTTTGAGTTAGACACTACGTGCGTCGCCTTGCTCAACAATTCTACGACTCTTTCGTAGAGCTTGTCAGTAGAAGGTCCTGCTATATCGAAGTCGCCTGTCGATAGGCCAGCCGGTGTCCTTGGAATTTTAAAGACTGGCGGCTCATGGGCTAATTCTCCGTCAGCTTGGCGCATCATGTCTTCATATTTAGCCTCATTTAAGTGCCTTCTGACATTTACCAGGCCCATATATCGACCTGATGTGGGCTGGCGGCCTCGCTTAGAAGTCGGCACTTTTAGGGCAGGAGCATCAGATTCACTGCCCGAACTTCCACCACCAGATTTCCTCTTAGAGCTCCTCGCGCTCGACCGCTTTCTCGCTTCTCTCCCAGGCGAACCAGGCGAATCCATTGACGACCTCGTCATTCTGTCACTTCTTGAAGAGTCAGACATAACCGACGCTTCACATTTTCCTCTATTGTCACTCGTCTCACCACCTTCCGTAAATTTTAGTTTATCCATTACATCGTCGTCCACGTTTTACCGGGGATTCAGATTGAGGGTGGATCTAAAGGACCACCCCCGCGTGACGCCCATTCCAGGGGCTAGGGAATTCTGGTCGAAGAAGAAATCTGGTGAGGGAAGGGCTGAGAGTCTGATGCGCCTGCCCTTAACGTGCCTACTTTAGTTAAGTCTACTGTGGAAGTCCCAGGTAACCACAGATTTTTAGCGTGTTTTCTCACGGGTTCACGGTGTAGAGTTTTCCTTCACTTAACGAGCCAATTAAGGCAAGTTCGTCGTCGGTCCGCGCAGCCACGACGTAACCCCTTAGCACCATACACGGGGATCATTGAAGTGACTGCGCGGGCTTTCAAAGAGGGTGGCTGGGGCAGGCTCACCCCCCGGATGATACCCGAAATGGTTAATGCCGCCGGGAACATCAACACCCCGACTCTGTGGACTCCACAATCGGCCCCGACAAGGTAATGAGTGCGCTGCCGAAACGCCACCCTCAGGAGTGGTGCTTTGTTCTCAACTCACCACGGCGTTTTGTAGAAACAGAGCCACGAAGTCATGAAGTCTACGCACCGCGGTCTTGGAGTGGTAGGCTAAGGCTCCACTTGATGGGAGCTGTAAGCGCCTGTTGGTCCACCCCCTGCGGCGGGTCACCCACACCACTCGACCTCTAATTGCCCATATCTATTTATAGTCAAGTCATTAACAAATTTTATATTTAACGCAGGTGAAACTGCGGGGCACAGCCAGTATAATAATAAAAGTCTAATTTTTCCAGTTTTAACTGTAACTCTGTGCTCATAATTGGATAGGTAAGCGCTAGGTGCTACTGATTAGTAAAGAATAGTGATAGCGCGAGCTGCCGACAACTGAAGTCTAGACGCTAAGTCATTCTGCAATAAAATTGTACCAAAGCTTTAAATACTTACGAATATATATAAACACTTCAATGGAACTATTAATAGTTAATGCTATTAAACTTCATAAGTACAATAAACAAGCTGAAAATGTTTATTTTCCAAACTGTATTTCGACTTAAAATTTTCCAATATGTCACAATTACTTTCTAATTGCTTTATGATAAAAAGTCTGAATATTAAATAGAAAATATGCCTAAAGTGTTCACGTTAACCAGTAAAGTTAGAGAGAGTTAACCTGCAGAGAACAATACAAACTTATCAGGAATTAATTTCATGAAGTAGTAAACTTTGCTAACAAACTCTGAGTTTTTTTATTACGTACTACTTTCGTACCCTACTGGAACATGGAACTTTGTTTATATTAATGACCTTATAATTTTTGTTTTAGGTTCGCTCAGCAGTAATGAATGGGCCTCCACCAACAAAACGCCTTAAATAATGAATACTAATTGTAAATACGATAGCAAGAAAATGACAGTAGTTTAATAAATTTATTTAATCTTACCTAGTGTTTACAAAGACAATGTTCGAGATCAAAGCAATGTTTTTCGTAACTATTTTAGTGTTAGTGATAGTGAGTGTTGTAAATGCAAATGTAAATTTTACTACGAAAGAAGTGTCGGAATCCAATAAAGCGAGCACGGGGAAGTCCCGTATGGCTTGGATGAAGACGCTTTTGGACCATCACGATTGGTTGAATATAATAGAGAACAGTACAGTAACCATTCCACCACAGTGCGAGGACGACCTAAGGAAATATATCACAGCACTACACAACGGGCAACTATGGGCTTCTAAAAGTGAGTTCTTAAATATTGGAATACATACAGTACTACTTATACCTTTTTTTTTGCGTCAGGAAATGCTTTATGCATCCCGTCCTGCCAAGGGGGGTGGCAGGAGGGTATGTGGGACTCCACGGCTGTGAGGTGCAATGCCGGGCTACCCACTAAAACCTGACGGTATTCCTCGAGAGCCTTTGTACCGGGGTAACGGGTACAGTTCCGTAATCTTCCGCGACAGTACTACTTATACCTATCTTAACCTATTCAAGATAATTATGGATATTTCACTTTATTCCATCTCACCTCTACTTCCTTTCCACTATATAAATTAATTAACCAATCTTTATTCATTAGAATGTCAAGAACTAATATATTAAATTTAATAAGATTGTATAATTTAAACTTAAATTTAAAAATAAAATAACTGAAAAAATAATAGGACAAAACTGCATGTAGATCGCATTAATACATATACCGCAATTGCATATATAGGATTGTATTAATTGTTAAAGTATAACAGTCGTATATTATGGTCCGTTGTATAATTTCCCTTTCTTTAAGTTTGTTTGGTGCTTTAAATCTGCATTATACTAAATTAATGAATAATATTTCTTTTCTTTTTTTCCTTTCATTTTTCTTTTATCTTCTCCTTTTCCTCTTTTTCTTTTTCTTTTGACTCAAAAGACAGGGCCTAGAAATTAGAAATAATAAATTGCAATTTACAAGATCCCCGAAATATAAAAATCGGGGTGATGTTTAAAAAAAAAGTACTACTTGTATCACCTACAGCTTAACACTGTATCTATTATTATATTTTATCATAAATAATATTTGCTCACTACCTAATCATCTGAAATAAATTTAAATTTCGTATCTAATGTAGGCACTTAACAGATTAGTCAACGTTAAACTAGTTACGTTAGAAGTTTGTAATAAGTCGTTGTGGACTGTACGAGAAACACAGGATTTGGAGTAATATATGAAACATAACTGAATTTAACAAGCGCCCTGCAATTTAAAGCAATATTATTATAACATTTAAAAACCGTTCATGTGTACTATAATATGATATACACGATTCGTAATTTTATAACGTATAATTTAGTTATGTCATGTTTACAATAAATTATAATAGAGCCCAAGCGAAGTGAATTATTAAGTCGTATTTTCACATTGTATCCCTAACGAAAGAGTCAGAGAGGACTGAGCGCCAATCATCGCGGTACTCCTTTGGCCTCCTCAAATCCCATCATTCTCCTTACTCACTTTCACTAAGGTATGCGAGAGTTATGCGAGAGCTTTTCCGTCGATTTCGATACTTCCGTCAGCTAACATTCTGGCTGTGTGACCTTCATAAGTATCTACCATAACTCTAATCTTTATAAGTCATAAGACTTAATGGTCTTCCATGGCTTTTGCTATCGCTATAATAGATTACAACTGGGTGTAAAAGAATTAGAATTCGTTACATCAGTTACTTTTCTTGGTTTAATAATACCTAGATAAAAAGTGGGTTAGGCGGACCACATCATGACATTGACTGGTAAGCTCAGTTCGGCGATATTATTATCTGACTTCAAAAAAAGGATGAGGGTCTGAGGGTCAGGGATGTTACTCTGTATGTATATTGTTTTTATATATGTGCACCGATTACTTTGTCAATCGTGGATCGATTTTATAATCTTTGTCCGTTGGGTTCAGTAAAGTTCCGAGGTACTTCCATTTAAATTTCATTGGTATTAGAACTTGGGCTTCGAAAATACACCAAATAACGCTAACTGCTTAGACACTCACCGGTTATCAAAATTCTAAGATACTTCTAGCAGTCTCACAAACTTCAAATTTTGAATTTTAGTTAGCGTTTAGCCTATAAAGAAAGGAAAAAATGAAAAATCTCGAAATTTCATTATTCATTAAATGAAAAATAATGATTTCATTAAATTTAAAATTTACTGACGCACTCACCGAACATCAAAATTCTAAGGCACTTCTAGCAGTCCCACAAACTTAAAATTTTGAATTTTAGTTAGCGTTTAGCCTATAAAGGAAGGAAAAAATTAAAAATCCCGAATTCATTATTCATCAAATGCTGCGAGCGCCCATATGCTGTTCGGATGTGCAAGAAACGCTACTCATACGTTTATGATTTTCGTTTCATAATTTCAATTGCTATTATTGGTTTGATGCTTGAAAGACTTATTTATTTACTGATATTATTTGGATAATATAAAATTGATATTATTTGAATATTGTTTGTATAATTTTAGGGCATAGATACCTTTCGGTATTTATCTACGCTGTTAAGTACAGCTGACGAACAAGATATATTTCCCGAGAAAAAAAGGTGGATGACCTACAAAAAGAAATGAAAACCCATCAAAAACAAAAAATGTAAAAAAATGCCAAGTCTCGCAACACAAAAAGTTGTGAGATCTCATGTAAAACCAAGTCAGTTATTTTGGTTAGTGTCTATGGAAGCACCTATTCAACAACTGTTATAAATTATTATCTAATCAATTGATTACCCATCAACATTTATAGTGACCGTATCAATATTAGACATCTTTATTTCTATAATAAATGTAATGACTTGGCAATCGCACGACAATACGCTTGTGCTTGTTTACATATTTCATAAATTAGGCCTGCTAGCGCTATGTTCGATTAGGAGTAGTTAAAATAGTAGATATTATTCTTATGTTATTATGTTGAAGTGCGATTGACAAGTCATTACATTTATTATAGAAATAAAGATGTCTAATATCGATATGGTCACTATAAATGTTGATAGATCATTCATTAGATAACAATTTATAACAAAGTTGTTGAATAGGTGCTTCCATAGACACTAACCAAAATAACTGACTTGGCTTTACATGAGATCTCACTACTTTTTGCAGTCGAAGAACTGCATTGCGAGACTTGGCATTTTTTCATATTTTTTGTTTTTGATATGATTAAATTCGACAGTTAGTGAAGTCGGTGCCAAATAAATGTGAACAACACTACAAGTCTACTAGTTTGGTCAGCTCAGCACCTACTTTAGTAACTGTCAAATTGAATTTATAGTATAGGATTATTTTTGTGCTTCACTGAGTTTTGATTAGTATAGTTATATTGTACTTTCCAGTGTTTTTTTCAAGTCATATTAATTGTTTCTTAAAAAAATTTTTAGTATTAAACGTATTGCACAGTTGACAGATGCAACTGCAGCTAGATTGGTGTACTTTGGATATTTCTATAGCATAATGTTGTCATATGACTTATAGCCTTTTACTGTTGGGAATATTTTGAACAAAAGAGAGAAATACAATATGCCATTTAGCATTTACTGTATGAGTGCATGACAGTAGCTGAGAGATGGTTTATAAATATTGACTCATTTTGCCCTCCTATAACATCTTTGGAAATATAATGCAAGTACACTAAAAAAATATAGATTTATTTCAAAGGAAAGGCGATATTAATGGTATAGAAACTCGAGATTGCGATCAACCAGTAAATCCTAAATTTGAATTACGATAGTCAAGTCGTCTTTGAGCACCAAGCTGTGTTTGTTTTTATAATAATGTCCCTCCGAACATCACAAAATTATTGGAAAAGAGATTTAAACTTGTCATTAAACACCGACTGCAAAAGCATAAGTACAGTCTACTATAAAATAAATGATTTCATTGGATCAAAACCATAATCAGTCTGGGAATAAATAAAATCCTCTTTACAACTGCATTTTTACTGGTTTTCTGATTATTGATATACCTATTGTAAAATGACTATTGATAAAAATGCCTATTGTAAAATGATGTTGAAAACTGATATCTTACTAAGTTTCTTGTCGGTTCTTCTCAGTATAGATTTTCTTTTCGAACCGAACATTGCAATTTGGTTTATTTGAATAAATTGGTTTGACTTTGACTTACTTTCGTCTGTAGATTTTCGGCGTCGATTGTTTATCGCTCATTCTCTCTGTGTGCCCAAAGCATTTAAGCATTTCTTTCTTTACTTTTACAATATACTACTATCATCCATCCCTGCCATTTTGTTTATCTTTTTATCGCTTATTTTGTTCTCAAAGGATGCATATTTTCATGAAACCACGCATATTTCCAAGAGACAACATTTCTACCACATTCAACTTACTTTCCTAATCCAATTATAGTACAATAAAAGCACCAAAACCGCATTGTGGATGGCTATTTTGACAGATTTGGTTATACTAGTATTCTCAGTGCTAAGTGGCGCTAGGGATTGCAATCCGGAAAACCGAATCCGGTAATCCGGCGGATTCGGTATCAATCTACCGGATCCGGCTCCAAATTACTGGATCCGATCCCAGATCCGTTAAATTGAAAAAAATACATGACTCTTTTTTTTTAAATTTCGCGTTGTTGCATGTAAATAGACGCAATATACATATAAATGTAAGTAAAATAGACATTGTCGTTTTTCAATTGAAAGATTAATATTATGTTTACGTTGCATTTATGAGAATGATACAAACATACATATCTTCACGCTGTATCCCTAATGGGGTGGTCAGAGAGAGAATGGTATAAGTAGATAATTAGACTTAGAAGTTTGAAATTTGCCACTGGACCTCCTTTAATTTCTTTTGGAATGAATAGGAAAAATAGTTTTGTTGAGACCAATCCGGTCGGATCCAACTAGATCCGGCAGGATCGAAGGGAATCCGGCCGGAACTGACTGGATTGAAATTGGTGCCGGATTGCAATCCCTAAGCGGCGCAGATAGTGTATTGTTGACTTTATTGTTAGCTGCCACTAGCCTGTCTACATTCACCGCGAAAAAACGCTCGCCAGATGTACAATTGTTCACATTATACTCACCTGAAATCAACAGAATTGTCTGTTTTGGAACATATATGAAGAGAAGTTTTTTTCACTTGCATAACAATATTATGTGCTTATACCATTATATCTCTTAGTTAATTACAAGCAAATGTATATTACAGTTATACAAGTACATGAACAGATAACAATGAGAAATAGTGAAAGTCGAAAGAACTCGGATTACGATTTATAATGTGCAAACCTACTTGTATTCACTATACGAATAATGAGTACAAAATTCAGAGCAGCGGTTATTAATTTAAATTAGTTACTTTAACATTATCAAACTACTGACTATGGTTCAGTAGAAGATTAATCGATTCGTTTTATAACCAAGGTATGCACTTACAGGTCTTTGCTTCGTATGTTACGTAAATTACATCTGAGGAGAACCCCGGCTGTAGCCCGAAGTGGGTCGCAGTCGGCGAGTTGATCGGCCAGTAATATTGTGTAATTTATTTCATTCTAACTCAATTTTCGCTTAAAATATTTTACAAAAATTTAATTTACATTTGAAACTTAATTTATTTATTGTATAGACTCAGGTGTTACTTTGCGGAAATCCATTTCATTTGATGATTATTTATAATTTTTATCTATCCTCCACCCAAAATTGCGAACTCACACGTGTTTCACCGAATCAGTTATAAGTGGAATAAGTTTGATTTCTGAAATATCCTGAAGATGCTAAGAGACCAAATTCGTTAAGATTCAATTCGTTAACAGACCAAAAAAATGTGTCGATTAGTGAGCTTGGAATTTTGAGCGGAGGATCGAGGATAGCTAAAACTTATTAGAATCCATAAAATTAATTTATTTCATAGACATGCGATATCTCTGGACTAATCGCTATTAATAACTCTACTGATTTCAATAATAAAAACTATTCATTCCTATGTAATAACTACATATATCTATTTACATAAAACAAATATAAAAAAAAGTAATATCGGCAACCTTGACGCGCTTGCGCGTATTTTTCATTCACGGCTTGTCTCAGATCATTATCATGCCTTTATTTTCTCCGGCCGTGCATGAATGAGATTCATTTCATTAGTCCGCCCAAAAAGGGGCTTACCACGCTGGGAGTATTTTTCTTTTTTAAATGAATGTAGTTTACAAACAAACCCTTTTTGTTCATTTATTATAAAGAAGCAGAAAAATGTTCATTAGTATGCATTAAATTACAATTACATGTTTTTAAAACATTATTTTAATTGACTGTGTAACATCATCTACGGCCATGTATAATAAGTACCTTATTAAATGCTACTAAATCGTTCTTAAATATAATGAATTAGAAATTAATTAGATACCAGAAGAGAAGTCTGACTATAATTTAGATATGTAGGACAAATAGATACTCTTCGAATATTCTGTGAGAGAAAACTAACGGTAACTTTATATGTGTATATAGATAGGGTGTAAGGTGTACATTATTGTATAATGATGTAATTATAAAAAGGGTGAATAATGAAATATAGATGTAAGTAAATATTCGAAACGTATGAAGACCGCTTTTTATTTGTATTGTAAGACAAAATAATTATGTTGTGTTAAACGTATGCTAAAGAAAAAATAAGACAAAAATGTAATTCATTTGCAATTTGAAATTGTTAGCATCAGAACGAAGACATTAAAGCATGTTATTGCATCTGGATCTTGACAATGATTCGATACTGAACGAGGAAAAGGATATTTATAATCTTTTACTTAATCTTTTACTAAAGGAGCACTACTTCTTATCTTTTTATTATCATGTTTAATTCTTTGAATTGTATTGTTACAATTTGTTACAAAATGTTTAATTGCTCAAAAACTTTATACATGCGAATCTTTTCAATACATCTATATGTATAAATAAAATTTAAATGACTGTCAAGTGAAGTGTTGAGTTCGAAATAAAGGATTTTTAAGGTCGTATTATGTCTATTTAGACGTTGTCAAAACTAAAATACGCGGTTTTTAATTTTTTGTCTGTCTGTTTATTTCTCCAAGCTAATCTCCGAAACGGCTGAACTGATTTTAATGGGACTGGATCATGGAACCTCATAAGCATCATCAAGGCTCATCGGTTTTAAGAACAATGGCAAGTTCTAATACAACGTTTAACCTCATCGATTTGTAGCGTCTTATGTTGAAAAGATATTAAAATGATATCTATGCTATGTTTCTTAAGATAAGGATTAAGATAAGGCTATGTTTCCTAAACATAATCACTAAAATTTATTTTATGAGAAAAGCACGCATAGAGATATTAACGTTTTTACATTTTGTGGTTATGTCAATACGCAATCAAGTTGATGTGTACCTAAATAGGAAATCTCCGAAACTTAGAAAAGTATCAGAAATATAGAAATATATGAATATGAATTTTTTATATCTACTTTATATAAATTCTATGGGAAGAATGAAATTGCTTTCATAAAACATTTATTTAACGCACAAAGCATATACTCGATAAATAATTCTCAGAAAAAAGAATTATATAACAAACATGCATATGTTGTGTTGTCTGTGGTGTCAAAATAGTAGATACCATTTTTAATTATTCGTTTCATATTGTGCGAGGAGAATGATGAGATTTGAAGAGGCGAAAGAACTGTGTAAGGAATTCGACACTCGGCAGTCCATCCTCTTGGGCTACCTCATTAAGAATGCAGTGTGAGATATGTATTTACTTTTATATTTTGTTATGCATTTATTTTTCATCATCTCTTACTACAGCTATTCCCGCTAAGAACGTGTCTATTACTATCACATTATTCCGATACCTTGCCCATTCAAAATATCACACTCTGGAGTCCTTACATATGCGAAATAAGCTACAATGGGTACGCTTAACGCATTTTCAACTAAAACTAATGATAAAATAAAAAATGGGAAAGAAAACAGAGCAAAGTCAAAACTAAATTAAGTTGTTTGTAAGATTCTGCATGAGAGGGGAGGTAAAGAATACTACGCAGATATAGTCAATGTCTTCAGTAACAATTTCTCGTATCAGACGTTTAACACTCCTCCTCCAGTAAAGTCATTGCAGGTTTTATGGGAGTCAAAAAGAACTTATTGGGAGATTGCGAAAACTTATTTTGTGTGGTAGAGCCATGCTGCATCGCAGCACGAATTAGGCTGGCTCGCCCGGTGAAATACCACCCTCTCACAGAATATCGACGTGAAATAACAGTATTTATTGCTGTTGTGTTTCGTTCGGTGAGTGAGAGTTCCGGTAGTCCATTCCCCCCCCCCCCCCCCCTCTCTTGGCAAGGTAGCGGTTTTTAATTTGAAATTACCCCAGGGTGGTACCGACACACCTGTGTAGGAGAATCCCCACTGAGCGCCTGCGCTCAGGCTGCCCTGCGTGTTCAAGAGAGGGCAAAAATCCGCTCGAGACACATTATGCCAGAGGCAGGAAAAAGTCCTGGAAAAAATACTTTTGCAACGTCAGGGGCATCCATTCCAATCTAAATGCCGTCCACCATCATCTTGAGACGGAAAAGCCGGCCTTACTTTTCCTTACCGAGATGCAGATATCCCCTCCTTCTGACATATCTCACTTGCGCTACCCGGGGTATAATCTAGAACATTCATTTGTTCCACGCGCCGGTGTTTCTGCTTACGTCAGGGAGGACATATTTGTCCGTCGCCTCGGCAATCTTGAAGTCAGGGACCTTTCCATCTTATAGCTACGCGTAGATTGCGGTGACCACCCTCGCGTCTATGCGTGCTTGTATAGATCCCACAGCGGTAATACCGGTGCTGACCAATTATTCGAGTGCGTCCAAACGGCGACAGACTCTCTTCTCCGACAGATCCCCTTTGTCGAAATTGTGGTTTTGGGAGACTTTAATGTCCACCACATCGAATGGCTTGGGTCACGTATAACTGACCATGCGGGAAGGTCCGTCCATGACTTCGCTTTGGCCTATGGTTTATCCCAACTGGTCACCGCGCCCACGCGGATTCCAGATATGGATGACCATTCACCCTCCTTACTGGATCTGTTGTTGACCTCGCACACCGATGGCTATCAAGTCTATGTCGATGCATCACTAGGCTCTTCGGACCATTGTTTGCTTCTCGCTGGATGATCCTGATGTCTCTGCCGACTCCGTTGCTGATGTCATACTGCAGGGAATGGAACTTTTTATTCCAAACTCTGTGGTTCCCATTGATAGCGGATCTCGGCCCTGGTTTGGTCGCTCATACAAACTGACGTCCTGCCAG
This sequence comes from Zeuzera pyrina, assembly GCA_907165235.1. NCBI lineage: Eukaryota > Metazoa > Arthropoda > Insecta > Lepidoptera > Cossidae > Zeuzera > Zeuzera pyrina. The sequence goes on from OU015617.1 coordinate 9,914,918, forward strand.
AAGCGTGTGCGCTACCGGGCCTGGGCAAAGGCGGTGGCATCTAAGGAACCAAACACCAGCGCGTTCAGAAAGGAGTACAACTATGCCACCAGGTCCTTTAAAAAAGACATTGCCAAAGCGAAGTCCTCGTTCGTAGGCAGAATTGGCGAGAGGCTAATTCGTCTTCCTTGGGGGACACGCGCACTTTGGTCTCTCGCCAAAGCTGTCCTCGGTAATTTCTGTCAGCCGTCTCTTTCACCATTACACAAGACCGATGACTCCCTGGCCCACACTGCAAAGGAGAAAGCCGATCTTCTGGGCACTCTCTTTGCATCAAACTCCACACTGGCTGATGAAGAAAATTTACCACCAACCATACCGCATTGTACAAGCTCTATCCCAAACGCTCGGTTCCTACAGAGTTCAGTTCGTAAAGCTCTTTTTTCCCTCGATATTCACAAGTCGAGTGGGCCAGACGGAGTCCCCACAATTGTACTAAGGACGTGTGCTCCGGAGTTGGCACCGGTTCTAACGCGACTTTTCCGGCTCTCTTACACCATTGGGGTTGTCCCGAGTTCTTGGAGGACGGCCTTTGTGCACCCAATCCCTAAAAAGGGCGATCGCTCTGATCTGTCCAACTATAGGCCCATTGCGATTACCTCTTTACTCTCCAAAGTAATGGAATCCATTATAAACTGTCAGCACCTCGAGTACCTAGAGTACGGTTTCTGCCAAGGTCGCTCAGCTGGTGATCTTTTAGTATACCTTACGCATCGCTGGGCGGAGGCAGTCGTGAGTAAAGGGGAGGCTCTGGCAGTAAGTCTGGACATAGCGAAAGCCTTTGATAGGATGTGGCACGGGGCTCTACTTTCTAAGCTTCCATCTTACGGGCTTCCCGAGAAGTTATGCACGTGGGTTGCCAGCTTCCTCTCTGGGCGTAGCATAAAAGTCGTAGTAGGCGGTTTTTGCTCTAACTTGAAGCCTGTGAATGCTGGTGTCCTGCAGGGGTGTGTGCTTTCTCCGACACTTTTTCTTCTGCATATCAATGACATGCTGCATAACAACAGCGCCATTCATTGCTATGCGGATGACAGTACTGGGGATGCACTTTATACCGGACGTGCTAATTTCTTTTCGGAAAACGTTATTGAGAACCAGAACAAGCTTGTGTCTAATATTGAGAACATGTTAAGTCATGTCTCAAATTGGAGCCGACTAAACTTAGTCCGATTTAACGCCTCTAAGACACAAGTTTGTGCATTAACCGCAAAAAGACGCCCCTTTGTCGTATTCCTCAGTTTTGAAGGTACTCCCCTTGATGCCAAGCCGGCTATTGGAGTCCTTGGCGTCGATATCTCGAGCGACGTTCAGTTCCGCGGTCATCTGGAGTAAAGCTAAATTAGCTTCGAAAAAGCTGGGTGTGCTCGGTAGAGCGGGACAGTATTTCACCCCAACCCATCGCCTACAACTTTACGAGGCACAGATTAGGCCTCACATGGAATACTATTCCCATCTCTGGGCTGGAGCGCCTCAGTATCAACTCCTTCCATTTGACCGCATACAATGTAGAGCGGTTCGAGTTATCGGCGGTCCGGTACTCTCTGATCGGCTCGATTCTCTGGCCCTGAGGAGGGACATTGCGTCCCTAAGCATATTTTACCGGATCTATCATGGGGAATAGTCTGAGGAATTGTTCGGAGTACTGCCTGCTGCTGAATTCCGTTACCGTACGTCACGTAATCGACTGTCCTTTCATCCTCACCACCTTGATGAATGGTGGTCTACAGCTGTGTGATTTTTACGACATTTTTTACCACGTACGGCAATTTTGTGGAACCAACTTATAGCGGCGGTATTCCCGGACCGTTACGACTTAGGGACTTTCAAGAAACGAGCCTACTCTTTCCTTAAAGGCCGGCACCGCACCCGTGGTTCCCTGGACGTTTTGGGTGTCCATGGGCGGCGATGATCATTTTCCATCGGGTGACACGCTTGCTCGTTTGCTCCCTCTGATATAAAAAAAAAAAACAGAGGCATATGTCTATTTAGATCTTCTCGATTTTTTTCACTTGCGCAGAACATAAATGCAAATATACTATCACTTTGGTACTTCAAAACTCCCAAAAATTCAAAAAATTTAAAATATGAACAAAATGTCAACTGTTCGTCTCCCGTTCCCGCCAAAAACTCCTGAACTAAACGTTAAAATCTCAATGTAAACTTTTTACTTGTGTATTATCATTATTTTTTTCTATTTTGCTAAATAGGATAATTGTTCTAATATTTTTTGAAGAATAATAAATTTTAAAGGCCAGTCAGCGAATAAAGCTATTTTATTCATTATTATATGAAAAATCGTGACAATATTCCACAGAATGCATTTATTTTATTTTACAACATAAACGAATATAGCGGAAAGTATACTAGATATTAGCGGCAACACTGAATGTATTTCCATAGATAAAAATAGAATCGGAGTACTAACAATAAACCGTCCCTTTATATACACAATTTTTTCTTGGCTTCTACAAGGAATATCAATTTCGTATAAAAAATGAGTAAATTAAATGATTAAGTTTTGTATAGGTAAGTCATATTCTAAGACGCTTGATAAAACATTCAGGTAAAAACCTGCCATTGTTCTTTAAATTGCTTTTTATCCAGAAAAAATACAAAATTTAACGCGAGTGGAACCGCGGGGCGCAGCTAATATTAAATAAAATATTAATTGACGAAAGGAGGAAAAGCAAATATACATTCGCAAATATAGCAACAGCGAAAAAATGTGATGAAATCGTTTCAACGAACTTCAACTTAAATGAGTGTTCTTCTGATTGTGAAACTGCAAAATGAATGGAAGTAATTTACGTAACTATAAGTTACTGGCGACCATCTATTAGATATGCAGGTATGCTTAATAATAACGCCTTTGTTAGTTCTACCTATTCAAGTAGCAGCTATACTATTTTTAATTTTCTTTCTAATACAGTAGAAATGTGGTCTTTTAGGAATATGTAGGTATGTGCGGTGTCACCCTCGCGGACAAAATAAGCAATGAAAAGATACGCAGTATGTCAGAGCTGCACGACAGCGTTATTGTAAAAATAAAGAAAGGAATGTTTAGATGGTTTGAGCACATAGAAAGAATGAGTGATCTGACGAAAAAAATCTATGGAAGTATGTGAGTGGTAACACCAAAGAAGACCAAGGCTGACTTACGAAGGTAAAATAACCAGAGCGTTAGCTAGTGGAAATTTCAAGAGTATTCGCATTCCTAGGCGAAAATGTGTGTGGGGAATTATGAGATTAGAGGAGGTGAAATAAGTATGTAAGGACCGCGACTCTTGGCGACCCATCCTTTCTAACTACCTCGTTAAGGATACATCGTGAAGATATGTATGAATGTGATTCTCTTTTTAATTCACATTTTAAAGTACTAGCAGTAAAAAAAACTTGTAAGTTTGTAAGTTACAATAAATTTTGCCCCTAAGAAACCCGGTTCACTCTATAGTTCGAAATGGTACCATGGTACAAAAATAGAATATAACCGCAGATTAATTGGATATAACCAATGATATTATAATACAAAAGAGGTAAATAGGTTACCTTAGTACTAATCCAAGTAAAATATTGTCCCAGTTACAACGTTAAAAAGTGAGACAAATATACATTGCACTGCTTCGCTATGCAATGTAAAACATAATTGCATTTCAAACCAACAAATCACATAGCTCTCTAAATCATTGTGATTGGTCAATTTCAATGTCTTACTACATTTTAAGCGAATCCGTGACTAATTCATTAGTCACGGATTAGACAGTAAAAAATGATGTTTGCTTTTTTTCGAATTTCGTTTTTCTTGAATCATGTACATGAGAACGTATTTGTTTAAAAAGATCGCCAACATTTTTTAATTATAAATTTGAAAATAATGAATTATATATTATTGCTTTTAATAAATGTAAACGATGATTAAAATAGGTGGCTGCGTCATCACATGATCGTGTATATTATAAAAAACGTTTGGATTATTAAAAGATTTTAGAATTTTGAATGCGCAATAGGCATTGCATGACAATATTGGTTCTGTAACATTACTTTTCATATTCTTTGACCAAGTCCGGGTTGGCTAATTAGCAAAGTTTTGAGGGTGCCACTTTTTGAGTGCATATAACCTATCTACCTCTTTTGTATTATAACATCATTGGATATAACTATGAACGCCGTTAGCCGTCGGCGGCAAGGAATCAGTTTAATGCCAGACGCTAGTCGAGTCGCTTAGTTACTCAATAAACATTATAATGTATTGTAAGTAACAGAACTAAATACATAAGATATCAATCATTATTCACAAATCGCAACCCTGCCGAGTAACACCTTGATAGCACTATTTTGTGATAGAATAAAACAAGTATAGACAGAACAAAGATTCGGGTTCGGTTTTGGTCAGATTTTTTTGCCAGTTTTGGCTAAAAGAATCTTGTTTAGACCAAAGTTTCGGTTTCGGCTAAAAATCAACAGAAAATTCGATCGCGCCGAAACTCAGTGATTGTGAATTGTCACGCGTTGTTCGGCTAACTTGAATTGAGTCCGTGGCTCGTGTGTAGTCACCAGCTGTGTCGCGTCGGCCGGCGTGACTGTGTTGAGTTGAGTTTATGTGTTTTTCTCACTTTCTGTTGAGTTATTGTATTATACATTTTGTTACATACTTCAATCATAGTTTTTATTTCATTTAACATGAGTTAACTGTCCGTATCCTACTATCCTACTTCCTACTAATATTATAAATGTGAAAGCTTGTGAGTATGGATGGATGTTTGTTGCTCTTTCACGCAAAAACTACTAAACCGATTTTGATGAAACTACAATAATATAGCGTATACATCAAAATAACACAGGCTATAATTAATTAAGATATTGTGTTTCCGAACCACGTGCGAAGGAAGTCGCGGGCAAAAGCTAGTATATTATATGTGTACAAAATAGACTAGATATTAGTATATAAAATAAATTTCAACATGTCTTTTTCATATTATGATTTCATTGACCATAAGCATTTCTCATGTCAGGCCAACTCTCCCAATGTAAGGTTGCCTCAAAGTTAATTTCTGACTCTGTCCCAAACATCCTCTCTTCGGAGACGTTGTGTAGTTAAAGAATATTTTAACATACCTAAATAAAATAGGTAATTAGTCTTAAAATATAAACGCGACATGTAATTAAATATTATAAGATGAGTACAAGTCGTGAAAGTTTAAAAACATTATTGCCTAAATAAATTTCGGTTTCGGCCGAAACTGAGATCGATGCCGAAGATTCAGTTTCGGATAGAAATCCTGTTTCAGTTGAACGCTGAAAACAATAAGTGATTAAAATTATAAGCACTAGGTAAGGCGCTTGGAAAGCAGCTATTTAAGTGTCTTTGCAGTGTGCACAAAATTTATACAATACGACTACAACTTCTTAAAAATTTAGAGTACTAAGGAAATCTTGGAACCATTGTTCTATAAATCGTAAAGAGTTATACCTACGTGAGTTCCATACTGTGAAGTTTTCGAAGACGAAGCACCTGTCAATTCTACTCATTTTACGCTTAGAAGTTTCATTCTTCGTAGGCCGACCGGCACGTCACACGAACTCGATAATCGATCATCACAGCAAAGTATAACTTTGTCTTAATACCTTTCTGGACGTTTTGACAGTTCGCGTCCTCCTACTGTGCGCAGTACTGTAATATATTACATATTACTTTTTTGCCTGAGATATCATCCACATGAAATGCATATTATACATTTACTCTATGTTATACATTGGTACACGTCTTAAATGGACGTGTATGTATAACATGTAACCTATCAGTAACAATAATTATGTACTTAATAATCTAGATCCTTTAGTATTTGTGCTACATTTTACGGTTATACATAGATGCGTAATATATGTAAATTTACCATGAATTTACAAGTACCTATGATACTCGTATTTATTTATGGGAAGAAAATTTGCAACAGAAATAGTATCTCAAAATTCGACTTGTTATATTTAAAATTAATAATTTTCTCTTCAAAATTATGTACGACTTTAAACATACGCAATTTAAAATTAGACTTTTTGGCGGGAACGGGAGAAGTGAGGTTGTCATTTTATTTAGCTTTTCTATTATTTACTTTTTTGGAAGTTTTAAAATACAAAAGTGATAGTATATTGTGTTTTAAAGTTCTGTATAAGTGAAAAGTTGGAGTAGGTCTAAATAAACATGTGTAGCTGAAGTTCTCATGCTCTTCCAAGAAGTCCTAAATAACTTCAGTAAAGCCTAAGTAGTTTACTGGAAGAGTTTTACGATAATATGAAAAAACGAATTTACTTCGAACGTGCTTCATGTGGATTCTACTTATTAATACAAGACATTAGCAAATGCGCTAATCTGTCCGCCATGTCTTGAAGGAAGAAAAAAAAATTTAAAATTGTAGATAATTTTTTCACGGTACTACTTTTAACCCTTAACTATTGTGAACTTTAAAATTACCTAATAGTTTAAACAATATTTTAAAATGCCATTGTTAGGATAACAGCGGAAGTTATTGAAAAAATTGTACACAGAGTCGTATTTTAATACTACTAACCACAAATTAATTAGCTTAGCTTCAGTTATTTTCGGGTTCATTTTATTTTTTCAAGTATTTTTAATGAAATGGTAACATTTTTTTTAGTGGATGTATTTTTCTACAGCGTTCAATAGCATTTTTATTTTTGTATTTAAATGTATCCCCTTCTTCGTGTACTGTTAGGGCACAGAATAACCATTAGATTGGTTAGAGTGAGATTTAACCTCTCCTTTAATAACGGATCTCTACTTTATGAAATAAGTTAATTTTTTAGCTTCAAAATTTCGAATTGGCATCAATGAATCAGTCAGTCTAGAAAGTCTAGATTCTCTAGATCAACAAATTCGGAAATGTCTAGATTCTATTCTGTACAGTACCATACAATACAATGGACTATATAATATAATATTTTAATATGCATATTATGTGCATAAAAATATATTCGCATATTAACAAATGATTATTATGTACATTATGACAGAAAAAAGACATATTAATCTTCAGAATAATTTATTACACAACATTTAAAGTTTGAATTAAACGGTACCTAATAAATATCTAAACAAGCGACAAACCACGAAAACTATGAATTTGTTTTCTCAATCCTCTTTGTTTCTGTAAGGAATAAATAACCACGTTGACTATGTAACTAGTTACGTCCACTTTCCTTTGTTGTAGCACGATGTATTCGTTACTTAAATTAGGTACAGATGTTTACTGAAACCCGTTTGTGAAGACATTTCAAGAAACAGACGTCTCCGTCGCGACTGTTATTTATGTGTCCTTCGACCTCTGCCGTAACCCTTCGTTTCACATTTATGAATCTTCACCTCTGTGTTGTTTACCTGGTTCAACGTAGACCTACAAATAAACATAACACCTCGCTGGGAATGGCTTTTAAAATTTATGGACAAAATCTGCTTTGGGTCTCATACCATTAATTTTACCTTTGTAGGTCAATTCTCTACAAACGCAGGTAAGTGAACTTTATATTTTTCTTCTCATCACTAATTTCCTCTTTTGAATAAAATAACTATCGTCTTAGAAGATCAAGTGTTGAATAGTTTTGACTAATTGTAAAACGTCAACACGAATTTAATTACATGTATGTATAAATTAAACCTTAATTATACTCGAATATTTTATGTAACATTAATTTCCAATTAATAATTATTGTTTATTTTATACTTTATTAAATGCGTACGTAAGAATTAATTCAGGGAGCTAATACAAATATATAATGTAACGGTGCCTGCTTAGTTTTTTATCTGTAAAGTCAATTTAATTTGCGTGAAGTAATTAATATTCATGACTTGACACTTTGTTCGTATAATATTATTTACATCATTTGGAATATTTTACATTATGCAAAACAAGTTTCTAAAACACTTTCCAAGGGAAAATGAAGGAGTCGGAATGTCAATAATATTACATCATATCCTTATAATGTGGCTAAGTCAGGAGACTTGGCCACATTAGTGAGTAACAACGAACAACAATTGATTAGTGATTTATTAATGACAAATAACACGAGCATATGGATTCATTTGCTTATTTTTAGCACTTAAAAGTACCCTCCTTGTTTGTATTTGCTTTCAAAGCCGAGAGCTCCAGGTTATCTAAATTAATTTGGAGTCTGGGTGTTACTGGGTGGACCCCAGCTCGTTATGGGTACTCCTAGTACAAGTCTAACGCTTAGTTTGGGATCACACAATTGATATAAATCTCTGAAATATTTATTACTACTATTATTATTTATTCGCATTGTTTTTACTATACTTACATATATGTATAGCCAATGTAAGTATTGCAAGAATATTACTATACATCTAATCTAGTTTAATCTTTAATATATTTTGTTTGTGAGATTAAGCCCCGAGTGACACCGAAATTTTAATAAGAAATTCGTAATCTAATTATTTCGGTATCGTTACAAACAGCGCCGGCTTTATCCCATGTAGCGCCCGTGCGCAATCAATACCTATAACAAGCAGGCCAACTTTGCACGACTGTTACGTGACAGTCACAGGTGACAGTTATGTCTTATTTATTTATATTTCTTAAGGCATTGTAACAAGACCATCAGCCTAATGACGAAACTTCTAAAGAAACATTAACTGTCCCTAACACTCCTCCAGTAAAGTGATAGTAAACTTTACTGTACATAGTTAAAAAAGGACTTCTTGGAAGAGCGCTAAAAGTTCAGCTACACATGTTTATTTAGACCTCCTCCATTCCTTTCACTTATACAGAACTTTAAAACACAATATACTATCACTGTTGTACTTTAAAACTCCTAAAAATGTAAAAAATAGAAAATCTACATAAAATGACAACATTACTTCTCCCGTTCCCGCCAAAAAGTCCACAGTTATGTCTTATTTATTTATTTATATTTCTTAAGGCATTGGTAACAAGACCATTAGCCTAATGACGAAACTGGAGAAACATTAACTGTCCCTAACACTCCTCCAGTAAAGTGATAGCAGGCTTTACTGGTTAAAAAAGGACTTCTTGGAAGAGCGCGAAAACTTCAGCTTCACATGTTTATTTAGATCTCTTCCATTCTTTTCACTTACACAGAACTTTAAAACACAATATACTATCACTCTTGTACTTTAAAACTCCTAAAAATGTAAAAAATAGAAAATCTAAATAAAATGACAACCTCACTTCTCTCGTTCCCGCCAAAAAGTCCACAGTTATGTCTTACACTCGCGCCATAGACTGTGTGCGTGCATATAGGGTGGCAAGGTTACGAAAAATTTCCCAATAAATAATTCCCAATAAAGAAGAAAGGTAAACATGTTTAAATTGAGGATGAAAAGTAAACATTTTCGTTAGTCGTGGTTATGAAAATAAAAAAGGAACTAAAATGGTTTTTAAGAAATTCGAAATAATATACGCATGTGGATTTATTTAAAATGAAATGACGTCTACGTTCAAATCTAAGATGGGGGACCTTAATTTTTTGAATAAATTGATAGCGGTGTTATTTTTTTCATTTTTGGAGTGCCGATTATGAAATCCAAGATTTCGTAGATTAATTAATATAATATTAAACACAGAACAAAGTAGGTATGGATAAAATTACGCAGACACACAACAGAGTTCTTATTGATAATTTTAGTGAGTGTAAACTAACAGGTAGCTTACTTAACTAGATTCAATCAGGTTTTCTCCTAAAAAGACGCAAAGTTTTCATAATTACTTTTTATATAGCTTCGCGCTCTCTACGGGCTACAGGAAGTTGTTGAATACTAAATCTATAAATTCAAGAAGATCCCGTGGACAGACTAAGTGTACCGCCCCCGGCATCGGCAATAACATGGGCGCTGGGTCTTTGAGAGCGCTCGGCGCCTCCTAAGACCTTGCACCCGTGTGCTCTGCACACCCTGCACCATAGGTAAAGCCGGCCCTGGTAAGAAATGAACTAACAATAAACAATGACAGTGACATGGAAACCCGTCAGCATTGTTGTAGCAAATATTGTTTATTTAATTTCGTGTTTCTTAGAAAATATAAATTTAGGGATCAGAAACATACTTTGCAGCCCTCGATCGTCACAAATGTTGGCACATAGCGCGCACTCATGCCTCAATAATATATAAGCAATAGATAAGAGTGTATATATATAAGCTTTTACGCGATCTACTTCAGTGGACCGTATCGTGTTGAGTTATCTCGCTTTTGGGATTATTTATTCGTACATATATAGCCGTTGCCTGCGACTTCGTACGCGTGAAATTAAAGAAAGTTATTAAGAAATTTTAAACCGACTTCAAACCACAAACGAAATGAAAAATAACTTAAAAGGGAAAAATAATAAGTTTTATTTTATACCTATATAAAAAAAGATGTTTGAAAGGGAAGATGTACAGACGAAATTTGTGACATGGGTATATGGAAAATATCTAGAATAAGTGAATGAAATTGTGTATCTGGGGAGCGCGTTCTCTGGGAATGGAAGATATGAGTTGGATGTGAGAGACTAGTAGAGCAACTGGCGATAAAGCGAACGGTGCTCTGTCCGCATTAGTAGGCAATGTGAATGTATATCTAACTCAGCCAAAATGATCATCCACAATGCGGTGTTGGTGTCAACTCTATTGTACGGTAGTGAGGCCTGAATGTGCCCGAAATTGAGTGAAAGTAAACGTAGTAGAAAAGCGATCTCTAAGAAATATGTGCGGTGTCATCCTTGAGGACAGGATAAGCACTGAAGAGTTACGCAGTGTGACAGAGTTGCACGACAGCGTTATTGTTAAAATGAAGAAAGAAATGCTTATATGGTTCGGGCACTTAGAATGAGTGATGAAAGACTGACGAAGAAAATATACAGAGCAAAAACTACTAAGCGACATAACGAGATCAAATAGCCAGAGTGTTAACAGACAGAAATGTCAAAAGCATTCGCATACCTCGGTGAAAATGTGTGAGGAGTATGATGAGATTTGAGGAAGCGAAAGAAGTACGTAAGGACCGCGAAGCTTGGCGCTCCGTCCACTCTGACTACCCCATTAAAGATACAGCGTGAAGATATGTACGTATTTAAAAAAATATTGAAACCAAAAGTGGATGTCTATCTACTGAGGTACGCCGACTACTTTTTTTTAAGTCGATGCCAGCCACATATAGGAAGAAATTACTAGAAAGTGCAGCCATGATGAGCGCCAATGCGCGGCAACTTTGCGAGTTGTGACAGTCCATTTGTTTCTGTTAATTTTTCGTTCTATAAATAGATATTTCAGCTTTGTTTTTTGTTTTCATATTTATTGTATAAGTATTTAGGTGCCTAAACGTAAAAACTTACGTTTTCATTGTGGTTGATCGAATGTTGATCGATTTTTCTGTTACTTTTTTTTAATTTCTTTGATTAAAGGTTGGTACCGACCTCAACAGAAGTAGTTAGCGTACCTATTTAGCTAGATACCTACTTTTGATTTTAATTTTCAAATTTTGTATATATATAAGTTAAGCTTAATATTTTTCCCTTTTCAGTTATTCTTTATTTCGTTTGTTTTGAAGTCGGTTTAATTTTTTTTTAATTGACTATATTTTCCCGTTTTTCAAGTAGGTAGATAAGTATGTATTTACAGGTACTTTTTAGATTAAACTGTTACTACATGCAAGACTTACAACCGCAATCATAGATAATAGTAGGGGTGGCCAATAGGAGATTTTGAGATTTACTCAAGCGCGGCAAATTGACATATGGTGGATACCTTGCACCCTGTTGAGTACTTTCACCATATCTAAGCCCTCTATATACGGCCGCGCGTGTAGGGCAGCCAATCAGAATAGTTAAAAAAAATCGATAGTTGGAAATAGTCGAGCACGTCAGATTAAGGTATGAGGGGTTAGTTACATACCGAAAAGTGTGCATTTCAATAATCTGAATGTTTTTATATTTTGAGGGAAATAATTCAAGGATAACGGGAAACCCCTGCCAGCCCTTTTCAGGGCTGCAATTCCTCTTCTGTGCATACCATGCGGGACAACGGCAATTATAATGTTAGGGCGTCCCCCGGAAGCGACGTACACCGGTCTGTCCTCGCTGGTGTGTGCAGAGTGCAGTTCGGCGTTGGGGACCGCCACCCAACACGCTGTGCACCTAGCGGCGGGAAGTGGAGGGAGGAGTGCAGAGTAGCTGCGTGGAATGTGAGAGGTGGGATTGAGGAGAAGATGAATGAAGTGATTGATATTATGGAAGAGAAAAGATTGGATGTGCTATGTTTGAGTGAAACCAAGCGAGGAGGCATCGCTTTGTGGTCAGGGGTACCACAAGGAGATAGGGGATGCCAAGGGGTAGGCGTTTTACTGTCCTCTCGTATGGTTAATTGTATGACTGAGTATGAATGTATAAATCCCAGACTGCTCTGGGTACGCCTCAAGATTGGGTTGACAAGAATTTTTGTTTTGGCAGTATATGCCCCAGTGTCCTCTGTCGGTTTGGCTGAACTAGAGCAGTTCTGGGAAAATGTTAGAGAAGTTCTAGCGACGGTTGAAGAGAACGAAAGAATTGTTGTGTGTGGAGACATGAATGGATGGGTCGGGACAGCTCGAACAGGATTTCAGTCTGTCCTAGGCAAATATGGAGATAAGAGAGTAAATGATGCTGGTAAGATTGTGCTAGGACTGTGTATGGAAAAGGATCTTTTTGTGGCTAATACCATGTTTGGGCACAAAAGGATCCATCAGTACACGTGGGAAAGAAAGGGTGCGAGAAGTATGATTGATTTATTCCTGGTGGATAGCAGACTTAAGAAGCAGGTAATGGACACAAGAGCGTATAGAGGAGCCGATCTCGGGACGGACCACTTTCTGGTGATAACCAGAATAAGGGGTCTGTTCGCAGCATGGCGACATCGCGTAGTGTCCAAACCTGCAGCGGTTAGCCGCATTAAAAGCTGGAAACTGCAGGATGCGACCACCAGGAATGAATATGAAAGGGTATTATCCAGTAAGCTTGATGATAGATTGAAAGTGTTGAGCGAGGATGTTGAAGAATGCTGGCAGAACCTTAGAGATAGTATGGTTGAGGCTGCGAAAGAAGTGTGTGGAATGAATAAGATTGGGAACGGCAAAAAGCGTGATGTGTGGTGGGATGATGAGGTGAAAGTGGCTGTGTATAAGAAAAAGAAAGCATGGCGAGACTACCTTGCTACTAATGACTGTGGTATGAAAAATTTGATGAAAGACAGGTATAAGCTGCAGAAAGCAGAAACGAAGGCACTAGTGAAAGAGAAGCGTGAAAGGTGTAGGGTGTTAGATGAAAACAAGATGTCGGACAACTTCGAGGAAAATTCCAAATTATTTTGGAAAGAAGTACGTAAGATCCGAAGTGGTCCGGCACCTTGCAGAATGAATAAAGTGCGTTCGAAAGAAAACAACCTGCTTACAAATAAAAAGGATGTTCTGCAGCGATGGAGTGAATACTATGGAGAACTGTATGAGAGTGGCGACTCCGTCTCTGATACTGAGAGCGATTCTAATGAATTGCCACACTCGGGCCAGGGACTGGAGGATGCCATTAGTATGAAAGAGATTGAGAAAGTGATAAGAAGTTTGAAATGTGGAAAGGCTGCGGGAATTGATGAGGTGACTGCTGAGATGATCAAGTATGGTGGTCCTAGGGTCTGGGATGCCTTCTGTGCACTCTGCAACCTTTGTTAGCAGAAGGGGGAGGTTCCAGAGGACTGGCGCACGGCAGTCATAGTACCTCTATATAAAGAGAAAGGTTCCTACCTAGACTGTGCGTGCTATAGGGCCATCAGCTTGGTCAGCTTAGTGAGTAAAGTCTATACTAAAGTATTGACTGAACGTATGAAAGGTGTTTCAGAAAGATATTTGTGGGAGGCGCAAGGTGGATTCAGGAACGGTAGGGGTTGTATGGATCAGATTTTCTCGCTTCGCGTTATCGTGGGAAGGTTTCTGGCTTTAGGTCAGAAAGTTTTCTGCGCTTTCGTGGATCTAGAGAAAGCATTCGATAGAGTAGTGCGGAAGAAATTGTGGAGTCTTCTGCCTGAATATGGCGTGGAGGGCTCCTTACTGCAGGCTGTGAGGTCATTATATCGAGACCACAGAGCCTGTGTAAGGATAGACGGTGACATGTCGCCCTGGTTTGAAGTCTGTTCTGGTGTCAGACAGGGCTGCGTGATGTCTGCCTGGCTATTCGTGCTGTATTTGGACAGTTGCCTCCAGAGATTGAAAGGTAATATGAGTGGTATGGGATGTGGTGACACAGTGGTAAACTGCCTATTGTACGCTGACGATGCTGTGCTAATAGCACCATCAGAAGCAGAGTTGCAGACACTAGTCACGTGCATGAAAGAAGATTGTGAAGTAAAAGGATTGAAAATGAATGTGAACAAAACTAAGGTTCTGGTGTTTGAAAGAGAAGCGGAACAAACGAAATGTGTGATTAGTGTAAATGGAAAATGTCTAGAACAGGTGAATGAAATTGTGTACCTGGGGAGTGCGTTTTCGAGGGATGGAAGATGTGAGTTGGATGTGGAGAGACGGGTAGCAGCTGGCAATAAAGTGAACGGTGCTCTGTCCGCATTAGTGGGTAGTGTGAATATATCTAACACTGCTAAAATGGCCATCCACAATGCGGTGTTGGTGCCAACTTTGTTGTACGGCAGTGAGGCCTGGATATGCCCGAAATCGAGTGAAAGTATGATAAATGCTGTGGAGATGCGGTCTCTCAGAAATATGTGCGGTGTCACACTTGCGGACAGGATAAGCAATGATGAGATACGCAGTATGACAGGGTTGCACAACAGTGTTATTGTAAAAATGAAGAAAGGAATGCTTAGATGGTTCGGGCACATGGAAAGAATGAGTGATGAAAGACTGACGAAGAAAATATACAGAGCGAAAGTGAGTGGTAAAAGAAGCCAAGGAAGACCAAGGCTGACTTATGAAGATCAAATAGCCAGAGTGTTAGCAGACGGAAATGTCACAAGCACTCGCATACCTAGGCGAAAATGTGTGAGGAGAATGATGAGATTTGAGGAAGCGAAAGAGGTGTGTAAGGACCGCGACTCCTGGCGCTCCGTCCTCTCTGACTACCCCGTTGGGGATACAGCGTGAAGTTATGTTATGTTATGTTATGATAACGGGAAAAATACAATTTGCCGATTTCCACAAACTGAAGTAACAAAAATCGTGAATAAAGTTTAGCGCGTGCAGCTGCAGTGAAGCATGTATTCCCCACTCCATGACTCTCTCTCCTTTTCACTCTTTCTCTATCTCTCACTCTCTCGCACCGTCTCCACACTACACTCCAACTCCTAATTCAAGATAATATAATTTCCATCAGCCATCATGCCATCACAGTTGATCACGGCACTCGTGCTCAAAGAAAATATAAAATTACTACGTAATAAGCTTCGAGACTTCTTCTGAACAGTCAGCTTTACCAATATAAAGAACAAAATAGAAACGTTCCGCCTAATATTTAAAATCTATCGATATCGATTATAATTAGCTCGACTTGTAGTACTAGAAATTGGTAGAAACGATTTAAACTATTTAAAATTTATTTTCAAACCGTCTGATTAAGAAAATCCCTCCAATTAATCGTCAGATTATGGATCAGCACAACCAGGACATCAAGCTGAACCATCTGTATGAAAATCTGACCCGCTCAATATGGTGATTTTTTTTTTGCATTATCAAAAAGCCGCCATGAGCTTGCGTCACATTTGAATTGTCAGTCGTTTGAATGGGAGCTTCGTTCGGGTTCATTTAACATCCCCTTTGAATATCTGACGCGTTCGAGTTCAATTCAAACAATATTACGGCATACGGGTCGAATTGATAACCTTCTTTTTTCGAAGTCGGTTAAAAGAAAGTAGCGTATGTACTTCCCCAGAGCTTAATCTATGCTTCTTTCTCGGTTCAGAGGTTTAGCCATGAAAACGTAACAGACAAACAGAGATAGGCGCTTTCGCATTGTAGTATTACAGCTACTGTTATCTGCGACGTGACTGGAGATCGATGATGCTGTAAATTACCTCATATAATTGTGTAAACTTCCATGTAATATAGTAATTTCATTCAAAATTTAACCTAAACAGCTCCCTCCCCCCCCCTTTAATAATGTATACATAGACATTGTGCGCGTGTATACGCCACGGCGAAAACGTGCAACTGTTGGATTTTTGGACAACCTACGCGACGCGCGACGTGGCGCGACGGACCGGCACACTTATTACGTAACTTGCAGACAGCATGCGACAGCCAATATCGCGCGATATCTGCTCTCAAAAAGAGAATTTGTGCAATGTAATTTGTATAGTAGCGTTAAATCTACCGCGAAAAGTGCATTTTACAGTCATGTAATATAGATACGCAATCGTCATACATGATACTAATTTTTTATTACAATTACTCACCGGTCGCGCAATGATCGCGTGGCTGTCGCTGTTTTTAATTTTTAAAATTTTTAGATAATAACCCCGCCGCTGTGGCTGAGCTGTTGCGACGCGACGCGTGTAAGAAGCGTGCGCGATTCAATGGCTGATCGAATGCGATCAGCACGCGATGAAATTCGTGTAATATGAATGGTGCGCACTATGAGGAAAAACTAAATGAATAAAGAAAACTTATTGCGTACCTTTTTTTACATGAAACATTCCTAAATAATTTATAAATACTCTAAACAATTATACAAAACGTGTGACTCTTCAAACTTCACTTCACTAGGCTTATATTACGGAGACTTTAAGGCAGTTTAGTAAAATTCGCTTACTAAATTGACCTAAACGGGAATCGATGCTGGGACCGTCGGATTTGATGGTTTACATAGCCTTACATTATTTACCAATTTCTTATAATACTTTTAGACAGGACATGATGAACAATAGTCGTTTTATACGTATGTTTACGAGGATATAACTTAATTATATGCTGGTAACAACAAAAAAATGACCCTATTCCTTTTTTGTTTCACGACTAGCGTAGAGCCTTATTGGTTTCTCCGTTTCCTTGACAGACTATAAATTTCCCTCTCGTTGTTACGCTTTCTGTATTATACCAATACAGATTAGTCGTCATCGTAAGACCGTGACTTAGCTCGCAGACATGCAAAAAAGCTCATTTACTCCTTTTACTTCCTTGAGGACAATATTATGTTAAAAAACACTTTATCAGTATCACTTCATCACTCTACCGATTTAATAGAAATCAGAGGTTCGCATGGCGTTCAGTATCTAATATTTCATTTTTATAGATTTATTTAAAATTGTTGCCATTTCTATGCCTGAGAGCAAAATAATAAATATATGTAGATTGTATTATCTCATCTTCCCACGCGGGTCGTAAAAGTCGTTCAAGAGATACATAGGGCTTATTATATTATAACTTGTATAGATCATTGCCTGCATATGGCAGAACTATGTCATGTTCGATTTGTCCTAAATATATACTGCCGAAACTGATGTAGGTTAGTTAGTATGGTAGTATGGTTGTATAATATATGTATGGGTATGATTTTATTATGGCTTGATGTTTACAATAATTATCATATCAGCTGCATTTGTCTTGTCATATTTGTCGTGTTTAATAGTGCTTATATTGGTCGTAGCCGACCCGTACGAATATTTCGCACGCTGTCGCTCTTATTTTTCGCTAGTAAGCAATTAAATCTGTGGTATATTCTTCTCTTTTATGTACTGGCAACTCGCTTTACATTTATTAGAAACATTTTTACCATTCTCATGTAAAAGTGTATCTCTAACGTGAAATGTCCGTGTTATTTTTACTAACTCTTTAACATGCACTCTCTAGTAAAGTGATAGTAGATTTTACAAGAGTTAAAAAAGACTTCTTGGAAAAACGCGGAAACTTTAGTTGCACATATTTATACAAACTTTCAAATTCTTTACACTTTTAAAGAACTTGAACGCACAATATATTATCACTTTTGTACCTTAGAATTCCCAAAAACGCAAAAAGGAGTAAATTTTATTAAAATTCGAACTTCACTTCTGTTCCTGCCAAAAAGTTCGTATGATTCTTCGATCACAAATAAAGAACTAGATACACAATCTTCTGTAAAACCTAAGCGAATTATTGTCCGATTTGACATATATATTTTTAATAT
This sequence comes from Zeuzera pyrina, assembly GCA_907165235.1. Taxonomy (NCBI): domain Eukaryota; kingdom Metazoa; phylum Arthropoda; class Insecta; order Lepidoptera; family Cossidae; genus Zeuzera; species Zeuzera pyrina. Next base: position 9,933,116 of record OU015617.1, read on the forward strand.
CGAATACTACTATCGGTAATATTATGTTATTCTAAAGTAGACCTTACAGTCAAAGCATAGAATTTTAAAAGCTCGTAAAAGATACTTGCATGACATAGAAACGAAGTTTGTTAAAAATAAAATATTTTAAATTAAATCTTACGCTCCGTGTTTAAAGTATAATTCACGTAATATTAGTAAATTATTCAGACGCAATTTAGAAACACAGAAAACTTGGGAGTTGCATTATATGCAATTATTAAAATTAATTTTTTCAAGTGGGAAATTATAAGCGAGTTATAATTGAATATAATATCATAATTGTTTAGAAATTATAACCTAACTTAACTCTAACTAAAATCATTATTAAAAAAGATTTTGGTTTTAATTTATCATATCTAACATAATAGAAAGACAGACGAACGAGGTACAACCGTTTTGTGTACGTTTAGTGTTTATAAAAATTCTTGACTGAAGAGCAAACATATTCATAATTAGGTACAGCAAATCCTTTTCACAATCTTAAATTTTCACTACCTACTGAAAACATGTTTAAAAAAAAAGTACTTATAAAATTAGAAATTCGACTCTATTATTCAGAACAGAAAAAAGGTATAACCCGAGTAAATTAAACGTGAATGCGGTAGTATGGTTTTAAACTTCTTATTCATGATTTTATACTTAAGGGCGCGTTGATTCGACACAAATTTCTTCGCGCCGATACAACGCGTTCGGCGTGCGGTCGCCGCGCGGTTGCTAAGCGAACGCCGCAATATAGACTAAAATACACTATATACATTTACAGTACCTGGGCGACCGAGCTTAACTTGGTGTCTTACAAAAAAAATAACAAAAAAGTCTGACTACATTGCAGGATTCAAACCCGCGTATTTCAGCTTGGTAGATCTACGCTCTAGCCACTGTACTACTGAGAAGTTAAACTCCGTTATGAAAACAGAAAAGTTGAGAGTTTAGAAGTTTTAAATATGTGAAAACATAAAGAAACGAACGAAACAGAATTAGACCCTAGCTAGATCGATTTTTGACCACCATAAAGCTCTATATTGTAAATTTCATCAAATCGTTATAGCCGTTTTCGAGACCGCGATTATAAATATAAAAATATTGCTTGTATAATTCTATTCTTTAAAATAACATAGTATCTTAAAATTAAGGAAGTCCATGAAATTTAACATTAAATTCATTGTTCAGGAAAATAAATAATAGATTTTTGTCAATGAATCAAAAGTCATCAAAGTCAGGTTCATGTTCAAAAACATGAACCTGACATGAAGCTCATTCAAAATTATTTCCATTGGCTTTAATACAATCCTTTTAACGTTGTGGACAGTTATCGATTGAAACACGCACTTTCTCCATGGAAATATTCGCCACTGGCAATCTAAGGGAATGTTTTAAGGACTCCAAATCATCATGGCGTTTAGAGCAAACCATACTCTCTAAAAGAGACCATAAATCATAATTAAGTGGATTAAGATCGGGACTAGATGATGGCCAGTCTTCAGCTCTGATGAAGTCAGAAACGTTCCTTTCCAGCCACGCTTGTGTGGATCGAACTTCATGACCCGGTGCTGAGTCTTGCTGAAAGGACCATTCTTGGTTATCGAACATGCTGTTGTTAAGAGGCTTAACTACCTTCTCAAGAATCGTATCTTGATATACCTGGACCGATGTTTTGATACCTTTTAAAAAAAATATAGCTCAGTCACTCCACTCCACTCCTTGGTAGCTAACACCACACCAAACCACGATTGAAGCCGGATAATGCCCACGTTATACCTTATTGACTAATTGAGAAACTTCTCTAGAGTTTTGAGCATAAACTCTGTCATTCTGCATATTAAAATGTTGCTCGATAGTACAAATTTTCTCGTCAGTAAATTAAATTTTTTTGTGGCCTCCCTTTGCATATCACCTAAGCAGTTTTGATTTTACTACCTTATTCGTTTTTAAATTATCGGTTAAATAATGACCATTGCATCACTTATAAGGTGCAAGTCCTAAGTCATCTTTTAAAATACGCGACATGGTTCTCGGTTCATTTCCCTAAATCTTTTGCTTTCGGACACGATTTTCTTTTATTGTTTTTTTCACTGTTTTGATCGCCTTTTTAGTACTAATACTACGTGGACGGCCAGATCTTTTTCTGTCACAAACAGATCCTTTTAGACGTTTTATTATACCTATTAATAGCCTGGTATACAAACATTCGACTAACGCCATACTTACTTTGTGTAATCCTATCACAGCAATTCGGTTCTCTTTATCACCCTACTCCATTTTAATATCACAAGAATACGAGTATTCAACAAAGATTGACGCGAAAATGACAAAACTATGAATATTGATATGAGAATGACAGATTCTAAATTAAAATGTATTATTATTGTTTTTTTTATTGTAACAGTATTTATGGCCATACTGTGTATATAGCTAATATAATTATGTTAGAAATACATTTTCGTTAAATAAAATAAAACATTCTTTCATCGTCTAAGTTCATAGTCCCAAACTTACATGAGTACTTGTGGTCAAACTTAATTACTGGCATTGCACATAGTAATTTTACAATGAGTTTCGAGTATCAATTTTCTGTGGTTTGCGAGCTGTGAGCTGTTTCGAGTCTGTGAAGTGTATGTCAGGGGAAGAAGCTAGAAAAAAGCGTTTATTTTAAACGTTTAATTACATATTGTAATAAAATTATAAATGAGTGATCTGAGACTTACATTGAAAGTACTTATCTAAAAAAAATTATGCAAAAGTAAGTAAGTGAATAACATTAACAGAAGACAAAATCGTGGTTTATAGGTTTTTTATACTCGTCTCATAGAATAGTTCTTCGTAGATTTGTCTATAATTATGATCTATGATTGTAGATTCTACGCGCAAAAACTTCTGCACTAAATTGAACGGAATTTTCGCTTGAAATTTCGTTGAAATTTTGAAAAAGAAATTTAACTCGAAAAATGTTGTAGTCATGAGTGTAGTATTGGGTCCTTACATATGAAATTGGCGTTTTGTACGGGAGGAATATAAAGTCAATTTTTTTTTTTGTAAAATATATTTAATTGATCAAAGTATGCACCGTTGTTATCTATGCACTTTTGCCATCTCATAGGTAGTTCATTGATCCCTTTACTAAAAAAAGTATCGGGGCGATAATCAATAAACTCTTTGAAGGCGGTTTGGACTGCCGCATCGGACTTGATTTTTTTTCCTTGTAAGAAGTTGTCCAAATTCCGGAAAAAATGGTAATCTGTTGGAGCAAGGTCCGGTGAGTACGGTGGATGTCGCAGACATTCCAATTGTAGCTCATCTAACTTAGTGGTTGTTTGTTGTGCAGTGTGTGGTCTTGCGTTGTCGTGAAGCAGCAGTGGCCTAGAGCGATTGACCAATCTCGGTTGTTTAGCAGCTAGTTCTTCCTTCATGGTTTGCAGTTGCTGACAATAGATATCTGCCGTAATCGTTTGGCCAGATTTTAGAAAGCTGTAGTGAACGACACCGGCGCTAGTCCACCAAACACTCACAAGTAACTTTTTCTGAGTCAATTTTCGTTTAGGGCAGGATTTGGCTGGGTCTCGAGGGTTCAACCATTGCGACGAGCGCTTCCGATTATCGTACAGTATTCACTTTTCATCACAAGTAATGATTCGATTTAAAATCCCTTCATTATTGTGTCGGTTGAGCAAAGTAACACAGCAGTCGACGCGTGTTTGCAAGTTCGATTCACTCAACTCATGAGGTACCCATCGTTCAAGTTTTTTTACTTTCCCGATTTGCTTCAAGTGGATTAATACAGTTTTGTCACTTACCCCGAAGCCTGCAGCTATCTCTGAAGTGCTTTGTGATGGAGCCGCTTCCACAATAGCCTTTAATTCGTCATTTTCTACTTTGGTCTCCGGCCGTCCACGGGGTTGGTTCTGAAGGTCGAAATTTCCAGAACGAAAACGTTGAAACCAAAAACGTACCGTGCTTTCTTTTGCGACACCAGCGCCGTACACATCATTAATCCTTCGAGCTGTTTCTGCAGCACTGGTGCCACGGTAGAACTCGTACTCGTAAATATACCGATATTTCATGTTTTCCATTGTGCGGTAATAAGCGACGCCAAAGAAAAAAATAATGAGAAAAAAACAAATGAATGACTGTTTTCAAAACTCAAATGTACCGGCTAAATGAATTTATAAATTTGAATTTGGAATTCTTAACCAAAGAGGAGATATTTCAGATCAAAGTGGTCAGTACGACAAAACGCTAATTTCATATGTAAGGACCCAATACTTACGTTATTTACAGTGATTCGCGTTCATAAGCTGAGACATAAGCTGAGCTCCCTTTAGTTAAACTGCTCTTGTAAAACGAGTACAACTTATTTTGATTTTTACATTGACCGAAAACGTATTTGTGATGAATTTTTATATTTTTTAGCGGACCTCCGCCCAAAATTCCGAACTCAACTCTTGTTCGCCTCTTTACGAAGCACCCTCAGGATATTCCAAAGATATTCCACTAACTGTAGCACCGAATCAAAAAATGAGTCAGCTGCACGACTTTTTTGAATTGGTGCTAGTTAGCTGACCAAGTTTGATCTGGAATATTCTGAGGATGCTTCGTTAAGAGGCGAAACATGTTTGGATAAGTGAATTTGGAGCTTTGGAATTATAAGAATTCATCACATTAAATGTATTTCTCCAGAATAATACCCGAGTTTACCTACAATACATACTTAAACGTATACTTTTATAAAAAGCTACAATAAATGGCATTAGAAGCAGTATTTAAAACATATTACAAAGAAGTTCTTCGATACATTTCTGTAATAATATTAATGAATATCGTGCTCAATATTCATAGATGTTAACAGCTAAAGTAAAGTTTTAAATATTATTGTATCAAATGTTAAACATAAAACCAGTTATTATTAAGTTAATTTGAAACCATTGTACAATGTAAAATGCCGTTCAGGGACGTTTAATGAATACAAGGAGTAATAATCACGAACAATCGTTTTTCGTTTTGGAGCGTAATTAACATTTTATTATTTAACAATTTGTATTAGCTACATAATGAGGTGTTAAGCAATCCTTATGTTGTGGGCAGTAATAACTTATTAGGTACTTGATATTTTTGTTACTATATGCAAGCTTATACATATATATGCAAGTATATAATGTGATATACAAACATAAACATATTATACTACATATAAGCTTCGTGACATAAATCGCAAATTACATTAGTAACGCGTGAAAGTGACCGATCCATTTAGTTAATGGCATATTACAACACGGCAAGTTATGTCGTTATAGATACCGGTTTATTTTTAGTTTGGCAACAGGATTCCTTTCGATTTCATATTAATAAATCCAATAAAATTACATTCACTTTACACTTCTTTCATTACATACATAACATTATGAATATGTATAGGTAGGTATATACACATTCACCCGTATATAATGTACAATATACACCTCGTTTACATATGCACTAGTTTAACTAACTCCTCATACCCTCAGACTAAATAAAAATAACACATATAGACGTTTTTTAAAAAGTTTTAATAATTGCAGACTTATTCAACTTTTTTCAATACTTTATTTACGCTAGTAACTAATTAAACTATGACTTTATTTTGGAACATTTACTACCTATATTATAATATGTTTACGTTATTAAATAATGAAAAAGATTGTGTCTTCAAATTTTATCTACTAACGAAATTTTCTGTCAAAAAAAATGTTAAATACACAGGAAGCTCTTTGATGATTATGAAAACTTTTAGAAAAATTAAATTAAATTTTACATTGATTCATTACACACTATTTAAAAGCATTTAAATAATTAAACAAACGAATAACGTTATCTTGCATGCAACCCGTTATTACCCAATAATCATAAAGATTTTATGTACCAATCAGTTTTTATTTTGATTTAATAAAAATTATAAATTTCTAGGTTAAACGTGATCCATCCTACTTTTTATTTTTAGAGGACTGGCTCTTACACCCCCTGACTACACAATTCGGCATCTTCAAGGTAAAACAATGTATTTTAAATTACGTTTCGCGTCTTTATCGAACTAGCTCAAACTGATACTGATAAAAAAATTCAAAAAAAATGCATCTTTCTCTTGCTCTCACACTTACCTGGAGCCAGAATCGTTTATTGAAATCATGGCAACCTCTGCTTGTGGCCATTTTTTAACTGGCAACCATGGATTATCGTAAACAGTAAACATAAAACTTCAATTTTGTATTACAATTTAAAAAAAAACAGGTGACTGTAAATAATTAACAATAATATACCTGTTTACACCTAACAACCCTAACGTTGCGGCTGACTGAGACCTGGCAACCATTTTTATTTCAATTCTTGACATCATTTTCTTTAAAATGACGTAAAATTGATTAAAAAAACATATAGTTGCAATTTATATCAGCAAATTAATTACACTAAAATTAATTACAGGTAATTGCAGCTAATTTTTTATTGCATACTCCCTTAACATTCATTTAATATTAGTTTTATCAAAAAAACAGATACCTACGGAATCGAGCGGTGGGATCTCAGACTATGAGAGGCATCATTTGATCGCATATGTGTGCGTTTTGCTTTGTATGTATGGTACATGGCAAGGCATAGTTTCGCCTTGCTCACTGTATTTCTCACGTTACGTCTTTCTTTTTATTTTGTCTGAGCTGCTACCTTAAGGGACTATTCAATGAAACGTTAACGACGTTTGCTTCACGCGAAATAATTGTTTACACATTGGAATCACGCTTCACTTGTTTTTACCTCAGATCAAAGAAATACATAACAGAACCTAAAAAGGGAATAATTTGTAAGTCGGTAAAATTGCCTACTTGTTACGTCATTCTGCTAATGGCGGTCATATGCTATACGCATAGTTTTCGTGCAGTTTTTTTTTTATAAAAGAGGGGGCAAATGAGCAAGCGGATCACCTGATGGAGAGCGACCAACCGCCGCCCATGAATACCCGCAACGTCTAGGGAATCACTCTATCTCAAAAATTACTTAACCGATTTTGATGAAACTTGCAATGTTCTCTAAATTGGATTATACCTAGTTCAACTAAAAAATATACAGTACGACTTATAGTTTTTGAAATATGCGCGGACAAACTTACAAACATACATACAAACATACATACAAACGTACATACAAATATACATACATACACTTATGAAATTTGGCACACATGTTATAGAAACTGGTATATACTAACACATACAAAAACTGCAATTCTGATAATATTATGTACATATGGGTCGAATTGATAACCTCCCTTTTTTTGAAGTTGTTAATTATTATTTAAAAAAACAAAAATTAGACCCAACTATGACACAACCACAATGAAAATGTGGTTGTGTCATAGTTGGGTTACACAATTCTCTTAGTGTTGCGGTGCTGCCATATTTTCCGTTAAATTATTTACCCATTTTAACTCATGTACATCTATACATAATTGTGTTTTAATATGATACAAATTGGAAAGTTATTTGTTTTTAAAGTAAAAGGAAAGCATAACATATGTAGGTATATATATATATTACGTCGTAATATATATTTACCCATTTTTACTTACATATTTTATTTTTTATCGAACTGTGTTTCAAACTTTTCCAAACATTTAAACGAACTTACTGTTAATGCATGTTTATTGTATTCGTCTCATGCTTTGCCTTGAAGTACGTATTATGATTGTGAACGTATAACACGGTCTTACACTCGCATCACAAACGTATGCGTTGATAGATAGTTATGCATTTTATAGCCTATATACCTATAAATTATAATTATGTTAAGAAATAATCCTATTACTCAAATATTACAATAAGTTTATCATAGTTGAGATTACAATTTGAAAATCATTTATTTTACAAATGTTACTTTCCAAAGCAGATCGTAATTGTTGTTTGGCTACATTTGTCTCTGATTTATTTCATACATACATATATATCTTCACGCTGTATCCCTAACGGGATAGTTAATTATTTATTGTTATGTTATATATGTTTGTAATACTTCTATTGTAACGAGACTGCAAACCCTTCAGTATACAGTAGCTACATTGTTCCTCATTCTGATACGTTTCACAATTTTCAATGCAAAGACAACAAATACCTACGTAAACATTAGACGACAAAAATAAAATTTTAAATGCATGGCAGCGAGAGACAAAGCAGCTCATCTCATGATTTATACCAACCAATTATGGGTTTTGTAAAACAACACGTCGTATGTCACACAATTTTATCCTAAAATTTCGTTACTATATCATAGATTAATTAGTTACTAACGTCTATTACCTACGAAAATTAGAACGTACTTTAACGTACTATAGCTGCATATATTCTGTTGTATATTAAGGCGACGCATTGATAAACAATAATTTTTTATTTTAAAATAAATGCTGTATGCAAACGTGTGCGCGCTAGCTTACGAAAAATACGAAAAAGCAGTTATTTCCGTTTATTTTAAAATTATAATTAATTTTAAAAAATCCGATTGCATTTTGAAGAATATGTTTAGATTAAATTGTACAGAAAATTTAGAAACATAAATCAATCACGTTACTCTTAAAAATGTAAATCTCTGTTTTAAAAGAGGTTTCTTTGGTATTTTTTTTGAAGTAAGTTAACCAATCGTGTATCGCAACTGGCAAAATAAGGTCAATGACATGAAAAATCAGGTTACCAAATATCACTTTCATATGTTTTGTAGTCACTTATAAAAATTGAGATCCTTCCCGTCAAAGTATCCAATGCGTCGCCTTAATATTATACAGACTAATATGAATTTAATATCACGATTCACGACATTGCACCTAATTTCAGCTACGTCGTAATATACAGCTCATTAATGTTATTACTGCACAGGTATAACAACATAATGCTATGACGTAATGATGCCGCATATACTAGGTCTGTTTGATTTACGGCTCGAATTGCTCTACTTATTATCCTACTGTGGCATACATCTACCTCATCAAATTAAAGAAATATTGCAGTGGTACTTCATGTTCATTTAGCGCTTTGAATGGCACAATCGAATTAGTTGATAATACACTCCTCGCTTTCAGGATAACGGTGAATGTGTCCATTGAATGTTTCCTAACTTATTTGGATTCAATTTGATGTGAATAACCTACATACGTTCAGTGTCATTGATTTAGTAGTAAGAATATTTAAAACGATATGAAATCAAAGTTAAAGATAACAACAAAATGGGATTACATCATATATTTCATTAAACTAGGTACAAATAAATTTATTCAATTAACTCCTGATTCAGAGATCCGTACCTATTTAAAATAATTAATGACCAACTATTGATTGGATTGGCAATGAAAATGAACGAAACTGAAAGCAGATTTTTTTGTATTTTGCACATGCTCTTATTAATGTTATTACAATAATACTTAATAGGGGAGGGCACTGGCAGCTGTTACACAGTCAATAGATGACTACTGCAGTTGTCACCGTACTCGTAATGAGTAATTTAAGTTAGTACCTAAAACAAAGCTATAGGAAAATGTGTAAAATAAACTATTATTATTATTTTAGCTGCATCACATCTGTCTCAAACAGCGTTTGGTGCACGTAAATACCTATTTTCAAATTATCGAAGTCGATACTTTCGAATTTTTTAAGTACTTACATATGACGGTCGTCAGAGAGCGCCAATTAGAATGATTTAGGTCGTCCTAAAGCGCCAAGCATGGAGGAGGTCCTTACATAGATACTTCTTTCACCTCAAATCTCATCATTTGTCTTTAAGATAATTTTGAAAATTGGTTCGTAACATAAAATAAAAGTGAGTTGTTTAATTCTTACACATAACAGTGTACAAACCTATGCTACTTTATTGATAAAATAAAATCCTGGAAGAAATGCTAGTAACAAACGTCGCCGTGAATGTTCCATTTAACAAGTTTCAGTGTGGAACCTTAAAAAGGAGAAATTATAGGCAACCAAAGGGAATGCCCGCAAACTGGGACAGTGCCCGACCGTGACTTGTTAGTGAGGCGTCAACGTCATCCACACCATTGTACTAACGTTTTAATTACATGTTTTGTTATGGATTAGACATAATGGCTCACAACGCAATATCCCTTTGCTTATATTTGCGGTACACACTACATACATCTACCTCATGTGGATGTAAACGACATTGATAAGGGTTTGTAAAGTACGTGTAAAGAGAGTCCTTTTTACATTAATAACATAGAGGTAAGTGGGTAAATATTGTGTTTATAATATTTATAGTTAGTATTTCAGTACTTAAATAAAAACTAAGCGAAATTATCGTGAAAGCATTAAGAAACATTTTTTTTTGGAAACAACAGTATTTTTGTGTGTCTTTAAAACTGGCTTTGCGTTTTGCGTAGTCAGCGTGAAACCGATTGGAGTGAAATAAAAGCTTTAGATTAGCTCGAGTATCATTATCTGTAACGTTATCTAAATAATAAGGAAAGAGATTCGTCTGATCATAGATACTATTATTTCTTTGTCTTTCATTGCTTCCACTAGCGTCACAACGAATGTAATGTAATATGGAACAGTTGTCTTCCCTTTGAAAAGCAATAATTTTCGCTTGTGAATATTACCATATACTAAACCATTACACGCACATGTCATGTTTCGACTTGCAAGTGAAACGTTTCACGGTTTTGTTCGGTACCTACCCTCGCAACTTATACACGATTTTTCATAATATTTACACAATTTCAAAATTTTATGAACGATATTAAAGCATCAATAGGTAACGATAGTGTTACTTCTCGACTTATTGCATGAAATATAAACTTATTGTCTGAAAGTATCGATAGTCTTAGTCTTATATAGTAGTAGTCTTAATAGACAGTATTATAGTCTTCATATTTTTAAACAAGAGAATTAAATTACGTAAAGATTACGTACTTAGTTTTTGCGTTATATGTTTGGCCGCGCCAAACTTAGGTAGTAGGTACATTTGGAACACGAGGCGATTAGTAGTGCATACATATTATTTATAAAACATATACATATTATAAATTATTACATAGTATGTAAATGTTATAACATGGTTAATACTTAAAATAATTAGATATAATATAATGAAGAGAGAGCGGATTTTGAGTTTGTTTAAATAATAATAATAATAATACTCCAGACAATTACACAGATTGTGTGACCCCAAACTAAGCAGTAAGCTTGTACTATGGGTACCACACAACGAACTCTGGGAGAGTTCCCAGTAACACCCAGACTACAAGCCAATTTAGAAAAGTTCGTTTCCTAAATTGACCTAACCGGGGATCGAACCCGGGACCCTGGCTTGGAAAGCAGATGCATATGTCATTACACCAACGGGCCAGTCCATTAAATAATTGTTTTATTTGAATAATTCTTCCACCATTTGAAAGATACTTTATTCCAGGTGGACATAGGCTATATATTATGTATTCAACTCGGACAAAGTAAATAAATAAAATTGTGAATGGTTTTAAATACTTTAAGATCGGTGCGGACGCGCATTAGTGTATGCTAAACGACTTTACGTTAGTAACTAATTAATCTGTGATATAACTATTACCAATCTTTCAGTTAAAGAGACGCATTTGAAATTTCGACGGCAGGAATCTCAATTTCTCTAAGTGACTACAAAACGTATGAAAATGATATTTGGTAACCTGATTCCTCATTTCATTAACTTCGTTTTGCCAGTTGCGATACACGATTGGTAAACTTTTTTGTAACACGAAGAAAAATATCAAAGATACCTCTCTTAAAACAGAGATTTACATTTTTCGGAGTAACGAGACCGATTTATGTTTCTAAATTTTCTGTATATTTTAATCAAACATGTTCTTCAAAATATCAGTTGGATTTTATAAAATGAATTATAGTTTTTAAAATAACAGAAAATAACTATTTTTTCGTATTTTTCGAAAGCTCTGGACGCTGCACGCGCACGTTTGTATAGAACAGAAGTTATATTTTAGTTTAAACTATTGTTCGTCAGTGCGTAGCTTTAACAAAAAGTTATGAGTGCCGCAAACAGACTTCACTTCGGTAAATTTTTAAAAATAACAACGCCATCAAAGGTGTTAAAACAAATATATGTGAATCTACATCTTACTTATATTCATCCAGAAATTCAAAATAGCATTTAAAGTAAATTAAAAAAAAAATCCCAAACCAATCTCTGAACAGAATTTATGGAGAAGAAATCTAATTTCGTCGTTATCATACTTTAATAACATTCGGAAAATATGTCTTTTATCAAAATAAAAGTCTTGGTTGATTCAGATTTTCGATTAATTCAATAGTTTAGAAGAAAATACATGGTGTACTGTTTCTTTCTTAAGCCATTTTATTTTGAGCAATGTCGCGTTGTTACTTCCCTTTACTCCTATGCGACTCGACGGTGATCGCTGAGGCGTGTTGCTAAACGGATATGCGTCATTTGTTCCTCTTGAATTTCGAAATTATAATAGTCTCTTGTATTGAAGCTAAGCTCTTTCATACACCTTTGTATAACATCATAAACCTTACGCACAAAATTAAAACGCAACCAAATTGTGTAATATACATATGTACATATCTTCACGCTGTATCCTCAACGGGGAAGTCAGAGAGGACAAAGCGCCCAGCGTCGCGGTCCTTAGATACTTATTTCGCTTCCTCAAATCTCATCATTCTCCTCACACATTTTCGCCTAGGTATGCGAGTGCTTTTGACTTTTCCGTCGGCTAACACTCTAGCTCTTTGATCTTCATAAGTCAACCTTGATCTTCCTAGGCTTCTTTTACCACTCACTTTTGCTCTATAGATTTCTTCGTCAGTCTTTCATCACTCATTCTTTCCATGTGCCCGAACCATCTTAGCATTCCTTTCTTCATTTTTACAATAACACTGTCGTGCAATCCGGTCATACTGCGTATCTCTTCATTGCTTATTTTGTCCGCAAGTGTGACACCGCACATACTTCTAAGAGATCGCATTTCTACTGCATTTATCTCACTTTCACTACCGTACAATAAAGTTGGCACCAACACCGCATTGTGTATGGCCATTTTGGCTGAGTTAGATATATTTACATTGCCTACCAATACAGACAGAGCATCGTTCACCTTATTGCCGGCTGCTACCCGTCTCTCCACATCCAGCTCACATTTTCCATCCATCGAAAACGCAGATGACTCCACAGTTTCTTTCGCACTACTGTATCGAATGCTTTTTCTAGATCCACGAAAGCGCAGAAAACTTTCCGACCTATGGCCAGAAATATCCCCTTGATAACGCGGAGCGAGAATATCTGATCCATACAACCCCTACCGTTCCTAAAACCACCTTGCGCGTGTCACAAATATCTTTCTGAAACGCCTTTCATACGTTCAGTCAATATACGTTAGTATAGACTTTACTTGCAAAGCTGTCCAAGCTGATGGCCCTATAGCACGTACAGTCTAGATATGAACCTTTCCCTTTATATAGAGGTACTATGACTGCGGTGCGGTGCGGTCCTCTGGAACCTCCCCCTTCTGGCACCAAAGGTTGCACAGTGCACAGACGGTATCCCAGACACTAGGACCACCATACTTGATCATCTCAGCGGTCACCTCATCATTTCCTGCAGCCTTTCCACATTTCAGACTTCTTATTACTTTTTCAATCTCTTTCGTACTAATGATCGTGAACTGGCATTGGCGATTGATCTTGCTATGACATGTATGGCTGAGCACTCCACACTCTTCGCGCTCTATGTCAAAAACGGTTAAACTTATAGAAAATTGTTTGAGACAAAATTTGTAGAGAATTTTATACTCTACAACTTTTATGATGAAAGCAAATACGATTTCAGGCAAAGGAAACGAGATATTTCCAAAACTAATTTTCGCGACTTTTGACCTTAATATCTAACGACGATCACACGTGATCTTATGAGACTTTTTAGACAACATTTAGAACGCCAATTTAAAGGTTTATACAAATACTCGGTTTATTCTGTTTCGTTACGAAGTTAACTCCTTTTTTTAGCCTAAGTGACTGTATTAATAGCTTTATGTTATTATTGTATGCCATTATATACCAACTGTATAATTTTTGCATCATAATTTCTTGTCATCCTAACAATGAGTGTGAATGCTTGTTTGCGTGCTGTTTTTATCGATAAGCTAAAAAAACTGTTAAAAGCATTATTTATAAAGTATAAAGGTAGTTAATATCATACGTTTTTATGAGAAATATTATTTTTATTATGCATGTGTTTAAAGTTAAAAATAATACATTTATAGCTGAAACTATTAACTTTAAGTATATTAAGTTGTACTTAGTTTAAATAATTGACTCCGTTGCTAATATTTCCCTTTCATATTGTTTCAATATATCTTCTTAGTTTATAATTATTTTAGAGCGTCATAATATTTTTTTTTGTGCTAGCTGATTAAAATATCAGAATCACCCGCATACTTAAGCGAAAGTGCATAAGGAAAATAATGAGATGAAAATAATTGAAATGAGGCGGAAGCAATAAGTAAGGACTGCGATGCTGGACACGCTACCCTCCGCTAGGGACACAGCGTGAGGATATGTATTTATGTGTGTATGTATTATATTTTTTCAAGGTAGGACATTTATAATGAATTGGAAATATCGTATTGTAGTGGATTATATTAGATTAGGTTAGGTTAGGTTAGGTTTGAACTCACAACAAAAGAATGATGATTCTCGAAAAGAAAAGAGAATCGTTGTCAATTTAGCCAAAGACACGTTGACATTATACGCCAATATCTTGTATTTAAAGTGCTGTGAGCAACAATACGCGATGTCTACATAATATTATACAATTCGGTTGCATTTCAATTTTATAAGTAAGGTTCCCCATGATGGTATGATATGGAGAACTCACGATGTGTCGTGGTTTTAAAACTGTTTAGAATGGTTCATACCAAGCCATGAATAGCATTTTTTTACCAATTGTAATATAATATTTATAATTGCATCCCTTTAAAATATGTCTTATTTTATTTGTATTTAACAACTAATATTTATTTTAATTTGACAACTAATATTAACATGATGAATTTCACAAATCGTAATTTTATGAGTCTTTTAAAATGCATGAGGCAATAAGTGTGAATGTCAATAATTGCCGTTAGGCGGCGAATCATGCACGCGCTGTTTTATTGCGGAGTATTGCGGATGTCGTTGTGAAAAACGTTTGGCCACACCCCCAAGACTTGACGCTCAAGGTCGTTGAGGACTACACGTGCCTTAATATTAGATATACATACATACAAACATATTTTCACGCTGTATCCCTAACGGGGTAGTCACAGAGGACGGAGCGCCAAGCGTCGCGGTACTTACATACTTCATTCGCTTCCTCAAATCTCATCATTCTCCTCACACATTTTCACCTAGGTAAGCTAGTGCTAGATTAATATTAGTATTATATATACTAACATAATATATACTTATCATAATATGTAAAATCTACTTAACATTATTGGAACGTAGTTCTTTAACGCAGCTTGCGGGGGAGGTTTGAGTTGGTAGAAATCGACGGGGGTAATATAATTAGATAGAATATATAGTTAAATGTTTAGAAGGCATGTAGACAGAACGAATGAAAAATTGTTAACGAGTAAAACCTACAAAGCGAAAGCGCCGGGTACGCTACTTACAATTAGATGTAACCAAGGAAGACATATTGACGCATGAAGATTGAAGCGCTCGAGTGTTAACTAAACAGAAATGTTCAAAACACTCGTATGCAATGATGAAAAGGTGAGATTTCAAACTGTATCTACCTCGTTAGGGATATGGGAAGAAGAGTGCACATGTATGTATGTATTACATATGTATACTATAACCCTTGACATAAATAAATACATATTTTAATGAAACGTGTAAAGTTATAATAAACTACACAAATAAGTACCTCTTCCATCCAAAAAATAACTATGTACTTTAATTAATTCATCTGTTTATGTACACTTGGCCAATAAAGTGGTTGAACACTTTTGAAAGTAATGTTCTAACTTCTAAGGAAAAAATTTTTTAGGCCGATATTTGAAATTTTTCAAGTATTAACGTGATTGGCTGATTAGCTTCCAATCAAAAGTCATAGGTAAAGGTGTATATTATTACAAGTATTAAACATTATTTTCTACAAGCAGTCTAGTATGTCAAAGGTCACCATCAAATTTTGTAAAAAATAATTGCCTCGTAATTTATCTTTAGCTGAAAGGGCAGAAATCATAGCATTACATAGAATTGGTCAAAATAACAGTGAAATTTCAAGAATTTTAAATATATCCGTAAGTATGATTGTCTGAATGTTATCTTTTTTGTTTGTAATCGGTTTAGTATACAAAATGCAATAATATTAATGTCTTGGTTTTATAATTTCAGCGAAACACAGTTTCCCTTTGGATTTCGTGCGAAAGTGAAGAAGGTAACCTTCAAGATCATAGAAGAAGTGGTCGTCGGCCTAGCATAACTAATAGGTATGCATAGGAAAATGATGAGACGTGCCTATAAAGAAAATGATTTTACACCTACGTCTTATTTTGCGGAAGAATTTGATGTCAGTACTGAAACTATACGGCATCACTTGCATGGTATGGGATTGCACTACAGACGTCCTTTCAAAAAGGTTCATTTGACGAATAGCCATAAAGCAGCTCGTTTGAATTTTGCTAGAGAATTTTTAAATTTTGATTGGTCAGCTACAATATTTTCTAACGAGAAGACGTTAAAATCCAGCCAACATGGCCGGTTAAGTCTGTAGCGTTACACAAGATACGATAAAACTAACTTAGTTCCAAACTTGGAAACTGGTAAAATTTGTCTTAACATATGGATGTCGGCCTGAGGGGTTGGATGTCGGCTGACGGAGTCGGTAACTCTTCATTTTACCTCCACGAGCAACCGCTCTAAATTATATTGACAACCTCGAAAACTTAATGTTACCATCTGTCCGGATTGTCTACCTGGAAAATGAGCTGCCTGAATTTAATTTTTTACATGACAACTGTAGGTTACATACTGCTATGGTGACCCGCAATTGGATTCAACGACATCAATGTATTCGACTAATTCCATGGCCTTCAAGATCTTCTGATTTGAACACCATAGAAAACCTCTGGAGATTAATGGTGCAACGATGGATTAACCGAAATGAAAGAACACGTGAAGCAATTGAAAGGCATTGCATTGAGGTATGGGATGCTATGCGGAGTACGGATATTTGTTCACAACTTGTTTGATGGCGCCGACTGTCAGAGGTTATTCAAGCTAATAGCGGTAGCGGTCGATATTAATTTAACATATTTTACAGTAATGAAATATAAAAAACTAATTTTATTATCGTCCTTTTTAGATTAGCGCACACCACACATATGGTGAGGTGAATCACAACGCACTACAAAATTGTAACAGCCCATATTAGAGGCGTACCGCCTCTATTTTGATTTCATCAATAAATAAATTGCGTGCGCTGTGCTGCAGTTATCACGGTTTGTCTGTAGTGTACGATCTATACAATTTGTATCAAAAAGATCTAGCAGGATTTTTGCAATGTAATGCGTAGCGATGTGTCACGCCTACATGAATGAAAAACTTTATCAAATGCCTATATTTTGAATCGCTTTTTGTTGACAGTGGCATCACTACTTTCATCTCTTGCTTCCTTCTTTGCTTCCATCTCATTCACCATTACAAATCGATAACAAAATAAAATTCTGTTGATGATTCAGTTGATAAAATTCTGACAATTCTGTTAAAATGAAATTCTGATTTTGATTGCAGATTTTGTAATTTACCATTCTGCACTCAAATTGAAACCGACACGTCACAGATGTCATAATATGATGGCAAGCGAAAATAGTCCTTGTAGTTTTATGGTGCTCAACCAATTTCACTCACTCACTCTTAAGGTGCTCAACCAATTTCTTGGCCGACTATACTTAAAAAAACATCATTTAATGTCAAATAACATACTATTATTTGAAAATTCAGAAATCATAATTGATTTGGGACCAGACTGTTATAGAAATATTTTTGTTTCAGTGAATAATAAAGCAGTTACTAAAACTGTCGTCGTGCTATATCTATATAGTTACATATATATTTTAGGCGAATGTGAGCAAGGGTAAATTGATTTTGTGACAAAGAATCATTGTTGATGTACACGTACATTGGTATACCTACTTAGTACCTGCACATATGTACGTACATGTCTTCAAAACAAATTAATTTTCTCAACGATATATGCCAAATATTACAACATAATATTATATAAGTACCTATCCAATTTCTTTAATGTACTAATATGTTATACTATTTTGAATAAAGCATTATAACGTTAGCCGACATGCCACAGTTTCATGTAAAAAATTCTTTTCTGCCCTGTGAATATGTTAACGTTTACTACCCGGTTATGCATAAAACTAATAACTTACACAAGGAGAATTTTCCTTTTTATTGCATACTACACGGGAATATGCTATAAAGGAGGAGTCGCAGTGCCTTGTAGGTTATTTGTTCTCGTCGGCTTATTGTCAGTCTACTCTCATTTGACATAACTGAAAACAACTCGTAACTGCGATTAAGTTGAAACGGAACATCTTGAATAGGCCATATTTCACTGAATTAATAAATGCTGTAATAAATCAGAAAAATTGTGCATCGCCTACGTGGGCGACCGCAGCGAACTTGCGTTAGCGCCCCGTTGCTTCCTCCTGTGCTTCTAGTCTCTGATTCATTAATCATTATCGTATATGAGAGAATCCATTCCAAATGGGTTATTTTTTAAATAAAAAATGAATTCACACGAACGGACGTCGACCTCGATGTTTTATTATGGTTCTGACGTTTTTGATTGCTACAATTTTATTAAAATAACGATATTGCTTTTGTTCCATTGGAACCATTTAAAACTTTAATGGAGTTTTCTAAAAGCCTACGTCACTAAAAGTGTTCGTCCATTTAGCAAACAACCTTTTAGTACATTAAAACAGAAAGCCTATAAAGTTAGTGTTTATTTTCATTATGCACTTTTTATTAAACAGTGCATTTATGTTTATTTTTGAATAAAATATATTAAAACTGAATATTTTTAAATATAACACAAGTTCGAAAAATATATGTTACAGCAATTTACTAAATATTATATTTCGTATGTTATAAAGATACTAACATACCTTGTAAGTACATAAAAAGTAATCCTCAGTTGTTAGTGGTTGTTGTCTACATTTATAAATTACTTAATTGTTTTCTAACAATATTTTTTAAAAACAAACAACATTCGCGAATTCAAAATGAAAAATAACTTGATTATTTAGTAACTTCAGTCTAATTACACCTATTTCTTGTTTTCATTTCGCAGTGTACGACGCATCAGGCCAATACAGTTCCAGTGTGCTCTTCGGCAACGAGTACTGGCTCGGCTCAATCAATGCATGTCGTGATCTACAACTGGCGCGCTACTATGAGCAAACACCGCCTTTTCCTACTACGTTCTATGTAGCCAAGATTAACGTTACCCTCGACGAACACCATTTACCACGGGTAAATATTTCATCTCAACGTTGAAACATAATTTACAAATTACATAAAACTTCGAATTCTGAAATTGTTTAAATAAGTAAAACAATTTTTTTTTTTAAACTATGGATTAAGTTATAATTTTATATTTATACTATGAATGCTACACAATGAGCTGAAGTTCCACGTGCCATTCAGGAACGCCTCCAAGCATATTAATATACATAAAAATGAGTTTCCTAATTTGGCCGGTGATGAAGTCTGTAACCTTCAGCTTAGAAAACCACAAAATATTAACATTTACCTACAACAACGAACCCGTCGTAGTCATAGGTTCCGTTTTGAGTTCGACTCCGACTTTGAGTTCGATTCGATTCCAACTTCGAGTTGTAATCCGTTCCCACTACAATACAGCTATTTTATACTTACTTTTTATATCGATAAATAATATGAAAAACTTATTTGCCAAACTTTCAAACAAACGTAACAATCTTGATGATTGTGAAAGCGAAGCGATTTTACCCCAATGTAATCCAGTGTCACGGAACTTTTAATATAAAAGTTTTACTACCTACTCAGGCGTTGCACGAAGTTCCCAACTCACGAAATTCTGCCGACACAAATTTATCTAAAGTTTAATCTTTTATCTAAAATAAACAGGTACGTAATGTTGTCTATACAAACAAAGACATTCAGTCTAGTATTGCGTAATTACAAAATATCGTTATCGCGAAGGGAACGGTTGCCTTTTTCAACATTTCACTGGCTTGTTGGTACCAGATTCAATTCCAGTCCAGATCGGTTTGGAAAAACGAACGTTTCTAAATTTTCTTCTGATCTGGATATTATTGAATGCTCCCCAATTCATTGGCCGGTACCTTAAGTACAAGTGTAATTGTAAGGTTGGGGTCTCTTATTTGGTGCAATTGGTGTAATGAGAATAAATGTTATTTACACCTTTTACACCAAATATGAGAATAAATTTTATTTGGAAGCGGCAATGACATAACTTTAAAAAAAATCATGTAATTTGTAGTTTTCATTATTTATATATATATATATAAATATACAATATATATATATAATAATAAAGCATTTTAAGCATTTCTTCAAATATTTTCCGAATATCGATGTATCATACAGAGTATCATGTGTCATACAGAGTAAGACGATACTAGTCGGTGAATGTGTTCCGGCGGCATGTTCAGCAAATGCAATGACGTCACTCCTGGCAGCTGTGGAGTCCACAGCGGCGACACGCGCTGCCACCACTGGTATCGGCGCTACGTTCCACACAATCCATGTCCGATCTGTGCCTGGCTCCTATAAAATACTCGCTGACACCAAGCTACATATACTAGGGTGCGTATTAGCACAATTTTATTGAATATTATAAATACATTCCTGCTCTGGAACATTAGAAATAAGATAAATATTTATATTAACAAGATTTTATGCTGTTTGAAATTATATTATATTAGATTTTGTCACAAAAATTGTAAATTATTGTGTATAACATCATAAAACGTACTATCTATCTCGCGAAATTATTATGAAAGTACACAAGTTCAGCCAAATAAATTGGCCTAATTACATCTTTGGTTAAAATTGCTTAAAAGGACCGTTTTCCTTTTCTCACGCCACATTACCTCGCATTTAAATTTTCGGTAACGATGTTTACTATGTACTGTTTTTAAGGTCTTCTGGACCAACAAGCATATGTATTTATTGGCAAAAAATGCGTAATTATGTTATGTGATTTTGTTGAAGTTTGATGTTCTGTCCATCCTGAATGAAAATTGGTGTGAAGTTACGCGTATATGTATGTATTATCAACGTGTATATTTAATATGTATATATTTAATATATATATTTTATATTCAATATATATGTATATATTTTCGAAATGTAAAAAAATATTATTTGTGTGTATGAATAAAATATAAGAAGTGTAAATTACGCTTATTGCATAATAAGCGTAATTTACAATAAATTTTCATATGGGGCAGGTGTGCGTATTTTTCTTTGAATCATTCTGAAATCAAAAATGTTTAATGAAATAAAGAACATAATACACATTTATTTATTAAAAACTTTTATTAATCGTCAATCTAAGAAATTAAAAATCGAATGTTGTTCCATTTCATTCTCATAGGCAAGAAATTTATCAAAACGCGTATACTTACCCCAAGCTGTGGATAAATGTACGCACTTATAGTTATAATAGTGTAACTATAATTAAGAACGTAAATTTCATTTTTTATTTATTGTATATCTGTTTTGTTATTTATATATTTTTTACAAATAACAATTATAAATCAAAGAGATCACCATTCGTAATTTTTAGTAGCTTTGATTTGAACGTCTAAGTAGCAACACACTTGTCTTGGATTCTTCTGCTTTTAATTTTGAGTTATATTTTTAATTTACGAAAGTTGATAATATAAAAACTTGGTAGTGAAATAGGTACACAAATGTACAAATACGTGTTTAAAATAATATCTATGCAAACGCGCTACAAAAAATCGTAATATATTTTACCAAAATTTCATTTATCAGTATTGTTGACAAACAACACAACCGAACCCAGTAAATGTCCCCTTTGTCTAACGTTGGAACTAGCATTGATATGGGTGGGTTTCAAATTTTTAATTAAAACTGTTTCTGAAATATTTAGTCAGCGCACACTTACCTGCTGCGTGCACCCTTCTCACATAACTACATTATATTTTATATGCTATGTAATAGCTGTTGTATTTAATTAAATGCTTTTTTAAAGGACGCCTCAAACACCAACGGCTTTTTAGAGGTACAAACGGCTATCTATTAGAGAACCATTTTTTGCTTACGACACGTACTATTCACGAAAACTTGAAACTTTTGTCGTCGGTATTCTTAAAATACCTACTCAATTAATTAAAGAATATGTGCAATGGTTATGTTTGTTGTTAGTATTTTTAGATGCTTATAACTATTTAAATTTAGATGCTTATAACGACTGGAAAAAATGACATTCCTTTTATAGCCATTAAACGTGTAAGGTACAATGTTTGTAATACAAATTTTTAATTTTTAAAATGTGTTAAAATTTGTGCAGTTTTAAAAAAACCAGTCTCATAAACCTACATATATACATCATCAGTAGGTTTTTTAAATACCACTGATGAATGAACACAGACAGAATAATTAGTAAGAACAAAAGTAGACCCAAATTGAAAGTTTTTGTGATTCAAGACAGCGGTGGTGGAGTGAACTTTCGGCTTTGTTTTCTTTCTAAAAAGAAAACGAGGTCTTTTTGTTTTATTCTGTACAAACAATGCTAATTCTAACAATACAATATAATAAGAATAAAGACAGCCATAATTCCTTATTTATTTATAGTTCCTAATTAACTAGCGAGAGTAGTTTAATTGCACATGTATTTAAATACATACAGTAATTTGTAATAATTTGAGTTACTTACTAATTCTATTGCAAATTTATGTAATATTATGTATTCCTTATTTCGCAGGAGCGCTACTATAGCAGTAGCTTTGTTGATATTGATTGCATCAATGTACGAGGGATACTTAGAGTGGAGATACCGACAGTCGAGGAGCAAGCGAGATTTAGAGCTTGCTGGTCAGAACAACCATAAATCACCTGTTGGTACTTTCGTTTTGTAAACAATTTCAATTATTTTTTCGATTATTTCAATTGCTTAATATTTATTTTGTGAAATTCCAAGTTCAAGAGCTATTTTTTTTAATGAAAGTCCAACGTTCATTTAAAAAACAGCTCTTAAACTTATCTTTAATTAAAATATGTACCTATACAGAGTGGTCGATGTCGAGTTGAAGTAGGATAGATTACCCATAGTACCTACTATAAAATAATGCCACGCTGCCGTGTTCAGCGACGGTTTAGTTTCTGATATTTTTTTTTTTTTAAGTTTTTTGCCTCAATAACGGCGACTTTGAATAAAAACATTGCGAACAAATATTCGCTTTTTCTCTAGCTCATTATTTTAATCGATGGTACGTCTGTTAGTATCATGTAACTTCTGAACGACATGACCGATTGAGATCATATTCCCACGATTTTTTTATATTTATTTTATCGTGACGATGGTTAATAGTTATGCTAGATTCGATAGGAAACTGTAGTTAATTTATTAATAAGTTCCGCATAAAACGAGGGTAAAATAGCTATAGTGACATATAAGATAACATGAAAAACTACAGCGTATGCAAACCAAGGTATTGACTGAACGTATGAAAGGCGTTTCTGAAAGATATTAGTGGGAGGCGCAAGGTGGTTTTAGGAACGGTAGGGGTTGTATGGATCAGATTTTCTCGCTCCGCGTTATCAAGGGGATATTTCTAGCCATAGGTCGGAAAGTTTTCTGCGCTTTCGTGGATCTAGAAAAAGCATTCGACAGCGTAGTGCGAAAGAAATTGTGGAGTCTTCTGCCTGAATATGGCGTGGAGGTCCCCTTACTGCAGGCTGTGAGGTCACTATATCGAAGTCAGAGAGCCTGTATAAGGATAGATGGTGGCATGTCGCCCTGGTTCGAAGTCTGTTCAGGCGTCAGACAGGGCTGCGTGATGTCTGTCTGGCTGTTCGTGCTGTATTTGGACAGTTGCATACAGACATAGAAAGGTAGTATGAGTGGTATGATATGTGATGGTACAGTGATAAATTGCCTGCCTTCCTGCTTATAGCACCATCGGAAGCAGAGTTTCAGACACTGCTCACGCGCATTGAAGGATTGAATATGAATGTGAAAAAAACTAAGATTTTGGTGTTTGAAAGCGAAGCGGTACAGACGAAATGTGAGATTTGGATACACGGAAAATGTCTAGAACAAGTGAATGAAATCGTGTATCTGAGAGGTGGGTTTTCGAGGGATGGAAAATGTGAGTTGTATTTAGAGAGACGGGTAGCAACGGGCAATACTGTGAACGGTGCTCTTACTGTATTAGTAGGCAGTGTAAATATCTAACACAGCCAAAATTACCCTCCACAATGCGGTATTGGTGCCAACTTTATTGTACGGTAGCGAGGCGTGGATATGCCGAAAATCGAGTGAAAGTATGATAAATGCAGTAGAAATGCGATTTCTTAGAAATATGTGCGGTGTCATCCTTGCGGACATTATAAGCAATGAAGAGATCCGCAGTATGACAGGGTCGCACGACAGTGTTATTGTAAAAATGAAGAAAGGAATGCTTAGATGGTTCGGGCCCGCAGGATGAATGAGTGATGAAAGACTGACGAAGAAAATATACAGAGCGAAAGTGAGTGGTAGAAGAAGCCAAGGAAGACCAAGGCTGACTTATGAAGATCAAATAACCAGTGTTAGCGGATGCAAATATCAAAAGCTCTCGCATACCTAGACGAAAATGTGTGAGGAGAATGATGAGATTTGAGGAAGCGAAAGAAGTAGGTAAGAACCGCTACGCTTGGCGCTCCGTCCTCTCTGACTACCCTGTTAGGCATATAGCGTGAAGATATGTATGTATGTGTGTACATATTAAACATTTATTTTCCTATGTAATATTTTAATTTACATTTCTATTTGAGGCGAAACATTAAACACACGTCAATTTTAATTCGGTTTTAAAGTGCCAAATTAATAAATTAATAAAAAATGCGATTGAAGAGATATGTACCTACCATTCAACAGTATTAACACATACACTAAAAAATAGTACCTACCAAAAAAATGGTTAAAAAAATATATTAAAGAAAAACAAGATGTGTAAGTAGGTACTTAATCAAATGAATTGCGTCAACAATTCATTATTTATAGATAAGTAGCTTATAAAATATTATATAAGTATGAGTTAATGTATGCCTGTACGTGAAAATCGATTTTAGTAAGTAAGCCAATAGCTATACTCGAACTCATGTATCAAGGGTTCCATACTAAGGAAGAGACTACCTATACAATGTGTACCGCTTAACTTTGCTGTACCGCTTAACTTTGCATAAACTAAAATGGTCAATAGTAGGCATGAAATTAAATTTCAATATTTAACTAGTTGGTATGTTTATACCAGAGTTTGCTACAAATTTCATTTATTTTTGAGTGAAATATTCTAATTTGTTATTGACTTATATTTAGCGACAAACTACCAAATACACGTAGTAATTTTACATTTTCTTTTTTCCAAATCCATATAAGAAAAATTTAAAATTAGAAAAAGTATAAAAGAAACGGAACGTTATCCGAAGATGTGTCATAAATTGAACTGCATATCGCAAATTGTTATTTAATGTCTAACGCTACAATTATTTCAAAATACCTACAGAATCATTTAAAAGTTGAAAGTTTGATCAGAAATATTGTAATAATATTAGCTTTACTTAGCTATTAAAACCTAGTTTAAATCAAACACTGAAAGTTATGCGTAAGTGCGATATCGAGGTGCAAATTAATCATCTGTGTCGACACCCTTTCATTTTTCATTAATTCTGTCAAATGAAGGTTCTAGCGTAGACCTCAAAGGGCATGGTAATCAATCAACATTGTATTGCGTTCTTTCGAAAAAATGACCTCGTCAATGAAATATTTGCAGGCTAACGACAATGCACAACAAACCTCTGGGAATCAAGAAAACAATACAGACAAAGACATTCGACGAGAAACTTGTGGTAAGTAGGTACATTGTACTGTAGTATATAGGTAATTAATGTTTGCATATTTTCACGCAATTATATACACTTTGCGCGTTATGTATGTATACACACAATCTTAAATCAGTTTATGTTAATTAAATTCGATTTCATGAAGTATATAATAATTAAAGAATATTGAAGTGTTTCATGAGCATATAGCAGGTAATTACACAATATTACAGTGAGGTAGGTAGATATATCTAACAAAAACTTTATTTTTGCAGGATTTTGGACAGAAGTTCTTTTATCATTCTCGATTCTTTCGAACGGTCGCATAATTCTTAGTACTGAACAACCAAACGATGGAGCACTTACTTGTTTGCATGGAATGAGGTAGTTTACAAAGATTATTATTTTATGAAACCTTTGAATTGATAGCTTATTCTGTTACGATGCTATACAAAATGGAGCTGAATTAAATGTTTAATGATCATTAACTTAGAAAATCACTAGATTGGTCACTAGATCCGTCACAGTGACGGTGAATACGGACTTTATAAATGTAACATAAAAAGTTAACGTTTTCAGATTCCTTTCAGTATCGTGGGTAATAATGGTACATACATGTCTAACTGTATTTTACGTTGCCGACAACAAAACCTTAAGAATAATTGCAGAACGAAATTTTATATATCAGTCTATCGGGAATGCATCTTATTGTGTCGATACTTTCTTCTTCATTAGGTAAGTTTATCACCGCTTGAAATTTAAAAATTTTTTAGCAAACATTGTTTTGCTAATGTTTAATTGTTTCTTTCAGCGGATTACTCGTGACAATGCTTTTCCTCAGAACTGAGGATAAGAAAGCAAATCGAGAAATTGAAAAACTACAAGACAAACAAGATATAAACAAAAACATTAACGGTTACACCAATTCCGCCTTATCGGTTTCAGTAATAAGCCAGCAATCGTTTAATGAGGATGTACCTGAAAAATCAAAAGATAAAATCTACACCGCGGCTGAGCTTTTAAAAATAACGAAATCATTTTTCGTTTTATTCTTATATCGAGTTGTAAGATTAACACCTGCATATGCTTTCGTTATTGGATTAAACGAAATCGTGTTACGATATACTCACAATAATTCCGTGTTCGAGCCTGCCATCTTCGACCATATTACCTGTGATCTATTCTGGTGGCGGAATCTTCTATACATCAACAACTTGTACCCCCAGCGAGAGATGTGCATGGTGTGGTCATGGTATATGGCGAATGACACTCAATTTTACGTCGTTGGAATAATATTATTATTAATATCTATGAAGTAAGTAAGAAAAATTAAAGAATACAAATAAACTATATTTTAATATAGAGTGGTAATCTCGAAATTCGTATCATGTTCTAAGTAAAAAGTAATGCAGTAATCTCTATTCCTGATAGTATAAACTACATTGCAAGTAAATTACGTAAATCGTTTAAAATAAATTTTCGATTTCTTGCCGTTTAAGTCTTGAATAGACAATATGAGACTATTCTCTCTCGCTCAATATCGAATCGGTTGTCCAGGTGCGTTGATGCGTCATCACTCAAGAACTCGTCATGTGCGCTTCGTTTCCAGAATTTGGGTTGCTATGCATAAATAAATAAATGCGTTCCATGGGTGCTGATGATTTTCAATTTGGCCCTTATTATTTTATTTTATTATTATTAAACTAGATATTTTTAACAGGTACCCAAAATTCTCAATGTTATCTCTAAGTGCATTGATGGTGAGCTCGTGGGCAACTACTATCTACATATCAGTGTGGAATCAGTATAAAGTTCGGATACAAGAACCTTTTGAGATGTTTGATCCACTTTATGACAAACCTTGGTCTAGAATCGGTCCATACTTAATCGGTAAGATGATAAAGTTTTTTACTTTTTCTGCTCTATTCCTTGGCCTCTTTTATACGATCGTCGACGATCCCTTGTGTGAAGTAGCCATACCGATATCATTGCAGTTTACTTGTTATTGCGTTCGGATATCCTTTTCATAGGTCAGTGGGTTCGCCCTAAAAGCGTCCTACAGAAGCCAATAGAGCGAATGAACAATTCGATAACTTCACGCTTTCTTTCCACTCGTCTGTTCGAGATATTATTTCTACTAAGTTACACAGATATTCAAAATAAATTTAAAAACTTGTATTTAAACTATCTTTTCTATTTTTAATTCAATCTGCAATAACAACGAATTTATAAATATTTATTAAAATACGAGTTACTTTATTATTGAATTTGGAATATAACATGAAGATAAATATGTGTTTACCCGTAACTTGTTCCCGTACTAATCTGAGAGAGAAACAAGAACATGAATGTGTCATCTGCTTATATTTCCGCGCAAGTCTTAAAATTTGGCCAAAGGATATAAAATTGACTAAGAAAGCACCACAGAGCAACCAGTTCCTTCGCCAGTCGTAAGACAAAAATAATACTTGCAGCTGAAAGTGGCATTAAGATGTAGTCACGTTGCGCCTTGACGTTCTGACCGCCCAGAAAAGAAATAATGTAACGCCGGTGCCAGACATGTGTACAGATGTTATGTACAAATATTTCTGCAAATGTTTTTTAAACAACAATGCAATGCACGTTCTGTAAATATTTTTGGATCAGTTTTCGTAAAAGAGAAAAAGCGTAGTTTTAATATGAATCCACGCATTGCTCTATAAAACTATACTAAACTCGCAAGTGTATAGAAGTCGTCCAAATAAATATGACGTATTTGTGAAAATGTAAAATATTTGTACAAATAATTTGCAAATTACCACATAGATTTTGCGCATCTTTATAAAGATTTTTACACATTGTCTGAGACCGGCGTTAAAGTATGTCAACATAGGTGCATACTGCATACGTTTATAACTAATTTCGATTGTGAATTAAAGTTCGAATTAATTTCTAGGTGGATTTAACATTACAATTCAGTTCTGAAATATCAAATTATGTCAGTTTTATTGTGAAAATGTAATGTGTTCTTCCTCGATCTATCTCGATCTCTTGAAAGGATTCCCATTTGTGCCCCAGTCATGTTTCGAAAGATCGGAAACAAAGATATAGACCATAAGACAATGAAATAAGTTGGCCTATGTATATGACTTATATGTATATGACTTCATAAGTATGTAATATTAAATATTATTAACATTAAGTATAAATAAATTAATTAATTGATAATTCTTTAATTAAGTAATTAATACCTATTACATTAATTAATTAAATGTAATTAATTAATTCAATATTTAATAGATTTGCGTAAAAAGATTGAAATATAATTTTATATTACATTTCGATACTTCCACAACATAATATCGCTAGTAAACTAATTCATCTGTGATAATATCTAACTAATTAATATATGTGATTTCATTTTCATTTTAAATACACAATAACATGATTATATGGTTAATGGAAATAAATATAATAAATATTTTTAAATTTTCGTTGGTCCATTATACACGCTTAGATGTACAAAAGTATTTAATCACAGTAGCACACAAGTAAATTTTGTTTACTTCAAACTAAGTGGCAGTTGCAGTTTGCAAACAACTGGTTCAAAACATAACGTGACCGTCACCGCTGATGCATCATCATCTTGCGTACGAATGTTGTAAGAAGGTATTTACAGCATGTCGCTCAAAAACTTGCAGTTATCATGCAACCTGTGTACAGGTAGCATTCATTTCAGTGTATAACGGAAACAATTCGAACAACTTACTTTTTTAATAAATACAATTATTAGTATTAATTTAAAACTTCCGGTAGTAAAAGTTTAAGTAAGTTTAAGTAATGAAATCACAATATTTCAATCTAAATTTTCACAGAAGAGCTGAATCCAACTTAAAGATATTTTGTAAATCTCATATACTGTTATTGAAAGTTCTTTACAATGTCTTATTCTCATCTTTAATTAAGTATTGAAACATTAAGTAATAGCCTTATTAATTTTTATCCTTTCTCAATGAGTAGGTACATAGCTAAGATTTGTTTATGTAGGTACGTCCGTAGCTGTTTCAGTATTCTTAATCTGTATAATTCATACTAACTTTTTTCTTCTAGTAAATATGCTATAGTAAATTACATAAATATCTCAATATATTTCAAGGTATGATCGTCGGTTGGTATTTACATAAAACAAAGTGTCAGGTGAAGATACCATACTGGCTGGTAGCGGTCGGCTGGCCCTGCGCCCTGGCTATTATCGCGAGCCTCATCTTCGGTATGATCGACGGATATTTAGAAGTCTGGCCAACTGCTTTCTACGTCAGTATTGGGCACACAGGTAATTTTAGGACTAAACATGTTTTCTCATCTCGGTAGAGCTATGAAATAAAGCTCTATTGAAGTTTCACGTATAATATCGAATTTGTCACTTTCACATGAATGTAACTGTAGGTAAAAGCTATTCACAATAATAAATAATATTCGCAATAGTCCAAGCGTTTAATTTAACGCAACGTATTTTCAAAACTGTCAATAACAGACACAATCTCTATCAAAGTAAAATTTTATGATATCTAATATATTGTTTGATTATGATTCATCTAAAATTCTAAATGATCAATTTACGAAACGAACAATTTTCATTTAACAAGAAAGGCAGTAATAAAGAAAATAAATATGAAATAAACAGTTAAATCATTTCAAGAACCTCTTTCCGAGAGAATCTTTTCTCTTAATTTAGATTCGACTTTCCTCGTTTATCAATATAATTTATCTTGTGTAATATAATATTATGTCGAATATCTGTTACGACTTTAGTATAGTAACCAAAACAAAATGTTTGTTATGTTTATTAGAGTAACATGAACAACGCGTTAGATCATAATATTGAAAACAATACATTCCTCTTTTCATTAAGTGATAATCCAGGATAGTTTACTTCAGTTTAGAATTTTGCTTATTGAATTTTGTTTTTTAATTCAGAGTAAAGCATTGTTGTAGCTAAAGAAGTTTAAATTGTTAAATAAACTATAATGTTTTTTTAGAGAGAAAGAAAAATGTAGTATATGCTAGAGGTCATATAAAATCTGTCGAAGAATTATATGGAAATTATATTTATATACAGAATTTGCGTAAGCGATGAAATGGATGAGATGTAAGTGAGATGAGCAGCCTGTTCTATGGTTTCACTTTGCCATCTGAGAACCCGAAAATTCTCAAAATATAATTCATGCTAGAAAAGTGACGTCACATTGTGATTTATTATTGGATTTATCTAAATGCCCGTAAAAGGCATAGTATATAATATGTAAGTATTTGATGTAGGCATGAGGTACGGTACATACGAGTACATTATGTCAAATAAAAACTTTTTTCAATTTGTTCTCTTAGTTTTTACATTCTCTTTGTTCGTTCCAAGACGGCTGGAAAAATGTTTTAAGTTATCGAAAAATTCTGCCAGTTTAATTTTCTGAAATCGAATAATTATTTCCTACTGTCATGATCACGACTCATGACCAACCATATTTTTAATATTAATTTATATTATATTTATGTATATCCCTATATTTATATTATTTGTAATAATAATAAATTTGATATTCCCAGCGTGGGGAGTGGCTCTCGCCTGGATGACGATATCCTGTTGTTGCGGCTACGGTGGGCTCGTAAACTCAGCTCTATCATATAGAGGACTATTACCACTGAGTAGGCTGACATACTGCGCGTACCTCGTACACCCCACAATTATGATGTACAGCACGTTCCTCATGGACGGGCCGTTTCATCTTGAGAACACTGTGGTTGTAAGTGCACAAAATTTTTTTTTCTAAACAGAGTAATAGTAGTACCGTTTCAGCGTTCATACATTCCTGGCACGACGTCGTGCCGCAAATCTTGCTGGCTTTTTTGTTTCTTGCGTACTTTTGCTTACTTGCGCCATGGCTTGCGCTATCACACCGTCAAAACAGGTGCAAATATCCCGCATCAAAAAACGCTTATATCTCCGCGTTAATACACCTATCACAATAAGACAAGTACTAAGTTACTAAAGCCAGATATATAAGGATTTCAAAACTGTTAACAAAAATATTTTAAACTCAGAAACGAATTTTTCCCAGCAAGCTAAAATTAGCCTTCCGAAAAATTTTTTTTAATATTTTGATATTTACGCTGATGTCTCGAGAAAAATTGTAAAATTGTATTGTAAAAGTATGTAAATTTAATTATTTCAGCATAAAGTAGACTTTGTAGTCTTTGATAACTGTTTCGGCTATCTGTAACACTGACTCCAAATTACCCCAATCCATAAATTTTTTAAATGAACTGACTACATTGACGCACATTCTATCACACTAAAAATTTTAATTTATTTATTTAAAAAATAGTAGGTATTTATAATGTAGTCGGTTAAAAAACAATGACAGTATTTGTGTACCTGTTGATTGTGTATTTAAAACATTAAAATTGGCAACAAAAAAAAAATTTAAAATCTATTTATACGTATATTTCAAATAACAGGATACACTTCCAAAGACGGACTAAGCTGCCGGAAATACTCACTAAAAATACAGATTGAGCAAACAATAATGATCGAAATCGACTACTATTTCACTCCATAAAAAGGCGATAGAGATGATCTAAGTTGTTACAGACTTCTAAAGTGTAATATTTACCTAGACAAAGTATTTTCAAAGGTATTGTGGAACAGGTTAACAACAATTGCTGGAAAAAAATCTCGGGAAATGTCGGGATTTAGTTTATGAAAAAACTCTATATTTATGTTTTATAGACTTCAAAACTTTCGACGTTCTTGAACAATAGCCAATATAGAAAGGGGTTAGTACAACAAGATATCTCTCTAAAATTAGAGACTCCAGAGTCTCCAGAGAATTAGAGGTCCAGAGTATCTCATTAAAAAAAGGAGTCCGACAAAAGTGATCACCTTTCACAAAAATGATTTTCGTCTGTCTTAAGGAAGATATTTTGAAATGTAAACTAGGAAAAGAGAAGTAATATATACTGATAGATGGGAAATATTTTGCGGTCAATGTAGTAGTGTTTGTGGAGAATTTCGCACAATCGGTCATTTGATTTTTTAATTTGTTCATTTTTTGAATTCAAAAACTTGCTATAGAGAACAGAAAGGTATAAAAGATTTAAACAAAGACATGGATCCAATTGCATAACGAAAAGCTAGGGAGAGAAGAATTGAGACTGTGGAGGCCTACAAGAAGAGGCGACATACTTACCAAAAAAATTCCTATATGTGTGTATGTATATGCATATATATACAAGAAAATAATATAATTGTTGTATTGTAAAGGAGGTATGAGTTTATGTAAATTCTTTACGAACAGTGGCGTGCATTCCATAAAGTCAAATAGACACTGCCCGGAAATTTTAAAAACGTGTTTTTGGTTGCGACTTATTTATTTTTTACTTCATTTAATTAGCAAATTGTCAGGGTAGCAAACTGTCTAACGGTGCAACAAAGCAAGTAATACAATATAATGTCATATTTCTACTTCATTCGTAAAATTCGTAAAATGACAAAACGTAGAGCTACGGTGTGAGTATAGGTCTACGACTGCACCATAATTTCTACTGCTTTCCTCTTTCTGCTGCTACCGTCTTCTGCCGCTTACCTGTTTCTTCTTATTACCGACAACAAATGCTGCTTACCTTCCGCTGCTGGTGTTGCACCTACCTACTCTTGGGTCAACAACAATATCGACGAGCAAGGGGAGTATGGTACCACAAGAAGGCGCAGAAACGTAGCAGCGCGACTCACTTGGCGAATCAAGACTCTTTATCTAATAACCCTTATTGTCTGTAATTTTTTTAATTATTAAATTGTACTTAAAAAATATTCTATTTCCTTATTTTCTTGCTCTCTTAGCATCTCTTCTGGATGCTAGTGATGACAATCATATTTATCGTAAAAGCACTATGCTGTGTCGAATGCATGTCGAATACTAAAACGTCAGTCATTAATTTAGTCAATGTTATCGATTACAATGTACTACATCTTTTTTGAAGCAAACATAATAATCGTCTACTCAATTTGTTCAGTAATTACTATACCTAGCCCACTTCACTCAAGACTGATGGTCCGCTGGTGCGGCGGTTAGTTAATGCGCCTTCCAAGCCGAGGGCTACAGTTCGATTTCGAGAAATTATGAATTATTTTTTTGTAAATTGTCTCGAAGTCTGGGTGTTACTGCATGCTCCCCAAGTCCAATGCTTAGTTTTACATGTTTAATGTAGACGAGGGGCTTAAAGATTATACTGTAAACCCTTCCTTATTACTGCTATAAATCCTTCAGTACGAGAGACAACGGTGAACGCCAACTTGAAAATTGCCAACGAAAACATGCAAATGAGAGATCAACCGTTTTACAACCTGAACGACCTCTGACCCGCGAAATTTCTATGTTTACGCAATAATGAGTTCAGTAATAAAAGACTATGAAAAACAAAACCATAATTTCTTAACAGCTTGGAAAATATTATTTTTCTGAAACATTAAATTACATTATTTTGTATATTTGAATTTTACAGTTACGGTTTTCAGGTAATTGATTTTAAAAATAACGATACTTTTACGTATGTCGTCCGTAAAATGTTCATTACATGCTGTAGATAAATGTACAACCAATTAGAACAAATGATATTGAATCTAATGAATCTTAGTAATGAAGATTCAAGTTTAAAAATAAATATTTAAATACAAATCAAAAAAGATGTAAGAACCAGAAACAGGAGAGATTTGAAATGGTGAAGATTCAAAATTTAAAAATAAATATTTGAATACAGATCAAAAAAGATGTAAGAACCAGAAACAGGAGAGATTTGAAATGGCGAACGGGTAAAGAATACGAGTATTACACGGAAATATGAAGTTCTATTTCATACAATACACAGACAACAAAAGCCGATCGAGGCCGGAGATTATGTAGATGCGTCCCATTCAGGTTTAGTAATATCTATGCAAGTTTAACTCCACTAGAACTCGTTTCGAGACCCTTCTGTGCGTATTCCACTACACTGCTCTCTGTAATTAGGCTTGTTCCATAGCACTCACATCCCTTTAAGAATTGAAATGTTTAATTTATATGTGCAATATTTTTCCATTCACAGCTCGCCCTGTACGCAGGATACTCCGTGATGTCATTTTTTGCCTCGTTTGTCATCTCACTTGCATTTGAAGCACCCGCTGTAAGACTCCTGAAGATCGTCAATGGAGTTGATGGGAAAAAGAACCAGTGAAATAAGCTTTACAAATAATAAATTCAGGGATATTTTATGGAAAAAACTTACCAAATGTTACCATTAGCATTAATTAAAAAGATTTATATAGCAAACGCAATGGTACCTCAATTAAAACAAATACTGATTAGTATAAGAATAGCAATAATTATACATTCGGTATCTAAAACGATGTAAAGGCAAGTTCAAGAGAAAAGCATATTTTATTCAGATCTTGTGCCACTTTCGCTATTAAATTGAGAATGAATTATTTCATAATTAAAAACCGTAACTTTACGTTAGTAACTAATTAATCTGTGGCATAACAATGAATTTTTATTACAATAATTGTAGCGCATTTTACATAAAAGCAGTTTTTGGTGTAGGTACACAGTTCATTGTGATAACTTCCCTTCGAGGTGTCAGAGATCGGGCAATGTAGATACGAATGTTGAACAGTGTAACTAACTGGGTCTTAAACCTAGTGTTTAATTTATGTACTGTAGGTAGTTGTACCTACATATATATAACTACGTATAATATGTGATTCCCGTAACGATATTGTTTAATTTCAGACGAAAGTGAACTATTCTTTAGAGCATGACATTATGCAGGTAATGCTCTAACAAACAATCCAATTTTGGACATATTCTAGGATTAGACTCTGTCTTTTGTCTTTTTGATTGGCTCATAGATTATTAAGATGTGTAATTTTTATTAGTAATAAGAGAAGGACCTGAAATATTCGTATTTATTGTACTACATATACCACCTATGTATAAACACAAATGTGCACAAAAAGTCCCATTAAATTGCTCAGTGAAAACACCATAATATTATGAGTAGGTACTTATGTAGCTCAAAGAACAAATAGATATTAATTGTAACATTAAATATATAGTGTACACGTATAATCATGGGGATTTGTAATATTCCTAATTAAAAACAGTACTTAAATATTTAAAATACATATGTACAATGTATATAGGTAGACAAAATATTTATCGCAATTTCGACGGTATGAAATATTGTCATCAAATAGGTAATAAAAATCATAAAATGAATTTTTGTCTTCAATTTAAATAAGTAATTTTCTTTTTATTGTTGTTGACTAAATGAAACCATTACAAAACATAACGGAGTATATTCTAATCATTATTATTTAGTTAAGGACTTGATTAGGATTGCCACTCGTACTTTGTTGTGCGCTATTTCGGACAAACGTACTTTATATTTAATGAGAGCAATAAAGTAAGTCAAAATACTTTATTATACTTCTTTTGATTTTTTGAGATTTTATTTTATTGTTTTCTAAAAGGAACAAGTGTTAAGAGATTTTTGCGTATAACGATACCGATCGTACCAATAATTGATAATAAGCACTCAATTTCGTTTTTGACCGCCACCTAAAAATCAATGCCAATTCACATCACTAAAGTGACAAAAGTTTTTTCAAACTAGTCACAAAAAATACATACGGAAAAAAGTGACCAGTCCAATAAAGAATACGGTTTTATTTTACATGTTGTACTTTATTTTTTACCTTACAAAAGTAAATATAATTTATTTGCTCAACATAAAAGGTGGTAACCCTATACTTGATTGTTATTTGTATTAGTATATATACATAACTACAAACATACAAACCGAGATACAAACTAGTAGTGTCCATAACGATTTGTACTCCTAGTTGTCAAATGTATACAATTAAAATAGTCATAAAGAATTGTAAAAAACAACTTTTATGTATGTATCATTGACTGACGAAGAACATCTACAGAGCGAAAGTGAGTGGTAAAAGAAGACAAGGAAGACCAAGGCTGACTTATGAAGATCAAATAGCCAGAGTGTTAGCAGACGGAAATGTCAAAAGCACTCGCATATCTAGGCGGAAATGTGTGAAGAGAATGATTTGATGAAGCGAAAGAGGTGTGTAAGGACCGCGACTCCTGGCGCTCCGTCCTCTCTGACTACCCCGTTGGGGATACAGCGTGAAGATATGTTATGTTATGTTATGTTATTATCATTCAGATGTCGATGGTTGGCTGGCTGTGTCTGTAGATACATGACAGTTAATCATTACGGTGTTACCTCTTAATTACAGAGACTTGAAATTATCACAGTTGTCTACTTGTGGTGAAAAAAACCAAAAGTTTAATTCTCGCTCTTATTTGTAAATCAAGTCTGAAATAAGATAACATTAAAATACTCGGAACGACCAACGCGTCTACGTACAGAATTCTCGACGCAAGTTTCACTCGTCGTTGACTGGTTATTCTTTAATCTCTCAATTATCTTTTTTTTAAATGCGCTTACATTTAATCACACTCATCTAATGAAAAGCAATGACAAGACCTAATCGTATAAATCTTATCTAATCTAAATCGATTTTGGAATTAGAATATGGAAACTTTACCCTGAGGTTCATACCGTATATTTGCACAATCAATTTTCCTTGTCTGGCATCAACGTTTCCATTAGGGATTATTCTTATAGATACGTACCTATTACACCCTCATCCTTTTGCGCTCTCATTACTAATTTAATCTGTGGAATATTTAAGGAAAACGCAGCCCGTAATGTACCTATAGCCTTAACATTTCAATAAAGATTTGTGTTAAAAATTGATAAATCCTTATTAAGTGGTATAAAAATGCAACGTTGGTCACCTGTTCGTTTTTCTTTAACGCGAAAACTATTAAACCATCAACATTTTTACTCACATTGGCTGCTTCTAATAGCCAAAATACAGGCTACCTTTTTCCAGCACTACACGAGTGAAACCGGAGGCTAGTAACTGCATTCACAAAGAAGACCTTACTATACATTTTTACATTTATAGATACTATAAAAGCATAAACAGTTTAGTTTTTAATGCATTAAAAATTATTTCAATTGAGAGACTATTAAATACAAAAATCTCTAAGTACGTATAGACTTTTTGGCGGGAACGGGAGAAGTGAGGTGAGGTCATTTATTTAGAATTACTATTTTTTACGTTTTTGGGAGTTTTAAAGTACAAAAGTTCTGTATAAGTGAAAAGAATGGAATAGGTCTGGAATCTAGATAAACATGTGTAGCTGAAGTTTTCGCGCTCTTCCTAAAAGTACTTTTATAATTTCAGTAAGGCCTACTATCACTTTACTGGAGGAGTTTTACGTTAAGAAGAAAAAACTAATTACTTCGAACGTGCTTCATGTGTTCGTCATGAATTATACTGAGACTGTGACGTGTGCATTACATTGCCTAATTGTTTAACTCATCAACCGATTCCAAGAATTCTACTTATTACATACATATTAATACGTGACATTGGCAAATGTGCTAATCAGTCCGCCACGCCATGAAGGAAACGAAAAAAAAATAGGGTATGCCGAATTTGTACAGAAAATATGTAATACGTTCGGAATTCAAATTCAATCACAAGGTTCGTTCTGGTCTAATTCACCACCTCCGGCTGTCCGCCTTTGGCAATAAACTCTGCACACGTCTCGCAGGTAATAAGTATAAACCCCGTGGGGGTATTTTCAGATTAACTTTGAGAACTTTAACTCTTGACTCCCATTACAGGTCACGTAATGCTCACAAATGTGTGCACAGTAAATGAAAATTTAAATACTCGAATATACGCGAAAACTTTTCTTAATAGATATATCTTTATTGATTAGACCGAGACGCAAGAAATTCTTTAACAGTCATGAATATTTATTATGCTATTTCGAATGAACATATCTTCTCGTATTAAAATGTAATATAAATGTACATAATTAGCCTATTTCAATATAGAAAGAAATAATTGAAGTTACCTTTAATATATTTTTACACACATATTTTTTTAATTTATTTATTTACTTAAAATCCATAGCTCTTGAAAATTTAAGTAATACAATGTCGAGTACTGAAAATACAGCCATTAACGGATTTTACATATGTAGAATTAAAATATATTAAAGTAATGACCGTCACAGGCGATTTACAAATTTGCACACGTGTGTAATCTGAGATAATATAAATCACTAAGAGAGAAAAAATAATAAAATTAAATAAATTAACGAGTTCTCTATACTACTTTATAAATCTCTAGCGTCTGTCTGTAATTACAATTTTACTGTCAAATTTTGTGATAAATAGTCGTTTTATGAATAACTGACTTTGATTCTACCGTTTTAATATTTTTGTCTGTCTGTCTGTCCTTTTATAACTGAAGAACGGCTTGACTGATCTTGATAAAAATCGGTAAGTAGTAAGAACATGTTATTGCGCTCATGATAGGCTACTTATTTTTTTTAAATCTTCCCCTAAAGGGGTGAAAAGAGGGATGAAACTTTGTACGGGAAAGGGTAAACCGCTGAACCGATTATGATGAAATTAGGCAAGAAGATAGTTTGACATCAGAGAACGGACATAGGTTACTTTTTTTTAAATATGCCCCTTAAAGGGTGAAAAGGGGGTTGAAACTAGTATGGGGAACGCTAAATCTGGGTAATGATAAAATTTGATGCGATGATAAGACAGTATTTATCAAAAATACATGGACCTCTTTTTTTATCAAAAATCTTGGGACGGAAGAGAGGGAGACCAAACTTTGTACGGGAAATACTAAACCACTAAACTGGTTATGATGTATCATCGATATAGTTTGACACCTAGGAACGGACACAGGCTACTTGTAATAAAAAATCTACCTCTAAGAGGGTGAAAAGGGAGATGAAATTCTGTATGAAAACTTGGCAATGATAAAATTTGGAGCGGTGATAAAACTTTTTTTATCAAAAATACATAGGCTACTTTTTTTATCAAAAATCTGTGAAAAGGAGGACGGGAGGGACCAAAGTTGGTACAGGAAATGCTAAACCGCTGAAGTATACTGCTTAACGATTATGATGTAAAATGGATATAGTTGGACACCTAGAAACGGACACAGGTTACTTTTTTATCGAAAACTACCCCTATGTGGGTGAAAAAGGGGATGAAACTTTGAATGGGAAATGCTGAACCGTCGAACCAATTGCGATGTTTGGTACAGAGATACTATGTGCCCGGAGACAGACGTAGGCTAGACGTAGACTTTTTTCAAAAAACATCTTTAAACTTAATATGTACATGTACATATAATCTAACCTAATCCAGGAAAGCCACGAAAAAATTTTCCGCGCAGCCGAAGTCGCGGGTACAGCTAGTTAAATATATAGGAAATAAATTAAACATACACATTACACATATCCACACATACACTCATTTAATTTTCACCAGTCTATTTATGGAACGTCTATTTGTTGGATTTATGGATTCATGTGTATTAGAACCACATAGTTACTATTTATCTATGTATGTACCCTACTATTTCATGTACTATATCTGTACATACACACATATCTTCACGCTGTATCCCCAACGGAGTAGTCAGAGAGCACGGAGCGCCAGGCGTCGCGGTCCTTACACACCTCTTTCACTTCCTCAAATCTCATCATTCTCCTCACACTATAGATATGTACCCTACTATGTCATGTACTGTCATAATACTTACACTGAAAATATTAATTTGAAATTCATTTAGGTTTTGTTTAACGTTGAAAAGGAAAAACAATCAATTTTTGTTTTTGTTATGAAATTTTCAAATTTTAAACTGTAAAATCATGATGTAAATTCCTATACGTGGTACGTGGTATATTAAATACTTGCCCGCGACTGTTCGCACGGTCAATACTAATAATAATAATAGTAACTGATAAACCTTCCCCGGCGTGCGCACAACTCACCAATATTTCGTCGCAATCAGATGAACGATATATAAACGAATATTATACGAACACACAAACATTAATTTTTATATCTATGATGATAAACGGAGTACCAGTTTTATAGTCAGTAAACTAACTATAAAACTGCAACTCCGTTCGCGTGGAAGATTTATTTTAAATTATAGCCTATATGTACTTTTTCAACGTTCGAACGAATCAAAATCTAATCAATTTAACAAACAAGAAGACAAAGTTTCGCATTTATATACTTACTAGCTGTTCCCCGCGACTTCGTTCACGTTTTTTTTTACTGATATAGTAATTCAGAAACTTTCACAGACGTACGAAAAATAACTCATCAAAGAATTCACCAAAGTTTCATCACAATCGGGTGAATAGTTTAGGACCGCATAGAGGACAAACATACAAACAAACAGTCATTTTTATATATAACAAGAAGAAGAAGGTAATAATAAGTGTAGGTACGAAGAGTTTGAATAACATTATCTATGCATATGTATAACAGAAGAGAAGCGATCACATTTTTAGGTTCATAGTGCTTCTAAATGCAAATAAACTGTTATACGATTGTTTGTCTGTCTGTCTGTCTGTTTCACAGAAAATATTTCACTGAAAGCACATATTTCTTACACCAGAGAAATTATAAGTTTCTAGAGATTAATTAGAAGTTCTAATTATTTTAAAAACGAATTGTACATGAACCCAAGCTTATAGGCTAGTTCATTAGTACTAATTTTCTTCGAGAACATAGGGAAGCAATAGATACTTAGATCAGGAAAGGAATTAACTTTCGCAGCTCGCAATACTCCGCTAATTGCTTCACTTCTGTAAAAAATTGCTCCAGCTGTTCATTAAAGACATTTTTGTTCTCTTAATTGCAGCACAACCCATTTCATTAAAGGATCGATCTGGTGTGCCCATACCGTTAACTATTCTGTAGTTCTGTTGCTACGACACTTTGCAATGCTATTAAATTAGAAAAGTCTTAAAATCTATTTGACATCACATCTTCGCAAACACAGTTCTACAAGAAAATGAACAGTTTGTATTACAATAATACCTCCCGAAACACACTTCTACGAACTAAAACCTGACTCTACGTATTAACAAAAGTATAGATAAATAATAATAATAGTTGCTTGTGAATTACAGTTAATTCCTCTTGTCCTCAATTTTTTGGTCCATACATTTGGGCTTTAGTTTTATAGCTTTTAATTTTATTTAATTTTTTAATGCGTCATTTATGATTCTACATTATATTTAAACCTCATACGGTATATATATATATTTTTAAATGACCTTATTGAGACTTTGAATTTGATGTCTTTAATAACGGGTCTGATAAAATTTATCCTTGACTTTCATACCATAGATACCGGATATTGATTTTGCAAAAAACAACCTAGTCTGCAAGTAACCAATAATGATACCCCATGCATTGAAACCAGTTAAGTGGTTTCGTTTATCTGTAGGAACAGATGAACATACCTACATTTGAGTACATAATACGTATTACGTACATACATTGCTTATACCCTAGCCTTCCTTAATTTCTGTTTCACTATGGTCGGGTAAAAAGACGAGGAAGAAGCATTTCACAGTACTATAATAATTGCAATTAAATAAAAAAATAGCTGCCCTTTGAAAGTTCAGATTAGTTCTTAAATATGCTCTTAAAAATGACAATAGACATAAAAATGCATAAATGTATTTATATATAGACCTACGACCATTAAAAATCGTTTTCTTATTGGAATTTGCTGAGAATCATATCCTGAATTCCTATAGTTGTCTTTAGGCACTGTACTTACTGTTATTACGGCTATTATGTCTGACGATGTCATTGGCGCAGAAGTTTAGGTGTTCTGTTTAAACGCGGAAGGTTCCGGGTTTTGATTCCCAGCGGGTCACTTTAATGCTCTAGTTTGAGACCAGGTGATTGGTGTGTATTGTCTGGCGTATTTTTTATTATTTATTATTATTATGATACTGCATCGCATTTGTATCTGTCTATACATTTTGTCCTTTTGTTGTTCAAGTTACGACCTTAAAGAACAGTATGCAGGTACTTATATACAATTTAAGAGAGACATAGGTAAATGAGTGTTCAAATATGTAAGATAGATGTTAGGGGTAATGACGCCCGCAGGATAATAATTATCCTGTGGGCGTCATTTTTCAATTTGCTGGGATACATTATACACCGTAGCAAACATAAGAATATTATAAGGCATAACAGGTACTTCTATTAAGCCCAAAAAGATAAAAAATAAGTCTGTGAGGCAATATTGATATCAATCAGTTTTCGTGAGAGACTTTCTCGACAGTTTCATAAAATTTTATCTTGTGAAATTTGCGGATATTTTTTTAATATAATTACTCCATTTCTATTGTAAATAAATGATATTTTCCTTTGGAATATGGTACGATTTTTAAGAACTATTATGTCTTGTTTGGTTTAAACGTTTAGCTACGGCGAACTAACACATATTTTTTTTTTTTATTTATGATGAGAAAATAATTTAAAGTTCTCTGAAGTTGGCGTGATATTTAACGGTCAAAAATATAACGTACATATTGTATAATTATTCGTAAACTAGAAATGTGTAGAACAAAAAATAAGCAGCAAACCGTAAAGCCTGCATAACTGGATGTTCTACTAACTTCACGAGAAGTTAGCACGCAAAGTCAGATAGGAGTTTTATGCACCCGCAATTTCACATACAAAATGGGATAGGAGTCCTCTACCCACCTGCAACTGCGCTTAAAAATAAATAAATATTAGTCGTAAATTACCCTTGAAATTATAAAATTTGCCGCCAGCTTGAAGATACAAAAACGGGACAAACAACTAACTTCTTTTGAACTTAGCATGCAAAAACTATGTAAAATCGTATCTTACGATTCGAAGTCGATTAATAATTAACCGTTAATTAATTATACGTGGAATCGAAAAATTTGCCGCGAGCTGGGAAGTCTGGAAACCGGACGACCTGTTCTCTTAAACAGAATTTAGAATCCAAAATCGGATGGAAATCTTCTAAGTACCCA
Organism: Zeuzera pyrina; assembly: GCA_907165235.1. Classification (NCBI taxonomy): domain Eukaryota; kingdom Metazoa; phylum Arthropoda; class Insecta; order Lepidoptera; family Cossidae; genus Zeuzera; species Zeuzera pyrina. The sequence goes on from OU015617.1 coordinate 9,977,325, forward strand.
CGAACGGGCTATCAATAATTAGCCGTAAATCTTCCTTAAATGTTGTTGTTAAAAAAAATTGAAATATTTTTTATTGTTTAAGCTTTATCCAGTTTTTTTATATTGGTAAGAAAAGAAGACAAAGCATGACCCTTGCAAGCAGTCTCTTGCAGATTTAGAAACTGATTATATTTAACCCCGATTACAATTCCTTCAGATTGATATTTTTTGTGTGATATACGTTATATAAGGGATATGGGTTACCTGAGATGCGTTACTATGAAATACGTTAGGTGAGCGTTATTAGCTGCAAGTACAGCTATCTTTTTTTTGGTTTCGCAGGGGAAACCCAGCCCCTTGGGGATAAGATTGGGTTTCGTGGGGCTTTTACTAACCAAAATTTCCACTCGGTCATCATCGTCGTCCTCGACTCCGGGATCTCCTATGGAATACACCTGGAATCTCTCTCACGCTATATACTTTTTGCGCTACCGTCACCCACGCGCTATCGTTCTTCTCGGAATCACATGGATGGACGCGGGCAAACACTGTAGCCTTTTTTTTGGCTCTAGCCAAAGGGCCGATTATACCTTGTAAATATTCAACAATACAATTTTATTTAATTAGATATTGGAAAAATATATGAAATATATGGTATAGATAGATATATAATTTGTAGTTGAATTATTATAATGAAATAAATCTTTCGTTTATCTCTTGCTATTTTTAAGATACATACCTTCACGCTGTATCCCTAACGGGGTAGTCAGGGGGGACGGAGCGCGAAGCTTCGCGATCCTCAAATATTTCTTTCGCTTCCTCAAATCTCATCATTCTCCTCACACATTTTCGCCTAGGTATGCGGGTGCTTTTGACATTTCCGTCGGGTAACACTCTGGCTATTTGATCTTCATAAGTCAGCCTTGGTCTTCCTTGGCTTCTTTTATCACTCGCTTTCGCTCTGTAGATTTTCGTCATCAGTCTTTAATCACTCAATCTTTCTATGTGCCCGAACCATCATTGTGCAACCCTGCCATTCTGCGTATCTCTTCATCTTATTCTGTCCGCAAAGGTGACCCCGCACCTATTTCTAAGAGATCGCATTACTACTGCATTTCAGGCATTCAGTCGCTTCGGGCATATCCAGGCCTCGCTGCCATATAATGAAGTTGGCACCAACACCGCACTGTGGATAGCCCTTTTGGCTGTGTTAGATATGTTTACACTGCCTACTAATGCGGAAAGAGCACCATTCACTTTACTGCCAGCTACTACTTGTCTCTCCACATCCAACTCACATCTGCCATACCTCGAAAACGCACTCTCCAGATACACGATTTCATTCACTTGTTCTAGACATTTTGCAGGTATCCAAATCTCAGATTTCGTCTGTACCACTTCCCTTTCAAACACCAGAACCTTAGTTTTGCTCACATTCATATTCAATCCTTTCATTTTACAATCTTCTTACATCCACGTGACTAGTGTCTGCAACTCTGCTTCAGATAGTGCACAGCTAATACGCTGCACAGCACATATCACAGCACGATAAGCACAGCATCGTCATCATACAATAGGCAGTTTACCATTGTACCGTCATATACCATATCACTCGTACTACCTTTCAATTTCTGGAGGTAACTGTCCAAATACATCACGAACAACCAGGCAGACATCACACAGCCCTGTCTAACGCCTGAACAGATTTCGAACCAAGGCGACATGGTACCAGCTATCCTTACACAGTCCTCAAAGTCAATGACCTCAAAGTCTGCAGTAAGTGGCCCTTCACGCCATATTCAGTCAAAAGACTCTACATTTTTTTTCGCACTACTCTATCGAATGCTTTTTCTAGATTCACGAAAGCACAGAAAACTTTCTGACTTATGGCCAGCGACCTCCCCATGATAACGCGGAGCAGGAAAATCTGATCTACACAAAACCGGTTCTAAAACCGCCTAAAACTTCCTAAACTATTTTTCAGACTACTTTTAATGTAAATAATACCTAATTTTGAGATAGTATTAAGATACATACAATAACAAAATTATATATAGCGGTGAAAATAATAAAAGGCACTCATTTCACTATACTAAGGCAAGCGTGATTTCCGGTTTGGAAGGGATACCGCGCTAACGGAACGTCGGGGCCGGCGCTGACAGTCTGTTAGACTACGGCGTCCGGTACGTTAGCATTTCTCCGGCGGATCGTTTTCCATTATTAAATTTCTGATTACCTACGTAATAATTGTTACAAAGAGTTGTGTGTCGTTTGCATATTAACTTTGTCTTAACATGGTCTTTTATGGAGTAATTTGCCACTTGTAAGATAAGGTACCTATTTCTCATAGCTGAGTCGCAAGAGCACGAATTGCTCTGTGTCTTTTCCTACATATATTTAATACAGCGGCAGCGTAAATGTATGTATTATACCATTCCCACCCGGATGCCACAAAAAGGGAATGGATAAAGTAAATTTCGAAATTTATTGGAAATCTTTTTAAATAAAATTCTATTTTAAAAGGAAAATTGTAATATAATTTGACACAAATAAACCAATACTAATTTTGTAAATAAAAGAGAAACAGGAAGATATCAAAAGTGGTTGTGATGGTGTGGTGTAGTTTACAAAAATCAGATATAAATACCTTTCACCTTATTCTTTACACATTATGATAAAAAAACACAAACCACTGGCTTAAATTAGATTGTATTGTCCCATACTTCACTCTCGAATGTCATCTCCAAAATTATAAGTCGACTTTATATAATTCTGCAATCATCATCGTCATTGTAAATATAAGTTCTATAAACTCGTTTGAAACTGGTGTGTCACCTTGATTAATGTGCTCTTTATCCGATTGAAGCCATTGCTCCCCTTATTCTTGTCGAGGGATCCATTTGCCTTGAAAGTTTGGGCGACATCAGTTTTCTGGTTCGAGCCTCTTTCTTTTTCACTTTGCCAACATCTTCTTTAATATTCTTAACAGATTTTACTTTTACAAAGAAATCAAATATCTTCTTTTTGAGGAGAAAAATAATCTCTTTACTCCATCACAACCTTTCTTGTTCTCCCTAAAAAACGACCTCGCTCTCTTATTTTTTTCTCATTTTTCAAATCCTGTTCTATTCTCCCAAAAAAAAAACATATTTAAATTTTTAACTTGCCAGTTCTAAAATTATTTTCTCTGACAACCTCTAAGCTCTTAAAAAGAAGGTACAATAGCGAAAAACCTTTACAGTATGTATATATTTCATTTATCATATACATATAGTTATCAACCATATAAACTTTTAAACTTTCGCGTTGCATTATAGAATATATCTAAAACGCGAAATTTAACGCGTTTATCTTTTTATTCTGGCTTGACGTTTCGACCGAGTTGCATCGGCCGTGGTCTCAAGCAAACAGCTGTTTGCTTGAGACCTTATCATGAGATTGTATCAAACATGTTTCAATCTCAATATTTCAAAAGAAATTTTAAATCGTTCTTTGTAGACTTTTGATGCACATTGTACATTCAAAAGCTCAAAACAAGTAGTAAATTATTGACAATTCTACATTGAATTTTGATTAAAAATATTAGCAAACCGAATTGGAGGTATATTGGAAAAGACACTGTACTAAAATAGAGTCACGTAGAAGATCGTTTTAAGTTATATTACAGAAAGGGCCCACGACCGAACTAACAAGATCGAAACGAGAGAATCTACTCAGCAACGCCGTAATGATGTTATCAGGGCCCGCCAATTTGGTACATTTGTAACCCAAATAATTTATTGAGAAAATTTACACAAATTACATTCAAAACAGTTCCTATTCTACCTATTATATATTATATACTACGTACATTTTAGAAGAAACTCATGAACAATCTTCCCATGTATAAAAGTTATATGTTTAAATAATTATTATTATTATAGTACATGTGTTCACATATATTTTATAAAAGTTTAATTGGAGTAAAACAAACTCAACTCTCAAATAGTATAAAGCAGTCGCTGTTTTAGTCTGCCTGTTTCTCCGCTAACTTCTTCTAAACCATGCAACGGATTTTGGTACGGTTTTCACTATCATTTAGAGATTTTTTTCCGAAAAGTTTATATGTATAATATGTATTATGTGTGTTTTAACTATAATATGCATATTATAGTTAAAAAAAGCCGAGAATTACAATGATTTGTAATGATTTCGCAAAAAACATATTTTTGGGGGCTTACATTGCTAATGCTGGCTAAACCTTACGAGATAGATCAAGATAATGTACTACGAAATTGTATATCTTAAAAAGGACTACAGAAAAGTCTGCGATGTATGTAATGTATGTATTGAGTGTATTGAGTGTGATTTATTGAGTGTCAGTGTCAGAATGTATTGAGTGTTTTTCACATGGACAACTATATGTAGTCCTTTCGAGTGTAACATCTAACCAAAATCTGTTTGTGTTGTCTAATGACAAAACAGCTCTTTAGAGTTGTTCTTTAGAGCTACGTTTACGTAGTATATAAAGACATTCTATAGTTATACGACCTACGTCACACACAACGTACAACCGTGAGAAGCCGGGACGGATCGCTAGTATATAAATAAATTACCTATCAGAGTTTGTTGTTCCAATGTATCAAATTACCATTGACTACCCCGTTAGGGATACAGCGTGAAGATATGTATGTAACATGTTATTTTCAATTATAATTATTATTTCCAGTGTTCTAAAAAGTGAATACTTATTTCATTTATCATTTACTTTCAAAATTAAAATAATGGAAAACTTATGGGCACAAAAATTAAAAAAAATATGAACATTGACATTAAGGTTAGTTAGTTGAATCAGTATTGGATTCTAAAACTACTGAACTGCTGACTGAACTTTTGTCTGCGTCTTTTTCTTCCTGTGGTTGCATGCTCTTCCCTTCGCTGCGTGCTCCTCTTCACAACAGCAGAAAAGAGCCTTCGGGAGTCAGTGAAATTAGACCCACGACCCCTTCTCCTTTCTTACTCAATTGTGTTTGCCTAGGCTGGTTACACTTGTTTCTTTTTTATTTTATTTGTTTCTCTTGCTTCCCTGAGCAGTAAGCGATGCTGGCACTGACACTTGTATGTATATGTAGTGGTAAGGTATAGGTAGCAGTAAGGTTATGACCAAGGCTATACATAATATAGACATTAATGTATTGCTCATAGACATTAATGTATTGCTTTATTTTTACAAAAAACAATGAATGGCAAACATTGTTTTGCAGTCGTATTAGTTGTCAATATGCGTGATTAAGTGTTATAATTATAATCGAAACTGTCGTCATTATATGAGTTAGTATTTTTGATTTTAAAAAATAAGTCGGACGAGAATTACATGAGCTAGCAAAAGCACGTCATTGTATCACTATAATATGTCTATATATATTATGTCCTACGTTTCTACCCAAATCGATATCATAGAAAAACAAAAGCTTTCATTATTTAAACTTAAAGCTCGTTACTCACATAATTACAAATAAATAATTATTAAATAGCAATACCCTTAAAATAACATAACCTTAACAGTGTAGCTATTAATGATTATTTATGATTGTAACATTGACAACAGCTAACAGTTCGTAGTTTTTAATAAAACTGTCAAAGTGGAACATTTAATTCTTAATTAACTAGTTTTTAAGTTAATAATTAGATAACCTACAGAGTGGAAGTGCATGAGTGGTAAAAGAAGCCAGGAAGACCAAGGCTGACTTACAAAGATCAAATAACCAGAGCGTTAGGTGATAGAAATGTGAAAAGCGCTCGCATACGTAGGTGAAAATGTATGAGGAGAATGATGAGATTTGAGGAAGCGAACGGAGTATGTAAGGACCGCTACACTTGGCGCTCCGGCTTCTCTGAATACCCCGTTAGGAATACAGCGTGAAGGTATGTATATATGTAATTAGCTAATATAATAATTTATTTTACCATAAAATTATGGTTAAATAATTTATTATTTCTTGCCAGTCCGAGAGAATGGAAAACAGAATACGCCAGTTGCTTATCTTCACGCTCAGGTTGGAAATGTCTGCCAAGAGATAGGAAGTTAATATAAGAAACTTCCAACTTGTATAGGCGACGGTAACATGTTACCGAGCCGTTGCATTGCGTGACATCTATTGTACTGATAGAAACCGGTTTGGAATAAAATATTCAATATTTCATAACATAACATAACTTCACGCTGTATCCCCAACGGGGTAGTCAGAGAGGACGGAGCGCCAAGAGTCGCTATTATTCAATATTAATGTAGTTATTTAGAAGTTAGTGTACACCACGTCCAATTCATATTGACTACACTATTTACTCGAAACTTTATTTTAATACAGAAATAGGCAACTGTCTGTCAATCCGCAAATGTTGCTAACATCGTGTGAACGTGGCCAAAGTTAGCCAATAAATTGCGAAATTCTGAGGTCACGTAGAGCGGTTGAGGCCAAAGCGAGAACAAGGCTCCAAATACCAAGAGTAAAACGATGACCGCTAATCTGTAGTTTTATTTACTGTTAGTTTTCGTTATTCACTTTATTGTCTTCTTTCCATTTATACACAAAAATACCCAAGACTCGATAAAGAAAGCCGACGTTAGGGTTGAAAGACAAAACACAATAAAAGGTGTTGTTGAACAAAATAAAGCGAAGCGATACGAAATGTAATGAGTTCAGAGTTTTCTCGAGAATTTTATGAGCCGAATGGGATACCGGAACGGTTAGATGTCGGTTTGTAACAGTTCGATTTTACTACTTTAATTTTACTGCTTTACTATTATATATTTTTCACTTTTTCTCTGCATTTGTTTTCATATTTTCTCATTACAATAACATAAATGAAATGAGTATCTAAGAACTTTTAATCACTATAGCTTTACTGTTCTTCTTGTCCAGTCCGAAAAATAAAATACTATAAATGTCACAGAAACCTTCTTAATATAATCTCAAATACGCCTATTCATAAAATAAATAAGTAAATAAATTTATAACCTTACATTTATAACCTGACTGTTATTTCAGAATAATTTAAGTACAGAACAGATTTAAAGAATTTATTTTACTCTATCACTTTTAAATCTTGGCGTATATTTTTTAATCAAGGTCCAAAGATAATAATTTTGTCAATCCGAATGATTAATGATCTCTATCTTTATAATTAAATTTACAATCAGATTAGGATGTTCGGACTTATTTGAAAGAAATATATTGCGCTAGATAATTGTACTTAATTTGTGTTTAGATAAAAAATCGAATAAAGAAAATACTTAATTATTTAGAATTATAAGTTAACTACAAAAAAATCTAAACTGAATTATGGATACCTATTGATAGGGAGATTTTTATTAACAAAAAGTACATACATATGTTAATATTTACAAACTTACAACTACACATTATCTTAAATAATAAACTTCCTCAAAGTTGCCGCTTAGTAAGCTGTCATTGCTCAAGGTACCTAGCAGACTGGCAGCATTGCCTCTTTGAATAGCCAAACTGATTCGTTGGCGGAAGAAGCTGCCAGCCCGGCGGTCTCCCGAAGCCTCGACCAGTCTCTTACAAATAAAATATATATTGATATAAACATTAAAATTTTTCATTTCGATAAATAATTTTAAAATTCATAAGTAAAGGAATTTCGATTGTATGCAAAGCTAACACATATTTTTTACCTTTGTTTTTAATATGGAATTATTTCTTTATCTACTTAAGTTGATTTTATATTAAATTAATGCTTAATAAACTCAAAGGAATTATTAGTGTCAAATAATGAAAATCTAAATTTCTCGATTAAACATTCTTAATTGGGCTCGACCAAAAGAGTTGACTCGTAGGAGAATCATTTTCTATCGCAAACTTTCAGTTTCAAGCTTTATAAAAAGTAAAAATAGATACGCTAAAAGCATGGGTCAAATTCTAGGTCAGATTATACTTTTCTGATATACATGTTAGGCAATTGATACAAAAATATTTAATTCGATTTAGTGTTAATTCATTTGTACAGCAATATAGAATTAAATAACCTTCACGAAGTAATTCTAATATCCGTGGCTAATACTCACTCTTTCATAATACATAAAGAATCTATCTTTTACGCCAAACGATAATATCGACAAATGACAGAGCACGATGATCGATAAATTGTTTGATTTGATTTTCCACTCAGATATTTCTACGTAACTATCTACTCGTACCTTCGAGATGTATTTTTGTACTATGTAAACAGCACATTATCTATGGACTTATTTATTACATCTAGGTACGTAAAGTTTATGGTTACCTCGTCGGTTTGTCGTAGTCTTAGCGTAGACGAAAGGTGTTATACTAGTAGCACCTCTTTTATAGACCCCATCATGGTTGTTTTACGATCAATGAAAAGGCCAATAACAATCTATGAAAGGAGGGCAATGTTCAACAAAAAGAAATGGTTGTTTACTAAGAGAAAAATCTGACAAATGGAATAATTACCGATTGGTTTTTGTAAATGTAGGTCCGTAGAGTCGGTTCAGGTCTGACTCCTTAAAAAATGCGAAAGTATCCATCACCGCTGTAAATAAAGATTTCAACGTGTTTATAGTATGCGGCGGTAAGAAAAGGGTTGTGCTCCATTATTTACAATTTGTTTAAATTAAAGTGCTGTGCTATCGTTCATGTCTAAATTGCAAGTACCTACGAGCATATTCGATTACTAGTAAATGTAATTTAAGCCTGTATAGTACATCATGAACACACGTAAATATAAGGTAAACACGTTTTAACGCTATGACTCGGTGTAATGTTTTCAACTGCCATTTTCAACTTAGTCTGACTATAAGTATTAAGTATCGAACGACTATTATTAGCAAACCGTTGAAAACAACTGCCGAACAAAACATAGACCGAAACGGAGTCTCTATGAGCCATATCGCTGAAATGTACAAAAGGTAAGCTAATTCGTACGTACAGGCCATTCTTTAGGGTGGATTAAAAGATAATCCTCTCTTTATTTGTAATAGAAATTACTTTTGTAAAATAAATATTCCTTAGACAGTAAGATCAATAGACAATTAAATTTCTACTGAATCACTAAATAACTACGGAAAAGAGGGTTCACATCGTTTTTTACAAAATGTAACACAAGCTATTAAAAGCGCGTCATATTTAGTGGTGAAATCGAGATGATCAGTATTCCAAAACACGTCCACGTTAACGCTTAAGGGAAATGTAAAAAGTAGAAATACATATATTTTATCTATTAGATTCAATACGATGAGAAAATGTAGGTGAGATTATAGAGTATGTGAGACAGGAAGGCAAAGGGGGTGCGACGACCTGAAAGCACTTATCTGATGGTCCCTTGTCATGGCGCCATGTTATCCGATATTAGGGGTGCCACAATATCTAATAATAATTGTGAGGACAGTCTTTACTTAAGATAACTAATAGCAAATACTACACATAACATGAAAAGTCGGAATGCTGTAGTCTAAATAAACATGATTTTACATTTAGGTAAGTAGTAATAATTTATCAATCCTTTTTATATTCCTTGGCAATTCATTTATCCTCACTTTGCGAAAGCATGTTCATTCTACCTAGTCAAGTTATAATTGCGCACTTTACCGTCTTCTACATAATACAGCTACAACCAGTTGCTAGATAAAACCGGTATTTGCGTCTGTAATCCAACAACCCTACCTATTTCATACAGCGTTTCAACCTCTTTACACACCTGCGCCAAAATTACTTTCCACTGTCGCTTTCAACATCAAACAAGTTCGGTTCGTTGCAACAGATTTCAAATGCAAACATCCTAAAATATAGATAACGAAGCGGTGAATTGCAATATGCCACACGAAATTCTCTCCTTCCATTTTGTTAATTAGCGGTGTCTTATGTACGAATATAGCGGATACGTAAAGGTTTCAAGCTATAGGTAGGAAAGTTCATACATTTATACCTCTTACTGAACTGATTTTAATGCGTTTTTTTTTATCCAATGTTTGTTGTTTCAAAAATCCTTAATTACTGTAAATGAACGTGGACTTTAAATATATATTCGCCTGGTTTATTAAAAATAGAGCACATTTTCAAAATACGCCAATTGCAATTTGCAAGTCATGCCGATTGCCTATAGACGCAAGTTCGCACGATGTATTCGCAACAGTAAATAACATTAGTATCATTTTTTATACACAAATATTTAGTGTTGCGTCCTCTATTTGTTCATGCCTTAAAAGTAACTACGATTAAGCAAATAATAATCAAACAAATAAATTTTTTCCATCTACTTATTCTATTCGAGTTCTTTGTAGAAAGCAAATGGAAACTGTATGTTATGTACCTAATGGCTGGAATTAAAAAATATTTTTTTTTATTCCCTACAACAACATATTTCAAATGAAGATAATTCAACCAATTCAACACATTAGTCGTATATGTTTATATTAAAATGGAAAAAGGGGGCGGAAAGGACGCGTTGAGATACGCGGGAGCTTTATTTACTGCAATCGTAATTCTAGAGTAATTATCAAAATTAATGGCTGCCCTAGAAGTTCAGAGTTGTTGAATAAATCGATTATTTTTCTCGCTCGCTCACACTCTGCGAAATAAACAAAATTCAATTAATTAATTAACGGAATTAATTAACGAGGAGAGATTTCACGTGTCAGATATTTTGTAATTACTTAGTTGTTGAGAAACCCAGTAGACTTGAATCAATTTAATTGTATTTATTATTAAATTACTTGCTCGCATAGTTTGTTTAAATTTCAACGTATAGAAAATTTTTAATTTTATTAATATTCCACATTTATATCACGATATTTTTATGTACCTCGAAGAATTCATATATAATTAAAAAAGATAACAAAAACAATGATTTTCTTAACTTATTGCATAAACAGCCACTCAAGTCAATAAAGTTGCTATTTATGACCAATTGTTTCGACCCATCTACTAATTTTATTTAGATTTCTCGGAAAATCTATATAAAGTTAACCAAATGGGTTAAAATAGAAGTGTTATAGGCAACACAAACAATTACATTCGTAGAGGTTATACATAAATAATTATTTCTCTATGGCTCTGAAATGGTAAAATCTATCAAGGAAATGCAGGCCAAACAGCACATACTACGTTTTTTTTTATCAAAATTAGAAGAAAATGCAGAAATAGTGATTATTTCGAGCTATTTACGAATGAAACAAAACTCCAGGTTCTCTTTCCTCACTACTGCTTTTGCAGCCTAAAATATTGCATTCTATCATCACGCGCAAAAGTCTCTTGCCCGATTTCACCGACGCTAAGTCGTCACATAACTATGTACCACATATCTAGATTAATAGGACCCCTACAGCGGTTCTTAATCAAAGTCAAAGTCAAATCAATTTATTCAAGTAAACCCAATTACAAGGTATTTTTGAACGTCAAATCTATTTTAGTTCGATACTATCTACTTAGCTAACATTCGTTTCACCAATCTAACGGTTCCCAGTAACGTCAGACGTAATTAAGTGACGTTTTATCGTTTTCGTAGTGACTATTCGTTTAAAAAGTTTTTCGTTAAAACTGACATTAATGCTTTACTTCTAAGTATCTATATAATAAAATTAATTATTCTCCATATCTTCAAAAACTAACACACGAAACTATCACATTATGTAGTGTTATGGATTTAAAATTGAGTTTCTAAATTTAGGGGATCTTTCAACAACATAGGGACTCCTAACCTTTCGTGAAACCAAAAATCATCGTTAACGGTCCCCAATCTTTTTTTTAGGATTTCGCTAAGTATTAGGGGACTTTGGTGAAATCGGGCATCTATCTCGCACATTAACAAAAATTGTTATATTAATTTCTCACTTGTATAGTTAAAAAAAATAAAAAACTTAAAAGTACTAACGAATGAAGATTTGTTTGATTCTTATGTCTGTTAAATGCTTGTGGTCTTAAAATATTGAGCATACCAATAGAGGCGACATATGTGTATTCCCTTACCCTTCTATTATACGCTTTTGCCATATACTTCTTTAACTACAATAAATAAATAATAATTCGTGACGTGCGAAAGGATAGATGGATATCGATCTATTAGTAGTAAATCTGTGAGTCCATCTATTCTGTTTTATCATAATCTATATGTAAAAAGTATTGTAGAAATATGTGTATATTATTCAAAATAAAATTTAGAAATATTTATGAATAACTTAATAGTATTTTTTGCAATGATATTAAAATTCCGCAATGTCATGCAAAATTACTGCCATCTCTAAAATCCACGTGGGAGTATTGCAATATCAATTCGCTTACCGCAAAGAAGGGGCAACTAAACTAGATGATCTGTTATTAAATAATTGTTTTAAATTATGAATTATTGAATATTATGTGCCATATTTACATGAATTTATATATAATGAATTCACATTTTTCTTATAGGCAATCACAAATAAATATGTATTACGTCGTCACGACAGTTATAAAAACTAAAATATAACAGTAGTACAAATATTTAATTCGTAATTTATTGGTGGGTATGAAGATGCTCTTCTAACTTTGTGTAGTAAACTAATTACCCAACAAGATATTTCAATGTCCTTTAAAAATATAAAAAGAAAGCGATATTCCAGTTATTTGATAAAAATGGCGCATCAAGGGCTGATATAGTTAGAGATTCTTACTACTTAATTGTTATCTATCTCAGAGTTAAATAAATGTGAATTTAATTGTTCATTCTACTTTACCTATAATAATTAATCTACCAACTTATTTTTGTATTATTTACCTATGTATTCCAGCCCAAAAGCAGTATTAGTTTTGGATGGTTAACTTTTAACGGTTAACTTTAACTTGCGTTAAATTTTCAAAAATTTAACTCTTTAATGATTATCGAAGTTAACTTTTTAATTTATGAATTACCGATTAACAAAATTAACTTTTGGATTAACTATGCTCACTTATGTTTGCGTTGTCTTTATTACAGGAGCGGATAGCACAATTCTATGAATGTACAAATACTGTTCTTAATGTTTGTCATTTTTTTTCTGTAATCCATTCAGATAGTTGCTGGCAAATATTAGTACTATAAATATTTTCTTTTGGACTCAATTTTAATATCTATTAAATAAAATAATTTTACAAGAATACAAATATATAATACAGTAATTTCGTAATTCAGGTCTACCGTACCTAAAGAAATTTTCAATTTGATCGACAACTCGACCGGGATATTATACTTAAATGAAAATAAACGAAAATCGAATTATAAGATCGTATTACATGGGAAATATGAGTAAAGTTATTACAAAGTTTGTAAAACAAAATTAGATACTATTAAACACGGCATGATGATAAGGGTATACGTTGGGGAACATTAAACAACAAGTCCAGATTAATCCTTCATAACCCATTAATTGTTTCCTACACCAATTAGTCCTAATGCTGCCTTTGTCGGCACGTAGCTCTCTAATCTGAATGAATGAATGAATGAATTCAGCGCCAGATAACTTGCTCCGACTGCTCGCAAGGATTCTTTACTTGTTTATAAGTTATAACTCAGTTCTCCCAAGAGACTTGTCATGTAACGCTCTTTCTTTGGTGATAAAACAACTCCACATGATGTTTAATACACAAACGTTACTACCTTTGCATGTTTATTTCTCCCCCTTCATTGAATGAAGTTCTTTTTGTAAGACTATGATTGTAAAGGTGACATGACATATATGTGAAATAAAAACAACTTATTAAGAAATAATGTTTATTCCGTAATAATGTAGACGAATATGAATCATAATATCCTATTCCACACATACAATACAATTCCATAATCACCAACTCATCTAATCAAAATTCTAATTTTCTGTACTATATCTGTAACAACACTTATCGAAATATTATTTCAGTATTCATGACAAATAGTTCCAAAAATATTTGTTATGGACAGATAGACCAATAACAGATAGCCAACTATTTCCTCCCTATCAAATGGCATGAAATTATGTATATAATATGTATATTTAAAAATGTTTAATTAGCAATTAATCTAATGCTATTTCTTATAATATATCAGAAACAATAGAGCTACCATATATGTATATACACTCTTGGATTATTGGATTGAAGTTAGTAAAGCTGCGTTCTGCTGACCTACTTCGGTATAATTCATGTAACTTAGAAAAGAGCTTTTATTGTGAAGAAAAGAGCCCAGTCATTAGTAACTACTGTAAGAGCTGTAATAAGTACATACAAGTAAGTGAATAACTCTCAGAAAGGCTACCAACATGGAATTCGTCGCTCTCCACAATCCGCATATAATATGTTATCTATCTATACTACTACATAAATCTGTAGTGTCTGTCTGTAATTATAATTTTACTATCAAATTTTGTGGTAAATAGTCATTTTATGACTCACTGACTTCGATCTGACCATTTTTTAAATTTTTACGTCTGTCTGTCTCTATGTCCTTTTATAACTCAATAACGGCTTGACCGTCTTAAAAAAAATTGATATATTGTAAAAACATGTGATAGTGCAAATGATAGGCTACTTTATTTTATTGAAAATCTATCTCTAAAGGGGTGAAAAGGGGGATGAAACTTTCTATGGGAAATGCTAAACCACTGAACCGATTATGATGAAATTGGGCATGGATATAGTTTGACATCAGAGAACGAGCATAGGTTACTTTCTTTGTCAAAAATCTACCGATACGAAGTTGAAAATGGAAATGGAAATGAAACTTGGAAATGAAATGAAACTTGAAATGAAAATGGGGAATACTAAACATCGATTATGACAAAATTTAGTGCGACGATAGACTTTTTCATCGAAAGGACATAGGTTACTTTTCTTATTCAAAATTTGCTCCTAAGGGGGTGAAAAGGGAGACGAAGCTTTGAATGGGAAATGCTACACCGCTTATGATGTGGCATGGAGATAGTTTGCCACCTGGAAACGAACACAGGTTTCTTTTTTTATCAAAAACCTACCCCTAAGGAGGCGAAAAACGGGATGAAACACTTTGAAAGAGAAATGCTACACCGCTGTACCATTATGATGAAATATGGTACAGGGATAGTATGTGCCCGGAGACAAACGTAGGCTTTACTTCGAAAACAACCTTAGTTCATATACAGGGCTAATTTAAAAATACTAATAACCTCTAAGTATTTTGTACTAACCATTATCCCCAATAACTTTTGTTTTACGACTTTCTAAAACTCATAAGTATTTTCTTTCATACAAAAATAAAAATACATTAAATGTTTCTAAAAATGGCACCTATTCTACCCAGTCGCTGGCAAAGCGGCACACACACAACATGGTGCTGAGGCCCGGTGCGCTTACACTGCACCATTACTACTAATTATTTCGGATTTACTAAGCACTGCACCATTGGAAATACGTACAGAGTAATTACGTTTCAGACAGTACAGCAAAGCTTAACAAATATTTTTTGAGGAACGTATTGAGTTTTGAAAAAAGTTGTAGAACAAAAGTTGTTGGGTATGTTGACAGGAATTTTGCACTATGAGGTTATTTTTAGTACATAGTTTTTATACATTGTATACAGTACATGTAACCTAACCTAATCCGAGAAAACCACGGAAAAAGTTCCACGCCGACGAAGTCGCGGGTACAGCTAGTAGGTTATAAAATTTGTTACTATAGGAAATAAGGCTTTAATGCGCGCATAATTACATATTTCTTATCTCTAATTATGTAGTATAAAACAAAGTCATAATCCGCAGTTGTTTGTATGACATATTCGCTTAATATTGTAACTTCTACATTTCTAAGTGGATTTCAATACAGTTTTCTCCATCATTTAGAAATTATAACGAGGAAAGTGTTTATGTATATGTTTAACAAAACACATTAACATTAAGTGTATAAAAGTAAAGAAATATTGATATTTATTTAAGTCCCCTTACGAGAAGCCGAGGCGGGTCGCTAGTATCTAAGGAATAAACAGTATCGAACAGTAGTAATGAGTTATCTATTGTATTTTCTATACACCACATTTAATTGCGACAAAGTCTCGATAATGTACTAAACGCTATTGAAACGTATTAGAATTTGCTTTTAAGTAGCTGTGCCTCGCGGTTTCTCCTCGTAAATGTTAGTATTTTTCCGGTATAAAAAATAGCCTAGATTACTCTTTAATAAGTCTACATGCCACTGAAAATGTCGGCAAAATCGGTTCAGCCATTTCGGGGATTAGCCCGGACAAAATAACAGGCAGGCAGACAAACAGACAAAAATATTAAAAAAGCGTATTTGGGATTTGATTACGTGTAAATAACGATATAAATATGAGAAAATAATAGATATTATTATTCGACTTCAGAATTGTCTGTCATATTAGGTACGTTTAAGATAGCATATTTCCTCCGATTCCTGCAATATAGATACTAGTACTACATGCACTGATATCTTCAGTAAGAAGAAAATTAACACAAAAACATAGAAAATAGTAAACCGGCTTCAAAATAAAAATACTGAAAAGTACAAAACAATTATCCTTTACAAAGGGCAAGCTAGGGGCATCAAATTCATACGTTTGAAAAAAAACTGGTTTCAAGCACCCAACGTCCATAGCGCGTCGTACTATCATTGTCATTCTATTTTACAATGCGTCCTAAGTCGTCTATAAAACGCATTCTAACTTGATATATAATTGCATGGGTATTGGGTAGTGTGAAGTTATTAGCAAATAGGCATCAAATAGGAAATGAGGAGTATCAATTAATTTAAGGTTTTCCTCCTAGTAGCAGAAGATTTCATCCATCATATTTGTCAGTTTTTTGAATTCATTAATCTCAAATGCTGTAGGGAGGAGCGTGAATGTCAAGTTTTTGCCCCGGTTCGGAAAAATCGTAGATTAGGGGCTGAGTATTCTGCACGAGAAAATATCTTCTACGTAATAAGCTAGATTGTAGTAGTTGATTGTGGTATCTGTAAACGTCACTAGAAATATAATGATGTAGGTAGTAGATACCTGCATGGTACCTACCAGAGTTGGGCAAAATTTAATAAGCAATTACAATTGCAAATTTTAATTGTAATTGTATTACATTTTGCCCAACACTAGTACCTACCTACTAAACACTGAATCAATGACATACGCATGTAGATGAACTTATGATCCAAAGTTGTTGCAATAACTTGACCAAACCCTGCTGCCTTAATCAAGTAATTCGATTAGTGTGGCTACTAAAGAGATTAAAGTTTAAAATTGCACAAGGTTATATAAATAAAAATCAACTGCCACATGTGTGATGAATGATGAAGCATCACTTGAGAACGGCCCGACCGATTTGGCTGATGTTTATTATTGCATTCGTATTGTTAGGACAAGGATTTCATGAAAGAAAATTTTGGGAAAATCCACCGGAAGCGTCGAAAATTTGGATGGTATTGAGGTATGAAAATCTCAACAAGAAAAAATTCGGTGTATTGCAAACATTCAACATCTCACCCGAGCGAAGCCGAGCGAACCCGAGCTAATCGCTAGTACATATTGTAAATATAAAAAATAAGGCGATACAACTCACTTCATGTTACCCGCAGAATGTAAGTTATTTTTGTAATTTTCAGATAAATTACACCAATTGTGTGACCCCTAAACCAAGCACTATAAGCTTGTATTATACGTACTATACAATGGATTGAATAAATAAACAGAAACTCCCAAGCTCAAGCTCCACGTCCTAATACATTTAAAAAAAGTTTGTTTCCTGAACTGAGTTGTCCGAGAATGGAATCTAAAATACTCGATATGAAACTTAGAAATACTAACTAATACATCAATAGGTTAGTAAAGTTATTACATGATTTACTAAAAGTTTGCTAACAACTACGTCGATTATACACCATCTATGGTTTTAAGTCATATAAAAAATAATGCACTAAAATTTCCAATAAGGTTCCCTGTTTCCCCACATTACTAAAAAATATTGTGAGTACAGTCGTATAACAATAAAAATATTGTTAAAGCATTTGCAATAAATATTATAGTAACGTCGACGAAACAAACTAGATACAGAAGGCGTGGACGTTACCAAGGTCTCGCTTATGGTCATAAATCACGATCATCCAACGAATATCTCGCCCAAGGCATCACCCATACAAGCCCAAGCATACCGAACCGGCAAACCCTCTCGAAGAAATTCAATTATGCGAGAAATTTTCAATAAATTGATTTCGTAAAAAAAATTCGCTTGTTACGCATTTCAAACACGAGTAAATATGACAAATTGAAGGCTTTTCATTAGCAAATTTAAATTGAATAAAGCATTTGTTTGAATAAGATTATCAAAAGGTAATTACCCGACATCCCTTTCAGTGTAATGTATCGAATGCACACATTCTAGAGCTAAGAGGTAATATGAGCTTTTGCCGAGTCAGTGAGCGACAAGTGGGCCTCTTTATCGAAAGCAAGCAGGGCTGAGTTGCCTCACTGCGCGAACAATTTACCTTACAGAAAAATTAGACTTTGACCTACTTTAGGGATTTTTTTTGTAGATTTTTCTACTTTCCGTTCTTTTCACAACTTTCATTTCAATCAGTTTTAATTTAACGTCTATGGTTCCAAAATACTTTTTCTGACATCACTGAATCTTAACTTTCGAATGAATACAAAACAAAAATTATAATTACTTTATAAATTAACTTTAAACTCAGAGATTGGAAATAAATATTAATGAGGCACAGAAACAGCCAAAAAAGTTTTAATGATAAAATAAAAATACTTTGTCGGACTTTTGAATAATGTAAAACCTTCTTAGTTTTATTTAAAATAACTGTCTAAAAAGAGTAATTTCAATAAGAATAATTAAAAATAACAAAGAATGTTAGGTACATCAATAATAATTTACATACATCATTTATCACAATAAGTTTTGTATGTATATAAGTTCATATTTTATAGCCAGACATTTTAATTGACAAAGATATTCTTAATGTACTATGAGCTTTACGATGTCTGAAAAATATTCACTATTAGTTTTAGACAAAGCGCATGATTTTTTTAGTAATATATAAAATATAACAAACATGATATTTGTGATACTGATTGTGAGGGATATGACAGGACTAAAAACACAACGGGTATAAACCGTAGAGTTTTGTTCGGCAATAAACACGCGGCGGGCGCGTCACGTCCGTCCCGTGCTTCTCGAACCGTAAAATGAGGTTGCTCCCGCCGAAACAGCTTCAATATTTCATTGTCTCCTAGCTGAGCTGAATTCTCAACTTAAAAGGATTACTTAGTGTTTATCACAACCTTCTTTCTTTTTTTTTAATTTCTTCGGAGTAGACAACCTACCTGCCTACTGTGGACCTACTGTGTCTTCACCAACGCTCTCGCGTGGAATATTTAAAACGGCGTTTAATTAATTCAAATTTTAACAATATATATTTTTCTTCTGCAGGAGGACTTTGAATGATGTCTTCCACTTCATCCGTCACCTTAGCGTCAAGCATAGAAATTACGTAGCTATATTTTGTTATGTCCCTATTAATACCAGCAATCTCGAATTGTGCTTCTGCCTGAGCAAACCAAATCATCGATTTGTGCGCCCAAAATTGAGGTAATTTAACCGAAACACCCATAATATTCTTATGTTCCTCCATAGTAGAGGGTAAAGGAGTGGCACGGATAATTATAATACAAAAAAAAACGTACAATTGTAAAGGTAAAAAAAAACTAAACAATTAAGAATAATATACAGATAAAAATGAACAGTTTAAAAAACTAAACAATGTTTTTGATAAAAAACAACACTGCTTATGTTCTACGGTCAATATTTTTTTAGTCCTGTATGTAACGCACGTCACTACACACTAGCACCACCGCAACACATATGAAGGTAATGCCCAGTCACGTCGAGACAGGAACCGAATGAGACGAAAAAACGTACCAGGGGTACGCAATCGGGGTCCGCAATTTGAAAAGGTAGAAACACAACTTCGCCTTCACTAAACTCCTCAAACGAAGGTGTTATTGTGGTGTTATCATAGAGCATCTAATACTTGCATCACTTTGTACAATAACTTCACCATGAAGTACTATGCTTTATGATCGACATAGTACCGTAGATCACGTCGGGGTCACCAATTTGGGTGATGATTGCGGTTCTTATAATCGCTCACCACTTTGCATTAATAGTTGCTGCTATAAATTTGGGTGACGATTGCGGTTCTTATAATCGTTCACCACTTTGCATTAATAGTTGATGCTATTTTTTCTCTAGCTTTTTACAGGGAAAGAAAACTCCAAAATGTTCTGTCAACAACCCGTCGCCTAGATACCAAATTTTTATTCTTTAATTCGGTGGGTTTAAATTACGAATGCCGCAGCCCTAAATTAGAGAGACGTATAGTTACAATGTCAATCTAAAGTCTAAGTGGTGTCAGTGTCAATAGGACCGGCCCACAGAGTACTTTATATATATATGATGAGCCCCGCATTATAACAGTCTCGGGTCTTTAATTTCCTACCGTGTCTATTCAATTTGGTCGCCCGTGATCTGATACTTCGAACACCTACTAACAGAATATTACATTATGTTTATTTTAGTGTTCCCTACGTTTGATCCCTCCGATGGTATAATCACAATAGTCTACATAATAATAGTCATTTAGTGAATACAACATATCTATTTTCATGTCTAATACTCCAATTCATAACAACTTTCTAATATTTCTAATTATTTAACATCGTCTAAATTTTAGAATTTGTAAACCTATTATAGGTACTTTTACAGCTTTTCACACATAACTAAATCAAAGTAAGATCTCAAACTAAATGATTTAACTTATATATTTACAAATAATACTTTTTTTCTTCGAGAACAGCAAAAATCATATTTCGACGTCAATCTAGGTAAAATGTATTCATTCACATAATATGCTGCATGTACAGAGTATACATCAGTTAATTTTCTTCCGCTGAAAATGACTTTAATATGAGATGAGCAATGACATCATAATAATGTATTAACGAATATTTTAATGTCATCAATATTTTTAAAAATTATTAATAATTTCGAGGGTCTTTTGGTAGAAATGAGCCCAAGTTAAGAGCTTGATATCATATCTCCAATTTATGTATTATTACCTAAATAACCAGTTGATTCAAGAAGCAGGTGAATACAGCATATCCACTTTCAAGTCTAATACTCTAACACATACATATGGTAAATCTAGGACACAAGGGCACACAGTCGAGTCGATCCCGGAACCACTTTCTTGTGCTAACTAGAATAGGTGATCTATTTGCAGCATGGGACATCACGTAACATCCATGCCTGCAGCGGTCTGTTTCAACAAGAGTTGGAAACTGTGACCGCTCAAATAAATACAAAAAAAAGTAGCGTCTAGTACACTAAAAAATAGGTTGAATGAGATGAATACTAAGATATAGTAGAATATTGGCAGGATCTTAGGGATAGTACGATAGAGGCTACGAAAGAAGTGTGCAATTGAGATTGAGAATGTTAAGAAGTGTTAAGATGTGTGATGGGATGATGAAGTGAAAGAATCTGTGTACAAGAAGAAAACATGGCGAGACTACCATACTGCAAAAAATAGTTGTGGTATCCGGTATGAAGGATTTTATGAAAGAGCACAAGCTGCAGAAAATAGAACGAAGACTCGTAAAAGAGAAGTGTGAAAGTAGTGTTAGATAATAAAAAGATGCCAGTCGATTTTGAAAAAAATTAAATAATTTTGAAAAGAAGTATGTACGTAAGTTTTGAAGTGGTCCAACACCTTTCTAATTAAATAAAGTGCGTTTGACTAAAAGCAATATGCTAACCGACATCTTGCAGCAATGGAGTGAACATTACATAAAATCTTAAGTGTTTTGGCATAGTGTGAGTGGTGAATGTGAGTGACGCTGTCTTCGATACTGAGAGCGATCCTAATTAATTTCTACATTTCAGTCAGGTACTAGAGGACGTGACTGAAATGAAAAAAATTGAAAAAGCGATAAGAAGTCTGAAATGTGGACTGCGGAAATGATGAAGTTACTGCTGAGATGATCAAGTATGGTGATCCTAGAATCTGAGATACCTTTTGCAAACTGTATAATCTTTACTGACAGAAGGGCGAGGATCCGTAGAAATGGTGCACCGTAGTATGGTAGTACCACTTTATAAAGAAAAAGGTTCTTGTTTAATCTGCTATAGAGCTTGGTCAGCTAGTAAGTAAAGATTTCATTGAAAACAAATTAAAAGTTTGGAGACAATCAGCTCTGCACATGCATTTACTAAATTTCTGAATATTGTATTTTAATAAACCTATTGTCTAAAGATGTCGAGAAATGATATCTAAGGACCTGAATGAGTTTCTTGTTGGTTCTTCTCTATGTACAGATTTTTTTTCGAACCGAGGGTAGATTGAACGTTCAAAAACACCTTGCAAATGAGTTTTCTTGAATAAATTGTTTTGACTTTGATTATGCCAAGGCATTGACGGAACGCATAAAAGGCATTTCTTATTTATGAGAGACACAAAGAGGTTCTAAAAACGGTAGGGTTTGTGTGGATAAAATTTGCTCGCGCCGCATGATCGTGAAAGGGTTTCTGGCCATAGGTCAGAAAGTTATGGATTTAGAAAAGGCATTTAATAGAGTAATAGTGCGTAATAAACTATGGAGTCTCCTGCCTCAATACAATGTGTGAGTATAGTACCGAAATAAAAAAA